>JAKWJA010002498.1:37601184-38801184 GCA_027704765.1 Solanum habrochaites | reverse complement strand
TAACATGTATTTGGCCTTACAAGAAGCATTATAATTTACATCAGCCATATAAGATTGGTGATACTTAGTCATTGGTTGCTATTACATATTTTGAAAATAATATTGCTGGCAAATATATTGGCATAAACCAAACTTTCACGAAATACTTGTCATGATATTTTAAGTAGACAAGTAAATTAACTTTATGTATATACTGTAGTAATGTAATCATTTTAAGCATGCCAACTTTTAACATTTGATTAGCTTATAAGAACAATTCAGTGCTTAGTATGGCAAAGATATAAAGTTGATTTGGCATTGAGGATTCATTAAGTAGATTTTATTCTCATTCTTATTTCTTCTTGGAAACATTGCAATCCAAACACTTACAAACATATCTACTGTAAACACACACAGTAATACAAACCTTCATTCTTTTCAACAGTAAACTAAATTTCATAAACGACTTATAACAATAAAATCTTGTCGAACACAATTAGGCATTACAACATTTCTTATCTCATGTAAATGATACTACAACATTTCATCTCTCATGTAAATGATACACTATTCTTATAGATCTAGCCTATAGGTCTCACTCAACATTATCAAATCACTGAAACCAACACATAATGATCAGTTAGTACTGCATACCAACAACATGCTTGAGATTTGCATTATACATACTACTGTAATCGGAAATAGGGAGAACTAGGGAGATGAACATTTGACAGTTTCATTGGGAACAACCCTAGTTTGGGTTTTCTTGAATTCAAAACGTTTGAAAAGCCTCTTGGGAAAAGGAATCAAAGAGATAAAACATATAACTTATTGTAGAATTGAATCTATGAAGATCACCGTGTAATTTGCACCAAAATCTTGAAGAATTTCTTTGGAATCACCTAAAGAGAACCAAGAGTATTTTTCCGTTTTTCTTACATCTGTTCACTGTTTTTCAGTCAGGACTTTCTACTGGATAAACGTGAGTGTAAGTCTTAGGAACTGAATATTGAATAATTAAACTTAGGCTAATCAACCTAATTAAATAAATAAATTATCTAATTACCAAAATGCCCTTGGTAAATTGACTAAAAATAGGAGAACATTTGACTTACCCAAATTCTGAAATATTTTAAGGGTCTCGGTTTTGCCATGAATTTAAATTAGTTAATTAAGTTGATAATTTAATTAATTAAGTGACCTAGGGTAATTACTAAAGTACCCCTAAGTCAGTAGGACCATAACAATCCCCTTTGGACCATCCTAGGTCATGTATTAGGATGTTTTTTTAGTTAGTTACTCGGCTAATGTCCCCGTTTAGGTCTTCACATTTCGGGCACACTAGTAAGTTATTTTTAGTTAGTCCTAGGTTAGTTAGATAGTTAGGTAAGTTAGTTAGAGACTAGAATCAGTTAGGAATCTCGGTCTCACGTTGCTTGACACGACGCGTTCCAGCCCCCTAACCGCCCTAACTAAATCGGTTGGTCATGGTCGCTTGGTCTATCGGCCAGTAGCACATGTGCTTGCACATGTGTTTCCGTGCACTTTCCTAACCGTTCACTCTGTAGTTGCACTTGGAAAGTTCACTTATATTCCCAAGGATTCTCACTATGTTCTTGGGCACTGCTTAATATACATGATTATTTCAAATGATCATGTGCTATGGTACCTAGGCTTGACACTTGAATGCCTAGTACCTAATGTTGTAAGCTATGACAATAAAAAATTTAGCTTAGGATCTTCATTGCAGGTAAAATTCCTAAACAAGGTCAGATTGGATCATTTGAACATCAAAGTGTATTTGAAGTCACTTGTTAATACATAGATATTGGCTAACACCCTTAAGACAATATTCTCTAACGTGCCCAATATTACTCAATATAGGGCATTGGGATGCCTATGTACCCCAATACATATTCATAAAACCTAATAGACTCTTCACTAGACAGGTACATTTTCTGGAATGTTACATTATCTCCCCCTGAGGAACATTCATCCCTGAATGACACTATACATCATTTTGAATCAAGGAGGGTGTTTTTGAAAATCACATCAACATACTTGAAATATTACTCTGTGAATATCTGATTCACACCTTACTGTGGATGAGGCACATCACTTCAAGCTTATTTGAAGCTTCATATCTGAGATTAAGGAACTTTCTTCTCAATATCACTTCAACTCAATGCACCTCACAACTCATGCGACACAAAAATCATGTCAACGCTATACAAAAAAACAACAACATCAATGCAAGCATGAACTCATATTAACTCATATAGTGCAAGCATAAAACACACGGTTATGGACTTTAAAAACCTGAACAAACTAATGCACTAAAGTTTAGAGTTTCCTAAATAAAATCTGACTTGGGAAGAGTGTATCTAATCTCAGAAATTGTATAGGTGAGGTTAACGGGATCCTATGTAGTCCTCAGCCTCTATGTTGCTCCCTAAACAAAGTGGTTCCTCAGTAACACCTTTACGGTGGCAACCTCCTTGTTCCGGATCTGCTTCACATTTTGATCTAAAACTTCAACTGAAACCTCTTCATAAGAAAGGTTCTCATCGACTTCCAACCCCTTAACAGGTAAATGGATGCTAGATCACCTAGATACTTTTTAAGAATTGAAACATGACACTGGATGAACAGAGTCCAAGACATTTGGTAACTGCAGTTCATAGGCAACATTCCCTACTCACAGTAACACCTCATCAGGACCTATATATCTCAGACTCAACTTCACTTTATTACAAAAACTCATCACCCCTTTCATGGGTGATATCTTTAGGTAGACTTGATCACCTACCTCAAATTCAAGATCCCTCTTCCTATTATTAGCGTAGAATTTTTAATGACTGTAAGCAGTAGCCAATCTATTCCTCATCATTCTCACCTTTTCAATAGCATCATGTATGATATCAAGGCGAAGGATCGAAGAATCTCCTACATCAAACCACCAAACTGGGGACCTACATAACATGCCATACTGTCCTTAAAAAGGTGCCAACCCAATATGGAATGGTAGCTAACATTATAAGAGAAATCAATTAGTGTCAAGTGATAATTTCAACTCCCATTGAAGTCAATAACATATGCTCTCATCATGTGTTCAAGGGTCTGAATGGTACTCTCTGCTTTACCATTGGTCTGAGGATGAAAAGAAGTATTGAGCTTCACCTTTGTACCAAAGTTATTTTTTAAATATCTCCAAAAGTTATAAGTGTCTAGGCCCCCCTATCTGAAATGATAGATAAATGGATCCCATGCCACCTCACTATCTCATGAATATACAGCTTGACATAATCTTCGGCCCTGTAAGTAGACTTTACAGGAATGAAGTGAGAAGACTAAGTCATCGTTTCAACAATAACCCAAATTGAATTATGCAGTTTCCTGGTCCTGGGAAAACCTACCAAAAAGTCCATATTAATAGCCCCCTACTTTAATGTTGGTATCTCAATTGACTTGGTAAGACCTCCAGGCTTAAGGTCTTCGACCTTAACCTGTTGGCAATTGGGGCACTCCTCCACAAACATAGAAATATCTCGCTTCATACCATACCTGAAATAGATATCCTTGAGATTATGATAGATCTTGGTGGAACCTGGATGGATGGAATACCTGGAGCCATGAGCTTCTACAATAATATTAGGTCTCAGATTATCATTATTGAGCATACACAATCTTCCCTTGTATGTGAGCGTACTATCGCCCCCAGGGAGAATGATTCATTGAGTTTACTCAACACTGAATGTTTCAATTACATGAGAACTGGGTTGAGATAATGCTTAGATTTATCATCTACAAAAAATGAGGATTCCTAACTAGAATGAACTTAAACACCCTCACTTGGTGTATTTACAAGTTGTACACCTAACCTAGCCAATTGGTGTACTTCTTTAACCAACTCCTTCTTCACATCTTCGATATGAGACACACTGCCCATGCTCAATTGTCTGAAAGAATTGGCAACTACATTGGCCTTACCTGGGTGATAATTGACACTCATGTCATAATCCATGAGAAACTCTAGCCATCTTCTCTAACAAATATTCAATTCTCTCAATGTAAAAACATACTGAATACTTTTATGGTCAATAAATACATCAACATGTGCACCATATAAATAATGTCTCCAATGTTTTAAGGCAAATACCACAACTGCTAACTCAAGATCATGGGTAGTGTAATTTTTCTTGTGGATTTTGAACTATCTTGATGCATATGAAATCACCTTGCCATCCTGCATAAGAACACATCCCAAAGATACTTTGGAACCATGACAGTACACCACATACCCTTCATCCCTCCTCGTCAATGTGAGAACTTGGGATGAAGTGAGTCAGTCTTTGAGCTCTTGGAAGCTGTCAATGGAGCAACTATAGCGGAAAAAGCCCTCACCAAACTTGGGATAGTAATTATCCGAACCTAAGAAACTTTGGATGTCTTTAAAAGTGAGGGGTCTCAGCTAGTTCCTTACTGACTCAATATTTTTTGAATCAACCGCTACACATGGTCGAACACAGCATGACCAAGGAAGTTCACTTATTTCAGCCAAAACACATATTTGTTGAATTTCGCATACACCTGATGTTCCCTGAGTACTTTCAATGCCATTCGAAAATGTTGTTCATGCTCTTCTATGGTCTTAGAGTATATAAGGATGTCATCTATGAATACTATGATAAAATAATCAAGGTATTCATGGAATACCCTATTCATAAGGTCCATAAACGCGGCTGCTGTGTTAGTGAGACCAAATGACATAACAAGAAGCTTGTAATGACCATAAATTGTACGAAAGGTAGTCTTCAGAATGTCCTTTTGTCTCACTCTAAGCTGGTGATACACTGACCTGAGATCTATTTTATACAAGAAACATGAACGTTAGCGTTGATCAAATAGCTAATCAATTATGGGAAGAGGGTTTTTGTTCTTTATAGTGACTTTGTTTAGTTGTCGATAATCGATACACATTCTAAGGGTTCAATCATTTTTAATCAATTAATTAATTAATAAGGTAGAGGGGCATTTTGGGTAGAAAGGGCCGAAATTGCCCATTGAGGAAAATCTTGCCCCACCTTGGTTCGAACCTAGGTGGGAGGAATGATTTAACTGGATTATTTATATTGTTGAGTTAATTTAATCAATTAATAGTTAAATTATGATTTAATAAAAAGTAAAATCATATTATTATTTTTTATTAATTATTTAATGAGGCAGTTTGGGTCGGGTCGACCCAGAGGGACCCGTTTTCCTGATGGGGACGTCACAGGTTCGAACCACAACGGAAGCAACATTTAAGTGTATTAAATTGAGGTTTATAATCTGATTTTGTAAGGGAATTATGGTTATTTCACTAAACTAATTAAATTAGATTTCCAAAGTTTGAAAGAGTCCTAGTTGAGTAAGTCTAAACTACTTCACCTAATCCTAAGCCAATCACCTCTTTCACGTTTATCTATCTCTTGTTCACATCTATCTCTCTCTGATTTCACATTTTCTTTCTAAATGCCAAACGTGAGAAAAAAATCAGAAAAACAAAAGTTCTTCACACTCAAAGAACTTGCACGCAAAAACACAAAACAAAGCAATTCAAAAACGTTAAGCAAAATGTAATACGCTAGTCGGGTAAGTTGTGTGTTTCGGGATATGACATGAATTTGAAGAAGTTTTGGGCGCAAGCTCACATGTTGAACAACGTTAATATCAGGAATGGTTTTTCCTACTCTTTGTCCCTTTCCAAAGAGACTCTAAAGAGTCAGATAATTATATTTCGAAACTAGGATTGTTCCCCATTACATGTTCCATGTCACTACCTCCAATCACTGATTTTAGGTTTGTATGTTTGCTGGTAGATTGGGTATGAAGTGTGATTTTTGTGGTGATGTGTTCATTATTATGTGTTCGGAATTGTATGAACGACGGAGTATGTTTGCCGAAATTTCGTGAAAAATGTATGTGTATGCCATGATATGATTTTCGGTTTTAACTTAAAAATGATATGTTCTATGGTTGAATTTTACGTGCGTATGTTTGTGTAAATCATGTGGTGTAAAAGTGGTGTAAAGTTTCTGTATTTAATGGTTATTCATGTCTGAATATAATCATAAAAATATTACACTTAAATATGCATCAAATGATCCACGAAATACCTTAAGAATTAACGTATGAATGATTATAAAAAGAAGCTGAATATAGTGAATAAATTTCCAAGATTGGATAAATTGGGTTCGACCAATCGAAGTTTTACAAAATGCAAAATGAATGTAAAATAAGTGATACCACTAAGCATTGAACCCAAGACATCATTACATTAAAATTACAAAACAATCAACAAAAGATTAAGAGGAAAATGGATTGGAAGAGACCAAATTTGAAGCTTGCTCCAAATTTGGAGTCTCGGCCAAGAATGAGGAAAATTAGATAGGTCATTGGGGATTGAACCCATGACCTCACCAAATGAAAATTAATTAAAAACATCCTTAGGAAAATGAAAGGAAAAATAGATGTGGTAAGTACCACTTGAATGGATGAGAGAGTTAGGAGAAAAATAAGGGAAAAAATAAAATGTAGAGACTGGGGATTGAACCCACAACCTCTTTAATGGATGAGAGAGTTATTAGAAAAATAAAGGGGAAAATAAAATGTGTAGAGTGAGGATTGAACCCACAACTACTTTATTGGATGAGATAGTTAAGAGAAAAATAAAGGAGAAAATAAATGTTGAGAGTAGGGATTGAAACAACATCCTTTTGGATAGGTGAGAAAGTTAAGAGATAAATTTAAAGAAAAATAATGAGCTTGTGGGGGATTGAATCCACAACATCCTTGCTTTAAAACGAAAAAGGAGAGGAGAACAAGAAAGAAATATTATGGTGTTGATGGGCATCGAAGTAGGATCTTCCAAATCTGGAAAATGCAATTATCAAGTTTAAAATAAGATTAGGTGTTGTTCAAGGGATTTGAAATCAGGTTCCCTTGCTCAATTCCATATTGACACATAAGTCATACGTAAAAAAATATTTAATGAATACTGCCTCTAAAGATCGAAATACATATCTTTGAATATTTACAAGATGCATAAGTCGTGTACCACATAAACTTGGGTAAACATAAATGACTTAGACAAAGTAAGAATGAACCCTCATGGCTTGTATGTGTGGAACATAAGTCCGTCATACGTTTAAAAGTAAGTGAGCCTAAGATGTATGTGATAAAATGATGTAACTCTAGAAGGGTAATGTAATAGTATGAAACCCACTAAATGGCCAAGTCCATTTTTATGTGATGAAATGAACATTCATGTGAAGGGGTGAGTAATTATGAAAAGCAAAATGTGCTAAAGTTAATGAATGAGGTGTCAATATGATAAGAGGCTAATGTGAATGATGAGAGTAATCTCAAATGATCCAAACTAAATATTAACAAAACTTACTCACCTATGAGAGTGTAAAGCTAATGAAGAGACCAGTATCTATGAACACTTCAATGAAAGTATTGAAGTTAATTCATACTGAACACTATTATGAGATGAGAAATAATCAAATGACCTATGATGTCCTCGTTCTAGAAGCCAACTTCCATGATGTATGAGTTGAATGTAATGGAACTTTATACTAAGCACCGATAAGGTAGATATGAACGGTGATGCCTTCCATAGGGAAGGGCAGAGGTTCATGTAACTATCATGAGATGAGAATGTCCAGCATGCTGGGTATGGGTATCCTTATATCTCTTAGTCTTTGAACCTTTAATACCAATAAAGGGATCTAGAAGAGATCAATTACCTATATACGCTCGCATGTTTATGTTCACTTTGGCCGGTGATTCCACCTTTTTTTAGTGTGGGAATTACACAATAGATTTCATGATGCTCACATGATCTATGTCAGTTAAGGTTAATGTTCCCAAAGAAATAACGTGGCCAGCCTCAACGAATGCACATAACGAAATGAACGTTACCAAAGGTGTTAGGATAGGAATATCAAGAGGTGAGTTTAAATTATGTAATAACACTAGGTTATTCTTGGTCATTGCACAGCGAACCCGATGAGAATCTTAATCTACATCCTAGATATGACTAGTGGCTGCACTAGTATATGAAAGAATTAAAATGATGTATGTATGAATGAATGAAGCAGACTCTATGTTTGTTAAATAAGGCTACCTTGTTGAGGTCCCATATGTAGAGGACTCATTTTGGTAAGTCCTAATGTCAAGCCCATGATTCCAAGGTCTCAAGGCATATGAAAGAATGATATGAACTATGTTAGATTAAATGTCTAATATGTTATGTGTTGTTTGCAAAATGATAAGTATGATGATGCATGTTACTCTCATGACATGATTTTCCTAATCCGACATTGGCAAGTCCATTGGCTTGACTTTCCATAATTCATATCGATAGGAAAGAGTTATTTTTAATCATGCATGTCCTTGGTGTGTGCTTGTATATACCCATACTTATTACAAGTGTGTACTAATATCATAGAACTCTACATTTTAAGGTGCAGGAACTGGTGGACGTTAGATCTTACAGGTCAATGCTGAAGCTATATGGACGTGAAGTATTCATCCAAATTTGGTAGGCCCTTATGCTTTCAAGGACGCTTGCCCATTATATTCTAGCTTAGATATAGGTTTGACTTAGTGGAGTATGTTCTACTAGTGTTTCTTTCTCATCTTATTTCAGATATTGTATTGGTTCCATTTTTGCAAGTATACACTTAATGCAGTATGGAACTATTTCTTTCCTTTGATGATCTTAATATTTGATGGTTGATTGTGAACGTCCATGACTTTAAGTAGAATGTCTTATATGAATGTTAAGTAACATAAAGATCAAATTTTCCGTTAAGATTAACCTAGATGATGTAATGATAACGTATGTAGGCTTGTCTGCGACATCTGAGAGGTCAACTACGCCTGTCTCATCTGAGGTCTAGACTGTGGTCCTTACAGCTCGACCATATACCCACATCTTGTACCATACTTGAGCCACATCCTTAAGCTGGTATGAAACTAACTCACCCTTCTCTTATTCATTAAAACCCATAGCACAAAGAATCTTGTGGACCTCAGCCACAAACTCCTAGGGATCCTCATTGGTTCTAGACCCAAAGTGGACTGGAGGATTCATCCTGTTGAAATCCCTCAGTCTGCTAGCCATGGTGCTAGCGTGTGGGTTCTCCCTGGGATCACCCTCTCTAGTGGCCTGGGCTGTGATAGCATGTGCCTGAGAAATGATGGATTGGGCCATCTGAACCAATGCTTCTCTCACTTCTCCATCTGTCAATGACGTTGGGTTGACAAGCACTTGCACTCCAGCAGCTCCGGCTTGAGGAGGAGATTTGTTTCCCACACCAACTGCTTCTCAAACTCTCCTGCCTGCGTTTCTTCTTATGTTCATTTTTCTACACGCACACACAAGAAGGAAGTTAGATGCTAGAATGACACAAAATGTCAAAACTCTACACAACACGATAAAAAGTAGAAGAAGGGAAGATTCTTAACATCACTAAGTCTCTAATTCATAGTTGTGGTGCACTTCATGACCATAATCTAAAACTATGCAACTTGGCTGTTTTGAGCCTTCATTCCTAGGTAATTTAACCTCATGCTATGATAGAAAGTTTGTCACACCCGGGTCCTAGACCCTAGATGAGACCAGCGTCGTAACATCTCAAAGGTCGCAGACAAGCCTCTTCTTAGCTTTCATCACAATTATGCAGTTAAATTTAGTGGAAAATTTAAAACTTTTAAAATTTATTGAAGTGTGCTTACACTTCATATAATTCTTGCATAAGAAAGATATACTAACATCCCAAAATTAACAACCATCTATTAAAAGATTGAACAATTGAAATGAAGAATTCATAATATCATTAATAATTGCAAAACTGGTCTTAGTAAAAAAATTGAACAGATGTTTGAAAGAAAACGCTAGGGACAACATCCACTAGGTATGTCTAATCAACTAAGCTAGAAATAAAGTGTAAGTATCCTCGAACTCAATGAGAACCTACCAAATTCAAGAGGTACTAGTCCAAATAGCTTCAACTAATCTTCAATCTTCTTCAAGGACCTGAACCCATAAAAATAGTAATTGTATATGGGTTAGTACACACTTGTTCTAAGTATGGGTATATTAACATAAACACATAATGACTATACATGATCAAGGAAAGCTCTACTTGTAGCAACATGCCATTTTTTGAAAGTGAAGTCACTTCACTTCCCTAATTGATTATTTATGAATCATGGTATGAATATGATATATTTTCATGCATTTAAAGCAATAACTAGTTTTGTGTATGAACATTATACCTTGGAATCAGAACATAATTTTAGAACAACTAAAGAAAAAATTTATATTTTTGCTCCTCTTAGGCTAAGAGCTCCCTCTCCAAGACCTGTATATTTTTTAGTCTTTTCTTCTTTTTGTTGTGGAGTTCAATGATATCCTTTGATTCTATGTTTTAATTACGTGTGCAATAATTCATTGTAGTCCCATTACTACAATACATCAAGTAAGTAACTAAAAGACTAAGGAAATTATTTGACTACTCTACTCACAAAGTTATTCTTTCCATTCTTGTTAAATTGAGCATAAAGTCTTTATAAGTCAATCTTTATTGGCTATGCCCATTATTTGATCATTTTAATAATATAAAGATGATGGGGGCATAAATTTATACTCCAATTGATGAGTCATTATGTTTTGCTTCTATTATTGGCATAACCCAATAATTGTTAAAAATTCATTCTTATCAAACAGCGATGATTTGATATACTTATGCTTTTTCTTACTTAGTTAACTTTGAACTTACCTTTCTTCTTGTTTGATATCATGTTCACATTGAACATGCTAGGTTGACCTAGGATATTTTTTTAGGACTTCCATTGGGATCTTCTGTGTAATGACTAAGAGTGACTTACATCATTACTTAGTCTAACCTCACCCTTTGTTCATCCTATCCAAAGACTTCTCATCTTCCTAGTTCTTTCTTTATTTCATTATTACTTTATTTAAGAAATCTTTACGATTTAATTGCCATAGATCATGTGAGCTTACATGAAATCCAGTGTCCTCCCCACACTGAAAAGTAGTGGTTCACGTGCCTATGTTAAACCAAATACTTCCTAGCTTTCTTAGATGGATACACTAGCTAGTCCCGGTTTTCTTGAATTAAAATTTGTTTAAAAATCCTCCTAGCGAAAGGAATCCAAGAGACAAAATCCATAACTTACTGTAGAATTGAATCTATGAATATCACCCTATACTTTGCACGAAAATTTTGAAGAATTGCCTTAAAATCGCCTAAGGAGAACCGAGAGTATTTTTCTGTTTTTCAGTCGTGGGTTTTTACAGGATAAACATGAATCTAAGTCTTAGAAACTAAATATTGACTAATTTAACTTACACTAACTAACTTAATAAAATAAATAAATTAGCTAATTAAAAAATTGCCCCTCCTAAATTGACTAAAAATAGGAAAACATTTGACTTAGCAAAATTTGAAAATTTTCTAAAGGTCTTTGGTTTGACCATGAATTTGAATTAATTAATTAAGTATATAATTTAATTAATTAAGTTACCTAGGGTAATTACTAAAGTACCCCTAAGTTACTAGGACCATAACCAACCCATTTGGACCATCCTAGGTTAGGTACTAGGATGTTTGTTTAGTTAGTTACTCAGCTAATGTCACCCGATTAGGTCTTATGATTTTGGTCACACTAGTTACTTCATTTTAGTTAGTCCTAGATTAGTTATTTACTTAGGTAAGTTAGTTAGATCCTAGGATTGGTTAGGAAGCTCAGTCTAACGTGGTTGGACCCGCCGCGTCCTGGCCTCCTAACCGTCCTATCCGAATCGGTTGGGCTTTGTCGCTTGCTCTCTCGGCCGGTAGCACATGTTCTTGCGAATTTGTTGTCGTGCACTTTCCTAACCGTGCACTCTGTAGTTGCACTTGGAAAGTTCACTTCTTTTCCCATGGATGCCTCGTAACTAATGTGTGTAAGCTAAGTAAACAAAAATTTAGCTTAGGGTCATCATTGAAGGTACAATTCATAAACAAGCTTGGATTAGAGCATTTGAACATCAAAGTGAATTTGAAGTTACTTGTTAATACATATAAATTGGCTAACACACTTAAGACAATATTCTCTAATATGCCCAATATTACTCAATATTGGGCATTGGGATTTCTATGTACCCTAATACATATTATTAAAACCTAATAGACTCTTTACTAGGCAAGTAAATTTCTGGAATGTTACAATGATAATGAATTGTAACTTGTTTTGGTAAACCTAAGTCTATTACATGATACATGAAAGCTATGAATATGACTCTTGACGTAGTAGGAAAAAGAACCTTGTCATGAATGTATATGTATGAATTGAATATGATATTTAATATAGATAAAAAGGTCATTTATGTGGAACCTTTGGAAAGAAGGTTAAGATATCTTTGAAATTGAAAGTCATAATGATATCCTTCTTGTGTGAATGGTGGACTTAGGGTTGGTTAGATTGAAAGGTATGAAATCATCCTTTGGAAAGTCATTGAGATATCTTAATAACCATTGTAAGGTAGCCCTAGTTCACCCTCTTTGATAAGGGGTATTATGGTTTGGTTATGACTTCTATATGGTACCTCCTCATATGTTACTTTATTGAATTACTTTATGAAACAAAGGCTAGAATGGAGTGAATATTCTTGGGGAATTCCTCTAATTAAGATGATAATAGATTACAAAGATACCCTTTGTATTCCTTCACCATGTGCCTACATGAGATGTGTCGAAGCTCTACTATTTGCAAGAAAAACACCCTCTATCTGAATAGGGTTGACTCCGGAGTTCATGCCTAGCTAGTATGGTCTATGTTGTTTATTCAATTTTCACCTCATGTAGGATACATTCTAGTATTGGAGAAGTTTTATGAAGTTTAGGTGGTGGAATGGGATGTTATCTAGACATTGCAAGAGTAGGATTTTAAGATGATAGTATTGTAGGTTCCCTAGGCCTTCTCAAAGACCATTATATGAAAGTCCTTATGTTTTAAATTTCTCTTAAATGGTTTAATGAAAATATTTACTTAAGTTAAATGTATGTTTATGAAAAGCTACTTATCTAGAGTAGATTTAAGGATAACTTAGGTAGGCTTGGAGAGGGTGTGTGGGTGGTGTCTTCATATATTACTTAGGTGAGTATTAGAGTAATTCTAAGTAGGGAGATAAATGTATGAAATGGGAGTAATCTTATATTAGTCAATCATTAAGATCAGTTTGGGGTGTGTAAAAGGGTAGTTTGGGTGGCCTTTAAGACATCAAAAATGACTTAAGTTAACTAGAACATAAAATTTTGTTCTTGATGGAATAAGGAAATAAAAAGGTATATTATATGGTATAGAGGCATTGTGTTAGAGTTTAGGTGCATTGGAAGTCAAACGTCAAGGGACGAACAAGACGTTCGATGATTAAGTGATTTATGTTCCTCATGTGTGGTTCTATGTGTTTATATGTTATTCAGGAGGTTTTAAGGTCTTTAAATAAGCTATTATATTATATATTAGAAATGTGTAATGTTTTGTGAAGTTTATAGGTCAAACGTCCACGACGTTCGAAAGATGTGCCTTGAAATGTCCTTTTTTGTCTAAGCATATTTAGTCAATTTTTACATGTTCATTTTGGATAAAATTAATGTGAGAGGTGATAAACACATATACAATCATGTTTGGTCTGGAAAAGTCCTGGCAAACATCCCGAAGGACCATCCAAGTGTCCTTGAGGAAGGACAAAAAATAGGTGCCAAGACTGCCCAAGACAGCTCAAACCATGAAGGCAGTAGACGCCCAGTGGGTCAATCGACGGACCCTTGGTTTGGTATCGTCGATTGAGACTTATCCTAGGGAGGATAGGTACAAATGGCAAGCCGGAGTCCAAGACCACAAACCGACAAGAGAGACAGCAGGTCAAGGGACAACCCGTATGTTGGTGTCCATCGATATTGTGTCTCCTGCGTGCAGTTCAGTGCCAAGTGAGTGGAGAACTTGTAAATTCACCCCACATCCAAATAAGATCATTGGAGGTTAATTAGGGGTCATTTGTGCATTTGAAATGTTTATATAAGTCTTTATGACATTGAAGACTTCATTCTTCCAAATCAAAACCACAAAATGTCTTATAATTCTCTCTAAACTCCATTGAAATCCAAAGTCAAGGAAGATCTTGGTGTGACGAATTTAGTGGATATTCTTAATCAACGTTAATAATTAGGTTCATCAAGTTATGGATTTTTATCCCTGAAACTATCTTCATCAATGAGCCCAACTCTCAAGATGTTTTCAAAGTTGAATTGTCCAATTTCATGAATCTTCCATGGGTTCTTCGATCACTTGTTTTTAACCTAAATTACCTATGAATCCATTAATTGGATGAAATCTTGGATTTGACTAGGTTATGGGTTACTTGATATTGACATAATGTATATGAATTGTGGTGTAGATTTCTATGGGTTATCTAATGATGTAATAATTGTATTCAATTGATATCTAGGTTGTATTAGATTTATAAATTTAGATTGATTTGACCTAGTTCATTGATTATGTAGTTTGTATGTTTAATTGATGTTCATGGCCATTGGTAAAGGCCTTATGTTATCAAATTGGATGATTTAACATCGAATGGAGCTGTTAAGGACTGAGTGGTGGTACACTAACAGGTTTCCTTTATTTTGTTGTTATTTTTAATTCAATTATGTTGTGAATTGTATGGTCCACTTATTGTGTCGGTGTTATGTATTTTACTTGCAGTTGACGTGGCCTTGTCGGTGTTACTTTATGCAATATGATTATCATAGCCTTGTAGGCGTTACATTATGCAATATTATGATCATGGCCTTGTCAGCATTACTTTATGCAATATTATAATCATGGCCTTGTCGGCACTACTTGAAATAATGCGTCTATTTATGTAGTTGAGTATGTGAACTATGAAGTTATCTATCTACATGTTAAGCAATGTGAAAGTATATGTGTTCTATTATTGATAGTTAGGTTATCATGTTAGATTATACCTTTGACCTTGTGATTATAGTCTTAGGGTTGAGTCTTAGTTATTCCTACTAGACTATATGTGTCTATGATGGTCATATTGATAATGTTATGATAGTGTATAGGATGAATTAAAGATTCTAATAGTTACTTCTATGTGCTTCTAGAATGACATGCTTTGTGTGCTAAGGTGAAGTATGTGGTGTTTTGTCACGTTTGACTTGTGTCCCTTACTTGATGTATAGATGATTATTAATAAGTGATATCATGAAATAGAATGTTAAAACTCTTAGTCATATATGCATGACAGACATGAGAACTAAATGATGTTAAGAGAGTCTTTTATGTGAAAACATTTACGTAGTTGTAAGTTTAAGAATGTTCAAGTAGTGAGCCCTATTTATATCCTTAAAAGTAATGAAAGGATAGTATTAAAGTTAATTGGCTGGAACGACATCACATTAATTCTTATGAAAGTCATCATGAGCTTCTATTCACCATTGTGAGGTAGCCCTAGTGGACCTTTCTTTGGTAGGGTAAATGTGATTGGGTTATGAATTTGTTAAGAAACCCTTTTATGTGAACCTTATGTGTAAATTACTCTATGAGAAAGATGTCTAGCACCGAGTGAGTACGATAAGGGAATTAGTTCTAGTTAAAGAGTGAGACTATATTACAAAGCATTCACTTCATATCCTTAACCATGTTCCTACATGGTATGTATCTAAGTTCTACCATTGGCAAGTAGAACAACCTTATCGAAGTAGGATAGAAGTTCAGATTCCATGTCTTGCTATCATGTCCTATGTCGGTTATTGTCGATTCTCATCATGTGGGATACTATCATTAGAAAAGTTCTATGAAGTTTAGGTGGTGGTATGGGACACTATCTAGACATTGCACAATAGGCTTTGATGGTGTTAGTTAGAGTCCCTTGGTCTTGTCTAAGACCTGCACTTGAATGTCCCTTATGTGATGTATGAGTCTTTTAATGAACTAATGAACTAATGACTTATGTTATGATGTATGTAATGAATGAGTACCTAATCTGAAGTTATTTAAGTATTCCTTAGCTAAAGTGTAAAGAGGGAATAAGGATTATTTCTTAATGTCTTATCATTAGAAGTCTTGAGAATGACTCTAGTTGGGGAAGTTGGCTGATTATGTAGACATGATGTAAGCCTTAGGTAGTCTTAAGGATTATTTAGGTAATCTTGAAGAGGTTAATCATGTATGTTATCTTCTTTGATTACTTAAGTAGGTATTTTGATCGCCTTTGGAAGGAGAGTGTCACATAATCTATGTGTTGATGCTTTCACGTCTCGTAAGTGTGCAAGTGACTCACAATATGTATTCTTGAGGATAATTTTGATATGCCTAGAGAGGTTGTATGGGCGGTCTCTCCTTGTGTTACTTAAGTGAGTTTTAGGATAGCTTTAAGTGGGATAATTACATACTAAGAGATGTCTAAAATGAAGGAAATCAACTTTACGGTACAGTGAAGGCACTTCACTCTAATAGTGAATGAGGTTGTTGTTAAGTGACCTCTACTAATTATAATATTTGGTTTAATTGTTTTTTATGTGTTTTTAAGTTTCTAAATATTTTTCTTGTTATTATAATATTATTTTTAAATTAAAAGATGTTTTCATGATTTTTATGCATTATGGCATACTTAATACATGTGGTTGTACTAATCAATTCTTTTGTCTACCTCTATAGTTCTTGGTAGGTGAGGAGCTTTTGGGAAGTCTAGAATTTGACCGGAAAATTATTCAAGAGAAGTTGAAGTATGTCATCAGTTGACTCGAGGGCATGTATGTATTTTATGTTTTCTATTTGAAGTAATGTATTAGACTAGGTATTTCTATTTTTTCCTATTGTGTATGGGTCGTGTGCCAATTATTCTTGTGTCTTAAGATGATGAGATTGAGACTTAGTATTTCCTATTAATTTACATGAAAGAGATTCTTAAGGACTATGTTATATCTTGTGAAAAGATTTAATTTCGCACTACTTTTCACTATGTTATGTGATGAATGATATGAAAGGGCTTGTACGATACCTCCGAGAGGTCAAGTACGCCCATTGCAATACGATATTGCCCCTAAGTTCTATGGAGTGGTTTCGGGATGTGACAAGCTTTGTATTATAGCATAGGTTGTGAAAGTAGTATTAGAAATAGAAAATTCTCATGAAGTCACGTCTAGTAGAATCTTTACTATTGGTGTGAGTCGCGACACATCTAACGGCGAGAGGGTATAGGTTGATAGAGTTTCCCTTTATTTATACTCCTATGTCGTGCTTTAGAGTAAAAGTTATGAGTAAGCTTTTCTTATGGTTTTCCCAGTGTTTTTAGGAAGATGAATACAAGGAGGACACCGACTAGGAGAGTTGACGAGAATGAGCTGCAAGAGGAGATTCCTCCTCAAGTGGAGGAAGTTCCTCAAGGTGATCAAGTTTTTAATGTGGAAAGAGGTACTGAGGTTCCAGAAGTTCATTCGGAGTTGAGTAACATGGAAAGTAGAGAGGATTTGGTTGCTTTAGCCCAATCCGTGACTACTCAAATAAGTTTGAGTATGATGCATAGGGTGAATGTTGTGGAGATCACTTTGCCCTCTAGGTCGACAGACTTTGTGTGGATGAATCCTCCTATCTTTCTTGGATCTAAGGTGGGAGAAGATCCCCATGAGTTTTTTGATGGAGTATATAATGTGTTGAGGGCCATTGGGGTTACATCTAGGGATAAGGCGGAGTTGTCTTAATATCAATTGAGAGATATTTCTAGAATATTGTACACTCAATGGAAGCATATTAGGCCAGAGGATTCAAGTCTTATTGATTGAAGAATTTGAGGATGCTTTTCTTGGTAAGTACTTTCCCCGGGAGAGGAGGGAAGTTAAGGTAGAGGAGTTTATTAATCTCAAGCAAGGCAATACGAGTTTTAGAAATACTCTTCGAAGTTCTCTATGTTATCTAGATATGCCTCTTCCCTTGTGTATGGCCGACTTAGTTAGGGAGGAATGTCGTACTGCTATGCTACATGATGATATGACCCTAGCTATATTCATGGTGTATGCATAATCAATTGAAGATTCTAAACTTAGGATGATGGCTAAAAGCTTGAAAAAAGAGTGGTGCTAGTGATAAAGAGAAACCTAGGTTCAAAAAGAGGGATCAATCTCAAGAAGAATCTAGGAGTGCTAAGTTCAACATTAAGAAAGGAGGTGGTTCCAAAAAGTGCAAACCTACATGCATCACTTGTGGGAAGAAACATTATGGCGACTGTTTATTGGGTACAGGGAGTTTCTATAGTTTTGGTAAGGAAGGACACAAGGTGAGATGTTGTCCTATGATTTCTTCTAGAGGAAGAGAGGGTAAGAAAGTTGCTCCTACTGTTCCAAAGGATGATGCTCCAATAGAGAGGCATTTGTATGCACTCCGGTCTAGAGGAGAGAAGCCGAATAATGATGATGATGATGAGGGTAAATCCTTTTTTTTCTTTGTAGAGATATGAGTTCCATCTGAGTGGGGGAATATGGTTGGTAAAAGGGATACAATGATATAGGAGCATGTTGCATGTGCATGGTGTTTAAGAGTTTTGTGTATATTGAATTGCATTAACTTCTTGCGTTGTGTATTTTATGAAGGCATGACTATATTGTAAGAGGTGTTATATGATGTTACTTTGCATATTAGCATGTTTATATCATGAATCGCTTAAAATTTGCATTTTTGAAAAATCTGCCCAAAATCACTATAGCTAGAGACTGCTCACAGTAAAAAATTTTAAAATTTGACTATTTAATTGTTTGGTCTAAAATTGTTGTATGGTTGTTAGAAATGATGTATATAAGTATGATATTGAATATAAAATGACTATTTACTATTCGGAATGAAGCATGTGCATTTTGTAGCATAATGAGTTATATAATTGCCTTCAAGTTCTTATTGTGTTGTGAACCTCATGACTATGTGAAATTGATCTTTTATTATTGGTTATGTGTTGTATGGTATGGTGATATTTTAGTTGAATCTATTTTCTTGGAAGTGCTTGTAGAGTGGCAAGTGTCATTCGAGGAAAAATGTTGTCCATGTGGGGGAGATTGTATGTCCTGAAAAATGACTTATCTTAACTAGAGATTAACATGTTAGTAGTGATAGTATAAGGTATTAAATAGGTCTATTATATGGTGTAAAGGAAGTATATAACATTTTCGGTGCATTGGAAGAAAAACGTCAATGGACGTTCAAGATGTTCCATAACTACGTCACCTATGTTCCTAATATGTGGTTCTATGTGTTTATGTGTGATTCATAAGGTTTTAAGGTTTTTAATTGAGTTAAATATAATATATAGGAAGTGTATCATGTTTCGTGAAGTTTGGAGGTCAAACGTCCAAGAACATCCGTGACATTCGAAAAATGTTCCTTGAAACGACCTTTTGTGTCTAAGAATGTTTCATAGAATTTACGTATTTGTTTTCGATGAAATTCATGTGAAAGATGACAAAATCTTATACAATCATTTTTGGGTTGGAAACATCCGGGCAAACATTACCAAGGACCATCCAAGGGTCCTTAAGTAAGGACACAAAATAAGTGCCAGGAATGCCCAAGACACCCAAAACCACAAAGGCAGACGACGCCTAGTGGGCCAATCGACACCCCGTTGGTTGGGTCTCGTCGATTGGGACATTTCCTAAGGAGTAGAGGGATAAAAGGAAAGCCTCAGTCCTAGACCAGGGACTAACAGTACAGTCCGTAGGTCAAGAGACAGCCCGTAGATTAGTGTCCATAGATGGTGATGTCTCCTGCTTGCAGTTCATTGCAAAGTGAGGGGAACTTGTAAATTCCCCTTACTTACAAATAAGAGTATTGGTGGTTAATTTGGACTCTTTAGGGTATTTCAAATTTCTATATAAGTCTTAAACACATTTAATACTTCATACTTCAAAATCAAACCCCAAAATCTGTTCAAATTTTGTCTAAACTCCATTGAAGTCCAAAGTCAATGAAGAGGTTGGTGTTAAAAATTGAGTGGAGATTCATCATAAAAGTGAAGAATTAGTTTCATCTTTGTATGGATTTTAATCCTTTAAACTCACTTCTTCAAGGATTCTAACTCTCAAGATCTTTTGAAAAGTTTTCAAAGTATAATTTTCCAATTTCATGATTCTACCATGCCTTCTTGCATAAATTGTTTTTAAAATCTTATTATGGTTTATATTGTCATTTTATTTATTATATTAACCTAAAATACCTATGAACCCAGGAATCGGATCAACCCTCATTTTTGACTACTTTATGGGTTACTTAATATTGACCTAATGTTTGTGAATTATGGTGAAGATTTTATGGGCCATCTAATGGTGTAATAATTGTATTCAATTGATATCTAGTTTTTATTAGATTAATGAATTTACGTTTAGTTGACCTAGTTAATTGATTATTATAGTTTTTATGTTGAATTGATGTTCATGGACATTTGTAAGGACCTTATGTTATTTAGTTGGATGATTTTAGAATCGTATTGTGGTGTTAAGGATAAAGTGGTGGTACACTTCCATCTTCCTTTATTTTGTTGTTTTTTATACTTGAAATATGTTGTGAATTCTTTTGTCCACATATGGTGGCAGTGTTATATATTTTACTTGCAATTGACGTGGCCTTGTCAGCATTACTTTATGCAATATGATGATTAAGGCCTTCTCGGCACTACTTGAAATAATGTGGCTATTTGTGTAGTTGAATATGTGAAGTATGATGATATATATCTACATGTTAAGCAATGTGAAAGTTTATGTGTTCTATTAATGCTTGTTAGGTGATTATTTTAGACTATGCCTTTGACCTTGTGAGTATAGTCTTAGGGTTGAGACTTGTTTATTTCCTATTGTACTATATGAGTATATGATGTTCACATTGATAATGTTATTATAGTGTATAGGATGACTTAAAGATCATAATAGTTACTTCTTTCTGCTTTTAGTTAGAAATGTAATGTGTGCTAAGGTGAAGTATGTGGTGTCTTTTCTTGGTTGACTTGTATCCCTTAATTGCGGTATGTATGATTTTGAATAAGTTATGTCTTGACTTAGGATGTTAAAACTCTTAGTCTTTTATGTACGAATCACATGAGACCTAAATGATGTTAAGAGAGTCTTTTATGTAAAAACCTTGACTTAGTGGTACAATTAAGAATGTTGAAATATAAGTCGTAATGGTATCCTTCAAAGTAAAGGAATTATAGACTTAATGTTAATTGTCTTGAACGACTTCATATTAATCCATAGTAAAGTCATCATGAGCTTCTTGTCTCCATTGTGAGGTAGCCCTAGTGGACCTTTCTTTTGTAGGGTAAATGTGATTGGGTTATTAAATTGTTATGGAACCTTTTATGTGAACCTTATGAGTAAATTACTATATGAGAAAAAGACTATCACCTAGTGGGTATGGTAAGGGAAGTACTTCTCGTTAAAGAGTAACACTAGATTATAGAGCATGCCCTTCAAATTCCTTAACCATGTGCCTACATGGGATGTGTCTATGATCTACCATTAGTAAGTAGAATAACCTCACCGAAGTAGGATAGAACTCTAGATTCATTGTCTTCCTATCATGGATTATGTCGTCATTGCCTATTATAATCATGTGTGATACTTACTATCATTAGAGAAATTCTATGAAGTTTAGGTGGTTGTATGGGACGCTATCTAGGCATTGCGCAATAGTCTTTGAAGGTGTTAGTTAGAGTCCCTAGGTCTTGTCTAAGACCATTGCTTGAATGTCCCATATATGATGTATGAGTCACTTTATTAACTAATGAACTAATGACCTATATTATGAAGTATGTAAATGAATGAGTGCCTAATCTAAAGTGAATTAAGGATTCTATAGCTAAAGTGTGAAGAGGCAAAAAGGGATGATCTCTTCATGCTTTATCTTTGGAAGTCTTGAGAATGACTCTATTTGGGGAAGTCGGTTGATTATCTTGACATGTTCTATGACTTAGGTAGTGTTAATGATTACTTAGGTAATCTTGAAGAGGTCAATTATGGACGTTATGTTCTTGATTTATTTAAGTAGGTCTTTTGATAGCCTTTGGAAGGAAAGTGTCATATTATCTATGTGTTGATGCTTTCATGTCTCGTATGTGTGTATGTGACTCATCATAAGTAGTCTTGAGGGTCAATTATGTATGCCTAGAGAGGTTGTATGGGTGGTCTCTCTTTATGTTACATAAGTGAGTCTTAGGATAGATTTAATTAGGATAATTACATACTAAGAGATGTCTAAAGTGAAGTAAATCAACTTCATTATACAATGAAGGGACTTCATTGTAACAGTGAATGAGGTTACTTTAAAGTGACCTCTAAAATTATGATGTTTGGTTTACATGTTTTCTTATTGGTTTCTAAGTTGCTAATGTTTCGCTTGTCATTATAATATGATTTTTAAATTAAAAGATGCATATTTCAAATAAATGCTCGTTTTCATGATTTTTATGCATTATGACACACTTACTACATCTGGTTGTAGTAATCCATTCTTTTATCTATCTCTATAGTTCATGGTAAGTGAGGAGCTTTTGGAAAGTGAAGACTTTAATCGTAGAATTGTTCAAGAGAAGTTGAAGTATGTCCTCATTCGACTCGAGGGAATGTATATCTTTTATGTTTCTTTTTGAAGTATTACAATAGACTAAGCATTTCGATATTCGTATTGTGTATGGTAGTGTCCCAAGTATAATTTTGTCTTAAGATAATGAGATTGAGACTTAGTATTTCTTATGACTTCAAATGAAATAGATTTTTAAAGGCTATGTTATTTTTTGTGAAAATTTTTAATTCCGCACTACTTTTCACTATGTTTTATGAATGATATCTAAGGGTTTGTACGAGACCTCCGAGAGGTCAAGTAAGCCGTTTTCAATTCTACATTGCCCCGAACTTCTAGGAGCGGTTTCGGGATGTGACAGGGTCTCTTGATATCTTACTCTAGTAAATCTTAGAATAACCTTTTGTAGGAGTGCTCATGTGCATGTGTTTTGAAGTAGTCTTACTGCTATATTGTGGAATGTGACTATATGTGTTTATGTTGACTTAATGTGATCTCTTATACTTGTTTTATAATGTTTTACTAAAAAAGAGAATGTTTATACAAAATTTCATTTTAGCATGATTTTCTGCATTAGACGATAATTAGTGCATTTTAATGTACTAATTCGATATATTTTGTTAATCTCTAAAGGTGTAGGTGGCAATTAAGAAGAGCCTTATAAGTAGTAGTTATACGATCAAGAAAAGTTGTTGTATTTCCTCAATAGATAATAGGACAACATTACGTTTAGTTTTCTTGTTGAAAATATTTTTATAGACTTAGATATTCCTATATTTTGATATATGGGCCGTGTCCCAAGATATTCTTGTGTCTAAGATGGGGAATTGATACTTAGTTGTTCTTTATGATGTTTTATAAAAGATATATTTTGAAGCATTACTATTTCAAGTGAAAACTATTAATTCGCGAACTATTTTTCATACATGTATGCAATATATGATATCAAAGTGTTTGTACAAGACTTTCGAGAGGTCAAGTAGACTTTGTTGCAATGTGAGAGTGTCATTTTTTCATATGGTGTGCTCCAAGGTCACGAAAGATAGCTAACAATTTGACAATGAACCCATGTTTAGATTGAAAGTTAGGAATTTTTAACTTACAATCACATTGAAAAGTCGTTGATCTAAATACTTAGATAAAATGTTAACTAGGGATCATGGGTTATTATACCTTAATAGAAGAAAACACTTGGAGTCCATTCCCCTTAGCTTGATCTTGAGCTTGGTCTCCAATGGAGGTTTTAATAGAAACATATTTGTGGGGGAAGGAATTGACTTGAAGAATGAATTCTAATTTTGAATTTTATGATTTTAACTACCCTAAAATAGTTAAAACAACCGTCCACCCTTTAATTAATATGTTAGGTGAATTTCCCAATTCAACCCTCACTTGGTCGTGTTTTTGGAAGTATTGCAGGTGCCATAAGATGGTGGCAAAGGATTGGGCGTCATATGGTTGATGGGACGTCCTGTTGCTATGACATTTGTGACAGAGGCTCCCTTAGTTGGGTGGCTATAATGACTAAGTGTGGAGCCACTCCCCCGTTTGACGTGGCGTCTATTAGTCAACGGGGCATCGTTAATAGTTGTGGTTTTACATTTCCTTTGCAGCTATTTGCCAACATGTGAGTCCTCCTCAAGGAACCTTAGCATTGTCCTTGGGGAGTCGTACCCAGACATTTCGACCCTAAAGAAGTCCATATATATACTAGGGTAATATCCTATCATATCAGGCTCCAAAATTTACAACAAAGCAAGGAAAATATACGAAGGAACACTAGCACACAAACACCTAGTTTACGGATGTCTTGGTAGTCCTTTCACATTTGACCTCAAAACTTTTAAAACAAACTATTAAATATTTTTGATAACCATATTAACAAGTTAATAAATCAGAAAGTTCATGTGAGGCTCTAGTTTACCTAATTCATTTTTAGGTTCGTTACATATTTGTAGCTTTTACATTGGAATCCAATGCTCCCTCATTTATAACGCATGCCCGCTTTCGAGGCGGCATTCCGTTGCCGGTCATATGGATTCTATCCATTGCTGCAAAAAACATTAAAAAAGTGTTAGAAAAAATTCCAGAGAAAGAGCATAAATGTAGTTGGTGAAAGACTCGTCGAACCATTCGGCGAGTCGCTAAATAACTTCTGCACGCCTAATCGCGTTAGTGAAACGTTTTAGAACGAAATATTCCATAATTCAAAAGTTGGTAAGCATTATATAGGGACATTTGGTGAATCGCCTCCACCAATCAACGAAGTGAAACTAGCTTGCTAAAAGTTGAAGTATGCTTTAAGAATTTTTGGTGCAGAAGGGTATTGAAGAAATACATTTGGTGAACTTAGGAATATCGTAAAAATTTATAGAACACACACTTAATATTTTGAGAACTTAAGGGCTATCTAGGGTGGTTTTGCAAACCGCCGAACTATTCCGCATGCTCAAATTAGCGCGCCAAATGGAATATCCAGCTAAATTTCTACCCCGTTCATTAAAATCAAACCCACATCCACCGAAAACAACATTAAAGACCTACACTATGAAATTAATATCAGACCCAACTATCTGTGCCCTTGCGGTACTAAGACTTCCCCTGATTTGGCCAAAATTTTCCATCTGACTCTTTTACCCTTAAAACTGACGCAAACCTCCCCATTTTTAGGAAAATAAAACTTTTAAAAAAATCTAGGTTACTCTGAATTCACCCCATTAGAGCCAACTAACATTTTGCACAACCCATTAATTTAGAATCGATTGCAAAAATTAAACACACGAGAACCCAACATTTACTCTTAAGTAGGCCCAAATATAATTAATTACGGGAAATGCAATAGCTAAAAACATTTACATCATACCACCCATAAATTATCAACAATAATTTACCAATTACATTCAAGATCAACCACAAAGCTATGGCAGGTCTTAGAAAACCAACCTTTCTGATGAAACTTATTTTAAATGTTAAGAGACAAATTTTCAAACTCAATATCAAAAAAATATCCCAAAGAAATGAAAGTATAAGTGCGGAATATATGAAAAATATAGTATCGGGTTGACAATACGAAAATTGAAAACTACAAAAGTTGAATTATTCTAAAATTTTAAATTGATTGGCCTTTAAAACCATTCAGTTTGCGCTCCATTCGATGGAATAGGTAATACCAGCCGTACAACCGGATATTCGTTGACTGGCAATTTAGATATTTGTGTTATATAGAACTCTTACTAATTTGTATTTTCAAATGACATACAAAGTTGGGATCCATGACCTGTTAAACGAGTAACCGACCTGTTCGACAATTCGCTGACTAAACCTTTGGTTCGTCGAGTTTTACTTAATTCCACATAAATCTCAGTGGTTCAAACAACGTTCTAAGTCAAGGCTCCCTAACCTCTTCGGCCATTGTTGTGTAGATTTTTGCCTTTCCTTATTGCTCATTTTCCAACACTTTTCACTTTTCAACCTGCAACATCAACTGTTGTTATTGCCATAAACGAAATTTATAACATTAAAGATTTCTGTTTCCTCCAAAGAAGATCCTTATTAAATGTTGTGGTACGAAATACATATAAATTAAAACATTATTTTCATGATTGGTCGTCGTGACACCGGGCAACTCCCCCTTTGTACATGGATTTAACATGGTCGAAATTTGACCTGTTTCTGTCTCCACTTTCTTATGGTAGACTTTCTAATAAGTCGACATCTGATTGAGAGTAGAGACATTCTTCTTCATCTCCTTCAACACATTATTTGACCCTTTAGGTTTATAGAGAATACGTGAAAGCATGTCTTCCAAACAAAAGTTCTCGGGGTCATCTCTTTGCTCTTTGGGATTTCACATTCATGAAATATTAAATATCTTTCCGTAAAATCGTCCATTTCCTCCCAAATATAATTAAGATGATGACATTCCCTATATCTATCTCTCAAAGTGGTATTCTCCATTCCAACCCGTGTTTCCACTAGGCCTTGGATAGTTTTAACGATATCCTCCTCCATGATTTGCTAGAAAGTTAACTTTCTCATTGTAAAGAACTTCAAATTAACTTCTTTAGGGTTTAATCCACCAACACCCACAACATTTATAGTTTTCAATCCACTATCCGTCATGTTTATTGCCAAGATATCCACTTGGATCGTCATATTTTCCATGTTTTGGTCTCCCTATTAATCTTTTGCGTCTACTCTTTACACATCCTAACATTTTGAGAAGACACCTTGTGCTCACGAGTGTACCATACTCTATTTATCTTTGTCATGTCATCAAGGAGATTAGATTCTACTTACTAAGGTTGTTGCATTATACTCCACGAACAAGTTCATTATGAAATCCTTGTTTCACTGAGTCAAGACTACTATAATAGTATAGCTACAATATATGGTTGGGAATTTCGTGAGTTGGACATTGAAGAACAAACTTTATAAACCTTAGTCATGTCTCTTGGTTTGGATTACCTTCCAAGCATTTGAAACCTTGGATGGTATCTCTAGGCATCATCATTCTTTATGCGGGAAGGGAAGAATCTCACATTGAACATTGCGGTAAGTTTATCCGAAAAGGTCATGGAATCCCTCGACAAATCACGAATGATTTCTAGCCTCACCGATAAAAGAGAGTTGAAACAATAAGAGACGGACTGATTCTTCTGCTGCATTCTTGAAAGAGAACAAACAACAAACATACATGAATTTCCTAATATGATAATGGTGTCTTCGTGGGTTAGTCCTCCATACAGGCCTTTCATTTAGAGAAGTTATAGCATTACGCTAGTAACATGGAAGGAAATGTTCCCTTCAATTGGAGGTAGATGTATTGTACCAACACCACACAATTGGATAAGGTCATTCACATAATTAAGATTCAAAATGTAATCATGGTGGCCCATTTGTTTAGAATTACTTCCGATTACGCTTATATCATCTTCTATTCAACAGAATAAACATAAAACACAAGCCAAAAAATAAGTCGATTGAACTAAAACCAAAAAGATCATAATTAATCTTCAATAAAAGAATATTAAAGAACATAACTCCAGGTGGTGGAGTAGTTTTGATTGAAACTATCAAGTGCACCTCAAAAAGTTATATATGTAAATTAAAGTTAGAATAGTATAAAATCCAACGAAAGGTTGGAGTCGAAGCCACAGGGAGCAGTATGTGTTCAAATTAAGTTAGGAAGTATAAATGTTGTATAATCGGTTACAGGAATAGAAATAATCAAAAAAGACATTGAAATTTTGAGCTGCAATATAGGAAAATTCTCGCCATAGGAAGTAAAAATGTTGTCTAATCAGTTATAGAGAGGAATTCTCGCTATATGATCAATTATAGGAAAATTTCACAATATTGGTAACTGAAACTACTAATTAATAGTTAAATATTAGTGGGTATGCTAGACTATGAGTAGAATTGTTTACTCTCGAAGAACTATCACGTTTCAACTGATATTTTTTTAATGATCAACAAGCTTAGAAAATAGGATTAACCCACATCCTTAATACATCTACTCTCTGAGCAAGAAGAGTGGGATTTAACTTAGGATTTACTATCTCGAGTTGAACCCCTATAAACCCAATACTTATAAATGATTAATTAAAATCTTTAATTAGAAATCCTCTTTCTCAAGCAAGATAAGAACTTAAAATTAGAATTGCTTTTGCAATTACAATTCATTGATTAAAACACACCTAATGATAAAAACCACTTCAATAATGATTTAAATTAGTAGTTAACAAGACCATAATATAATCGAACCCCTACTGTCAAGATCACACCCGAAGAATCAAGGTTTAATCTAAATATCATGAAATGGTAAAAATAATTACCAAATCGATTAGCCATCAACTTGGTAATAGTCTTCAATACATTAAAATGTTCCAAAATTGTTAAGTTCAAAAACCAAATTGAAAATCCTCAAAATTGAACATAAAAATCCTTAAAGTCTACAATAAGAACTAAAAAACTAATAGAAAATTGAAACGCTAGAATGGGAACTATATTAATTCGGTGATAAATTGTGCCTCACAAAGTGGATTGGTGATCTACCCTTTGGTCCCTTTCATTGACATTTTGCATTAATCATCAAATTCCAAATTTGAGTGGCTTAGTTGTCGTAGAGTGGATCGTTATGCATAGACTTGCCATTTCTGTAACAGACATGATTTGTTCTCCCCAGGTCTGGGACGCTAGAACTTTCTAAAAGATAAATATCCACTCGATGGTTCAACGAGTTGTCTTGGCAATAACTAGGATCACTTTTCTCCATTTCTTCATCTTTATTAGCTCCATTTCCCCGGTAGTGTCCTTGCCTTTCTCCTAAGCTCACATACGTGAAAATTAATTTTATAACATCAGTTAATAACATAAATTATATAACACCTCAGAACATTTTAGATAAAATAGGAGAAAAATGGCTAACCATGAGAAGTGTTACATGGACCAAAAGTGAAACTACAATACATCGAACTATTTTTGGTTCACACCTAACCTAGACATGGTAAACCAAAGAGACCTTTATATTTCTTTAAAAAACTCAAGAGCCATTGCAAGGCTAATTTAAATTAGGAAGAACCTCCGAATCACAGGCACCAAACCACGAATCCCTCCACTAGTTGTTGTGTTGATGACATTTCGTGGGATGTTCCATGAACATGAGATAGCAGATCACCAGCCCAAATAAAAAATCACGGTGGCCTACATTGTCTTTCGTCCTTTGCAGAGGCTATCGTAGGGCTATTGGTTTGGAAAACAAGAAACATATTGTCACTGAACAGGAAACCACGACCCACTTGACAGGTAGTGGTCGCTTTGACGGCCCGTCAATTGATCTGTGTGTTGGCCATATCCTAATTTTAGTGGGTCAATTTTTGAATTTTCCCCTATGCATTTGAAACCTAAACTACATTTTTTATGTAAGATTATGAATAATATCTTAGACAAAACTTACAATAATCAATCATTCAACAAAATCATTTAATCTTAGAGCAAAAGAAGAAGAAAGAGGCTTTAGTATACCCAAAAATAACCAGTAAGTTTCTTTCATGTTTTAGTCCGAAATTGAAGGATTTCTCCATATATTTCATAAGCAGGTATGAGGGATTTCCCTAGTGGATTCCATTCACGGATTAGTCCCCTAGAATTCAATCTGAATCTTGAATCCTTTTATATTTCTTAGACCTAGGATTTGTATAACTTCAAGAAATTGTTATGAATTAGCTATTGTAGTGTTTGTAATCATATTATCATGTCTTTATAGTATTTTTTTGTAACCTCTTACATGAAACTCAGAACACTAGTTTTGCATATTTTCTTAGTTCATGAATTACACTGATTGGGACAAATAAACATATATATACTCCTTACTTTTCAAATGTTTCATTATAACTTATTAATCTTGAATTTTAAGTTATCAAGTCAAAATACAAATCTATCAAGATTATTTTACTTATGTGTTATTATACACATTCTAGTTGGGAGTATGGTTGGTATTATAGTGTTAGTCAACTTCATAATCCTAGAACAATGTGCCCCGGTAGGTTAAGTACTCTTTTTTCAAATCAATTTATGTGATAATGCTAGTCATGCCTTTTTATCCCTAGCAAGATATATTGGGTTCTCTCGATGGGGTGTATACATCGAACTCCATGTTCAGATCACGTGGTTTTATGTTTGTTAATAATATCTCCCATAGTCAGACTCTATTGTATTTAACGTGGTTTCTAAATATATTTCATTATTCAGTTTAAGCATGTAAGGACTTCGCAATTAAATTCATTTTAGTTCACTTTAAGATTATTTTAGTTCTTCATCATTCTATGATTATATCATTGTTCAGTATGCTTCTTTCATTTATATGTAGGTTTATCTTTATCATATCCTTCATGCTCGGCACCATTCAAGTACTAATGCATATGTTGTGCTACATTTTTTTTATGTAGTTTCAGGTCCTTATCATTTTTACATCACTTTCAATCCATATTAAAAATTATGAGTGATAAGTCCTCATATTCAAGTATGATATACATATTCTTTTACATTCTGTCATCGTTTCATTTTCTGTTTTGCTAGAGTTAGCTAGCGGCCTATCCCAGAAACTCTAATAAGATAGAGGCTTATTTTAGATATAGATTTATATACAACTTTAGTGTTGGAGTGAATGGTTAGTATCATTATCTCTTGATCAATAATCATACATTCATTTTAATATAGTTTTTTCCCCACAATTCATTTAATCTTATGATTTAGGCTTTGGCATAGTATCTCTTATTTTAGTTAGTAATAGAATGGTTATAATATGCTAGACCTAAGTTAGCTTTGTGTCACTCGTAATCATATGTCTCATGCTTATGTCAAGTGGTTGCCTCAGGGCATGAAAATTTTTATATAAGAGCATTAGGCTTACGACGTCCTACGATGTATAGAGTTCCGCATTTAGTGGATTCCTTTTCATGAGTATGAACCGCCCCAAACTAGATGATATTTGTTTTAGGCCATACTTCTTCATAGAGATTATGCAAGGAATGTTAATGCCCGCAACACTAACGTAGTTCCATAAATCCCAGAACTTGAACTTAGAGTTTCACAATAATATTAAGCTTTTGTTCAAAGTGTATCAAACCAGAAAAATCAACAAGTTCAAATTCTTACGAATTCTAGCAGTGGATCAATATCAGCAAGATTTCATAGTTTTGTTAGGATGTATACACCAGAGTTTATAGGATTGGAAGATTGTAAATACCGCTAGAAATTCATTTCCTAGGTCAAGAATATCATTGGAGTGATGCAAGTGAGTGGAAAATGATAGGGTAGAGTTAGGTGCCCTATTAGCTTAACGATGTGCCTTACATATTATTCAATGAGTAGAAGGGACATAGGGGTGAAAATGCACCTTCTATGACTTTGGGGTGTCTTACCAAAGATTTTATAGATATGTTCTTCCCAAGAGAATTGAGGGATGTCATGGCGTAGTAATTTAAGAATTTAAGACAAGGATCTATCTCATTCCAAGGAAACAAACTTAATTTCACCGAGATCTATAGGTATGTGTCGCATATAGTTTTCAAGGCACAAATGAGTAATTTCCTCCTTAGGGTATCTAACTTGGTGAAGATAGAGTTTAGATATACTATGTTTTTGGAGGTTAATAACATCTCTATGCGCATAAATTATTCTCATAAAGTTAGGGGAAATATTCTTATAAGATAAACAACTAAGGACGAAAAAAGTCTAGAAAAGGGAACTATGAATACTCTTAACAAAAATTATGTGGTGGATATCATTCGCAGTTTTAGCAAGGTTCTTCAGCTCGTTCATATTCATCACCTAGTACTCCATCCCATAAGTTTTGACAAGAATAGAAAGGTAGCGTATCAGGAACTATGTAGCAATGAGTGTTTAAGGTACTACAACCTACCCAACTTTTCCAATGTTTGGTAATAACCATCCAAGATAATTTCTTCTAATTAAGGAAGTATGTTTTAGTTTTGGTCAGACTGGTCATAGGTTGAGAGATTCCCCTTCTTCTAAACACGGGACAGGTAATAATAGTATGGTCAGTCTACAACTCCATTAGAACATGCAGGTTGCCCAACTCAATAGGGTGCTTTATGTGGTACAAGTAGTGGTAAGCATCACCAAAAGTTGTATTCTCTCCAGGCTCGCCAAGAACAAGAAGAATCTCTTCGTGGTCACCGGTATGTTAGGAGTCTTTCATTTAGATTTTTGAGCTTTCTTAGATACGGGGGATACTCTATCCTTCGTAACACTATATATAACACTAAACTTCAACGTCAATCCAAAAACATTCTCCTTAACCTTTTAATTCTATAACTAAGTTGGTGTCCAAGTTACAAGGTATATGGGTAAACCAAAATTGCCCTGTTATGGTATCTCATAAATTCACCTTAGCAGATCTTGTGGAGTTAGAAGTAGGAAACTTCAATGTCATTATAGTCTTCGACTAGTTACATTACTATAATGCCTTAGTTTATTGTAGAACTAGGATCATTTTTTCAAGTTTCAAGATGAGTCGGTCTTATATTGAAACGACAGTAGCTCAGTGCCTATGGTCGATTCATTTCTTACCTTAATGACAAAATAATCTCTAAAAGGTATATCTATCACCTAGTTTGGGTTAAATATTCTAGCTCCTAAACGCCCACTATTAAGTTAGTTCTAGTAGTAAATGAGTTTTTAGAGGTGTTTCAAGAAAGATCTTCTCAAATATCTCCCGAAAGGGAAATTTACTTTTAAATAAATCTCTTTACAGATAAACCACCTATTTTAGATTCCTCCTTATAGAATGTCTCTAATTGATCTTAAGGAATTGAAAGAACAATGGAAAAACCATCTAGATAAGGGCTTAATTATACATAGGATATCCGTATGGGGTTGACCGGTGTGGGTCGTGAAAAAAAAAGATGGATTTCTTAGGATGTTCATTCATAATGGGGAGTTGAACAAAGGCATAGTCAAGAATAGTACACTATCCCCACGATTGACGAATTGCTCGAGCAAATTTAGGGTGCTAGTCATTTCTTATGATAGACCTCGTATCTGGGTACCATCTCTTAGAATCTGAAAGGGAGAGTGTCACATCGAAGGAGCACCCCCTGGACGTAACCAGCGGCGGCGGTATCGGAGAGGAGTAAAACTAGACTTTCTTAGCATTCATAATTATATTGATAGGTTAAAAGTGCGGAAAATTTAAAACTTTTCATCTATATCTACTTCATGAGGTTTACATAGACCTTTCTTTTAAGCATAATATATTCATAGCGAGTTTAATTAGACTCCTTGTATAAGAATATTACATAGTCTTTTAGTTTTACATTATATATAGATAATATACATAATTTTAACATTCCAAAAAATTACATGTCTAGTGAAGAACACAATAGGTCTTTAAGAATGCGTATTGGAGATACATAGGCCTTCTAATGCGGAATATTGAGAAATATTGGGCATAGTATAGAAAATTAGCTTAGGGGTATTAGCCTATTTCTATATAATGCCCAAATAAGCAAAATATTGGGTATATTAGAAATTATTGGCTTAAAGTGGAAGCCAATTTTTCTAATTTATAACAACCTTATTTAGGAATTGTACATGCAATAAAGGCCCTAAACTAATAACATTGAGTCTTAACACATTATGTACGAGGCATCCAAGTGTCAACCTTAGGTACCATAGCACATGACCACTTAAAATGGCATGTAGATTAAGTAGTACCCAAGTACATAGTGAGGATCCTTTGAAAAATAAGTAACCATTCAAAATGAACCATCAAAATAGTTATATAGGGAAGTACAACCAATACATTTGCAAGCACATTTGCTAAACGACCAAAATACAAGCCCCAACTGAATCGGTTAGGGTGCATAGGGGGAAGGAGTGTAGGAACACGTAGGGCCAAGATTCGTAACTGATTTTAGGTACTAACTAACGTCCCTAAATAAATAAATAACCTAGTACCAACAAAAGATAACTTACTACGGGAACCGATAACCTTAGATCTAACCCGGTGACATTAAGACATGAAACTAAATAAGAGACAACCTAGTACCTAACCTAGGATGGTCCAAAAGGTTTGTTATGGTGCTAACAACTTAGGGATACTTTAGTAATTAACCTAGGTTACTTAATTAATTATTTATAAAATTAATTAATTAATTTAAATGGAAAAAATAGAACTCACAAAGCAATTTCTAGATTTCGGTTAAGTCAAGCAAAAGACAACCTAGTACCTTACCTACGATTTTCCAAAAGGTTGGTTATGGTCCTAAAAACTTAGGTATACTTTAGTAATTACCCTAGGTTACTTAATTAATTTATTTATCAGCTTAATTAATCTATTGAAAAGGAAAAAATCGAAATCACAAGGCAATTTCAAGATTTCGGTTAAGACATGAAAAAGACAACCTAGCACCTAACCTAGGATGGTTCAAACGGTTAGTTATGGTCCAAACGACTTGAGGATACTTTAGTAATTATCCTAGGTCACATATTTAATTAAATTATCAACTTAATTAATTAAATTAAAGGGGTCAAACCAAAATTCTTACATAACCTAGTATAACTCATTAAACATCCTAGTACTTGACCTAGGATGATTCAAAAGGGTTAGTTATAGTTCCAATGACTTAGGGGTACTTTAGTAATTTCCCTAGGTCCATTAATTAATTATATAAGACAATTAATTAATTAATTTAAAGGGTCAAAACGAAATCCTTCAGAAAAATTTCAGATTTGATTAAGTCAAATGTTCTCCTAGTTGTAGTCAAATTACGAGAGACGTTTATGGTAATTTAAGTGGAGGGTATTTAGGGATAGTCTTGGGAATTCTATATAATTATTTTAGGTCAGTTTTAGAACACAATTACAATTTCCAAATCAGAATCGAACAAAATCCTCTTAATGTCTCAAGAACGCTCTCTTTTTCCAAACTCCATTGAATAACAAGAAGAGCTTGAGGAAGAATACGAAGGTTTCAAAGTTTCCAATCAAGATTTCCTGGATTCTTCATCTATAATGTATGAGTTTTATTTCTTGGGATTCCTTTCCAAAAGAGGTCCTTTCAAGATTAGTTTTCAAGAACATCAATTCTAGGGATTTTACTGTGCAAAATGGATTTTCTTCCTACTCTAGATTTATATTTTTCAATGCAATGTAAATGTTTTCTATATCTATTTCCACATGAATTGTTGAGTATATGCTGCTAATTATACTTGAATTTAGTGTGAAGCACGTTCTTACCTATATGATGGTTTCATATGATTGATTCTATGACGTGATAACATGTAAATGTTAGGGTTAGAATTTAAGGTTTGAATGAATTCTTTAATTACCCATTTACCTTCTCCTATGCTATGTATTGATATTGTACATAATCTTATGGGTTGTTATTGATGAATAAGATTCACGGAAGCAAGTGGTAAGTCTCAAAAAATTGTGATTAGTCTCAAATGTATTTGTTAGCCTATAAATCCTGATGCTATGTTATGAAAATATGTATGATGTTTCTATGAGATTATGATGGATATGAATATGTTAATCGTGAGATTATTTTAATAATATAAATCTTAAAGTTATGATACTCTCTTTTATGCTTTACACAAGATGATTATTCCATGTAAATCTCACGTATGAAAGGTTACAATGAAAGGAAAATTCTAATCTAATCTAAAAGATCTCATGATCATGTTATACAAGTAGATAATATTCTATGACCTATGATAATTTTATTATGAAAAACAAATTAAAGGTTATTTCAAGAAAAGGGACATCAGCTAAGCACCGATGAACTAGATATGGGAAGTGTTCCTTCCCTAGGGGAAGGTAGGTTCACTATGATTTATGATGATATTGAGGCTTCCATGTAATATGGAACAATGGGTCTCTAATACATCTCCTAGTTGTTGAACTATGTTGCCACCATAGGATACTAGCTAGTAGATCCACCTAGAAAGCTATGTCATGTAGGTTCTACTTTGGCCGTAGACCACCTTTTTCGGTGTGGGGTTTCATGACACCACATTCCATGTTTAGATCTTATGGTCTATGTCGGTTAATACCTATGTTACCTCATGTAAAATGAAAGACAAGAAAATGAATGTTGACTAGGGTGACTTGGGGAGTTGTCTTAGTATAGGTAGTGATATGGGACGGTACCTAGACATTGCACAAGTTGACTATAAGAGAAATCCTAGGAGATTGTCCATAAGTAATATGATGATATGAAAGATATATGTTGTGACATATGATGTTACTTTTATATGAATGTTGGCTATTATGATGAATATATTATTTTGCTATATTTCTATGTTAATGATAACTAACTATGTTACAAGTAATATGAAGCAGAGGCTTACTTATGCTCTCCTATCTTATCTACTCAGTTATGTAGAGTTATGGGGCTTCACTTGACTTTGCACTTGTAGGTTGGGGATGGGATCGTTGGTAAGTTTTTTGTATGTTATATTTGTACGATCTTTCAGATATGTAATGTTAATATGATGCTATGAGAAGATGTCTTTTATTATGATCATGCATTAAGTGATGAAGTATTTTTCTTGTATATGTTATACGGTATGTGCATTGAGAATTTTTATATGACTTAGTATGTTTTCTAAAGATTGATAAATGAACATTTTTTATGCATGTCCTTATGTGTTATGTGCATATACCGATACTTAGTACATGCGACGTACTAATCCATTACTTTATTTTACTACAACTGTAGGTTCCGACCATTGAAGTTTAGGAGGTCGATTTGAAGAATCTTGGAACTCTTTCTCCATGTCTTGGTAGGTCCTCATGTTCGGGGATGCTATCTTACATATTCTAGCTTACGTAGATTTGTATAGTTTTAAGAATATGCTATTTCCATTATTTTCTTTGGATTCTTTTGTAATAAGACATGTATGGCATATTAATTATTATTTCTAAATTCAGATTTGCACCCTTTAGATGGTTACTATATATGTGATACAATAGTTTTAAAATATCGTCGGTTTTTATATACCTTAAGTATGAAGTCTAAGTATACTGAATTAGTGTATTAAAAGTTTTAAATATTTTGCAAAATTTAACTGTATGATTTTGATGAACGGTAAAAATACGCTTGTCTCCGACCTCTTAGAGGTTAACGACGCCGGTTGCGATCCGTATTCCATAATCTGGGTCGTGACAATTATATAGTCTCCGTAAGGATGTCTCATATTATACCATCATAAAAGAATAGAACAATATGAGCATAGCCCTTACACAACTGTAAAAAAACCAATTACAGCTTACAACAATGTGTTGAAACAACATGAGTGAAATGAGTGTCTTTAGACTATAACAGTGTAACATAGGTAGAACGATAGAAAGGCATCATCCTTGGAACATGAGGACATACACACACTTGGAGAAATGATCCAAACCTTTCTTCAAAATGGTCATGAACCCTTCAACCACAGCAACCTAAAATGTTGGGGAAAAGGGGAGTAATGGGGTAAGCACATCAGTTGTACTAAGTATGGAATCATATGCACACCAAATATTGAAATCATGCTAAAAATAACCAATAATCTAAAACTATGCCAAACTAATTTTAAAAGCCTTATGCACAATCAAGAAATCATATAGGACTATAACCACATGTTCATTAAGGAAATAGCATATTCAACACAAGATAAACATCATCAAGTATAATGAAGTCAACATGATTAATAGAATACTAGAACCTTAACAAACAAAACTCCAACATCATGTTATATCAAAAAAGCACATATAAGATTTTATGTCACAAAAACATATACAAGACCCTTACTCATAACACCCATCAAGTCTACAAGTGAAATGACCAAGTTAAGCCCCATAACCCTATTAAATCAAGCAAACCCAACAAAGAATCATGAGAAATTCTTACCATCTCATAACATAACATAAATAGTAATCATCATTATATTTGCAATATCGACCAATGTCATGTTCATACATGAACCAACATCATATAGTATCATCAACATATAAAGTCAACACATACATTTCATTTACTTTATAAGAGCATAAAAGATAAGAACATCCTCCTAAAACTTCTCCCAAGACTAACTAATGCAATGTATAGGTAGAGTCCCACACCCCTACCTAGACTAAGTCAAACTAATTAAATCATCCTAATTCGAGTTCACTCTATTACTTCATATCACATTTGGGAATATCTTGCCTTAACAAACATAGACCGCACAAGCCAATGTGTATTCTGATGTCATGAAAACTTGCACCGAAAGAAGGTGGATTACTTGCAAAAGTAGTATCAAAAGAAGACCATAGAATCTATGAAGATTCACTAGCTAGTATTCCTATGAGGTAAACACATTTCAAGAACTAGGATATGTATTTGGGACCATCCTTATACAACATGCATTATAGTGCCCAAGATCGTGAGTACATTACTAAACCTACCTTCCCTACTTGGGAAGGGACACCTCAATTCTAGTTCACTCAGTTCTAAGCTAGTGGGCCTTTTTAAATGTCTTTCATTAACAATTCTAACTTAGTTTAAGTCGTAAGAAAATAGTTATTGTATCATCATGGTCATTATCTCAATATGAATTCCATTTTAGCGCATTTCATTACAACCCTCATTGTAAAATTTGCACATTAACATCATTATATCATAGTGAAGTACATAGGCACATTAACATCATTGATCAAGGTGTTGCTTATACTTCACCTCAACCAGCAAAGACGATTTCGAGCTATGAAGGAACATAAAACAACCATTTGGAGAATCTTCTATTATAACAACCAATCTAGCCAACCTATGAACATATTTCATTAGGTCTTTGTTGGCTTCTTCTACATGAGACACACTACTCATGGTCAAATGACTTAGAGCATCTGCAACAAAGTTGGCTTTGCCGGGATGGTAGAGGACACTCATGTCATAATCTTTCAACAAGTATATTTAACTCTTTTTGAGTAAACACATATTGAAGAATCTTGTGGTTGGTATAAACTTCAACATGGATACAATAAAAATAATGCCTCCATATTCTTAAGTGAAATACCATAACCTCTAATTCAAGATCATGAGTTGGATAATTCTTCTCATGCACCTAAAGTTGTTATAACAATTCGAAAATCTACGAAGTGTTCTAGAGCCTAACTTAAGTATAAAAAGGTTTAGACATTTATTTAAGGTCTATTTTAATGAATATAAATCATTTAGGAGGTTTATAAATAAATATGTCAAATAATGTCCATGACATCAAGAAACTAGGTCAAGGAGGTAGTAGCGTACCTTAGCCTATTTTACTAGCTTTTTGTAGTCAAAAATGGATGAATTTTGGTAGAAGTATATCTACAGCGTATTAGAGTTCGTTCATAGTTGGAACGTCCGGGAACGAATCTTCAAGGACCAACGAACGACCCTTGAGGAGTACCCTTGTGATTTCGCAAGAACCTACCTGATGTAATAATCACACACGAGTGCTAATCGATGAATCATGTCAATAGATTGGGCATCGATGGCCACCGTCGATGAAAACATAACCAAATCCATGAGAGGACTATTTTGCACAATCTCTAAATTCAACGATAGGCCAACATAATAATTTGTCCTTGGTCCCTCTATTGACAAACGGGGTGTGGACTAGGACTCGTTTGTGAGGGTGTGATTTTTCTACACTTTTTTAATAAATTCATTTAATTACTTGACCTAATTAGGAGGTTAATTAGGGGTTAGGGTAGGTATAATTTATATAATTAACAACCTATGTAAATCCTCTAAGCTAATTATATTTACTTATGCTCTCATAATTTCCGAAACCCAAGACTCTCTTCGTTCTCTCTTCGTTCTCTCTGAAGTTGAAGAACTCCATAGATGAAGAGGTCAAGGTTGGTTCTAGGACTTCAATCACCAAGGTTTCTCCATCAATCTTCATCAAAACAACAAGGTATGAGATTCCTTTCACCTGTGGGACTTCTTTTCCCAAAGTGTTCGATGACACCAAATTTCACATTAACTTAATGGTCAATCTCGGTTAACGCAAGATGTTATCAAAAGGTAAAATTAATTAAGGAATGAACTCTAACTAGGATACGCTTAGGGGTTTGACTTAGCTTAGGTAGGGTATGGAAATCTACCTATGGCTTGCACTAGTTTTCCTTGAGGGAAGTGTTAGGAGGATGTTCTTATATATGAATATGGTTATAAGTATACACACTATGTATATGATGATCATTCACATTGATGATACTATATGTGACTAGTTTGTCTTATGAATATGTGTTGGTATCTATTTCTAAGGTATAATCATATGTACTCTTAAATATTACCTTATGACAAGTTGGATATTAGTCATAGTTAAAGAATATGTTATTAATATACAAGAGGGAGAGGGTGAATTAAATTTCTCTTAGTCGACTTCCTGTGATAGCTACATGACTCACATGCAAATTAATATAGTAATACACAGTAATAATACTTTGCATTAGGAAAATGACACAAATTACTATACACTGGTTCGGATCACTGTTGTGGTTCCTAGTCCAGTCCCCCTGGGTTTAAAAGGTTTTCCTTAAGAGCTTTAAGAAGATCTTTTGTCACAACAATTTGGCATTAATCTTCTCTGATATGCAAATCTGATTTCTATCTTGACACATCCACTACTTGTTATACCTGCATTTATTGACTTTCTTTTTATTTTTCTTTTCAATTCTATCACTCTCAAAGCTTTATGAAAGATAAAACAAAGTTTTTTGGTAGGCTCAAGGGAAGTTGCGTACTTTTTGGAGTGACAGTCCTACTATATTAATAGGCATAGAGGTTTGCTCTTCTTTAGGAATAACCCAAGGGACTTTCATTAAATCAATGATTTGTACAGATTCGTTGGTTGAATTTTATTAGGATAGGATTTTGATCAAGTCCATGTATGGTATGTTCCTGATATCCTTCATTTCTTGATAAGGCATTTCCAATAGGGTTTTTCTATCTTTATTGATTTCTGGATACTTATCTTTATAGATTTATTTATTAATTTCCTTGATTGATAATGTCTTGATGATTCTTAGGATCTTGATATATGGCATTGTTTTCTTCTTTGAATCTTTAGGATTTAGTCACTTTCTTTAGATCTTGATTGGCTTGGGTTATTGATTCAATTCTTATTTGTTTTAGGCTCTAATTGCGACAATGGTTTGCTCATGAATTCTGCAAATAACATTTAACTTATTGCTAATTATAAAAATACTTGTAGTGTGTTGGAGGCTAACAATCTCGCCCTTTTTGATAATGCCAATAAGTTGTCCATAAATATTATTCGATAGAAAGGTTTATAAAACTTTCTTGAAGCTACCCCTGTCGATTTGCACATCTTTAGAACGTTGAGGTTTTTTTTAAGCTCCCCTTTAATAGAGTGCACCTATACCTAAAGAACTATTTCTTTGGTAAGGATTTTCCCGCTTTGTAATGATAAAAACATTTATAGATAGACAACATTTAAATAATACAACATGCAAAATAAGTAGTGGAGAGGTAAAAAGTCCACTACTTGAGTACAGAATCAGAAAGTTATAGGACACACCCGTATTGAAAATAAAATTCCAAAGTAATAAATCGAGCACAATCAATTATCACCAAGAAAGTAATTAAGGGTGTTGAGCACATTCCTACAAAAACCATTGTAAGAGCGCACAACATTCATTGCAAAATAAGAGTACGAGGTTTGAACATTCACAACCAGTTCATTGTTTGAGGAGCTAACTCCTAACTTCATAGAGTCAACCTGATTCATCAGCTGATGCACTGTAGAGATTCCTTCTTGAGACAAGTCATTGGAAGATGTAATTTACCAACATCAGTGTTTTTAATTGAACTGGACAAGTCTGTCTGTGGTGCTGACAAGGTGCTCGAACTTGTCTTCCAATGCAATGGGTCATACTTTTATTTCTTCAAAGTCCTTAAATAGAATGGCGGCATTGTCAACAGAAACCCTGTAGGTTTGACCATTTCAGTTCTTGCTTTGATTGATTCCTTCTTAATCCATGTGGTTCGAACAATCACATAACCATACTTGAGAAAGTGTTGGTATCATATGTAGCGACGATCTCAAGGGTAATGAAGGAAGATATATCAACAAGCCGATACAACAAGATGCGAGAGATCAAGATACCATACGATAAATTGGTAGCACCATTAGGGTCAGTAGCACATTCAAACATATATTCTTTGAACCATGAGTCTTAATTGATCCTTTACTTTTTCAAGAAACAGCAAAGGACGAAGACATCACGTGTCGTTATGTTGCTAAGAGACACTTTCGGGGAATAAGGGTAGTAGCCACAATATGAGCAAGAATACAGTGTTCAAAACATATCAATAAAGGACAAAAATGATAAATGCAAGATCCGGGTTCATCCACGACAATTTAAGCAACTTCATTAACAACTATTTGAATACCAAGAATGATAAATGCAAGAAATATATCCTTAAAACATAGTACCAAACACATCCTCCAACAAACGTTCATTAACAACTATTTGAATACCAAGAACAAGGGTTTAGAGTTCCCCACTATCAGCCAAAATACAAATATTCGCATAGAAAAATTGAATAACATCTTGATACAAATCATTACCACATAAACTAAAAAATTAGGCACGTTTTTTGTTTTATAGAAAAGTACGTACAAAGAAGTGAGAATCGTTTAGTTGACAGAGATTGGTGAATCTTTTGGGGACGATGGGTTTGCTCTGGAATGCGTCAAACTTAATCTTCTTTTCCACTCTCTAGAAGGTTTGCATATCGTACCCATCAGAGATACGAAAATAGAAGACCATAGTTTTTTTGCATCTCTTTTGTTAGAGGTGGAAGGTTTTCTTGGAGCAGGACCAGTGTGTAGCATCTTCGAAAGAGTCCGGTGAGAGTGAGATGGTGTGACACCTGAAGAGATCAGAGGTTTTCCCTGAATCAGTGATCTTTGACGCCATAGAACGAGTTCTTGTCCTAGTGAGAAAAGAGGTGGGGGAGAGAAAATAAGAGAAGAAAAGAGACGGTGACGATAAAAAAAGAAAAAGAAAGGGGGTAATAAATAGAACTGGGGGAAGACGAGGTGTTAAGAGAGGGTTGAAGGGTATTAGACAAGATTGAAGAGACCAAAAAGGAAGGTTGTACAGACTCAAAAAGTGATTAGAAGGTATAATGAGGTAACAAAGGCATGTAATCATATAAAATAACAAATTGACAAATTAATTTTTAAAATGGAGAACATCAAGGTGTTCCTGAAGGAAACAAAGTATTTCTTCCTAAAAAGGTTTTTTTTAAAATGTATGCTAATTTATTTTCGAAATCAACAAATTCAACCACTAAATTTCCATTTTCAACATGATCTTTAATAAATGATGTTTAATGTATGTATGCTTGGCTCTAGAATAATGCAGAATATATTTAAAGAAGTTGATAGTATTATCACAAAAATAGGAACAACATCATAGGATATATAGAAATCAAGTAATTGATGTATCATCTATAATAATTGGATACCGCAACTTCCAACTTCAAGGTATTATGATTCCGTGGTACATAAAGCAACAGACGTTTGATACATGTTATGCCATGAAATTAGGGATTGATCCATAATTTGACATGTTCCACTTATGCTTTTTCTATTATTTTTATCACCTTCAAAATTGGAATCCGGTAATTCAATTAAATCAAAATGTGGTGAGTGAAGATAACGTAGTCCTAAACCCGTGGTTCTGATCAAATAGAGAATGATTATTTTCACTGCGGGGAGATGGGAATCTTTGGGGGCAGACTAAAATTGGGTGCATTTCCAAACCCTGAACATGATGTCGAGACGACTAGCAGTGAGATATAGTAAAGACCCAAATTGTGCTTTGATACATTTTTCATACATGCCTTTTATTGGATCGTCTGTTTCAAAGCATGTCGATGGACTCATAACAGTTCAAAATCTTTTCCCTTTTCAAGTTCACATTTCTTTATTAGTTCTTTTGTGTATTTGGTTTGAATGATAAAAGTACAATTTTTTTACTTTTTGATTTGATGTCCAAGGAAGAACATGATCTCTCACATTAGACTCATCTCAAACTCTCCTTTCATAAGATTTGAAAAATAATCACGCAAAAAGGGATTAGAATTTTAAAAAATAAATCATGTACATAAATTTTTACTATGAGATTGTAAATTTCTATAAGACCTCGAAGATAACGTAGGTTAAGTAATGCCTAACATGTTGTATTGATGTTATAAGGTCTTAAGTATGTCTAATATGTGATATAGAGGCAATATCTAAAGTATTAGGTGTATTGGAAGACAAACGTCAAGGGACGACTAAGACATTCGACGACTAAGTAACCTAAAGGTCCCTTATTTAGCTCATTGTGATTATGCGTGTTTCAGGATTTTTAAGGTTCTTAATATAGTTAATCTAGCATGCATATGCATTGTTTAAAGTTTCGTGTAGATTGGAGGTCATATGACCAATAACGTCCATGACGTTCGAAAAATATGCCTTGAAGTGACCTTGTACCTCTAGGCATTTTTTGTCAAGTTTATTGTGTTCGTTTCGTATGAAATTCACGTGAGAGGTGTTAAACTTATATAAAATCGTAATTGGGTTAGAAAATTCTAGGAAATTATCCCCAAGATACATCTAAGGGTCTTTGAGGAAGGACAAAAAATTGTTTCCAAAATGGTCCAAGGCATACCCCAGAAGACGGAGTAGTCGACGGCTCGTAGGCCTGTTGACGCCCCGACAAAGGGTGACTTTGATAGGGACATAACTAAAGGAGACAAATAATCCTTGGCAGGCTACTTTAACCACCGACGATGGCCAGTGATAGACCGTCCTGGTGGTGATGCACCGTGAAGGGCAGGCGTTGAGCGACCTGTGTTCCTATGCAGGCTTCTACAAAGTTAGGGGTGAATTAGTAAATTCACCCTACTTCTAAATTAAGTAATTGGAGGTTAACTAAGTGGTATTTTGGGTATTTTTATTACGTATATAAAGGGTAAACACCTTAAATACTTCATTCTTCCGAATTGAAAACCCAAAACTCATAGAAAAATCGCAAAGACTTCATTGAATTTCAAATTGAAGAAAACAACTAGGTGTGGCGTTTTTAGTGGAAATTCTTCATCAAGATGTTAGAACTCTAAGTATTGAATATAGGACTGACATGTGACTTTAAATGATTATATTAGAGTCTATTATGTGAAAACCATGACTTAAGGGTAAGGTTATGATTTTTTAAGCGTAAGCCGTAATGGTAGCCTTCAAAATAAAGGAATGATGGACTGGAGGCTAGTTGGATGGAACGAAATAATACAAATCCTTAGGAGAGTCATCATGAGCTTCTTGTCGCCATTGTGAGGTATCCCTAGTGGACCTTCCTTGATTTGGTAAATGTGATTATGTTATGATCTTGTTATGGAATCCTTTTATGTGAACCTAGTGAATGGATTATCTATGAGAACAAAGGCTAGAACCGAGTGAGTATGGTAAGGTAAAGTAGTTCTAGTTAAGTATGAGACTAGATTACAAAGTATGCCATTTACATTCGTTAACCATGTGCCTATATGGGATGTGTCGAAGTTCCACCATATGAATGTAGAACAACCTCATCGGATTAGGATTGAACTCCAGATTCTATGTCTAGATATCATGGTCTATGTCGGTTAATTCCTATTCTTATCATATGGAATATCTATTAGCATTGGAGGAGTTTATGGAGTTAAGGTGGTGGTATGGGATGCTATCTAGACATTGCACAATAGACTTTGAATGTGTTATGTGGAGTTCCTAGGTATTGTCTAATACCATTATTTGAATGTCCTTCATGTGATGTATGAATCTTAATGAACTAACAAACTAATGAATTATGTTAAGGAGTGTGTATATAAATGAGTACCTAATCTAAAATGACTTAAGGATTCTTTAGCTAAAGAGTGAAGAAGTCATAAGGGATGATTTCTTCATGTCTTATCTTCAGAAGTCTTGATGATGACTCTAGTTAGGAAAGTTTGTTGATTTTGTGTACATGATCTAAGCCTTAGGTAGTCTTAAGGATTATTTAGGTAATCTTGAAGAGGTCACTATGGACGTTATCTTCTTGATTTACATAAGTCGGTCTTTTGATAGCCTTTGGGAAGAGAATGTCATATCATCTATGGGTTGGTGATTTAGTGAGAATGATTCTACCCTAGGGTTTCTATAGGATCTCTTGAGTGTGTGTGTAACGGATTTTATGGGAGGTTTCTTCAAAACTCACTCAAATGACACTTAGAAGTCACCTTTGGTAGAAGAATCTTACCTTGATGTTCATAATACTTTTTAAGTGTGTTTGTTACTCATTATAAGTAATCCTAAGGGTCGTTTAGGCACATTTAGAGAGGGTGTATGGGCGGTCTCTATTTGTATGACTTAGGTGAATCATAGGATAGCCTTGAGTGATAAGATTACATGCTAAACGGTGTCTAAAATGATGAAAAAAATGCTTCACTGTACAGTGAATTAATTCATTGTAACAGGGAATTAGGTTACTATAAAGTGACTTCTAAAAATGTTATTTTTGGTTTAATTTTTTCTTATGTGTTCCTTTATTTCTAAATGATGTTTTTATGAGTATAATTTTGATATTTAAATGAAAAGATTCCATTTTCCAATAAATGTCCATTTTCATGATTTTTATGCATAAAGCCATACTTTGTACATGTGGTTGTACTAACTCCATGCTTTTATCTATCTATGTAGTTCTTTGTAGGTGAGGAGCTTTTAGAAGTGAATACTTGTACATAGAAGATCATTGAAGAGAAGTTGGAGTATGTCCTCACTTGAATCGAGGGCGTATATGTCTTTTATGTTACTTTTTAAAATATTGTAATAGACTAAGTATTTCTATATTCGTATTTTGATGTATGGTCCGTCTCCCAAGTATTTTTGTATCTTAAGATGATGAGATTGACACTTAGTAATTCCTATTACTTTTATATGAATGAGATTTTGAAGACTATATTATGTCTTGTGAAAGTTTTAATTTCGTACTACATTTGACTATGTATATGAATTAAAAGATATGAAAGGGCTTGTCTTAGACCTCCGAGAGGTCGCCGCCGCCGGTTATAATCCAAGATTGTTCCCTAACTTCTAGAGTATGGTTTTGGGTTGTGACAGTATTTGTATCATATCATAGGATGATGAAAGTAGAATTAGGAATCATGAAGTCTCATCATGTCACATCTAGTAGAGTATTGACCATCCATGTGATTCGCGACACATCTATGGGCGACAGGCTATAGGATGATAGTGTTTCTCTTCATTCCTACTCCTTTGTCGTGCAATAGAGTAAATGTTATGATTATCCTTCTTATGAGTTTCCTTGTGATGAATAGTAGAAGAATGGACGTTAGAAGGTTGGAAGAGGACAGGGTGAATGAAGAGGTTCCCCCTCAAGTTGAGCAAGTCCCTAGAGCTGGGCAAGGAGTTCAAGGTGCTCAAGATATCAAAGTGCCTCCCCAAGGTGATCCTATTCCTAATGTGGAAGGAGGTATTGAGGTTCCTTTGATGTATAATAGGGAGATGAGAGAGGCTTTGATTGCTATATCCCGAGTCGTGACTATGCAACCTAATTTGACTATGATGCCTAGGGTTGTAGACAGCACTATTACATCTAGGTTGAGAGATTTTGTGAGGATGAATCCTCCTATCTTTCTTGGCTCTAAGGTAGATGAGGATCACCAAGAGTTTCTTGATGGAGTGTACAAAGTCTTACGTGCTATGGGGGTTACATCTAGAGAGAAGGCGGAATTGGATTCATAACAATTGAGGGATGTTTCTCAAATTTGGTACACTTAATGGAAGGATAATAGGCCGGAAGGATCGGGTCCTATTGAAAGGGAAAAATTTAAGGAAGATTTTCTTAGTGTGTACTTTCCCCGAAAGAGGAGAGAAATTAAGGTGGAGGAGTTTATCAATCTAAAGAAAGGTAATATTAGTGTTGAGGAGTATTCTTTGAAATTCTCAACTTTGTATAGGTATGACCCTTCTCTTGTGTCTAATCCAAGCGATAAAATGAGTCGTTCTGTAATGGGGTTATCCGACTTAGTGGTGGAGCAATGTCATACCGCTTTGTTGCATGATTATATGACCCTATCTGGACCCATGGTGTATGCAAGATCAATTGAATATTAAATACTTAGGAGGATGTCTTGAAGTTTGAAAAGCTGTGGTGCTAGTGATCAAGAGAAAACTAGGTTTAACAAGAAGTTTCAATCTCAAGGAGAATCTAGGAGTGCTAAGTTCAAGGTTGAAAAAGGAGTTGGTTCCAAGGATGGCAAGCCTACTTGTGCAAATTGTTGCAAGAAACATTATGGTGAGTGCCTATTGGGTACCGGGAGTTGCTTTGGTTGTGGTAAAAATGGGCACAAAGTGAGAGATTGTCCTATGATTGTTACTACAGGTACAGAGGGTAAGCAAGTTGCTCCTAGCGTTCCAAAGGATGTTGTTTCTACAAAGAGGCATTTGTATGCACTCGGTTCCAGGGTGGAGAAGTGGGATGAGAAGGAGAGTAATGATTATGTGGGTAAATTCTCTTTCTTTTGTTAAGATATGTGTTTCTTTCAAGTGTGGGAGTATGGTTTGTAGATGGGATAGGTCTTTGAAATTGTTGCTTGTGCATGATGTTTAGGATTTTGTTTCAAATTGAATTTCATTGACTTCTTGCATTGTGTGTTTTATAAAGACTTGATTATGTTGTAAGATGTGTATATATGGTGTTACTTTGCATATTATCATGTTTATATCATGAATTCCCTAAAATTTGGATATTTGAAAATTTCATAATAATCACTGTAGCATATAGAAATAATTTACTGTAATATTTTTTTTAAAAATGACTATTTGATTCTTCAGTCTAAAATTTTTGTAATGAGGTTAGAACTGATATATATAGGCATGATATTTAATATAAAATGAGTTTTTACTATTTGGATTGAAGAATGTGAGTTTAGTAGCATAATGAGTTATAAAATTATTTTCTGGTTCCTTGTTGTGTTGTTAATCTCTTGATTTTGTGAAGTTGATGTTTTCTTCTTTAATATTTGTTTTATGGAATGGTTATTAGATTTCAGCGCGTCTATAATCTTGGAAGTGTTCGGAGAGTGGCAAGCATTATTCAAGGACAAATGTTGTCCAAATAGGGGAGATTAGAAGACCCCGAAGATGAACTAGGTTAAATAGAGCCTAAAATGTTGGTATTGATATTATAAGTTCCTAAATATGTCTAATATGTGATATAGAGGCAGTAGCTAAAGTATTAGGTGTGTTGGAAGTCAAACGTCAAGGGACGACTAAGACATTCGACGACTAAGTAACCTAAAGGTCTCTTATGTGGTTCAATGTGATTATGTGTGTCTAATGATTTTTAAGGTTCTTAATTGAGTTAATATAGCATGCATATGCTATGTTTAAAGTTTCGTGAAGATTGGAGATTAAACTACCAAGAACATCCATGACGTCGAAAAATATGTCTTGAAGTGACCTTGTACGTCTACACGTGTTTCGTTGAGTTTTATGTGTTCGTTTCGTATGAAATTCATGTGAGAGGTGTTAAACTTATATAATCTCGTAATTGGGTTGGAAATATCCCGTAAATGATCCCCAAAGACCATCTAAGGGTCATTGAGGAAGGACAAAAAACTATTGCCAAAATAGTCCAAGGCAGACCCCAGACGACGTAGCAGTCGACGGCTCGTAGGCATATTGATTCTCCTTCAAAGGATGTCGTCTGTGGAGAATTAAACAAGGGAGACAATTAAGCCTTGCCAGGCTATTGTAACCACTGACGATTACCAGTGACGGCTAGTCGTGGTGGTGACGCCCCGTCAAGAGCAGGTGTTGAGCGACCTGTCTTCCTGTGCAGGTTGTAGCCAAGTTAGAAGTGAATTGGTAAATTCACCCATCTTCTAAATTAATTCATTTGCGGTTTATTAGGTGTATTTTGGGAATTTTAATTAAGTATATAAAGGGTAAACACCTTAAAGACTTCATTCTTTAATATTGAAAACCAAAAACTCTTAGAAATTCATGAACTCATTTTAATTGATGAAACCTAGTTTTGACTACTTATTGGGTTACTTGATATTAAGATAATATTGTTGAATTGTTATGTAGTTTCTTATGGGCATTCTAATGATATAAGACTTGTATTAAATTGATATATAATTGATCTTACATTTGTTAAACCTAGATTAAATTGATGTAGATTCATTGAGTTCTATGGTTATTGATTTGAATTATTGTTCATTGCCATGGGTAAGGGCCTTGTGATGTTGAATTGGTTGATTTGACATTGAATTGATGTTTTGATGAAGGGATGAAGGTATTATGCCCCATTTTATTTAATTTGATATTAATTATACTTCAATTTTATTGTAATTGGTATGGTCCACTTATGGTGGTGGTGTTATGTGTTTTACTAGCAATTTATGTGGCCTTGTCGGCATTACTTTATGCAATACGATGAGCATGGCCTTATTGAAAACTACTTGAATGAATGTGTCTATTTGTGTAGTTGATTATGTGAAGCATAACATTATCTATCTACATGTGATGTCATATATGTGTTCTTCTACTTATGTTGCCTTAAGTGATCAAGTTAGACTATTATTTTGACATTATGAGTATAGTGTTAGGGTTAAGTCTTGGTTATTCCTACTTGGATTTGTGAGTCTATGTGGAGTACATTAATGATGTTATGATGATATATAGAATGACTCGAAGATATTAGATTGTTTCTAGGTGTTTCTAGAATGACTTGCATTATGAGTTAAAATTGATGTATGTGGAATCTTGTCTTGGTTTACTTGTGTCACTTGATTGATGTATATATGATTATGAATATGTGATGTCTTTATTTAGGATGTTATAAATCTTAGTCTTAAATATATGAATGAGATGTGACATTAAATGATGATATGAGAGTCTATTATGTGAAAACCTTGACTTGAAAGTAAGGTTAAGATTGTTGAAGCGTAAGTCGTAATGGTATCCTTGAATGTAAAGGAATGATGGTCTTAAGGTTAGTTTGATGGAATGGAATCATACTAACCCTTAGGAAATTCATCATGAGTTTTTTTTCACCATTGTGAGGTAGCCCTAGTGGACTTTCCTTGGTAGGATAAATGTGATTGGGTTATGAACTTGTTATGGAATCCTTTTACGTGAACCTAATGTATGAATTAATCTATGAGAATGAAGGCTAGCACCGAGAAAGTATGGTAAGGAAAAATAGTTCTAGTTATGTATGAAACTAGATTACAAAGTATGCCCTTCTTATTTCTTAGCCATGTGGCTACATGGGATGTGTCCAATGTTCTTCCATTGGCAAGTAGAACAACCTCATCGGAGTAGGATAGAACTCCGGATTCCATGTCTATCTATCATGGTATACGTCAAATATTGTGTATTCTCATCATATGGAATATCTACTAGCATTAGAAAAGTTTATGGAGTTTAGGTGGTGGTATGGGACGCTATCTAGACATTGCACAATAGAATTTAAAGGTGTTAGGTGGAGTTCCTAGGTCTTGTCTAAGATAATTATCTGAATTTCCTTTATGTGATGTCTGAGTCTTAATGAACTAATGAACTAAAAACTTTTGTTAAGGAGTACGAAATAAATGAGTACCGAATCTAAAGTGACTTAAGGATTCCATAGCTAAAGTGTGAACAAGGCATAAGGGATGACCTCTTCATGTCTTATCTTTGGAAGTCTTGGGGATGACTATAGTTAGGGAAGTTGGTTGATTTTGTGGACATGATCTAAGACTTAGGCAGTCTTAATGATATTTTAGATAATCTTTAAGAGGTCATTATGGACGTTATCTTCTTTATTTACTTAATTAGGTCTTTTGATAGCCTTTGGGAAGAGAATGTCATATCATCTATTTGTTGGTGATTTAGTGAGAATGATTCTATCATAGGGAATCTATAGGATCTCTTGAGAGTGTGTGCAAGGGATTGTATGGGAGGTTGCTTTACAACTCACTCAAGTGAAACATAGAAGTCACCTTTTCTAGAAGAATCTTACCTTGATGTTCCTGAACTTTTTAAGTGTGTAGATTACTTATTATGAGTAATATGAAGGGTTGTTTAGGTACATCTAGAGAGGGTGTATGAGAGGTCTCTCTTTGTGTGACTTAAGTGAATCTTAGAATATCCTTGAGTGATAGGATTACATGATAAAGGGTGTCTAAAGTGATGAACAAAGTGCTTCACTGTACAGTGAATTAATTCACTATAACAATTAATAAGGTTACTGTAAAGTGACTTCTAAAAATGCAATTTTTGGTTAGGTGTTTTCTTATGTGTTCCTTAATTGATTAATGATGTTCTTATGATTATAATATAATCTTTTAATGAAAAGATACATATTTCCAATAAATGTCCGTTTTCATGATTTTTATGCATAAAGCCATACTTATTACATTTGGTTGTACTAAGTCCATGCTTTTATCTATCTATATAGTTCTTGGTAGGTGAGGAGCTTTGAGAAGTGAAGACTTGGACTTAGAAGATGGTTTAAGAGAAGTTGATGTATGTCCTCACTTGACTAGAAGACATATATGTCGTTAACGTTTCTTATTGAAGTATTCTAATAGACTAAGTATTTCTATATTTGTATTTTTAAGTGTGGGCCGTTTCCCAAGTATTTTTGTGTCTTAAGATCATGAGATTGAGACTTAGTATTTCCTATTACTTTTATATGAAAGAGATTTTGAAAACAATATTATGTTTTGTGAAAATTTTTAATTCCGCACTACTCTTTACAATGTGTATGCAATGAATGATATGAAAGGGCTTGTCTTACACCTCCGAGAGGTCAACGACGCCGGTTACAATCCAAGATTGCACCCTAACTTCTATGTTATGGTTTTGGATTGTGAAAATATCATTTATTTTAATAAAAATAGATGTATAATTTTTTCCCCTTTCAAAATTATTTTGAATTAAAAAGGAACTTAATCTCTGATACCATGCTTTTAGAGCCTGCTTGAGACCACAAAGAGCTTCAAAATGTTTGTAAACAAAGTCCGGACATGAGGTATTTTCAAATATGTGAGTTTTCTTATCAAATACTTCTTCTTTTATAAAGTCTTTTAGTAAAGAGCTTTTTACATCCATTTGCAACAATTTTAAATGTTTAAAGGATGCATAGGAGAGTAAAATATGAATAGATTCTAACCATTCAATAGGAACAAAGGTTTTGTCATAATTATTACCTTCTTCTTGAGAATATCCTTGAGTAACCAATATAGCCATTTACGACTGACCATACATTTTTCATCCAGTTTCTTGTGAGAAACCTATTTTCTTCCGATAACTGAGCAATGTTTTGGTCTGTCTATAAGTTTCCATACTTGATTTTTTTAAACTTATCTAGCTCGTCTTTCATTGCTTGTATCCATTATTCATACTTTATAGCTTCATTTATTTTGTTTTGTTCCTTTTAGGATACAAGAGCAAAAGAAGCTTGTTTTCGCAGAGAAGATCTTGTCTGCATTTTATCATGTTTTCCCAGACTGAAGTTTTCAAGATAGCTAGAATTATGTCTCCATTCTCTGGGAATGTTTGTTCTGTCTATGTAGTAGTAAGCTATTAAACATTAGTTTCAGTCATATCCCTTGGAATGGTTCTAATTAGAATGATAGGGACAATTTCATGTTCACAATTTTCTATTTCTTGCACTCTTGGATTAGTATCATTAAGTACCACATAATAAAATTCTTTAACACTTAACGCTGTTTTATTAAATACTCTATAAGACGTGCTAGAAATTGAATAACCTAGAAAAATACCTTCATCACTTCTTGGATCAAACATACCAAGATTATTCTTACCGTTGTTATGGAGGAAGCATTTACAATCGAATGGATAGAAGTATATTATATTCAGTTTGTTTCCTCTCCACAGTTCATAAGGTGTCTTCTTTATTACAGGTCTGATTAGGCACTTGTTCAGAATGTGACATGCAGTACTCACGACTTCAGCCAAAAAGTGGTCATGAAAATTTCTATGTAGTAACATTTTTCTTGTTGTGTCGTGTAAAAAAGATTTTGTCTTTCCACCACTCTATTCTCTAAAGTAATCAAGGTGAATACATTTTTTGAGTGAAACAATTTTGAGCACATAAATCTTGGAATGCTTTATTCTAAAATTCCCCTCCATGATCACTATGAATTGTGGTAATAAAATTACATGCTTCTCTTTGAAGTTTTCTACAAAACACTACATAATTAGAGAATGCTTCATTTTTGTGAGAATGAAAAATTACCCAAGTGAATCTTGAGAAGTCATCAACAATTACAATAGCATACCTTTTACCTCCAATTCTTGCAGTCCGAGTGGGACCAAATTAATCCATATGAACAAGCAGAACATGTCTAGAGGTACTTACAATGTGTTTTACCTTAAACGAAAAAGGAGTCTTCTTACCTAGCTTCCATGAATCAAATATGTGATCTTTCTCTTATATTACTTAAGGTAGGCCAATATTTAATATAAGTCTGGACAATTCCTCAAGACATACATTCATGCATGTCCAAGTATCCGACGCCATATCCAGAGATCACTTGTAACTACAGAAAGACAAGTGAGAGATGGAAAATCAACATTATTTAACACATTTATATTATTTACATGATCTCCAACAAGAGTGATATTCTTCTCTAAATGATTGATTATGAAAGTTGCTGTGTTGAAAGTAACTTGAAATACGACATCATATATTTGATTTATCCTGATTAGATTGTGCTTAAGTCCTTCAACTAGATAAACATCAACTAAGTACCATGATGAACATTGAGTAATGTCGCTAAATCTTGTTATTTCTTCCCGCACATACGCCTGGAACATCCACTCTCAAGTACCTAAATTACCTTCCTGTAGATTTTCTTAGACTGATCCTGTAAAATAATAAAATTAATCTCTTTTAGGTACCCAAGTGTTTTTGGGTCCTTGATGATTACTAGTTTTAGGTCTCCCAATACACTTCCCAAAATAATATTTTCTACAGTTCAATAATTTAGGAACTATATCATAAAAAGTAAAACAAATAACTTTACAAGAAGTATTAGAAGAATAATGATTCAGAATTGATCTATTTGATCCATTAGAACTAAGATTTGGTGTATTTTTTCAGTAGATAAAAGTTTTGTTAGATTTAACAGAACTGTGATTTGGAGAATTTCTCATGCTGTTAAATTACATCTTTACTTCCTCTAGTTCTTCTATTAATAAGTCGACTCCAATTTGACTTGCAGAAGGATTAATCTTCTAATCTTTCTTTTCTTTAGCAAGCTTATTGTATTTGTCAATTACTTTATGTAATTCAGTAGTGATCATATCCAAACAGTTTTTTAAATCATCATTGTTTGAATAGTTAAAAGTTGTTACCTCAGTTGTTTCACGTAGTGCCATAAAATATAGCTTTTCTGTTTAATCATATTCATCATCGGTTATTTCTTCTTGTTCCCATGCTCCAAGACTCTTTGGATCCTTATTTGTTTGATTGTTTCTTCTTTCCGTTTTGCATAGTTTGCTTATTATTTCCTTATTGTCCACAGTAGTAATTTTAATCGTCATTTGTTTGAATTTATTATTCTGGATAACATGTTGAGGGTTTTGTCTTCTTTGTTTAAGAATTTCCCTTACTTCATGAGTTATGAGCGCCAATCCTTTGTCTTGATTTTCATCAAATTCCTCATTGATTTCAAGTGTGTCAGTAATAAATGCCACAACTTTTTCTTGTTCTCCTTGTTGTGTCGAATTATATGATTTTTTTCATAAACCATTATGTTTTCCTGAATCTCATTATACGTCATTGTTTGTAGATCTCCATCTTCACTAATCACAATTTAAGTTCCCAAAGATTTATGAAGACTCCTAACAAGTTTGCTCACTTTGAGTTAATTTTAGTATACCATTTCAAATTATTTTAGTTCACAAATAATTTTACTGAATGTTGAAGACATGGACTCAAAAGTTTTATCATCGGTCATTTTGAACAACTCATTCTCATTTTCGAGTGAACTAATTCGACATTCTTTCACCTTAGAGGTTTATTCATAAGTTACTTCTAGTTTTTTCAACATTTCATTTGCAATTTGGCAATTTGATATTTTGTCATATTATTCTTTGTTTAGTGTACTATACAACAAACTTATTACTCTAGCATTAGTTTGAATTACCTTTAGTTGTTCCTTAGTGATTTCAAATTATTCAGGATAAAAAGTTTTTTTGTACCATCTTTATCCATCAAAAAGGGAATAGGATTTAGGACTTTCTTGATAACTATCAATTCTTCATGAGCATTTGAGAAAACAAAGATTTTTAATCTGTACATCCAGTGAGAGTAATGTTTCCCATTAAAGCATGGTGGTTGATATGAAGGTTGTCCATCTAGAAAGAAAAAGAAATCAATTTGGTAATGTGTCAATTTGATCTTTTCTCACATGTGATTAAACTCTGAATATGTGAGACCTGTTGTGATACCAATTAATATTCAAGGGGAGAGGAGAGGTTGGATTAAGTTTCTCTTAGTCGAGTGCATGTGATAGTTAGTTGACTCACCTACAAGTTAGTATAATAATAGATTGCAATAATAATTTACAGTAAGTAAATGAAACAAAGATTTATTTTTTTTCGGATCACCATTGTGGTTCCTAGTCTAGTCCTCGCAAATTTCAAGAGTTTTTCTTAAGATCTTTCATAAGACATTTGGTTACAACAATTTAAGAAAAAGCTTTCAGAAGACATTTGGTTACAACAATTTAAATTGATCTTGTCTTATATGCAAATAATTTTTTTTTGATTAAACTTCATGTACTTATATACCTAAACTAGATTCTTTCTTTTTCTTTTCTTTTAAAGTCTATCAGTCACGTGTTTACCAAGCTTTACTACAGATAAAAGAAAGCTCTTTGCTAAGCTCAAGTGAAGTTGCATACTTTTCTAAGGGAAATACCTCTTGTTTAAATAGGTGTAAAGTTATTCTATTTTTAAGAAATAACCCACGGAATTTTCATTCGATAAAGTATTTGTAGGGATTCCTTGATTGAGTCCGATTAGGATATGATTGTTATCATGTCCATATTTGTTATGTTTTGGATATCCCTCCTTTCTAGATGAGGCGTTTCCGATTGGGTTTTGTTGTCTTCGTTGATTTCATGATATTTGTCTTGATAGATGGATTTGCTAATTCCCCTGATTTATAATGTCTTGAAGATTCATAGGAATTTGAGATATGGCATTGTTGTCTTCCTTGAATCTTTGATTGTGCGTCGATTTCCTTGGTCAATTTTCAATTATCCATTTTCATGAAGGATCATTTTTGTATTTCTGTAACCAAAATGATGGATGTGCGTCATCGAGGGCCCTTAGACATCAACTGACCTACAAACCATAGGTTTTGGTCTCTTAGGTCGGCAATACAGTTTTCACTAGTGAGTTTTAGTTAGTTCTTTTAGTTGTTTATTTGCTAAGTTAATTATTATGGTTTAATGGAGGTCTAATTAAGTTAGTTAATTACTTATATAAACACCTAAGCCTAATTTAACTAACCTAACTCTCACAATTCCAAAACTAAAAGTGCTCTTCCATCTCTTTTTTTTCTCTACCCCAAAGGAACTCCATTGAAGACCAAAGTCAATGAGAGTTATAGGGAAGAAATAGACTACTTTTCTCCATCAATATTCAAAAATTAACAAGGTATGGGATCCTTTCAACTTTGGGATTCCATTACCCAAAGAGTTCCTTCAAAATAGATTTCAAAAAGATGAGTTTCATGTGGGTTTCTTTCTATTACGAAATTTATCTTCACAATTGTATTGTCTATGGTTTATTTTTATTATTATACATATATTATTATGTATTATGATTCAGTTATGCTATTTCTTGATGAGTTAACCTCGTTTTTGGAATAAATGATGAAATTGACCAAAGTTATGAACTAGTGAAGGATTGTTATAAACTGATTCAATTGACTTCATTATTGGCTTTATTACTATAGTTTGATGATATTACGCCCATTGTTTTGTTGAGTTAGAGTTAACTGATTCAATTGACTTCATTATTGGCTTTATTAATATAGTTTGATGATATTACGCCCATTGTTTTGTTGAGTTAGATTTTTTATGGTAAAACCTTTGATGATGGCTTGTGAAGGAGATTGGGTAAGTCTTATGAGCTCAAACTTTTACTTCTATGATGATTACTTGTGTTTAGTGATGAAGTTATACTGAAGTATTGATTATGATAAGATTGATTAGAGTTGGCATACTGTTGAATTGAAATGTATTGATTTATGTCTTGTGGGTGTTGATTGAGATGTAATGATATAAGGTTAATGATGAATTGGCTATATTCCTTTATATGATATGGTTATGTAAATGTGCTAATCTCACATGGGTGAATTGCATTTACATGACGTTCCTATGCAATCCCTTATAAGATAAAGACTACGACTATATAAGGAGTAGTACCCTATGACCAAAACAAAGTTATGATTGTTAATGAAAAACATTTCAAAAGGGACTCTAGCTTAGCACCGAGTGAACTAGAAGTGAGGAGTTTCCCTTCCCACATAGGGAGGGTATGTTCACTAATGTACTCATTGAATTAGTGACTATAATGCATGTAGCATATGACTGTCCCAAATACATCTCCTAGTTCTCGAACTATGTTTCTACAATAGGAATACTAACTAGTGGATCAATATATATGTTGGTTCATGTTTTTGTACTACCTTGGCAAGTGGTTCAACTTATTTAGTTGTAGGGTTCCATGACACCGGATTCCATATTGGATCTTGTATTCTCTGTCTTTTAAGGTAGAGTGTTTTCGAAAGAAAAATAAAGTAATAAAGTTAACGCTAACTAGGATGACTTAAGGTGTTTGACTTAGTCTAGGTAGAGGTATAAGACTCTACCTATACATTGCACTAGTTAGCCTTGAGGGAAGTCTTGGGAGGATGTTCTTATGTTGTATTCTCTTATAAAGTAATTGAAATATATGTGTTGACCTTATAAGTTTATGATATTATATTATGTTTGTTACATGTATGAACATGCTATTGGCCTATATTGCTATAGATATGATGACTACTATTGATGATATATTATTAGATGTTAGGCATTGCTTATGATTCTTGGTTGAGTATTGTTGATTGATTAAGGTTATGGGGATTTACTTGGTCATTGCACTTGTAGATATGATAGGAGTTATGAGTATGAATCTTATATATGTTGTTATGATATAAACTTTTTATATGTTCTTTGTTGATATAACATGATTTTTCAGTTGTGTCTAAAAGGTTCAAGTATAATGGTAATCATGTTGACCTGGTTATACTTGATAATGTTTGTCTCCTGTTTAATATGCCATTACTTTAATTCATATATGTTGTTATTGTCCTATATGAGTTGTTGGTTGTGCATAAGTCTTTTCAAAGTAGTTTGGAATGATTTTGGAACAAATGTCCTTTTTAACATGATTTCGATATTGTGTATGCATATATTTCAAAACTTGGTAGAAGTGATGTGCTAACCCCATTATGTCACCCTTTTCCCAATATTTTAGGTTCGATCGTTAAATGGGATTGATGTCCTCTTGGAATCATGGGAAAAATCTACGGAAACGGGCACGTCGGTGGATCAGCCAGAACCAGAACCAGGACATGTGCCGCCTGCTATTCAAGTAGCTCCCGGGGGGAATTATACCACTTTGAAGGAAGGATTGGATCATTTCTCCAAGTGTAGGCATATCATCGCGTTCCTAGCATGATACCTTTCTATAACTCTACTATGCTCGTATTGTACTATTTCATATAGATGGTTTAATATGAGACATCCCTTTTAAGACTATATTATGTATGTTGTCTATATGTGGAATAAAAGTAGAAGACTATGTGATCTTCTTATACGAGGATTTTATGTATACTCTCTATGAATATATGATGTGTAAGCGAGAAGTCTAAGTCAACCTCATAATATAAAGATATATGAAATTTTTTAATTTTCTGCACTTTTAAAACTATGAATGTTGTGATGAAAGCTAAGAGGCTAGTGATAGTCCTCTTCAAGGAACGATGCCAATTATTTTTAGGGGGTACTTCTCGGATGTGACAATCATGGTATAAGAGACAGGTTGAATATCCATAGAAAAGTTGTCTCATTAAACCACGTCTATGCAGATTCATATTCATAATTTTGAAGCGTGCCACACTTATGAATGAGAGAGTATGTTATGTTTAGAAAACTGTCATCTCCTTGTATTCCTATGTCATTCCTATAGAATCTTATTATATGCTTACACTTAAACCTTGTATCGTGGTTTTATGAATGAATACACAAAAAAACATCTGCTAGAACGGCCGAGGAAGAAATAGTGAATGTGGGAGATCATAAAAACCAAGTGCCTCCACAAGACTACCAAGTGCCTCCACTTGAAGAATTTTCTAGGGATGATCAAATTTCGTTTGTTCCTCCACCGATGAGAAATGGAGACATAAGGAAAACCTTTCTCACTTTGTCCCAAGCCAGGACCTCTCAAGCAAATGTCATCACTTCTCAATTCTAAGCCATGATGGCCAACTAAATAGGGATATTTGACCTCAGTGCCACAACATGCTAACACTATGGCCTCACGTTTTAGATACTTCACTAGAATAAATCCACCTATGTTCTTAGGGTCGACGTTGGATGAGGACCCTCAGGATTTATTCAATGAGGTATATAGGATTCTTTATGCTATGGGTGTGACCACAATTAAGAAGGCTGAGTTGGCGGCTTATCAAAACAAAGATATGGGTTAAACTTGGTATGTGCAATGGAGGGATAATATGGCACTAAGGGGTTGTCCGGTGACTTGGGAGATATTACAAATGGCTTTCCTCGATAGGTTCTTTCTTAGAGAGTTGAGGTAATCTCAGGTGGAATAATTATCAACCTTTGTCAAGGAAGTATGAGTGTACTCGACTATTCTCTGAAGTTTTTACTAAGTTGTCCAAGTATGCTCCATCCTTGGTTTCAAACTTGAGGGATGAGATGAGTCATTTTCTAACGTGAGTGTCCAAACACTTTTTTGAGAAATGTCGTTCATCTATGATTCATGATGATATAATTATCTCTCATCTCATGCCTTATGCTCAACAAGTGGAAGAAACTACGTTAAGGAGGAAAAATAGGGAGGCCAAGAAGGCAAGGTCTTATGAAGGTGGTTCTTCTAAGGGTAGGTTTGACATTCAAGAGAAGCCTCGGTTCAAGAAGAGGTTTTATAATAAAGTTCCTTCCAAATTTTGTAAGGCTCGTGATGATAGGATATCTAACCCTACGTCTCAAAAGGGAATATGTACTAGTTAACCAAGAAAGAGGACAACTTTTGGAAAGTGTGGCAAGAAACATTATAATGATTTCCTTGTTAGGATGGACAATTTTTTGGGTGTGGCAAGAGTGAAAAAAAGGTTAGGTATTACCCTAATTTGAAGGGGCAAGACAAAAGAAATGGGAAAGCTCAAGCTAGTTGTTCTAATGTGGTCCAAAGAAGAATTAGTTTTATTCTCTTCGTTCTATGGATGAAAAAGAGAGTTAGCACAATGTGGTGACGGGTAGATACAAGTATTCTATATTAATATTTATACTTTAATTGATTTGGGTCTATATTATATTTTGTTACTCCCTTGATAGCTATCAAGTTTGATGTTTTTCCCGATATCCTAAATGAAATTTTCATGGTAACTACCCCGGTAGGTGTCACGACCCAAAACCGAGCCGCGACTGGCACCCACATTTACCCTCCTATGTGAGCGAACCAACCAATCTGAACCTTATCATTTCAATTTAATAATAACATAAAGCAATGCGGAAGACTTAAACTCATAAATAAAAGACAATTAAATAACTTCTAAAATTCAACATCTATTAATTCCCCAAAATCTGAAAGTCATCACCACAAGAACATTTATGATCAATTTACTAAACTAAGAGTATTCTAAGAAGCTAAAATAACTAGAAGCTAGTCTATGCCGAAACTTCAAGGCATCAAGACATGAGGAAGGAGATCCAGTCCAAGCTAGAAGCATTAGCTCACCCTGAAGATCCGGTGTGACGAAGACTGGCTTGAACTACTGTTGAGTCGAAGATGACGGCACGTTTGCTGCACTCCACAAATAAACAAAAGGAAAACATAAAAGTAGGGGGTCAGTACAACCACAAGTACTGAGTAGGTATCATCGGCCAACTCAAAATAGAAAACAGTATATGTCAAGTAACATCATAAAATCAACTAATATCCTTAGCATGCAGCATTTATAATTACCATAATCCTTGGTTACAACACCAAGCACATCAATGAGGACTCACGCCTCCTCATCATACTCGTTTGGGAAACATGTTCTTTAGATTTAGTATATTAGTATCTTTCAAGATTCATTATGTTATTTACTCTCGTGTCGGTACGTGACACTCCGCTCCTCATTCTATCCTGGTGTCGGAACGTGACACTCCGATCCTCATATTCTATCCTGGTGTCGGAACGTGACACTCCGATCCTCATATTCTATCCTGGTACCGGAACGTGGCACCCGATCCATATACTATCCTGGTGTCGGAACGTGACACTCCGATCCTCATATTCTATCCTGGTACCGGAACGTGGCACCCGATCCATATACTATCCTGGTGTCGGAACGTGACACTCCGATCCTCATATTCTATCCTGGTACCGGAACGTGGCACCCGATCCATATACTATCCTGGTGTCGGAACGTGACACTCCGATCCTCATATTCCATCCTGGTGTCGGAACGTGACACTCCGATCCTCATATTCTATCCTGGTACCGGAACGTGGCACCCGATCCCCTAATCTCACTACTTTCGTTCATTAAGCCTTCTTTTATACCAAGGCATCGTCATTAACAAAGTAGATTAGGGTTTCTTCAAGATTTAAGATTCAATAGCTTTATCGTGCTTATTTTATCACAATCATGTATATATATATAAGATCACATCATGCATACACGCAATTAAGCATATAGAAGACTTAATAATACTACTCAACACATATCATTCGCTATTAAGAGTTTACTACGAATAGTGTAAAAGAAACCATAACCTACCTCCACCGAAGAATCGTGATCAAGCAAGCAAATTCCTCAATTTCTTGTTGTCCTCTTCGTTCCTCTCTCTGATCGATTCTCTCTCTCTCTTGCTGTTCTTTCTATTTTTCTTATTCAAACCCTCTTTCTTTTACCCTAATTATTATGTAATTAAGAATGAAAGATGGAAATAATAACCCACTAATTAACTTAAGGTTACCTCTTTTAACCCCCAAGTAATTAGACTTATTAACATTAACCCTCTAACTTTATAATTAAAGCAGGAATAGTCAAAAACGTCCCTTAAAACATGTAAAGAAATCCGACCCGAACTGGGATTGCGTAGCCCGTGACGGGCCGTCGAGCCTGCGACGGTCCGTCCTGCTGTCCGTCACAAGGTCCAGAGACTTGTTTTTAAGTGGATGGCCTGTGACGGGCCGTCGAGCCTACGACGGTCCGTCCTGCCATTCCGTCATGACGTTCAGAGAGTCAATTTTCAGTACCCAATTTCAGATTTTCCAAGTGTTTTGGAACGACACCCTCCACGACGGTCCGTCGTGCCCTTGACGGTCCGTCGTGTCCTCCGTCACCTCTGCCAGTTTTTCCAGAATAAAATCTGTTGCTCAAAACGACTAAACAGGTAGTTACAGTAGGTGAGTCGGTGGTTGAAAAGGGGGTATATAGAAATCGTCCTATAATGTTTCCCAATAGAGTTACTCATGTTAAATTAGTAGAACTTCATATGGTCGATTTCAATGTCATTTTGGGATTGATTGGGTGCACAATTGTTTTACTTTCACTGATTTTAGAAAAAGAATTGTAAAATTCAATTTTCCATATGAACCTGTCTTAGAGTGGAAAGGGGGAAATTCTATTCCTACATGTCGTATTATCTAATGTCTAAAGTCTTGTAAAATGATCTCAAAAGGGTGTGTATACCATACTATGAGAGTCAAAGATTTGGACTCTGAAAATCATCCATTGAGTTAGTTCCCCTAATGAGGGAATTTCCGGAGGTACTTCCGAATGATTTTCACAAAATCCCCCCCGAACGAGAAAATAATTTTTATATTGACTTGCTAACGGATACCAACCCCATTTTAATTCCTCCCTATCGGATCGGTCTGGGCGAATTGTAAGAGTTGAAAGCCCAAGTCAAAGACTTACTAGAAAAAGGCTTCAGTAGACCTAATATTTTTCCATGGGGTGCCCCGATATTGTTTATGAAAAATATTGATGGAACCTTAGAATGTGCATTGATTATTGCCAACTCAATAAAGTCACTATAAAGAATAAGTATGCTCTCCCTCGGACTAAGGACTTGTTTGATCAACTCCAAGGGTCAAGATTCTTTTCTAAGATTGATTTGACATTGGGGTATCACCAACTTAAGTTAGAGACAAGGATATATAAAAAACAAAATTATGGTCTAGATATGGTAATCATGAGTTTCTAGTAATGTCCTTTGGTCTCACTAATGTTCTAATGACGTTTATGGACCTCATGAATAGGGTGTTTCAAAGTTACCCAGGTTCATTTGTCATTTTTTTCATTAACGACACATTGGTATATTCGAAAAAAGTGGATGAAGACATGGACCATTTGATGGTGGTGTTATAAGTGCTTTAGGAAAACCAACTATTTGACAAGTGCACTAAATGTGACTTTTGGTTGACGTCGGTGGAGTTTCTTTGTCATATTATCTCTAGTGAGGGAGTTGAGGTATATCAAAGGAAAATCGAGGCGGTTAAGAATTGTCCTAGACCATTGACTTCAGCCTATATTATAAGCTTATTCGGTGTATCAGGATACTATAGGAGGTTTGTGGAGGGTTTTGCATCCATTGCATATCCCTTGACTACATTGATCCAAAAGAGTATGAAGTTTGAGTGGTTTGAGGAACGTGAAAGAAGCTTCCAAATCTTGAAAGAGCTTCGTTGTGTATTATGATGCATCCCAAGTGGGCTTAGTGTTTATTCTTATGCAACATGATACGGTAGTATTTTATGCTTCTAGGCAACTTAAGGTGAATAAAAAGAATTATCCAACTCATGATCTTGAGTTAGCGGCCATGGTATTTTCCTTGAAAACATGAAGACATTAATGTGTATACCGACCACAAGAATCTTCAATATGTATTTACTCAAAAAGAGTTAAATTTCCGATAAGAATATGGTTGGAATTGTTACAAGATTACGACATGAGTATTCTCTACCACTCCAGCAAAGACAATGTGGTTGTGGATGCTCTAAGTCGTATGACCATGGGTAGTGTGTCTAATGTAGAAGAAGCCAGGAATACCTAATTCAAGATGCTCATAGGTTCGCTCGTTTGGGTAATAGATTGGAAGATTCTCTAAATGGTGGTTTTATGGTCTATCATACCTCTGAATTATCATTGGTGGTTAAGGTGGTGTCTAAGAAACACCTTGATCAACCATTGATAGAGTTGAAGGAATCGGTTCTTGGTAAGTTTTAATGAGTCATTTTCCTTAGGAGGGATGGTGTCTTAAGGTATCAAGGAATGTTGTGTGTACCCAATGTTGATGACTTGAGAAATTCAATTCTTGAGGAAGCTCATGGTTATCGTTATTACATTGATCCGAGTTTTACGAAGATGTATCATGACTTTGAAGAAGTGTTTTGGTGTGAAGTCTTAAAAAGTGACATAGCGGAATTTGTATTAAAATATCCAAATTGCCAAAAAGTGAAAGCGGAGCACCAAAATCCAAGTGGTTTACTTCTAGAAATACAAGTTCCCACTTGGGAGTGGGAAGACATAAATATGGATTTTGAGGTAGGTTTTCTTCGAAAATAAAATCAACATAATTCTATATGGGTGGTTGTGGATAGGTTGACCAAATACGCTTATTTTATTTCCGTCAAGTTCACTTACTTGGCAGAGGATTATTCAAGGATCTTCATAGATGAGATTTTGTATAGCCATGGTATTTTGTTATCTATCGTATCGAATAGAGGTGCACATTTCACGTATAAATTTTTTAGGTCTTTCAAAAAAGGGTTGGGTAAAAAGGTTAAGCTAAACACCGCATTTCATCCCAAAACGGATGGTCAAGCAGAACATACTATTCAAACTCTTGAAGATATGTTTAGAGCTTGTATAATTGATTTCAAGGAAAATTGGGATAAGCATCTTTTTCTGGTTGAGTTCTCTTATAATAAAAGGTTACTATTCCACTATATCTATCGCTCTTTTAAAATCCTTGTATTGTAGGAGATGTAGATCTCCAATTTGATGGTTTGAAGTGGGATAGTCTTTACTCTTGGCTCCCGAATTGATTTATATGACTTTGTAGATAGTTCATATGATAAAGAACCGATTGAAAATAGCGTATTGCTGGCAAAAGACTTATGCCGACCATAGAAGAAGGGATTTAGAATATGTAGAGGGGGATAAAGTGTATTTAAAAATTACACCTATGAACGGAGGGTGAGACTAAAGGCATGTTGAGTCCTAGGTGGTCCATTCTGAAATTTTTCAAAGGGTTTACAACGTCGCACACCAGTTAATATTACCTAGTGAATTGGCTTCGGTTTATCTAGTGTTCCATATCTCAATTTTTAAGAAGTGTATTGGTGATCCCGGGTCCATTCGTTCTATTAAAGGTCTAGGTGTGGAAGAGAACCTCTCATATAAGTAGGTTCCGGTTGAAATCCTTGATAGACAAGTAAAAAAGTTGAGGAACAAGGAGGTGGATTCCTTAAAGGTATCATGGAAGAGCGACCAAGTTGAGGGAGCAACATCGGAGGCCGAGGCCGACATGAAGACCGCTTACCCTGATCTCTTTGTTGATTAAGATTAGTTGTTATAACGAATAATGAAAATAATGCGCAAATTAAATTTTCCTTGTTTTGTAATGATGTGCATGTTTGTGATAAAGGTTTTTGCTAAAATGAAAGTTTCATATGAAAATTCTCTTTTGCTTGTTTTTGCACTTATTGTGTACTTGGTATTTTGTTACCTTTATGTAATAATATTGAGCATGACGATAGGTTAAATTTTTGCATAATTGACTCTTTAATGATATGTTCAGCCCATGTTGTTATGAGAAGGAAATTCCTTATGTTGTGATGTGAGCCCTTATATGTTGTAATTGATAGTTTGAGTTATTTTGATTAAATGCCATGTTGTTTTGATTTGAGTTTTGTCTCAGATTGATTTTTCATATTACTTTGTTAGGCTACTAGGATCGAGTCTATCCTTTTCCTTCAAGAGATTTTTAGTGTCATTCAGGGACGAATGTTCCTAATGGGTGGAAATGTAACACTCCGAAAGTCTAAAACCTAATCTGGAGACTCACATAAGTGTACAAGGGTTGTAACACTGCTTTATAGTCCATATTTATGTATAAAAGACCTTTAAAAAGTTTTAGATTCAAAATGTTAAGGAATGTCCACGACCTTCGGAGACTAGTGCAAAAAGTGCTAGTGTGCCTTACCCTATTTTATGTGGTTTTAGATGTCGGAATTTGATGATATTTAGTGTTAAGGTGTGTAACATGTATTACAGGATATTTAGGGTTGATACGTCCGGGTAAGACTCCTTATGGACCAAGCAAGGGTCCTTGAGGAGGAGCCTTGCATTTTTGTTAAAAGTTGTATAAGACAGTAGCCATCGACAAGTGGCATGCTATGAGGAGTGGTCCAATCGACGGGGCATATATTTCCTCCATCGATGGTTACATTCATTTTCGTTAAGGGTTCATTTTGGCAAGTCACTGACAAAAATGACAGATGTTCAGCATGGAGGGGGCCTTAGCCGTCGACTGACCTACGGACCGTAGGTCGGGCCATCATTTTTCATTTGTGAGTTTTGGTTAGTTCATTTAATTAATTAGTTGGTTTGTTAATTATTTAGGGGTTAAGGGAGGTCTAATTATGTTAGTTAATGAATTATATAAAGAACTAATCCTGATTAAACTAACGTGACTCTCACAACTGGAAAACATGTGTTCTTCCTTCTCTCTTCATTGTCTCTCCAAAAGGAACTCCATTGAATACCATAGTCGAAGAGATTTTTATAGCTTCAATAATAATACTTTTCTAAATCAATATTCAACAATTAATAAGGTATGTGTCCCTTCCCACTTTGGGATGGTAGGTTCAATAATGTACTCATGAAATTGGAGAATATAATGCATGTAGAATAAAAAGGGTCTCAAATACATCTCTTAGATCTTGAACTTTGTTTCCCCCATAGGAATACTAGCTAGTGGATCCATATAGATATTCTGTTTATGTTTTGCTACTACATTGGAAAGTAGTCCATCTTCTTTCGGTGTAGGCTTCCATGACACCGGATGCCATATTGGCACTTGTGTTCTATGTTTGTTAAGACACGATGTTCTCAAAAGTAAAATGAAGTAATAAAGTGAAATATAACTAGTATGACTTGAGGAGTTTTACTTAGTCTAGTTAGGGATATGATACTCTACCTATACATTGCACTAGATGGGCTTGAGGGAAGTCATAGGATGACGCTCTTATATTTTATGCTCTTATATTGTAAATGAAATGTATGGGTTGACCTTGTAAGTTGATGATACCATATTATGTTTTTTTCATGTATGAACATGTTATTTGTCTATATTGCTATATATGATGATGACTACTATTTATGCTATATTATGAGATGTTAGGTATTGCTTAAAATTCTTGGTTGAGTTTATTTGATTTAGTAAGTTTATGGGGATTTACTTTGTCATTTCACTTGTAAACTTGATGTGGGTTATGAGTAAGGTCCTTGTATGTGTTTTTATGACATAAACTCCTACATGTGATTTGTTGATATAACATGATGTTGGAGATGTGTTGGTTAAAGTTCTTGTATATTTTTAATCATGTTGATTAAGTTATACTTGATCATGTTGGTCTTGTGTTGAATATGCTATTTCCTTAATGAATATATGGTTATTGTCCTATATGAGTTCTTGGTTGTGCATAAGGCTTTTTACACTAGTTTTGCCTGACTTTGAACAAATGTCCTTGTTAGCATGACTTCGATATTGTGTGTGTATATGATTCCATTCAGTACAAGTGATAAGGTAACCCCATTTATCCCTTTTCCCCCAAAAATTTTATGTTCCATTTGTTGAAGGGTTCGTGACCACTTTGAAGGAAGGCCTGGATCATTTCTCCAAGTGTGGGTATGTCCTCATATTTAGAGGAAGATACCTTTCTATCACTATACGTATGTTACGTTGCTATAGTCAAAAGACATTAATTTTACTCTTGTTGTTACAAGATATTGTTGTAAGCCCTAAGTGGCATTTATACATATTTGTAAGGGATATGACAATACTGTTTTATTCATTTTAGATGGTATAATATGAGACATCCCTTTGAAGACTATATTACGTGTCTTGTCTATACATGGCATAAACATAGAAGAATATGAGATCTTCTTATATGAGGAGTCTATGTATACTCGCTATGAATATATTATGTGTAATAATGAGGTTTAAGTAAACCTCATGATATAGAGATAGATGAAAAGTTTAATTTTCCGCACTTTTTAACCTAAGAATATTATGACTAAAGATAATAGGCTATTATTAGTCTTCTCCGAAGACGACGTCGGTTATGTCTAGGAAGTACTTCCCGGATGTGACAATACTTTAATTGGAGATGTTTAGAGGTCAAACGTCGAAGATATTCAAAAATTAGCTTTGCGATATGCTAGTGTGTTTAAATTTACCTTGGTATGTTTTAAGTGTTGTTTGATGCTCAAATTGATGTAGTAGGTCCTTAACATGTTAATGTGTGTATTATAGGTCAAAACGTCCGGGCACGACTCCCCAAAGAACACCCAAGGGGACTTTCCGGAGGAACAAAAAGGGTTCCTAGAGAGTGCATCCTCAGTCACAATTGACGGAGCATCAGGACAAGCTCCCACTCCATCGAAGCCCCGTCATCCATGGACGTCATTTGGTGTTTGCATTCTGCTGCAACGTGTTGTCCACCCAAGGAGTGAACGCGAAATTCATCTAACTTCCTATTTAGACTATGGAAGGTTTTGTTAGTTTTTTTTTTTGTATTTTAAGTTAGTATATAATCTATTAACACCAATTACACATCAGTCTCCAAATTAGACTTTCCCTGTCAAAACAAATCTTCTCTAGAAACCTATAATTGAGATGAAGCTCAAGAACAGCTTGGTTTATGGATTTCCATGGATTCTTAATCAAGATTTTGTGGTACTTTCATATTATGAGGTATGGTAATCCATCATCCTTAGTTATCCATTCATATAAGGAGTTCCTTCCTTCCAATGTTTTCAAAGAGAATTCACAATCAAATTGTTGATCATTCAATATAGCCATAGGTTCTGTCTCAAAACAATTTTAAAGGCATAATTATGATAAAATTAATGATTTAATACTGTTTTAATGGGAATTTCACTCCCATTTCATAATGAACCCATGATCCTCTCAAATCTCAATTTAGATTATATTGTGGGTTATATTATCTCGACCCTGTGATTATTGAATTTTGGATTTTATTTATCTAAATGTACCTTTAGCAACTTGTTTACATATGAATTGTTGATGAAATATAGGAATTAATCAATGATAATCAAATCATGGAGAATTTGTATGTTTTCCCTATTTCCTCTTCATTGTATAGAATTGATGGTACATTGACCTTGTGTGGCATTGTTTAGTATGATACGCCTATGGTGGCGGTTTTTTACAATCTTGTAAATGCTTATGTGTGATGATCATGGCCTTAAAAGCATTATATTCAAGATGAATTGATGTGATGATCTCATGTTTTGGAATTTGAAGGATTTAGCCTTGATTCAAATATCATGTTCTAAGTGAATTGTTATTATGTAAAGTATATGGATAGTCTTCCACACTAGTTGCATGATTTACGTGTGTGGATGTTGTTGTGCATGTTTAATTATCATGCTAAAAATAGGTGTTGTACAAGAGGTCTAATGTTGATGAATATTCTTATAGCATGACCCTGACCTACATGAAGGTGTAATCAAAGTATTTAGGAGTCTTCTATTATAATGATTAATATTCTTGTCGCCTATGATGTAATGTGAGTGTGTTTAGTCGATAGTACTTAATACTCTACGTGTATGTATGACTTGAGACTTGAGGAAGGTTGTACAAGTGTTGTGATCTTTAGAGGGTGTCTTCCTCAAGGTTATTCCATAGACATTATGTGATTATATTGACAAATGTACACACACACACTTCATGTATGACTATGGATAAGATAGATTCATGATGACTAAGGAAAGGGTAGTTCTCATACGGATCATTACCAAATCCTATGCATGTGAAGTATATGATTAATAAAGTTATGAACTCGTGTGACTAGAAGTGTTTATGTGAATTTATATCTCACGTAGTACGTACACAAACATGACATATTATTGTTTGAACATGTGAAAGCAAATTCTCAAATGAAGTAGGGTCTATGATGAAACTACATTCTCATCTTAGAATCCTTTAAGCAATACTATGTATGAAGGAGAATTCTCCTAAAGCCTTCTTTATGAACTAATGAATTAAATGCTTAAATATATTTTAAGTATGTGTTAGAGCCTAGAACCAAGTGAACATGAAAAATGATAGTGAGGGCTTCATATTTAGCAAGTCTAGATTCCAACTAGAGAACCTCCACGTTTAGCAGTTTTGGATTTCCAACATACATGTTGTCTCATGAGATGAAACCTCCACGCTAGTAATTCAAAGTTTCTAGAAGAAATCTCCATGATTCATAACTACGTGCCCATAGTTTATATCCTATAGATACCACATAAATAGATAGTATGATTGGTTACACCAAAGGCAAGTGTTAATCCTCTCTTTTCGGTGAGGGAGGAGAACATTGGATTCCACGTAGCTCACATGGTCTATGTCAGTTATGGCTAAGTCGCCCAAATTAAGAATGAACTAAGATAAGATTATGAACACTAATCATAGCTCCTTGAAGAGATTACTTAGTCTAGGTAGGATTATGTCCTTTACCCATGCATTGCACAAGTGAACTTCAAGAAATAATAAGATTAGTATTTGAATGAATGTTAAGCTTATGATACGTTATGTATGAGTTGTCTGAATAAATTGTTTTGTGACTTTTGTAGGCCAATATATGAATGATGTTTATGCGTGTCAACTGCACTTATGGATTCTAATTGTGTTTAGTGAGTATAAATAGGGGTATAAGACTCCATGTTTACATTGCACAAGTAAGCTTGTGAAGAGGTTATGAGGGTGGTTTGCTTATGGTATGAACTACATGAGTTATCACTAAGGTCGTAGTAAAGGAAATATTCCTTATATGATACTATGAAGTAATGTGTCTTATGTCTAGTTGTAATTAAAGTATTATGACTTGTTAAGTATGCTATGCCTAGTCAAGGGTTACTTCTTAGGTACACTTGGTGGAAGTAGTATTATGGGATGCTACCCACACATTGAACTATTGTGACACATGAATTGTCTAGGGTGATGGTACTTATAAGAAGATGTGCTTATGCTTATGAAGCATATCTATAATAGACTATTGTAAGGTGACTTCTTGGTGATACGTTGTACTAAGTACACTTGAGGGTTAGTTAACGAAATAAGTAAGATAAAAGAGAAGTAAGGTATTGTGTGTATTGAATATGCTTCATAGTATGTTAAATGGCTTTATGTGCTATAATGAGTAGTATTCGGTCTATATGATGTTTGTGAATATATTGTGGGTATATGTTCCTATGTTCATGAAGTTTTCTAAAAAGGCATGTTTTATGATTTCAAATAAAATATCCTCTTTGAATGCATATTTTTGCTTGGTTGCCATACTTAGTGCATTCTTGTACTAATACCATTCTTCTTCATCTTTTTACACAAAGTGTAGTCTTTGATGGCTAGATGATGTCCCTTAAGTGAAGAGCCTGGATATATCTCCCAAGTTCAAGTAAAGAACCCTTATGATTAAAGGGTTGCCTATGTAAAGATGTTCTTTAAGTTTATGTAATAGCTTATACTCATACTTTATGTGTTAAAGGGTCGTGTCCTTATTCTATGTTATGGAGTTGTCTTAAGATGGAAAAGTCATAGAGTCTAGCTATGTATTTATGATATTATATATATATATATATATATATATATATATATATATGTGTGTGGGGGGGGGGTGTGGGTGTGTGTGTGTGTGTGTGTTTGTGTGTGTGTGTGTGTCTGTGTGTGTGTGAAGTGAAGTGATAATTCTTGCATAGGATTTGCTGTGAAATTTTTTAAATATTCTGTTATTTTTATTAAGTTAATACAATGAAAGAAGTCTAAGGTCTTGTATAAGACCTCACAGAGGTCAAGTACATCATGTTACTTCTAGGGGGTGCTCCCTAGTCGTGACAATGTTAGTGGGTCCTTATTTCCTACTTGTGATAATTAAGGAAGAAAGCATGAGGGTAAATGTCTAGCGAGTTCCAATGCTTGTTTTTGTTGTGGTAAGATGGACCCCAAAATAAGAGATCATACTTCAATTGCTAAGAATAAAGGAGACAATTGCCGGACAACTCAACATAATCTTTCATGCGGTCCAAGTGGTTAGACTCCAAATGCTACAAAGAAAAATAGATTACATGCACTTCAGACTTGTGGATAGCAAGATGGTTCTCCCGATGTGGTTAACGGTATGTTGGAATTCTTCAAACTTTAGGTTTATTCATTACTTGACCCTGGTGTTACCTTTAATTTTGTGACACCATATATTGCGATGAGGTTTGATATTTTTCCGGATTTGTTGTAAGATCCCTTTTATGTCTCTAATCGTGTTGGTTATTCTATCTTCACTAAGAGGGTCTATAATAAATGTCACATCTCCTTGTCTCAAAGAGTTAATTTTGTTTACTTGGTAAATCTTGATATTCTAACTTTTGATGTTATCTTTGGTATGGATTGGCTTTACTCATGTTATGATTCTATAGATATAGAACTCGTGTAGTCAAATTTCAGTTCTAAAATGAGACTATCTATGATGGAAAGGGGGAAATCCTATGCATAAAGGTCAGTTTGTTTATTGTATTAAACCTTGAAAGATGATTTCTTAAGGTTGCATTTACCATCTAGTTAGGGTGAGGGATTTATATTCTAAAACCCCTACTGTTTAATTGGTCCTCGTGAATAATGAGTTTCTGGATTTATTCATAATATTTAGCCGACAATTCTTCCAAAATATAAATAGATTAAACAATGACCTTCTCGCAAATGTGCAACATAGTTCTGCTCCTCCAAATAGAATGGCTCTGGAAGAACTAAAAGAGTAGGAAGAACAATTGAAAGAGTTGCTGATGTACCGTGGTTTCACCAGTTTCTTCAATGCTTTTTCCTTAAGGTTAGTGTGTCTAATGACTTTTTATATTAGTTTTAATGTATTTTTCTCTTTGTTTGCAGCAAATCTACCCAGGATGAAAACGTGGTAGAATTGTGCTGAAATTGCATAAATTACGACCTATTGAGCCATCGACGCTCTGTAGGTGGCCACTGTTGTATGAAAGAAATGATGATGAAGGAAGATCGGTAAATTCTGACTAACCTTGGGGCTACGGAGGATATCAACGGACCGTCACCTCAATAACGGATTGTCCTGCAGATCCGTCATTGCTAACAGAGAGTATCCCCAATACCCATCTTGGAAAGATTCTAAGCGTGGAGAAACGGAATCCATCGACGGGTCTTCGTGCTCTCAACATACCTTCACCCTTTCCGTCTATGGTAATTGTGAGTTTGAGAAGAAAGCAGATGAAAAAAAGCTAAGTGTGGAACGATGGGTGGCCTCGATGGTCCGTCAGTCCGGTCGTTGACTCTAACGCATTTTTTGGGAAAATTTTCCTCCAATAGATTTGTTATTTTTGTTAGGACTTTTTTATTATGAATACTGGTAAAAACCTCATTTTTGATGTTAGACTCTTAATTATTATCTGATTTGTAATATTGGTTGCTGAATATTGGGTTTTGGAAAATACTTATTTATTCCGGAATCGTTTATTGCATTATTTTCTCGAATTGAAGTGATTTTTTGGATTGTATTCAATCTCATCAAAGTAAGTACATGAATTCTTGTCTAATCAATATTAATTGTGTAATTATGAACATGCGTAACTAAATCCATAGCCAGGGTTGTGGGAACCATGGATAATTAAAAAGGTAAAAACTAGCTAAAATAATAATCCTAGAATAGTGTCTTGCATATATTGATAAATCATTCGTTTAGATGTGTTTTTAATGAGTGAACTCGTTAGAAATCTCCCTGTTGCTACTTGTTGTACATAGGAGGTAGATAATAAGAAAAGAAATATCAGCGTAGATTTAGTATACACTATCCAATAGTCTAGTGTCGATTGGTGCCAAGTAACAACTAAGCCATACATCGATTATGATTCTTAATATGAGGTAAAGGTAAGGTTTAGTAAGTCGTACATACGTAGACGGAAAATGGGCAGAGTGAAATTGTCAGACCAAGGAATTAGAGATACATAACTTACCACTTTGCATGCAAGATACTATGAAAGGATTGTTATAGCTAGTATTACTGCGTTAGGAACCTGTGCGGAACACTTAAGCCCTAGTTTCTTTCATAACTTGATAAAAATCAAATATTTGAACTATGAACTTGTTTAGTTAGACATAAGTAATTACATTTGTTACTTAAAACCCCCTTTTTTTTATTTGTTTTCGAAAAGGACTTGACTAAATAGAAGTAACCGCTTATACTTTTTTCGATAAGTAAATTTGAGCGTTTCATATTTTGGCGTCGCTGCCGGGGAATGTGGCTTTTAGATTAACATTAAGCTTATTACCAAAGTTAAAAAACATTCTCCTAATTTTACTTTTTATTTTGTTTTTATCTCTTGCAGATCTAAGATTCGTGTATGGCAAGTACGCGAAGTAGAGGAAAGCCCATACTGTCACTCGATCCCGAACTGGAACGTACAATGCGCAGAATGAACAAAATTTGTGTATTCTCGATGATGATCACAACCCAGAAATTCGACTACCTGTTGATGCTCATTATCAATTATTACCTGAAAATCAAGGGGAAGGTGAAATACGGAGGCAACCTCCCGCTCCATACCCTCAAGAGTACTATAGGGGATATGATAAAATTACTGATTTTGACGGACCACTTATCTTACCTCCCCTACCCCATGGCCATACTTTCATGTTAACTAGTACTTTGATACAAATTCTCATCGCTAGAGGTTTGTTTTCGGAACTACCTTCGGAGGATCCACATGCTCATATCGCCAAGGTGATGTTGGTGTGTAAGAGTTCTGTAGGGAGGCCTGATTTTAATATGCACGTAGTTTGGTTGAGAGTGTTTCTTCTCTCATTGACGGGATAGGCCGTTATATGGTTTACCGAGCTCACTTTTAACTTAATCTACACTTGGAATCAATTGAGGGATGTGTTCTTAGCACTTTACAACCCGGTGCCTAAGAAGCTAAACAACAAAGATATGGTGAACAACTTTGTGGTACTACTGGGAGAATTAATCTGTAGTCTTGGTACAGCTTCACTTCGTTCTTGAGAAGTGTCCCCAATCACCGCACCAATGATGAGTCACTGAAAGAGTACTTCTATCAGGGACAAGATGATAATAATAAAGCAATACTGGATACGATAGTGGTGGTTCATATAGGGAGTGTCCTTATGCTGAGATTGCTTAGAAGTTAGAGAAAATCTCAAAAAGTAATAAATATTGGATCACTAGGAAGTCAGATACTGGGAGAAACACTCTTTCAGTGTAATCCGCACACAACCCACCCACAAATAAGATTCGTGAAGGAATGGCTCAAATAAAACTGAGCTTGGTTTGGTGTTTAAACACGTCAATGGGGGTGCAGAAAAAGTAAGTTTGCTCAATTACATGTCTAAACCAGACCTCCGACTAATGAGTATTACTATGAGGAGGATTCTTATATGGTAAATGAGTAGACTGGGGGTTTTCGACCAAACGCCCAAGGCTTAACTCAGGAAAATTGGATCGAAGGTCAAGGAAATCAAGGTTGGAACTGTGGTAATTACAACCGAGAGGGTCATTATGTTCGAGATGGGAATTAAATCAGTGGCAACAACTTTAACCGGGGTAACTATAATAAGACAAATGATAGGAGTGGGACCTATGTTTTACCTCAAAATGGTTAAGTTGCTTCTAGGGAATGTGCGGTAGTATGGCATGAGTTGAGGATATGTTCCAAAAAATGATGAGGAGTTTTGATGCTAGTGATGATAACACTAAAGAGTTGAGAAGTGACTTAGCGAGTATTGGGCAAAAAGTTGATGCAGATGCAATCTCGATCAAGCATCTTGATTTACAAATGGCCCAATTGTCTTTGACTGTGAACCCACGCCAATCGAGCATTCTTCTTAGAAATACTGTCCAAAATCTAAAAAATTATGGACATTGTATGGCAGTCACAACTCCAGGTGGTAAGAAAACAGTTGACCCACCGATGCCGTCTGGTGTAGAAAATGTGATAAGAGGCGATGATGAGGTAGTAGAGGTTAGTGGTGAGTTAGAAGACAAAACGGGTAAAGAAGTTGAGGTACCCCAAAACTTGACCCCTATGCCTAGGGCTGGGAAGGGGACGGGGAAGGGGACTAGGGGACGGGACGGGACCGGATGGGGACGGGGAGAGGGGATTTGGACCGGGACCGTTATTAGGGGGACCGGAATTGGGGGGACCAAAATTGGTCCTATTCTGTCCCACTATATATACGGGATGGGATGGGATTTGGAGGGACGGGACGGGATGGGACTGGGGATTTTTTGTGAATACTTTTATATTTGTATTGATTTTATAAGTCTTTAGCTAATAAATTTTAATATAAATTTTTATTTTCCAAAATCGAAATAAATTTTCAAATTTAAAGTTTCAATTTTCAAATTTCAAGATTCGTGTTTCAAATTTTAAGTTTCAACTTTAAAGTTTTAAATTTCAAATTTGAGAAGTTTAAATTTGTAATTTAAATATTTTAAAGTAATGTAAATTTTAAACTTTAAATGTAGTATTTTAAAGTTAGTTTAGTACTTTAGTATATATTAAATTTAAAATGCAAAACAATAATTTGTATAAAAAAAACTTGAACAAAAGTTAAAACCTTCAAATTCATTCAATAGAACTTAGAAGTTACAATTAACAAATATTAGTGGAGTAACTAATCTACGCAGCCACCTTCTAGGAAGGGTTCTGTTTCAATAAGTTCTCATACATAAAACTAATATTTTTTAGAGATATTAGATGAATAACTAATTTTACGCAGCCACCTTTCGACATTGCACCAGTCTCTAAATAAAAGTATTGTTTCGAAACAATCATCCGCTAATGAATGTCTATGATCACCAATTTGAAACCTTGCCGCACTGAAAGCAGCCTTCGATGCAACTGATGAAGCTTGAATATCTAGAACATCATGAACCATTCTGCTCAAAGTTGGAAATGCATCGCTTCGCCTACTCCACCATCCTAATAAATCTTCATTGCCATTTTTGGTATCCAATAATTCTGTAGATTGATTAAGATATTCTTCAAAATCATCATGGTTAATAGAATTAAGACCGAGAATATCTCGTATATAATTTGAAATTGGAAGTGACAAATCAATCTCAGCATTACAAGTTTGACCAATTTCTCCTTGAAAATTTTTCGTAGTTCTTTATTTTTCATACAACAGTTTTGCTTCTACTTTTATGCTAGACGGACACATTTGACAATTTTAAATTTCTTCCAGATTAATTTATGAAGTTTCATGAAAAGTGTCAACAAGGCATTGCACACCTTGTAATTTGTAAGCAGTATGAAGTAAAGCAGGCGTTAAAAAACTTGAGGAATAGAAAAAAAATATTTTTAAAATTTTTCAATCATACCTTCAATTGCAATTCTAAATTTACTTATTTTTTTAAATTTACAAAATTGAATTGTAAGAGAAAAAATATTTATTAATACGGATGAAATAGTAGGATAATAAATTCCAGAAAACATGGTAGTAACATCATAAAAAAGTCTTAAACATTGTAATAGTTCTTTAGTTTCTTCCAAATCTTCATCACAAATTCTATCTAATGGGTGAGCATTATGAATATTAAAAATCATTTGTATGGGTCTTCTATATTTGCAAGCAACCGAAAGAATTTCGTAAAGAGAATTCCACCTTGTTTTAATATGTCTTAAAATTTTTCTAGGTGAAAATTCACATAGTAAACAACGCTCATTAAATTACCTAATTCTAACAGCATTGTTTGTATGAAAAATACATGTAACGGAATATTCAACTTTTACGCTACCACAATAAAATAATGAAATACCATCTTGTACAACTAAATTTTTGCAACACGTCTAACATGAAAAACATTATTGTCAATTGGACATAATGTTACTTTTAAAATTTTAGCAGCGTTTGTATTATTAGATGCATTATCTAATGTGACAGACATTATTTTATCTATAATCATGTAATAATCTAAAACACTTGAAATATCTAAAGCTAAATAAGCACCACTTTTTTCCTCTATACATAGTTTATAACTTATAATTCTTTTTTGCAAATTCCAATTATGATCAATCCAATATACATTTATAGTTAAATAATCATTTCCATTAACACAACGACCCATGTCCGAATTTATAGACACTCTACTATAAAATATGCTAAATATACAACGAAGAAATTGAAAACGTTTACCTTGAGATTCAAAAACATCAGATTTAACAATATTTCTTGAAAAGCCTCTATAATCCGGATTATAAGTTTGTTGAATATATTCAATAAAACTAGGATTTGAAGGAAAACTATAAGGCAAACCACAACAGAAACCATTTTAGCTAAATTTTCCCGATCTAATTCCTTATTATATTTACGGTCTATTATTGGACCAAAGGGGTTAAAAGGATCGAATGTTCCTTGAACCATGTTAGAATTCCCTATCGATACATTACCGATAATTTGAACTTCATTAATTGAAATTCCCTTTTTTCTATTAGCTAATGTTTTAGCTTCTTTATATTGAATCGGCACACAAGATAACAAATGTCTATTAAATCTCCCCGTTAAACCTTTACCCCCACCTTATTTATGTTTAAAATGTTGCTTACACTTATTACAAATAGAAACACTATTTTCTTTATCGAAAGTCATAAATTGCCACACAATAGAAGTTTTAGGGCGTTGATACTTCACCTTCTCCCTTGTGGGAGGTATAAGGGGTGGATGTCCAAACCATTTTCCTATGTCATTCATGGATCAGATGTCGGATAGACTTACGGGAAAGGGATGGTACAATTTTCTTGATGGCTATTCGGGTTATAATTAAATTTCTATTGCACCGGAAGATCAATTAAAAAGAACCTTTACTTGTCCTTATGGGATCTTCCCGTTCAAGAGAATGTCGTTTGATTTATGTAATGCACCAGACACATTGCAGAGATGTATGATTTAAATATTCTTTGATATGGTGGACACTTGTGAGTTTTTTATGGATTATTTTTTAGTGTTTGTGACTCCTTTGAGTGGTGTTTGAGTCATTTGTTCGAGGTTCTTAAGAGGTGTGAAGATTGAAACCTTGTGCTAAATTTTGAAAAAAGTCACTTAATGGTGAAAGAAGTTATTGTATGTGGTCATTGCATTTCAGAGAAAGGGAGGTTGATCGAGCTAAAGTTGAGGTGATAGAGAGACTTCCTCCATCAATCTCTGTAAAAGGTGTGAGAATTTTTCTTTGGCATGCATGCTTTTACTAGAGGTTCATCAAGGATTTTTCAAAGATTGCACATCGTTTGTGCAATTTGCTTGACAAAAATAGTGCAAGTTTTATTTTTATGAATCCTTTCTTAGGCATTTGGTGAGTGGAAGGAAAAGTTGGTGTTTACACCTATTATAATTTCTCTACATTGGAGCAAGCCATTTGAGGTGATGTGTTATGCGAGCGGGGTTGCTCTGTGTGTGGTATTTGGACAAAGAAGGGACAAAATCCTTCATCCCATTTACGATGCTAGTAAAGACATTAATGCCTCCCAAAAGAACTACACTGTGACTGAATATTACTTCCTTGCAGTATTCTTTTCTTTCAAGAAATTTCGCTCCTATTTGCTTGGCATGAGGTTCATAGTGTATACTGATCATTCTGCTTTAAGATATTGGGTTTTAAAGTAAGATGCGAAACAGGGCTTGATTCTTTCGGTATTACTATTGCACGAATTTGACTTTGAAGTGAAAGAAAGAAAAGGGACCGAAAATAATTTTGCTGATCGCTTGTCCTGAATAGAAGATAAAGCAATGAGGGAGTTAGGTTAAAAGTTTGAAATTGATGATACTTTCCCGGATGAGCATGTACTGGATAGCTCCCAAGACTTTATTTTACGGTTCAGCAGATTTTGCAAATTATCTGGCTAGTGAGATCATCCCATCTGACTTGTCCTTTTATCAAAGGAAAAAGTTCAAGCATGATGTGAAAAAGTTTTTTGGGATGATCCATACATCTATAGGAGTTATGCTGATAGGCTTATTTGGCGTTCTGTGCCTGAAGTTGAGATGTTGAGTGTTTTGGAGGCAAGCCATTCTTCGCCTGTAGGTGGGCATCATAGTTGTATCCAGACTGCTCACAAGATCTTGCAATGTGTCTAATATTGGCCAACCATCCACTAAAATGCTCATGAGTTCACCAAGCCATGTGATAGATGCCAAAGAGATTGTGGCATTTCTAGCAAGCAAGAGCTCCCTTTAAATCCCATTCTTGTGATTGAATTATTTAATTTGTGGGGCATGATTTTATGTTCCCTTTTGTGAGTTCTCATGGGATGAACTACATTCTTATAGTAGTAGATTATGTGCCAAAATGGGTAGAAGCTATAGCACTTTCGATTAATGTAGGGAAGAGTGTCATAGCGTTCTTGAAAAAGAACATATTTTCTACGTTTGGAACCCCAAGGGCTATTATCAAAGATTGGGGATCCCACTTTTGCAACAAGAAGTTAAAAGGATTATTGGGGGTTCGACATAATGTTGCCACTCCTTACCATCCTCAAACTAGTGGGCAAGTTGAGGTGTCAAACAGGGAGATTAAGAAAATTTTGGCAAAAATGGTTAAATCTAGTAGAATGGATTGGTCAAGGAGGCTTGATGATTCTCTTTGGGCCTATTGTACAATATACAAGACTCCCATAGGTATGTCCCCATAAAAACTTGTATATGGGAAGGATTGTCACTTAGTAGTGTAATTAGAGCATAAGGCCATGTGGGAAATGAAGAAATTTAAAATGGATTAGAATGAGGCTGCGGAAAAGAGGTTAAACGGGTTGAATGAGCTTGATTAATTTTTCTTGAAGGAATATGAAAGTTAATCCATCTACAAATTACAGATGAAGAAGCACCATGACCAAAAGATTGAGAAGCGCGATTTTTAGGTTGGGGATTTGGTGCTTTTGTTCAATTCTAGGTTGTTCTTGTTTCCGGGCAAACTCAAGTCCAAATGGACCGGTATCTATTTAATCACCCAACTATTCCCTCATTGTGCGGTTTAGTTGGAGAATAAGGAAGGTGTGATGTTCAAGGTGAACGGGCAGCGAATGAAAATCTATCGAGGGCATGCTGAAGCGACGAATGAAGTAATCAAGGCATATAATCTTGATGAAATATTAGTAATCAAGAGTCCTCTGTCGTGCCACAACGTTAAATCATACGCTTATTGGGAGGCAATCCAATATGTATCATCTAGGCAACTATAGGTTTTTCATGATTTTCTAGGAATAGGTACATTATTTTTGCTTTTATAACTTATGTCATGTCTGAATTTTCCTTTATTTTTTTTTAGAAGTGTTGGCTCGACCGTAGAGTAGTGTCCATGCCAAAAAGTGTCCTGAAAACACTAAAATATTAGCTTAATGGGTTTTAAATGTGCAGGGACCAAATCACCAGAAATCTACAAAAAATTAGTCTGTTGCACCCATCGACGGAACGCCGATAGGATCCGTCATGCCCAGGTATGTTGTTTTAATTTTTTTAACTTAGAGAACTTATGATGGAGGGGTCAACGTATCGTCGACCGACTTACGGTCCGTCGACGGAAAATCATCGATCCCTTACCTACCGACCCAACCCGTCCTCTTCAAATAACCCCAATAATTGTTTCCCTCTTTATTTCATCTAATTTTCCACCACTTTGTGACCCATTAAATCCCATTACATCATCAGATTCCCACACTCCCCTACTTCCACAAAATCCATTCTCTCCCCAAATCTTCTATGTTCTTACGTTTCCTTGTCGGTCGGAGTTCGTTGTTGTTGTTGTTCAACTACTAGTGTTCCTATTCTTATTCCTCTTTTATGTATGTTGTTCTGATCTGATAAGATTAACTGTCGTTAATTTTCATAATTACCTTGATGTCTAACCGTGTGGTACATAATTTTGGACCCCTTTGAATACTAAAGTTTACACCCAAAAGTCCTATATCCCTTAGAACAACTGCAATTGAAAGGGATGAATTTTTATTTTTAATAATTGGCGTGTGTTTACATGATTGTGTTCCTGACATAGGGATTGATAGGCTCTCTAAAATGTATGTTTAAACTAGGAAAATTCAAGCCCGACAATTGATAGGGGAACCAAATTTGCTACAACACTCTGTCCCTGAAAGATATAGTACGAGACCCCGTCGATGGACAGTCGGTCCCTGGATGGACCGTCGTTGGGGTCCGTCAACCGTAACTTCTCTAGTTTACTCTAGGTGTCCCTCGATGGACCAATTTGAGGGACCGTCGTCCCTTCGATTGTCCAACCTACACAACCGTCAACACTGTCAGAAACTTTGTTTCTGACGTTTTTAATATTTATTATAAATATCCCTCGATGAACCCCCATGACGGACACTATCATTTTCCTCATGGGATCGACCCCAACCACATAGTTGGGTTCTTTACTTGATACGACCGCTTATACTTCTTTTTTGAGAAGTAAATTTGAGCGTATCTCTTGTTTCATATGTTTTTCATCTGACTGAGTATCTCTCTGTGGGGTGATTTAGTTTTCTTTGTTAGAAAGAAAGATGATTATCTTTATATGTGTATACACTATTGTTAGTTGAGCAAGGTGGCCATTAAGAATAAGTATCCTCTTCCTACGATAGATGATTTGTTTGACTAACTTCAAGGAGGGAGTTACTTCAAAAAGATTTACCTTCGGTTGGGTCATCACCTATTGACGGTGCAATAAGATTATATTTTGAAAACAACTTTTAGAAGTCGATATGGTAATTTTGATTTTTTTATAATGTCTTTTTGCTTGAAAATTACTTTGGAAAAATTAATAAATTTGATGAATAGGGTGTTTAAACAATACCTTGACATATTTGTGATTTTTTGTTAATGATGTATTGATATATTCAACAAGTGCTGATGAGAATATATGTCATTGAAGGATCATGTTGAAAAACCTCAAAGACCAGCGACTCTTTGCAAAGTTTAGGAAATGTGAGTTTTGGCAAAGTTCTGTGGCTTTTCTTGGTCACATTGTTTAAAGTAAGGGTATTCAGGTAGATCCTAAGCAGGCAGATGCAACCAAGAGTTTAATTACACCTCTATACCCTTTGGATATTAAAAGCATTTAGGATTTGGCAGGTTACTATAAAAGGTTTATTGAGGGGTTTTCATCAATTTCCTCTCTATTTATAGAATTGAGTGAAAAGAAATTTAAGTTTACATGGTACATAGCTTGTGAGAAGAGCTTTCAAGAATTAAATGATAAATTACCTCCTGTCTAGTGTTGACCTTACCGGAGGGAACTTATAGTTTTTTTTGTTTATTCTAATACCTTGAGATATGGGATAGGATGTGTTCTTATGTATAATTGAAACTTTTTTGCCTCTGATTTAACGAAACTTAAGGTTAATGAAAATAATTATCCTACCAATGAGATAGAACTAGCGGAAACTATTTTTTCCTTAAAGATTTGGAAGCACTATTTGTATTGTATTAATATGGATGTTTTTACTGAGCATAAAATTTTACAATAAGTGTATAATCAGAAGGAACTAAATCTTTATCGGACAAGGTTTCTTGAATTATTGAAATATTATGATATGAGAGTTCTCTATCACCCTGGTAAGGTGAATTTGGTGGAAGACGCTTTTAGTCGATTATTAATGGGTAGTGTTGCTAACATTGAGGATGATAAGAAAGAGTTTGTTAGAGGTGTTCGTAGATGGGCTTGGTTGAGTTTTCAGTTTGTGGACTCTATCGAGGGTGGTGTTATGGTTAGCAATGGCTGAAAATCGTGTTTTGAGGTGGATGTAAAATCGAAGAAAGGTTTGGATCAAAGTTTAATTTAATTAAAGGAAACGATGTTTAAGAAGTCCATAGAGGATTTCTCCCAACGAAGATATGGAATCTAAGATATTAATATTTCTTGTGTGTTCCCAATGTTTATGACTTTTGGGAGCATATCTTATTTTAAATCCACTATTTCGGTATTCCATTCACTTGGGATCCACTAAGATGTACCATTATTTGCCGTAGATATATTGGTTGAATGGGGTGAAAAAGGACATTGCTAAGTTTGTGACTAAATGTTCTAATTTTCAATTGTCACTACCTGAGAGCACCCCTAGTCGTAACCGGCCTATTCAACCTCTTAGAGGTCTCATAAAAGCCACATGGATATTTCATTTGCATACTATACTTAAAAATAGAGAAGAATTTAAAACATTCTTCACACACGAAGAATACTTTCATTAATAAGAATGCAGAATACTTTAAAACATTTAACATTAAAATATGTCTTAAAAACCATGTAATAACTTTTGGGGTACAACATTTTTTATAAAGCCCATAAAATATTGAAAATAAAGACTAAAATACAATAAAAAGGAACATATGGGGTCTTGTCCTCAAATCTATGATGACTTACCAAAACTTCATCTCCAATTACCTTAGGAACCTATTCTTCGATCACACAACCAATCTACGATTCCCTAAACATTAGTCAAAAGAGGGAAATAAGGGGTTAGAACAATTAAGCACTAAGTATGGAGGCCATATCAAATCATAAAAAAAGGGACATTTAATATAGAAACATGCTTTCATGACATTTTGATAAAAACCATCATCATAAGAGTTTAAGAGACATAATAAACGTCATCATTCACATATAAGACATATTCAACTAGCATTAACATTGAAGACTTATTCAACATTCATCAAGAAAAATTTCATCATTTAAACTCTCTACCTAAGGATACTCTAAGACATACATAATTAAGACATGAAAGTGACGCCCATACAACCTTTTCAAGCACACCGATGTGTTCCTCAGACCTTGTCTAGATAAGAACCTTTCTAACGCAACATACTTCCACTAAGTGTAGGCCATTTAAGAGAAAACTAAACAAGCATGGGAATTCACATAATGATATTTGAAGACCTACAGAACTCACTTTAGCATCTTTAAGTCCTACTAGTTCCATGTGTAGATAGAATCACATACTACTACCTACATGTCATTAAACCCATTCAGTAACTATAGTACACATCCCACATCATTATAAAATGCATTAACCGACATAGACTACACTAGCTAGACATGTAATATGGTGTCATAACAATGTAAGGTGATTTACTTGCAAAGGGTATAACTTAAAGAAAAGGCACATTGTTCAAGGGATATCAAAAGACTTCTCTGTAGTCTAGTCTCATAATCTAGTATACGTAATACTATCTTAAGAATATCCAATCGGTGCTTTGACGTTGTTCTCATAGAGTATGTTCATTCACATAGGTGTATTGGAGAAGGTACCATCACTAATCCTACAAACTCATAATACCATTACCAAGAGGGGATCCACAAGGGTCTATAGATCAAGGTTCATAAGGATTTCTAATTGAATTTCTTAGATAAGGTTTTCTACCATTCTGGACCACAATATATAACTCTATACTTTCACAAAAGAAGGAGATACCACCATAAGGTCTACCACTTCAAGGTTTTACATTCATCTAAGAATCTAGACTTATCAAGAAGGGGCACCATTCTTAGGTCTACTGGTTCAAGATGTAGCCTAGAATTCTTGTTCATTGTCATTGTAAGGGAACCATACTTAGGTATACCGATTCTTGTAATTCATGCATTCATTAATCATGAAAAAGATGCCTAAGACTACCAAATAAAGAGATCACATTCAACATAACATTCATGAATCAAAGGGCAGTAAGCTAAGTCTACCAAGTCAAAACACAACATCATTATATAAGACTCTTCATAGATTATCATCATCATACATAACATTTAGGGAACTCAAACACTTCATTAGAATTTACTCGTATTACACAATATCTCCTTCACATTACATTCACATCATGCAATATCACACATATATCATATAATACCTTAAGCTTATACATTCCCATGTGCCATAACACATTGTACCAGGTCACATTTAATTACATAAACAAACTTCACATGATACCTTCATATATTTCATAGCATGATATTACTGTAAATGACATAATAAGGCTTACAAGGCCATGCACACAACAAGAACATGAAGTAAACACTGCCACCATAACTGAACCATACTATACAAAAACAATTCTATATCTATTCTATATTAGTAAGGGAATTTGGTAATCTTCAAATATCCATAATAATCATTCCTTAACATCTCCAACATGTGACAATAGAAATGAACAATAGAATTTAATCTAAACTAAATCCCATCAACATTAGATCATAAGCAATAAACCCACTTCATAACCCATGTTTCGGGATTTTGTGAAATAAAGGGTTCATGGATTTTTTCATTCTAAAACATCAATTTAACATCACTAATATCATATCTAATTATTTGAAATCGTTTCATACAAGAACCCTTGAGTTAGAATGAAAATTGAACTTGTTCATAAACTTTGAAATCTTTGAAATAACTTTGAAATTTGCTCTAAGATGATATATAACCTTATAAAAAGAATTCCCATACCTTGTTAGATAAAAATAAAAGAGTATTTAAAAAGAATGACATTTAAAAATTCATAGCCCTAGCCCCAACTTTACCTTTAACTTCCATGGAGTTCTCTAGAGAACATTTTAGGTGGTAAGGGTTTTTATTTTTAGGATAAGTGAATAATGAATTCTAAAATACAAATCAAATGTTTTAATACCCTTTTAAATACCTTAAAATACTTTAAATAAACGACCCTACATTTAATTCGCCTAGGGTGGGTTATACCAAACAACCCTTGGCTTGGCTCATTTGAAATGCAAATTGCAGGTGTGTTCCACGCATACCAGACCACGTACCGTGGTCAGGTCCACTCCCCGTTAAAGGGGTACGTGGTTCAGTTCAAAAGCACAAAACCTGCAGGCCTTAGTAGGCATGGTACACGCCCAAGATCTATGAGCCGTTTGTGGCTTGATAGGCCATGTTTTGAGGTCGTGAGTCAAGCTGCCTAAAATCTTCATGGCCAAGAGATGGGATCCTTCTCAAGGGACCCTTGTAGTTCCTTGGGGAGTTGTAAGAAGATTTTAATCCCCTAAAATGGATGTGCTACAAACAAAAGTTATCTCCACATAACATAGGCCTCAAATAATACACTAACTTCAACTAACAACACTAGAAGACACTAGCACACAAAACACTAGCGTCTGATCATCTTGATCTTCCCTTGACGTTTGACCATAAACTCAACAAAACATACCTATAAACTCATACTAAAAATAAGTGAAGAATTTGTCCACACCTAAAAACATGTGATGCTCTAGTTGATCTTATTTTATTTTAGTGGTCTTACATCAACAAGTGAAAGTTCAGCACCGTAAATTTTGAGGTTTATCCTAAAACTTTTACAATCCTACTTAGAAGTGGGAATATTTCAATATGCACTTTATTGTTGGTTTTCCTCGTACTCGGCGACAACACGACTAAATTTTTTGTTATATTAGACTAAATGATAAAATTGGCTCATTTTATTCCCATTAAGATGTTATTACTCGGGAGATTACTATTCTATATTATACTTGATAAAAATGTTCAAGTTTCATGAAGCGCCTTTATCCATTATCTCCAATTGTGGTCTCTATTCACTTCTTAGTTCTGGAGATCTTTGCAAAAGTTCCTTGGTAATCGTGTTGAGTGTAGACCGACCTTGCATACTCTAACTGATGGGCAAGCAAAGCGTAACATTTAAACATTGGAAGGTGTGTTGAAATTTTTTGCGATATATTTCAAAGTTAATTTTGATAAGTACTTGCCTCGAATTGAGTTTTGCATAACAACAGTTATCACTCAAATATTGGTATCGCACCATTTGAGACCCTATACGGTAAGAGGTGTAGATCTCTTTTTGAGGCGAGTGTAGTTTCACAAATAGGTCCTGAGTTGGTACATAAGGTCATGGAAAAAGTTCAAACTATTAGAGACAACTTACAAATTGCTCAAAGTTGAGAATATTCATATGCCGATTTGAGAAGAATAGATCTTGACTTAGATGTTCGTGATTACATTAAAATATCACTCATGAAGGGAGTTATTAGGTTTGGTAAGATTGGTAAATTAGTCCCCTTTATGTAGTTCAAGGAGAGTATTTTTTATGAAGAAGTTTTTCTTGAGATTTTTTAGAGCAAAATAAAGAAGTTTAGAATTAAGAAAGCTACTTCCATTAAAGCATTGCGGAGGAATAATTTAGTTAAGGGCACTATTTGGGAGGCAAGAACGATAAGATGCCTCAATATTCTCATATGTTTACTTCTACCTCTAAGTTGCTTGAGGTAATAATTTCAATATTGTTTACTCTTGTGATGTCATATGTCTTCGATGTTATCACGATTTCCTCATATATGCATGTTCACGAAAAGCATATGTTTTTAGAAAATAAGTCAACTTGATTTATTTATACATTTTTATATGCATTTAAGTATGTGATTCATATATACATCATTATGTGTTGTTTTGAACATGATTTATCATGGATTTAATGTTTCTTTCGTGGATATGTGCATTTATGTGATTCCATGCATCATGGGTTGTTATATTTGAGTTCTTATACTTCATGAGATGTCTAGAATCACATTCGAGGACGAATGTTCCCAAGCTAGAGGTAACATAAAATCTTGGAATTAAGGGTTGTGAAGGGAACCACAGATTTTGATTATGCTCATGGATTGTTCTAGTGGTTGGGTAATATCGGCTCCATACACAAGAACCCTGATGGGCACCATGGCGTGTGGTGGTGTAACACTTCGAAAGTTCATGACCTAATCTAGAGTCTCACATGATGAAATAAACCTTAAAAAACTCTATCTAAGTCTAAGTTAATGTATTACAACTAGTTAGGAAGTCTTAAAGTCAAAACGTCACGAAATGTCCATGATGTCCGAAAGCTAGTGCAATTAAACTAGTAAAATATCCTTCAGTTTTTTTATAGTTTTGAGGTGTTGTATGAGTTATAAAACTTGTAGAATATCTTAAAATAGGTAAAATCATGTATATAGGGTTAAAAGGTCCAGGCACGACCCCCCGAGGATTATCCTAGTATGTCCCCTTGTTCTAGAACTATGTTACCCCCATAGGTATACTAGCTAGTGGATCTACCTAAAATGCTATGTTCATGTTTTTGTTCTACCTTGTCAAGTAGACCACCTTATTTAGGTGTAGGGTTTCATGACACCAAATTCCACGTTTACCTTATGTGGTCTATGTAGTTTAAGGCAATTGTTCAGGAAACTAAAATAAAGTAATAAAGTGAACAAAAACTAGGGTGACTTAAATGGTTTGACTTAGTGGAGGTATGGGTATGGGACAATATCTATACATTGCACAAGTTGTCCTTCAGGGATGTCCTAGGAGGTTGTTCATATGTTACTATGTATTATAATATCATGAAATGTATATTGTCAACTTTATATGATATTATTCTTACGTGATATTAGTTACATTGATGAACATGGTGTTGGTCTAAATTGCTATATTTGGTGATGACTAACTATGATGATATGTGTTATGAAGAAAGGCATTACTTATGCTCTCATATATTTTTTACTCGATTGTGTGGGGTCAGGGGACTTCACATGAGCATTTCACTTGTAGGCTTGGAATGGGATTGTTTGTGAAGGTCTTATTTGTTGATGGGATGAACTAATGAACATGAAATGCTAAGGTGTCATTATGGTGATATTTTTCTTATTTATTAACATGCTTTGTGTTGTTGTGATCCTTGTCTTGTATATTATCTCTTCTGTGTGCATTAATGATTTTAAAATGACTTAGCATGTTTCTAAAGAAATGGGCCATTTCATTCATGTCTTAAAATGGTTTTATGTGCATTAATCCATACTTAGTACAACTAGTGTATTAAACCATATTTTTATGTTTGTACAAATACGTAGGTTCTGACCATTGAGTTAATAAAACACTGATTGAATAAGACATGGATTCTTTTCTCCAAGTATTGGTGGATCCTCATGTTTGAGGATGTTTCCTTCTTTATGATCTAGCTTTGAAGTTGTATTGTCTAAAGGCATTGTTCATCCCTTTATCAGTTGAATATCTATGTAAGCCTATAATGATGGATGGACTTTATATTGCCTATGTCTAACCTTCGTACTCATTTAGATGGTTCAATATAAGACAAAGCATTATTCTAATTCCTGTGTCTGGATTATGTAGTCTAAATAAGAAGCTTATGTATATTTCATAAGCGAGGAGTCTAAGTAAACCTTATATTTAGTATGCGAGAAGTCTATATAAACCTCACAAGGTAGATATGTATGAAATTTTTTAATTTTTCTACATTTTTAACCTATGAAATTTAATGACGAATGCTAAGAGGCTAGTCTTAGTCCTCTCCGAGAACGACGATGCCTGTTGCGTCTACAGAGTGATATCCGGTCTTGACAAACTTGGTATCAGAGAATGATGTTGAAATAATCTTCTAATTGACGCCTCATTGAAATACGTTTACGTGCAGTCTAGTTCATGGGTATGAAGTGCGCAACACATATGAATGAGAGGCTATGTAATGCTTAGGAATTCTCTCATTGGTAATCTTTAAAGTCCGTCCTTGAGGGTTGAAACTCTAAGTGTCCCTTTTTATTCTAATCCTTTTCTTGTGGATATAAGATATGACTACAAGACATGCAACTATAATGAGAATGGAGGAAGATTAGGCTAATGTAGGAATTTTCTCCTAGAGAACCAAGTCCTTCCACAAGGCAATAAAGTGCCTCCACAACACCAAGCTCTGATCATTCCTCCACCTATAAAGGATAGAGATATAAGGTCAGCATTTGTGACTTTGTCTCAAGTCATGACCACCAGAGTTCAAGCCATGATGGCTCAAACGAATAGGAAGGTAAGACCCCATGTTCAACCAAATGGTAGTACCAATTCCCACATGAGGGACATCACTAGAATGAATTCTCCTACTTTTCATTGGTCGGATGTGAATGAAGTTCCCTAAGACTTCATTCATGAGGTATATAAGATTCTTTATGCGATGGGGTTGACTTTGAATGAAAAAGTTCAACTAAATTCCTGCTAACTCAAGGATGTAGCTCAAATATTGTACACCCAGAGATAATAGGGCCTTGAGAGCGGGTATCACATTAGAGGTGTTTAGAAGGTCTTTTCTTGATTGTTTCTTTCTTAAGGAGAAAAGGGACACAAAAGTGGAGGAATTTATCAGCATTCATCAAGGAGGTATGAGTGTGCAAGAGCACTTTTTGAAGTTCACTAAATTATCTAAGTATGGTCCTTCTTCGATGTCTAATCCTACAAATGAGATGAGTAACATTGTGACGGTGGTGTTCGATGATATTGTCCAAGAGTGTCATTAGGTGATGCTACATAACAATATAGATATCTCTCGGTTGATGGTTCATGCACAACAAGTTCAGGAGGTTACACTAAAAAGAGACTAGGGAGAGAGGGTCAGGTCTTATGAAGGAAATACTTCCAAAGGTAGTCTTCAAATTAAGGACAACTCTTTGTTCATGAATAGGGTTTCCAACCATGCTCCTTCCAATTTTCCCAAGACAAACAAGGATAGTGTGTCTAACCCTACGTCTCCAAAGGCAAGAAGTGGGAATTCACCTATCAAGAAACCTACTAGTTCCAAGTGTGGTAAGAAGCATTAAGGTGAGTGTCCTCTTGAGACAGAGAATTACTTTGGGTGTGGAAAGAGTGGAAATAAGTTTAGGAATTTTCATAATGGTAGGAGTCCAAAAAAGGGGAGTGGTCAAGCTCAATCAAGTGGTCTAGTTCCGAATCTCCAAAGAGTAACCACTTTTATCCTCTCTGCTTTAGGGGTGAGCAAGAAGAGTCTCCTGACGTGGTCACTGTTATGTTACTAGTGTTCTCTATTGATTTCGATATTTTACTTGATACGGGTGCTACATTATCATTTATAAATCCTCTAGTAGTTAGAAAGTTTGATTTTATACCCAATTTTTTAATTGAATCACTTTCGATTACAACCCCGGTGGGTGACTCTGTTGTGGATAAAAGAATCTTTAGGAGTTGTCCTATGTCTTTTCCAAATAGATTTACATCGGTGGATTTGGTAGAACTTGAATGGTTGATTATGATGTTATTTAGGAATGGATTGCTTGTTATGCTTCAATTGATTGTCCAACAAGGGTAGTGAAGTTCAAATTTCTTAATAAACCCGTCTTAGAGCGGAAAGGGGGGGGGGATTCTCTATTCCTAGAGGTCGTGTCATTTCATGTTTAAAAGCTGCTAAAATGATATCTAAAGGGTATATTTACCATATTGTAAGAGTAAAAGATCTAGACTCTGAAATTCCTCCAATAGAGTTGGTCCCCATAGTAAGGGAATTTCCGGAGGTCTTCCTGGCTGAATTGCCCAGGATTCCTCCCCAACGGATGACTTTGGTAATGTTTTGTTACCGGATACAAATCCCATTTCAATCTCTTCTTACCGGATGGCTCTTGCTGAGTTGAAAGTGTTAAAGCTCCAACTCAAAGACTTATTAGACAATGATTTCATTCAAATTAGTATTTCACCATGGGGAGTTCCGGTGTTGTTTATTAAGAAAAATTATGGATCCATTAGGATATGAATTGTCTACCGACAACTCGATAAAGTCACCATTAATAAAAAGTATCCTCTCCCTCATATTGACGACTTGTTTGATCAACTCCAATGGGAAAGATTTTTTTCTAAGACCGACTTGAGATTGGGGTATCACCAACTTAGAATGAGAGTTGAGGATGAACCTAAAACGACATTTTAAACTATGTATGATCACTATGAGTTCCATGTCCTTTGGTCTCACAAATTCCCCTGCGACTTTTATGGACCTTATTTAAGGAGTGTTCCGAAATTACCTAGATTCCTTCGTGATTGTCTCTATTGACAATATCTTTAGATTGAGGTTATTGGAAGGTGTAAGATTACCTGATTCTCTTACTTAATGTAGAATTTATATCGAATTGTTATTGATTGGTATTGTCCGTTCATGGTTGCGGTGTTTAATTGTTAATTTGTATGATCATGGCCATGTCATTATTATAATGTGAATTGTAGTATTATGATGCTATGGATTATGTGGGTGTTAATTGAAGGATGATATGGTATATGTGAAGGTATAATGTAATGGTACTCATGTAATGTCTATATTGTATTATATGGAGGATATCATGTTATGATTGAAAGTACTTCGTCTCTAATTAATAATATATGATGATAAAGGACTAAGAGGAGGCCTTATGGAATGATGTTGTATCTTCTGTTGGTACTCTTATTTGTCCCTACTTGGTACTTGAATTATATTTAATAAATGATACGATCACGGTTGTTTCATGATTTGCTAGGTTTAAGTTCCTATTCTTGATAGATGTAAGCTTTTTGAATGTTATCTTTGTACTTGGTAGGTTTAGGCACCCTTGTCTTAAATGAATAAAAGAATGAAAGTGCAGGATTGATAGACCTAAACTATGCACCCTTTTATGAAAGAGTAATGTGAATATGAAAAAGGTTTATATAGAAGCCTTGATCTTGTATACCGTAATGGTGCTCCCTTTTTGATAAGAATGTTCGAATTAGAGTTAGGTTTGATGGAACGACATGAAAAAATCTCTAAGAACGTCATAAGATCTTCCTTATGAACCTTGATCGACAACCTTTGTACACCCCTTCGTTGTAGTGATAATATGAGTTGGTAGAGCTGAGTGATGGTATCTTCTCTAATGCTTATATGTCAATGATCTTACTCTATGAGAACCAAGGTAAAACAGCTAAAGGATATACTTGTGATAGTATCTCTACTTGAGAATGTGATTAGAGTACAAAGAAGCCCTTGATATACCTTAAACCATGTACCTACACGGGATGTGTCCTTAGTTATACCTTTGGCAAGTAGAACTCCTTCCAAGGTGTGGGGTCTTATGACACCGGATTCCATACCGAGCTATTATGGTCTATGTCGGTTCATACCTATTCTCATTATCTAAGATGTGCACTCTAGTGATTGGATAGGTTCTACTTTAAGAATATTTCTCAAGCAAACATAAAGAGCTAAAGTAGAACAAAATTTGCAACATCAGTTTATAAATGAAAACATAAATAAACAATCGAACCCTTTTCAGATAAATATTAAAAAAATCAATTAAACAATACCCATTAGCTCAAATATGTAGTTGATAGCATGATCACACCCTTAAGGGAACGAGATTTAGCAAAACATTTAAAAAGCAAGAAATCACTACTAAAAAGATTATTCATCCGATTGGTCAACAATCTTCAATGCTCAATACCAATAAAAAAACAGGAATCCTTACTCTTCAAATCAAATATAAAAATTTTCTCAAAGAGTTTTCAATAAAGTAAAAACATGTAAAATGCTCTATAAATCTATCATATATTGTGTCAACTCCTTTCCTCTTTTTAAGAGCTGAATTTATACATTTTTGACAACTTTCAAAAATCTTAGCGAAGACTCCAATTGGTGATATTAGTCGGACTTGATGAACGAATCGAATATCCATCAAAGTGTATGGTTTCTAGCTTTTTGCCTTGACTATTGGGAAAATTGGTTTTGAAAATTTTGCGAGCTTGGTTTGTTCGATCCAAGGGATACTGCTGCTGGAATGTTTGGCGAGCGTCGACGCATATCCAAGTGTCTTTTGAGAGATCAAACTTCTCTGTTCTTTAGATTTTCCTACTATTTCGATCATTTTCTCATCTTAATGTCTTCAAGTAAAACACAAGATCGATCAGGCTAGTAGGGATGTCTACAAGTAGTGCACCTTCAAACTCAACATTAATGCTTACAAGTTTCAATCCACACATGCAATGTTCAATTGTGAGCTAAAAGTTTCAAAATATGACTAACTATCATCAAATAGAGTTTAAGCTCACAATTCTCACATTAAATGATGCCAACAAGAAGATTTGAAAGTCCTCACATCAAGAATTATTCAATGCTCTCACAAAGCCATTAAAGGATTCAATCACGGAATCGAAATAAACTCTCACACTCCCAATGAAATAAAGATGCATGATTTTACCATAGATTTGCCTTTATTTTCCAACCAACACATCACTTAGCTTATACGAGATCAAAAACGTCTTTAAAGACTTGTAATTGGGCTGAGGGTAAGGGTATCATTTTGTCTTAGTTATTTCTACCTTAATGAAGCATGGCTCGAATTCAACTTTTTTTCCCATCTCGTTGATATTTTCATCATCAAAACTCATCCCTCGCATAATCATAGCACACATAATATTTTTTCTAGATCATGGGAAAGCCTTTTTATTTACATCACATTTCCTAATTAATACAAATTTTTTATCTTTGCTATATTTTTCTATTTTTCCCTTTTTCGTTGTTTTATGTGGAGGGCTTCCATCATTTTCTACACATGCCTGCATGGATAGATTTCATAAACTTCTACCTTGCTTTCTTTCCTTATTCTTATTGATGCTTGTCGTGACCTACAACAGTACTTTGAATTCAACTGTCTATGGTCATCAATAATATAGTAATCCATTCGAGGTATGTGGTCACGTCTCAAGAAAACGGTAAGGAAAATGAATATTAAATTAGAATTTCATTCTATTTAATCGTACCTAAATATATTAACGATTAAAAACATAGGAAATTGATGATGTGACAGGAAAGTGTCAAATATTAAAATGGGGGGGGGGGGGTTTCACAAGTATTTAATATAGAAAAATAAATAAGAAAACTAAGCAATGAAAGAGGGAATTCTTTGGATATGACTGTAATAGGGATTAATCGAAATTGTTGGGTTTTTGCTTTCAATAGAAAATTTGTAGAAAAATAGTGACTAGGCTAAGCTTTATACGGAAATAAGTTCTCTCTTAAGCAACTTATCCCTTTTAAATGGGTTCCTCTCGAACACCCATTTGACCTATGAAAAACTGCCTATATCATACCCCTCTCACTCTCTCGAGCTGACTGTTTGGATATGGGACTAGGGATCACCCTCTCGGGCTGAACCTCATGTCAGCCCAATACTTAGGCCATCAATCTAGCGGTCTTGGTTCAACGACTTCTCTCTCTTAGTAGCTGAAATACATGGGTGAATTTGTTTTTGCACCTACAATTCAATTAAATTAAAACAAAACTACTAGAAGAAATCACCATTAAAATAAATTTAATATACAAACAAGAAAAACACAACAACAATATCAACTAATATTTGCTAAATCACACTCCAAGAATGGGGGGTTTTAGCCTCACATCAAGAAGTATAAATTATACCTCAATGATGTTGGAATAAAGTGGTTATAAGAAATACATTCTTGATTTGAGAAAAGAAAGAAGAATCAATGAGACCCACAACCAAATCCAAGGAGAAGAGGCCCTTTGTTCTTCAAATCTTCCAAAGCCCTTACAAACATGAGAGCAAAATATAACAGTTACTAACAAAATATGATATTTCTTTTTTATATGTTTCAATTCAAAAAAAATTTCTCTTCTATAAACTACACATTACTACTATTTATTGCTTTTAGATCTGTGCTGCAGTGGATCATGTGGTGGCTTTAGTGGGAATCACCGACGAACTTGGTAATTCTCCCATTGGTGAAGTGCATCGCCTTCTGGTATAACCTTTAGCATTATCGTGATTTTGTTCTATCACATCCAGGGAGAAGCACCTAGAAGTAACATAGTGTACTTGACCTCTCGGTGGTTTTATAAAAGCCTATAGTTATCATTCATCGCATTGTAATAGGTAAATTTAGCGGAAAATTTCAAAACTTTCTTAGCACATCATATGCTAGAACATTACTTCATAGATATATAAAATATCATCATACATATTTAATGACTCTAGTCTCTTTTGTAATCCTAGACTCACCATAATAAGAGTAATTAAGGGACACAACTCTTATAACATAATACATAAATAAACTTATACATGACTTTACAGTAAAGACACACTTTGGAATCCTTGGACTTAAGGATTCCTTTCCCTGAGCTTGGGAATTATCTATCAAGATCTTCACCATTTAATACATACTTTAAGAATCCATAACCTACACTTGTTGCAAAAATCAGAGAATAATGTAGTTAGTAAGAGAATGAAAAAAGTATGACAACCATGCAAAAACATGCGTTTAAAAAGGATGTTTTCTTGAAATCGGACATCATGCCTTTTTGAGTAAACCTTCATAAAACCTCTATAAAATAGCATATATATCATTCATATGCTTTTTATAGGAAAATTCAAAAGCCAAATGTCATAAAATATTATATATCGAATTTAATCCACTTTTAGGGTCACTTTACACTGAGTTATTTTCCCTAAAAGTGAACTTTTCCTCATTACACTGAATTTCTTTTAGCCTCCCAAGTAACCCTCTAGTGATAGTTGGTGAAATACATCACCTTATGATTAGAAGTAACACAATACTTACAACTTACATAAGCAAACATATACCATAATGGAAGTATAGAACAATACAAGACACATTCAAGTCAAGAACATAAGGCATTACAATAAACTCTTACTGATTATGCACATATACTTATTTACTTCACATAGAACCTTATGATGCCTTACTAATAATCACAAAGTTCACTAGTGCAATGCACATGTGAAGCCTCATAACGTCATACATACTTAGTAAACCTATCATTAGAGAACAAGCCTGAACACTCTATTTCACACATCAACTAGGCCATATAGACAACTTCATTTATGCCAAGAAGACCTTCATCTTATAGTCATTAAGACCAGCATTGTGAATATGAGAACAAGATCACATCATATAGACTCATGCCATGCACATATTTATAATAAATAGACATAATACCATTTCATTTATAAAGACGTAATCATATTCATACACATTAGAACACCTTTCACACCTTCCTAAGGAGCCACTTGTGCAATGTCTAGGTTGATTAATTACTTAATCCCACCCTAAGAAACCTCCCTTAAGTCATCCAAGTTAGGGTCTTAGTCATTTAATTATATTGTCTATTTTTGTTTTGGGAAACTATAGACTTAGCTGACAGTAAGACAATGGGTGCTAAACATAGAATTTGGTGTTGTAGAGCCTTACACCAATGTAAGGTGTTCTTACCTAGACAAGGAAGAAACTTAACATATGCTAGAACACTGAGTGAATTCAGTTTTTAAATGCTATGTGGCAATTACAGTTTATGGAACTAAGAGATATACATAACCCTCTACATGCTCATTGGCATTGGAGCCTCATCTCATGAGAAAACATGGGTGGACCTTCCTTGAAAGGAAACGACCACCTCATGTGGAACCATATTTTAATATTCCTCTAAGGGAAGTCAAACCTTATGGAGACCCAATGGTGAATCTTCTTATAAGGGAAGTCAACTCTCTATGAGAAACCAATCGTGAATCTTCCTCCAAGGGAAGTCAACACCTCTGATTGTCAAGTTCATTCGGTGCTAAGTTAAGTTCCCTTCATTGAAAAGCCTTTATTACTTTACTTCATTGACACATTCTTAGCATATTGATTCCTTATATGCTTATATCATATTCAAGAACCTATCTAGTTTTAGGTTACACATGCGAACACCTTTCAAGGATCCTCTATTGACTAGATATTCATACATGTGTGTGTGTGTGTATTTGTATGTGAGCAACCTTTTACATAACAAATAAATATCACACATTTTCATATATCAATAAACAAGTTCATAGGTATAACTACATGAGAAATCCTTTCATATGAACAAACCAAGACACCATGCACATTAATATTTCATCATATCATGTTCTTAACATCATAGCATATAATCATATTGATAACATGTTCATAAAATCCTATGCATGTACTTGGAAGACCAACCTAGGACTTATCCTATAAAGGAACACATGTGCAATACATAGATAAGGTCCCATACCCTTGCCCATACTAGTAAACCTATCAAGTCATCCTAGTATATTATGCATCACAAAACCTTATATAATGTTTAGCATATAATAACACTCATTTATTCAAGACTTACCACATTCTTACAGTAAGCTCTAGTCTTCATGCACCTATTTTAGCTTTACTTCACATATAGCATTATAGGACCTCATCATTGGCAGCAAGTACACATAACCTTGTCATAACCATTTACATTCTCATTACATTAGCACACAACCCAGATCATAGGTTGAATAGGAAACTAGGAATATGTTTCATATAGGGTGATTCATCACCAACACACATTAATAGTATAATTTCCTTCAAGGACATGATCATCTAACATATATATTTTAAATAAAGTAAACATCGCCACCATAAGTGTACCATAGCAGAAAATGCAATACAAGGGTTCATTAACAATTCTATAAAGAAGTAGAGCGATTCTAACCAATACTCTCGCCTTTAGTCATCATTGACCATTACTACTCTTTCATCAACAATTCGAGTATAACGAAGTAGCTAAAGTTAAATAATAATATATGAATTCATACATTAGCTACTACAAGGACATGATACAACTAGTACAACACATCACTAATATAACAGAAGGTGGAAGGACATAGATATTTAATCAATTTCGCTTGCAAGGATCATAAATCATATTTTATCAATATCACCAATCTAGGGATGTAGTGAAATATGAATTTAACATACTAAAATAATGCTTAAATTACTTCAAGATAAAGATACCAAGATAGGCACTAAACTATCAATTCAATAGAGAGTAGAGGAAATAGGCAATGCTACTGATTCCCTAAAGCCTTGATCTTTAGTCATATTCTAACAATAATATACATGTTAGGAAGTGGGTAAATAGATCATTACTCAAAAGGAATCGTGCTTCATCTAACCTAAATGGAGATTACTTCACATACATAATATTATCAATCAATAAACTAGAAGAATCTCAGATAAATTCATGCAACCTTTCTACAATTTGATCATTAAGGATTAAACAATTCATCCCTAATATTAACATTAAGGCAGTAGCTAGAATGTTCTTTGCATAATCGAAATCACTTTAAACACGTAGAAGAACATAGGCTATACTTATTCAAATCCTCATATATTGATTGGCATGGATAATTTATACACAATTCACCATCAATATGCATAATAAATAGTAGACATAAGCAATTCAACATAATAGAATCACAAATCCACTAATAACAAGCCACGATCACAATGCCCATGCACAAGATAAATCAAGTTTGAGAAGGGGCATGGGTTCATAAAACAATTGGATTGGAATTAACGTTACAACCAATACCTTAACATAAATTGATCATGATTAAGCCTTTGAAAACATTTTGAGAAAAAATTAATGGCTACATATAAGAAGAAGTTTGATCATGATTATTGTTTGAAAACGTTGAGATTAACTCTCTAAATGGAAGGATAACTAAATATGAAGGATCACCATACCTTAATTTGTAATAAAACGTTAAAATATTGATGAAGAATCCATGGAAATCCAAGCTCAATTAGTTTTGGTGGGAAGTTTATTTTGAATTAATTGAATTGGGAATGGGTTAATAACGTTTTTCATCAGTTAAATACACCCAAAAGAAATCAAATAAACTTAGTTGGGTCAGGTTAGGAAGGTGGGTGAATTTCCCATTCACCCCGTAAATAGTCAGCGTGCATGGAAGTAATTGAAGGTCTGCATCGACAAACAAAACGACGGGGCGTTTGTCCATCAATGGACTGTCCTACGCCTTCCATAGTTTGGTTCTGAGGTAGTCATATGTCTAAGACTTCTTCAGGATATGTTCCCATCAATGCATCCCCATCGACGGTGCATCAGTCCACTGACAAGGCATTGTTTGGCTCGTTGATTGACACAGCCAAGGCAGTGTCTCGACAACCTTTGGGTCCTTCTTCAAGGCCTCTTGCGGAGCCCTTGAGAAGTGGTACCCGTAAATTATCAACGTGAATCTACTCCTTAAAAGTCTCAAGGTAAAAAAATCCAAACATGCAACGCACAGTTAAGATACACTTGAAAGTCTCAAGGGCTAACTTTCAAACGTCTTAGACGTTCTTCGATGTTTAACCTCCAATCTTCATGAAACTCCATATACTACCTATAACTTTATTATAACTCATTTTAAGACTTCATAAGCTCATGAAATAGAAATATAAGAACGTATAGACACATGAGGCACATAGGTTACTAGTAGTCGAACGTCTTGTTCGTCCCTTGAAATTTGAATTCCAATTCAACTTTACACACTTCTACAACCTTAGAAACCATTGTAGAAGCATAGACCCAAAAGAGAAGCATTTAGACTCTAGAAGCCCTAACTCAATTTGTGGGTCTTACATTCATATCAAGTATACAAATACTATTATGCCATGCATAAAGACATAACCATAATCGTACACCTTAGAACACTTTCCTGGAACTCCCTAAGAAGCCACTTGTGTAATGTATAGGTGGGTTTATTACTTCCACGTATCCTAAGTAACCTCCCTTAAGTCATAATAGTTAGTGTCTTAGTCACTTACTTCGATTGTCGATTTTACTTTAGGGAAACTATAACCTTAACCAACACAAAGACAATTGGTGCTAATCCGTGAATTTGCTGTTGTAGAGTCCTACACCAATGGAAGGTGTTCTTACCTAGCCAATGTAGAACCTTAACATATGGTAGCATACTAAGTGAATTAACTTGCAAGATCCTATGTGGCAAGAATAGTTTATGGAAGTAAGACATATACATAACCCTCTACATGATCATTGGCATTGGAGCCTCATCTAATGAGATAACATGGGTGAACATTCCTCTAAAGGGAAGCCACAACCTTATTTGGAACCATACTTTAATATTCTTCTTAGGTCTTATAGGGACCCAATGATGAATCTTCCCCAAGGGAACCAATGGTGAATCTTTCTCCAAGGCAAGTCAACACCTCTCATTGTGAAGTTCACTCCCTGCTAAGCTAAGTTCCCTTTATCAAAAAGACTTTATTACTTTACTTCATAAAACATAGACTTAGTATATTTATTCCTTATATGATTATAGCATATTCAAGCACGTATATAGTTTTAGGGTAGATATGATCACACATTTCAAGGCCCCTCGATTAACTAGATCTTCATACATATGTATGTGTACTTCTATGTGAGCAAATATTTCACATAACACATGACTGTCACACATGTTTATATATCAATGCACATGTCAATAGGTATAACTATATGAGCAATACTTTCATATAAACACACAAAGACACCATGCACATTCATATTTCATCATATCATGTACTTAACATCTTAGCATGTAGGTCATATTCATAACATGTTCATACAATCCTATGCATGTACTTGGAAGACCAACCTAGGAACTATACTATCAAGGCGCCCATGTGCAATGCATAGAAAAGTTCTATAGTCTTGCCCATACTAGTACACCTATCAAGTCATCCTAGGGAAAGATACATCACACGACATCATAGAATAATTATCATAAAATAACATTCATTTATTCAAGACTTACAACATTCTTGCACTAAGCTCTAGTCTTCATGCAACTTATTTTATCTTTACATTACATATATCATTATAGGACCTCATCATAGTCAGAAAGTACACATAAACTTATCATAATCATTTACATGCTCATGATATTAGCAACACAACCTAGATAATAGTTAGAATTGGAAACTAAGCATATGTTTCACATAGGGTGCTTCATCACCAACAAACATTCAATAGTAAAATTTCTTTCGAGTCTATGATCACATAACATATATATATATTATCAATAAAGTAACACCGCCACCATAAGTGGACCATACCATACAGTGACATACAAGGAATCATCAATAATATTATAGAGAAGTAGAGAATAGAGCAATTCTTGCCAATCTTTTAGCCTTTGGTCATCATTGACAATTACTACACTTTAGTCCATAATTCAAGTACAGGGCACTAGATTAAGTAAAATAATCATGTATGAGGCCATGCACAACCAACTACAAGACTATGCTACAACTAGTACAATACATCACCAACATATGAGAAGGTAGAAAGTCATAGAAAATTAACAAATTTCACTTTCATGGATCATAAATAAAATTTCATAAATAGTGTCAATATAGGTCGCTATCTAAATGTACACTTAAGATAACGAACTCATGTTTAAATCCCTACAAGACCAAGATACCAACATAGGCACTAAACTATCAATTTAATAGATAGTGGAGGAAATAGGCAATCCTACTAATTCCTTAAAGCCTTGATCATCAACCATATTTTAACAATAATTTTCATGTTAGGCATTATCTAAAGAGATCACAACTCAAAAAGAATCATGCTTCGTCGAACCTAAAGTCAAAATCACTTTACATACATGGTATTATCAATCGATAGACTAGAAGAATCATACATCAATTCATGACAATCCTTATTTTCTTTTATCATAAGACATTCATATCAATAATTAATAAAAAATTCACAATAAACATATTCATATCTTCATATATTGATCCACATGGATAATTAATAAAAAATTCACAATAAATATACATAATAAACAGTATACATAAACCACTCAACGTAATCACAAATCCACCAATAACAATTCACGATCATAATGCCCATGCAAGGGCTAAATTGAGTTTGGGAAGGGACATGTGTTCACAATATAATTGTATTGAAATTCACGTTAAAACCAATAAATTAAAATCAATTCATCATAATTAATCTATTTAAAACATTTTGAGACGAAACCCATTGCTAGATTGAAGAAGAAGAAGTTTGATCATATTTCATCTTTGAAAACTCTGAGATTAACTCTCTTGATGGAAGTATAACTAGAGATGAGGATTAACATACCCTAATGTGTCAGAAACCTATCAAAATCTGATGAAGAATCCATATAAATCCAATCTCCGAGTTGTTCTTGAGCTTTACCTTCAATGGAGGTTTCTAGAGAGCATTGGTTTTGGAGGGAAAGTCTAATTTGTGTTAATTGGATTTGAAATGGATTATTCATGTTTTTTATCACTTAAATACACCCAAAAAAATCACCAAATAAACCATGTAGGCTAAGTTTATCACGTGGGGTGAATTTCCCATTCCCCCTTTTATCAAATAGTGTGCATGCAGCTTGACACATCCTTCACCAACAACCACAATCGATGCCTAGTAGGTCAATCGAAGGATCTACTGTGGCTTCATTCAATTGGGTATTGGTCTATCTGTTGGCTGAGAATTATCAAGGGTAAGTGTTTATGGAAGACTTGACCACCAACGGGCCATTCGTCAACAAAGGGAGCGTCGTTTGGTTCAGTCGATTAACACTTCAAAAGCAGTGTCTCAACAGCCTTTGGGTACTTCTTTGAAGGCTTCTGGTGGGGCCCTTTAGAAGTCCTACCCAGAATTTTACATTGTAAATATAAAACTCAACATGTTGAATACCTTTCATGAAAGTTTCACCAAAAATGAACACATCAAAAGATGCAAGCCACACTCAAGAAACACATACACGTCTCAAGGGATAACTGTAGAACGTCTTAGATGTTCTTCGACGTTTAACCTTAAAACTTCATGAAAATCCATACACCGAATACAAACATCATTATTAGTCATTTTAATACTTCATAAGCCTATGACATACACATAAGAACATAAAAACAACTAAGGCTCTTTAGGTAACTAGTCGTCAAACGTCTTGATTATTCCTTGATGTTTAACTTCTAAATAACTTCAAATAACCCAAGAATATTTTAAAACACTTTATTAACATGTTAAATATTTTTGAGTAAAAAGTGAGGGTCTATAAACCCAAACTCATTTTGGGGGCCTTACATGTTCGTTAGGCGATGAGATGCTACATTGTGGAACTACTCGGCTATGCGCGACTACTGTCTATTTTACCGATTTCCTTTTCCTTCAGAGCACAGAACACTGGAAAAAAAGCCGACGTCAATTACTTCTAGCGATTCACCAAGTCGATATGAAGATACCCAAGCTTTCAATCCCACTTTTTTTAGCTTTTTCCCTATTTTTTTCAACACAGTGTCCATGTTTTCCTTACATCATTAAATGCCTAAAACTTAGGATTTTTCCTTCGATATTGAGATAAAATAAGCATTTGCGGATAATTATTTTTTAAAATACAGCCCTAAATGAGTATAATTTTTGGACTCATCAACACCCCAACTTAACTATTTGTTTGTCTTGAAGTAAAACTGTAGTTTAAAAGTTCAAAAATGATGTCTCAAATAGTGCTACACAAGACTCAACAATAAATATACACAAGAAGACTCAAACTACTTATGGAAGGATCAATTGTGTACTAAAAGATTCAAGTTGTGAAACACCATTGTCAAAGATTCTCGAGCTCGCATTACTTTCTTCAAATGAAAGTTCTAGCTCAAACATAAGCATTTGAATTCCCTCATACAAATGATTAGTTCATTTCAAAACAGAAGTGTATACTAAATTTAAAGTTAAGGAATTAGATAAAGCAATTAGTGACAGAATGAGTAACACAATTCATGCTTTCACCCATAGGTTTGCCCTTATTTTCTGGTCAATAATTTTTCGTCTTTTTAAAGATAAAAAAGGTCTTTCTAGGCTTGTAATGGGGCTAAATGCAACGGTATGGTCATTTAGGTATAGTGACTAATAATCCTCATGAATTTTTGAGCTGATAACACTTACTAACTTCTTCCTTCCTAATATTGGTTAGTTCTCAAATTTAATCATGTCATTGACTTTCCATGGATTGTTAGGAAACCCTAATCCTTTTTTACTTTTATTCAATTACTTTTCTTTGTTGATTCATATCATTTCGTTTTCTTTTTCTTTTTCTTGTTTTATTTATATGGAGGGTGTCCATATTTTTGCAACACCATGGGTTAGGAGACTTTATTTTCACTTATTTTAAATTTTTGTTTTTCTTTTCACCACACCCCCATCCTGGGCTTTTGGTCTAATTTTCCTATTTCAATCAAACCAATCATTAATTAGGACAATGGTAATGGATAAAGAAAGGTATATTATTTATACAGTTTCTTTTAAAGAAGGTTAAGGCTTAAAAGGTGTTCAAGATATGTTCATATACTCATATGGGAGGTCACAAGAGAGTTATATATAAAATTGGCTCACGCTCTATAATGTTGCCTTAGATGCTATAAAGAGAAAGCATTAATTTGTTTACTAGACTAACGGTAAAATTTGTAGGTGTGTCAAGCATGGTTCAAGGTAAGATAATAACACATTGCATTGATCAATAAGTCAGACGAGACTCCACATTTTTGCTAGTGTGCAGCGGTCATAACCAGAGAATAAATTTGACACATAGGTAGTCACAACGAGATGCAAAGAGTTTACATATTGTGTATTAACTTAATTTGGCATCGTGATAGACGTAGATTCATGTTTGTTCAATTCAAAACACTATAAAAAATTTTAGAATAGACAACCCAAACATATACACAAGACAAATAAAGGTGAGCCTCACCCTACCATAAATAAAAGCATTTGTCCTCAAATCCGAGTGATAAGAGTATCAAAAAGTGTAATAAAAATAAGTCACGGATAGAGGTAAAATATGATCCTGTCTATGCATCCTCTATTTCTATCGGGGCACCATTACTTTGAATAGGCATTTGTACTTGGCTATAAATCCCAAAGTAGTCTCAGGAATCAAAGCAACGTAGAACCACTAGGATCTGTTGTGAACATATAAATAGGCTATTTATGGATCTTCGACTGCACAACTGTGGCAACCTGATTTGACGAGTCTCTATAGATACTCTTCTATCGTCTATCACTCCTCTCCTTTTCCTATGTTCTTACCAATTCCTCGTCAGTATCTTTATAGAAAGCCATATTTGTAGCCTTTCCCATCTATACATCTCCAGTGGCCCCTGGAGAAATATTGAATGTCACAGGTGAACCTCCATCATCAAAGAGTGTCATGAGAATGTTGAACTCCTCAGACTTCACATAATTGACGTACTTTCGCACATCTTCAATTTCTTCTTTCATAATCGATATCTCTAATGGTTTCCCTTGTTTACTCTCACAAGATATAATTATCAAAGTAAAAGGATCGACAGAGGCTTGGAATAGTGTGAGGGAAATTGATATGACAGTCTCTATCATCCGTGGAACTAACTTTGTCTAATCTAGACACCATTGCCTCAGTTTATTAGACCAAACTCCCCATCTTAATGATCACGGTATGAGTAATTCTGATTGGCTGTTCAGGAGAAGAAGCACCTGGATCCTATGAAGAAGAGGGGGGAACTTATATACCTGATGTTCTAGGGACTAGAGTTGGTACAGATTCATCTGCAGGTTGTCAATCGACATTGATCTTTGGAGAGGTATCTTTTGGAAGCGCTCTCTTCTTGTCAGCCTTCTCACGTGTTTACTAGCCTCAATACACTAAATACCGCTGGAGGATAAAGGTGTGAGCTTGTTGTATCTCTTGTTCGCTAAAGATATTCAATCATGTCGGCAAAGTTTCGTGACCAAAACATGGAATTGCAGCGATGTGTGATTCTATTTATCTATCAAAGACATATATTAGTGACGTCAGCACTACCAAATCAATCCACCTCCTTTGCATAATGCACCGAAAACAAGATTTCTTAGGGAGGAGAAGAACAAACTTCTTATGGGATGTAATGATGAAAATGTTGATGAAGCCTAACCAGAACCTAGTAGTAATATTTAGGCCCCTCTTTTGAATTGGACCTCCTACCTGATCCATCTCGCAATTTGTTCATAAATCATCGGATCAAACCATTTCTTTAGTTAGAAATATTTAGGCCCCTCTTTTGCATTGGACCTCCTTCCTGATCTATCTAGCAATTTCTTCATAAATCATTGAATCAAACCATTTCTTTAGTTATGTAAAGATGTAATAGGAGTAAATCTTCACAAGGAAATACGAAGTTCAGCAACCTTCCTAACATAACATTCATATGCTCAATCTAGCACTGTATTGTCGTGCATCTAACTATAATAGACCTCACATGTCTAGACTCACTCTCGTGCTTCCTATTATTAGGCACCAATGCTCCACTTGCTTTGTTAAAATCACTTACCCAAGAAGGAATGTATGGGCCTCATGAACTTCTCAAACTCATAGAGGCGTATGGTCTGCAGGATATGAGGGTATTTTCCTTCGTCCCTAAACATATAATTGTTTTCCCTATCTGATGGTAAGCATCCCATCACCCTTCAATTATTTTAGTTGTCGTGGATGATGAGCTATAGGGTCATAGGTGCCACTGGAGGTGTCTAAGCTGGTTCAACATCCTATTCAGGAGGAAATACAAGTGATAAAATCTTGATGTATACAAATGTAGGCCTCTCTTGAAGCGTATTTTGTTATTAAATCAAAGGTTGATCATCCTCGAGCTCATCCCACTTAGTGTTTCCCTCAACGCTTTTTTTTTTGCCTCTTTCCTGTGGAAGTTCTTCCCATCCTCTTTTCGTAGGATTTGATCCTCCTTCATTGATGTGAATACTTTGTGTTTTCTTCTTTTAGGGTTGCGTGGTTAAGTTAGTCTATACCATATCTGCAATTTTTCTTCACTAATATAGAATAACAAACATATTTCAACACAAAAAATCTATGTCAGCGGGGTCGCTGAACTACATGGAGAATGGCCAAACCTCTTTGGTGATCTAGGTCGAACTCGCAGATTGGGTTAGTTAAAAAATTATGGCATGTTGGTGATGATTTGATCCTTAAATGCCTAAAATTTAAGATTTTTCCTTCGATATTGAGATAAAATAAGCATTTGCGGATAATTATTTTTTTAAATACAGCCCTAAATGAGTATAATCTTTGGACTCATGGACACCCCAGCTTAACTATTTGTTTGTCTTGAAGTAAAACTGTAGTTTAAAAGTGCAAAAATGATGTCTCAAATAGTGCTACACAAGGCTAAACAATGAATATACACAAGAAGACTCAAACTACTTATGGAAGGATCAATTGTGTACTAAAAGATTCAAGTTGTGAAACACCATTGTCAAAGATTCTTGAGCTCGCATTACTTGCTTCAAATGAAAGTTCAAGCTCAAACATAAGCATTTGAATTCCCTCATACAAATGATTAGTTCATTTTCAAACAGAAGTGTATAGTAAATTTAAAGTTAAGGAATCAGATAATGTAATCAGTCACAGAAAGAGTAACACAATTCATGCTTTCACCCATAGGTTTGCTCTTATTTTCTAGTCAACAATTTTCCGTCTTTTTAAAGATAAAAAAGGTCTTTCTAGGCTTGTAATGGGGCTAAATGCAAAGGTATGGTCTTTTAGGTATAGTGACTAATAATCCTCATGAATTTTTGAGCTGATAACACTTACTAACTTCTTCCTTCCTAATATTGGTTAGTTCTCAAATTTAATCATGTCATTGACTTCCCATGGATTGTTAGGAAACCCTAATCCTTTTTTACTTTTATTCAATTACTTTTCTTTGTTGATTCATTTCATTTCGTTTTCTTTTTCTTTTTCTTGTTTTATTTATATGGAGGGTGTCCATATTTTTGCAACACCATGGGTTAGGAGACTTTATTTTCACTTATTTTAACTTTTTGTTTTTCTTTTAACCACACCCCCATCTTGGGCTTTTGGTCTAGTTTTCCTATTTCAATCAAACCAATCATTCATTAGGACAATGTTAATGGATAAAGAAAGGTATATTATTTATACAGTTTCTTTTAAAGAAGGTTAAGGCTTAAAAGGTGTTCAAGATATGTTCATATACTTATATGGGAGGTCACAAGAGAGTTATATATAAAATTAGTTCACGCTCTATAATGTTGCCTTAGATGCTATAAAGAGAAAGCATTATTTGTTTACTAGACTAACGGTAAAATTTGTAGGTGTGGTCAAGCATGGTTCAAGGTAAGATAATAACACATTGCATTGATCAATAAGTCAGACGAGACTCCACAGTTTTGTTAGTGTGCAACGGTTATAACCAGAGAATAAATTTGACACATAGGTAGTCACAACGAGATTCAAAGAGTTCACATATTGTGTATTAACTTAATTTGGCATCGTGATAGACGTAGATTCATGTTTGTTCAATTCAAAACACTATAAAAATTTTTAGAACAGACAACCCAAACATATACACAAGACAAATAAAGGTGAGCCTCACCCTACCATAAATAAAAGCATTTGTCCTCAAATCCGAGTGATAAGATTATCCAAAAGTGTAATAAAAATAAGTCACGGATAGAGGTAAAATATAATCCTGTCTATGCATCCTCTATTTCTATCGGGGCACCATTACTTTGAATAGGCGTTTGTGCTTGGCTATAAATCCCAAAGTAGTCTTAGGAATCAAAGCAACGTAGAACCACTAGGATCTGTTGTGAACATATAAATAGGCTATTTATGGATCTCCGACTGCACAACTGTGGCAACCTAATTTGACGAGTCTCTATAGATACTCTTCTATCGTCTATCACTCCTCTCCTTTTCCTATGTTCTTACCAATTCCTCGTCAGTATCTTTATCGAAAGCCATATTTGTAGCCTTTCCCATCTATACATCTCCAATGGCCACTGGAGAAATCTTGAATGTCACAGGTGAACCTCTATCATCAAAGAGTGTCATGAGAATGTTGAACTCCTCAAACTTCACATAATTGACGTACTTTCGCTTATCTTCAATTTCTTCTATCATAATCGATATCTCAAATGGTTTCCCTATTTTACTCTCACAAACTATAATTATCAAAGTCAAAGGATCGACAGAGGCTTGGAAGAGCGTGAGGGAAATTGATATGACACTCTCTATCATCCGTGGAACTAACTTTGTCTAATCTTGACACAATTGCCTCAGTTTATTAGACCAAACTCCCCATATTAATGATCATGGTACGAGTAATTTTTATTGGATGGTCAGGAGAAGAAAACACCTGGATCCTATGAAGAAGAGAGGGGAACTTATATACCTGATGGTCTAGGGACTAGAGTTGGTACAGATTCATCTGCAGGTTGCGAATCGACATTGATCTCTGGAGAGGTATCTTTTGGAAGCGCTATCTTCTTGTCAGCCTCCTCACGTGTTTACTAGCCTTAATACACTAAATACCGGTGGAGGATTGTCCTTGTTGTATCTCTTGTTCTTTAAAGATATTCAATCATGTCGGCAATGTTTCGTGACCAAAACATGGAATTGTAGCGATGTGTGCTTCTATTTATCTATGAAAGACATATCTTGGTGACGTCGGCACTACCAAATCAATCCACCTCCTTTGCATAATGCACCGAAAACAAGATTTCTTAGAGAGGAGAAGAACAAACTTGTTATGGGATGTCATGATGAACCTGTTGATGAAGCCTAACCAGAACCTAGTAGTAATATTTAGGCCCCTCTTTTGAATTGGACCTCCTACCTGATCCATCTCGCAATTTGTTCATAAATCATCGGATCAAACAATTTCTTTAGTTAGTAATATTTAGGCCCCTCTTTTGCATTGGACCTCCTACCTGATCTATCTAGCGATTTCTTCATAAATCATTGAATCAAACCATTTCTTTAGTTATGTAAAGATGTAATAGGAGTAAATCTTCACAAGGAAATACGAAGTGTAGCGACCTTCCTAACATAACATTCATATGCTCAATCTAGCACTCTATTGTCGTGCATCTAACTATAATTGACCTCACATGTCTAGACTCACTCTCGTGCTTCTTATTATTAGGCACCAATGCTCCACATGCTTTGTTAAAATCACTTACCCAAGAAGGAATGTATGGTCCTCATGAACTTCTCAAACTCATAGAAGCGTATGGTCTACAGGATATGAGGGTATTTTCCTTCGTCCTTCAACATATAAATGTTTTCCCTATCTGATGGTAAGCATCCCATCACCCTTCAATTATTTTAATTGTCGTGGATGATGAGCTATAGGGGCATAGGTGCCACTGGAGGTGTCTAAGCTAGTTCAAAATCCTATTCAGGAGGAAATACAAGTGATAAAATCTTGGTGTATATAAATGTAGGCCTCTCTTGAAGCGTATTTTGTTATTAAATCAATGGTTGATCATCCTCGAGCTCATCCCACTTAGTGATGCCCTCAACGCTCTTTTTTTTGCCTCTTCCTTGTGGAAGTTCTTCCCATCTTCTTTTCGTAGGATTTGATCCTCCTTCATTGATGTGAATACTTTGTGTTTTCTTCTTTTAGGGTTGCGTGGTTAAGTTAGTCTATACCATATCTGCATTTTTTCTTCACTAATATAGAATAATAAACATATTTCAACACAAAAAATCTATGTCAGAGGGGTCGCTGAACTACATGGAGAATGGCCAAACCTCTTTGGTGATCTAGGTCGAACTCGCAGATTGGGTTAGTTAAAAAATATGGCAAGTTGGTGATGAATTGATCTATTGTGAAAACAGTAGATCACCTTCGCTGACCAAGATATTGTCCGCCAAAAGTTAGAGTGCTTATAGGTTAAGGGGATAAATGAAAAAGGCGATCAAGAATATGGTAGGCGAATCACCGACTATCTTGGAAATTAGACATTTATAAGACGAAAGTCATAGAGCCAGCAATAATAAAGAAATTAAATCAAGAGCGATGTAGGGTTAGTAGGCGTACCACCGAGTGATTCTGCGAGCTCGACCCAGCTTGCCAAATGTCCCAACTTGCCTATCTTTCAAGCCATTTTTCGAAATAATTTTACAAACCCCGAAAGAAAAATGTAGGGATGCACTATTGAAATTCAATAAATATTCATATCTCCCTTCATGCCGGAATACCTAAAATTCATCCAGTCTTAAAATATGGCCATTTAACTAAGGTTACCCTTAAAAATTTTATCACTCATTCCCTCATTAAGCAATTTTTGTTATTTATCACAAACAAGGGTTACTTAAACTTTGCCCAACCATCCTAACAACAATAAAGCAACACCCAATAAATTTTATTTAGTCTAAATAAAAATAAGGTCAGTCGACTATGAAAACAATACATGCAATGATTTTAAATTATAGTCCATATCAGAGAAATATGTTCCAACTTAAGAGGCCCACACAATTCAACGTGATACAAATATTGCAAATGATTTGAAAAATTTCAAAAATAACTTTGAGGTTTATGGACCTACCTTTAATGTTGATTAAAATCTTTTTAAAATATTTGGCGGCAAAGAATTCCAATCCAAAGCACTAATTCCAAACTATATTACTAATGGTAACCAAAAAATCAAGAAAGTTACACCTTTGTATGATTTTGATTAGTTTAAAACGAGGGAAAGTGAGTTGAGACCTTAGTCTATATATAATCGTTCAATTCTTTGTCCATTCGAAGATACAAGTTGATCTCGGCGACCCACTCGGCATAGTGCTGAGGGGTTATTTATCAGACTTCCATGTAAAACGTTCAGTTTTGTAGGGATACAATCAAAGGCCAAAGTCGGGGTCATCAAACTAGTTTTCATAGTGTCGAAGTGCTTATTAAGTTCCCGAGTTTTACAGGCTCTATATTGCACTTTCTTTTAGACAAATAGCGGGTTTTTTCGCGGACGCCGACCTATTTTGCAATATACAAGATGGAACTTTTGCTAGCGAATCTTTATCATTTTACTCTCCCTTTTTTTAACCTTGAACATCAACAAACATTTATTTATAAAAGTAAAATACTGATTATTTAAGACCTTGGGTTGCCTCCCAAGAAGAGTCTTATATAACGTAGTACCTCCACATTTTCCTTTATCGCCTCTAGAATTTTCTATTTCTCATGAACCTTTTCGATAATGATAAATAGTGCATCCTTATTACTTGTATCTTCATTTCTCCTAGAACTTGGTTGATCAAAATGAGGCGTGTACATCCCTTGACTCTTATACTGGTTTTCCACCTTTGAGATTTTTGTGGTTAAGTCATTCAGCTGAGTCACTAGCGCAAATAGATTGAAGTCACCCTCTACTTCTTGGTTTGGCTCAGCCGAATTTCTACCATTTCCTTCATCCATGTATGCTCAAAACTATAACACAAAAGAAAACAAGATAATAGTAAAATTTGTAAAATTACAACTAAATTGGAACAAAAACTCTTATTAGCTACATTTTCACAAGATTCCACTCTTCGAAAAGGATGCCATTTTAATACTTATCGTGAACAATGATAATGATTCCTATTCAAGTGTTTGTGATATTTGATAATATAGCAATCCAACAAAGGGTTGGGATCCTGTCTAAATAAAGTAGTATTGGAAATGAGTAGCTAATTAGAATTTCATTCTATTTAGTTGTAGATTTTAAAATTACTAATGAAAAATGTTATAATAAGGGGGTGACATTAAAGTGTCAACTACGAATTGGGGGGGGGGGTTGTCATAAGTTGTAAATTAGCAAAATAAACAAGAAAAATAAGTAATCAAAGAGAGAATCTTGGGATATTATCGCAATACGGGTTAATCTAAATTGTTGGGTTTTACCTTTTGATATAATTTTTTTAGAAAAATAGTAACTAGGCTAAGATTTATATGTAATTATGTTCCCTGTCGAAAATCTTACCCTATTTAAAATAGGTTCTTTTAGGACACCAATTTGTTGAATGAAGACCAATCTACGCCTAATCCTAGTAACTCTATCGATCTAAGTGTTAGGATATAAGACTAGTGCTCACCCTCTCGATCTGATCCTCATGTCGATCCACTCCATAGAAAATCAGTCTAGCTATGTGATGACCCAAAGGTACCCCTTGGAAGTTATTGGTGTATGGGACTCCAAGATTCCAACACAAGCCTCTCATATCAATCATTGTGTAATATACTCTCAAAATAAGCAAGAATTTAACATTTCCTCACAAGCTAAAAATACATTCATTAACACCTAAGCGAAAATCTTTTAAAATGATTTAATTTTAGAACGTCTCATTAGAGCATCTAACACATTGAATATGCAATATAGGGACTTGTTTTATCATTGTTTCACGGTACTTTCAGTGATTTTTCCTTAAGATTAGTGTGTGTCAAAAGCCTTTTTATAGTAATTTTAATATGCTTTTATATTTGTTATGCAGGAGTTTTCAAAAGCCAAAATGCAGAAGGCTGTGAGGAATTAGTGTAGAGTTGACCGACGAAGGCCATCGGTAGCACGTCGTCCCACCGACGGACAGTAGGTGGTGACCGTCGATTAGAGGTTCAGGCATCTGGAAGCAACTCTGGGAATTTTTACCAAGCGTGGGGCTATGTACAGATAAACTATCCGTAAGTTGATCAACGGACAGTCCTGTTAAAATATCAATCTAATCGGAGAATGTTCCAGTAATCGATGTTGAAAAAAAGCTAAATATGGAATGACGAAAAGCATGGACGGACCGTAGGTAAATCAACGGACCATGTTATTAGTCTGTCGATTGATCAGAGAAGATTCAAAGAGAAGGCTAAGAAAAAATGCTATGTATGGACTTACTGAGGCAGTCGACGGTCCATCGTTTGATCGACTAACTGTCCGTGGGGGTCGTTGATTAAATCCATGTTTTGCAGAAACTTTTCTAATTTGGAATTTTTTTAATTTAGGAATATATGTTTTTTGTAAATAGGGTTTACAACCTCGTTTTTGGTTTAGGTTTCTATTACTATTTTATGAGTTTTGTTCTTGGAAATTTGTCTTTGCAACTTGGGAATTAATCTAAATTTCTGGATTTGGTTTTTAAGATAATTGTGTGATTTCAAGTTGAATTACTGGATTTTCTTCGAATTTGTCAAGGTAAGTTCATGATTTACTGTTTATCAACTATGAATTGTATTCTTTTATGCATGGGTAATTAAATCCACAACTAGGGTTGTGGTAATAATGGGTGATTAAAAAAATAAACCTAGCTAAATAATAATTCTCAAATAGTTTATAGCATGCATCCATAAATCTTTTGTTTAGATGTTTTTTTAACAAGTGCACGCTTTAATACACGCCTTATTTCTACCTGTCGGACGAAGGGGGTAATAAATAGGAAAAGAATTATCAACATAGATTTAGTGGGATACTTTCTAATAGGCTAGTTTCTATTTGTCCAAAGTAATAACTAAGCCATACATCGAATATGATTCTTAATATGAAGTAAAAGTAAAGGTTAGTAACTTAGACACATGTAGAAGGACCAAGGTACGGGGTGAAATTGTCTAAATGTCGGACCAAGGACATAATATACATAATTTATAACTTTGCATGCAAAAAACCTATGGAATAATTTTTATATCTAGTATTATGGCATTATGAACCTATAGGGAACATGTACACCCTAGTTTTTCTAACAACTTGATAAACACCAACGATTCAATCTTGCTACTTTCTTGATTTCGCAATATTACAATACTTTTGCTTCACAAACCCCTCATTTAATTACTTTTTTTTGGAAAAGAATTGACTAAAAAGAAGTAATCATGCATTGAAGTTAAGTATAAACCATTTTCCTTGTGGGATCGACCCCAACCTAATAGTTGGGTTCTTTACTTGATAAGACCCCTTATAGTTCTTTAGGGAAGCATAATTTAAGCATATATAATTTTGGCGCCGCTGCCAGGAAAGTGCTTTTTAGATTAAATTTAATAACAATTGCCGAATGTTAGTAAAAAATTTCTTAATGTTACTTTTTTCTTTATATTTTGTTTGTCTCAGCTTTAGCTCTAGTGAATGCTAAGTACACGGAGTCGAGTAGAACCGATGCTTTGATTCGATCCTAAACTAAAGTGTACACTCCAAAGAATGAATGGTCAACAAAATCCCTCAAATCTAGGAGATGGGATCAACCGTCAGGGTCCTCTACCGGTTGATGCTCACAAAGTGATTGTGGAAAACCCTGGTGATGATGCTTTGAGGAGGCAACCTCTACTCCCAGCCCTCAAGAGTTATATTATGGCAACATTAACATCACTGACTCATATGGGCCTCTTGTCGTACATCGTCAACCATAGGGTCACATATTCATGGTAACTAGTAGCTTGATACAAAATTCACCGCCAGAGGTTTGTTTTGGGATATCGTCTGAGGATCCACATGCTCACATCGCCAAAATGAGTTCGGTGTGCAAGAGTTGTGTAGGAAGGCCAGATTTTGACATGGACGTCATCGGATTAAGAGTGTTCCCTCTCTCACTGATGGGAGAGGCTGCAATATGACTTAGTGAGTTGGACTATAATTTCATCTATACTTGGGAACATTTGAAGGATGTGTTCCTAGCATGGTACTACTCGGTGTCTAAAAATCTCAATCACAAAGATAGCGTGAACAACTTTTTGGCATTTCCCGGGAGTTGGTGAGTAGATCATGGGATAGATTAACCACATTCATGAGAAGTGTCCCAAAGCATCGCAATGGTGATGAGTCATACAAAGTTTACTACTATCGGGGGCAAGATGATAATAATAAGGTAGTACTTGATACTATTGCAGGTGGTTCTTATTGTGAGTGCACATATGCAGAGATCGCAGAGAAGCTGGAGAAAATCTCTCGCAATAATAAAACTTGTAGTATTAGGAGGTCTGACACTTGGACAAACACCTTTGAACGGAAAACTACTCACAACCCGGCCGCAGATGAGATTATTTAAGAGATGGCTCAAATGATAGTTGAGCTCTGGTTGATATTGAAAAATGTCATTGGAGGTGCAGATAAAGTAAATGCAGTAAATTATTTGACTAAACGACCACCGCCAGGGGATGACTACTACTATGAAGAGGATTATTATGTAGTGATTGAGCAGATGGGGGGTTTCCGATTGAATTCCCAAGGCTCCAATTAGGAGAATTAACACCAAGGTCAAGGAAATCAAGGTCAAAAATATGGGAATTACAACATAGAGGGAAATTATATTCGAGATGGAAACTACAACCGTGACAATAACATCAACTGGGATAACTATGGTAACAACAACTATTGAAGTGGGCCCTATGTTCTGCCTCAATATCGAGAAGTTGCTCCTAGGATTAGAGGGGGTAGTATGGCGCGAGTTGATATGTTGCACAATATAAGGAGGAGGTTTGATGCTAGTGATGATAACGCCAAAGAGTTGAGAGGTGATTTGGCTAATATCGGGCAAAAGATTGATTCACATGCAATCTCGATCAAGTATCTTGAGTTTCAAATGGCCCAATTGTCTACTACTATGAAACAACGTCAATCGGGAAATCTTCCTAGCAGTACCATTCAGTAAAAATGATGGACATTGCATGAAAGTCACTACTTGATGGGGTAATCAAACCATTGAGCCACCTATGCAATCTGTAATATAAGATGTGATGAGAAAAAATGAAGAGGCATTTGAAACTAGTGGTGAATTGGTGGACAAAGTGGTGAAAGAAGCAGAGGTACCACAAAAAGTGATCCCTATTCCTAGACAACCACAACCATTCCCTCAGAGATTGGTGAAGAAGTATGACGATGGTAAATACCGGCATTTTATCACTATGTTGAAACAACTTTCCATTAATGTCTCTTCGATAGAAGCTTTAGAAAAAATGTCTGGTTATTCCAAGTTCATGAAGTATATGGTTACAAAGAAGAGATCAATAAGTTTTGAGCATGATGACTGAATGCAAATTATAGTGCTATTTCTACAAGGTCTCTTGTGAAAAAGAAAGAAGATCCGGCTGCTTTCACTATTCCATGTACCATCGGTTTGTTACACTTTGCTAAAAAACTCTTTGATCTTGTTGCAAGCATAAATATCATGTCTCTCTAAATTTATAAGAAATTGGATTTGGGTGACCCAAAGCCCACTGCAATGCTGTTACTGATGGCTTATCAAATAGTAAGAAGGCCTATTGGGCTGCTCCATGATGTGCTAGTGAAGGTGGAGTCCTTTATATTTCCAACCGACTTTGTCATTCTTCACTTTGAGGTGGATTTTGAGGTGTCTATTATTCTTGGGAGACCATTCCTTGCTACTGGTCGCGCCTTAGTTTATATGGAAAAAGGCAGATGAAGTTTAGGTTTAACAACGAAGTAGCAACTTTCAATATTTGTAGGTCCATGAAGCATAGTGGTGAGCTCCAATCTGCTATATCCTACAGGGGTGAGATTACATCTGAGGTACAAATCGAAGACTTCCTTGGTGTTGAGTCACTATAGGCAATGACCATGAATTTTGAGAGTGATGGTATTTAAGAGTATGTGTCGTTTGTTACGTTACTTGACCAAGGTGAATTTTAGTTCAAATCAAAGAAATTGGAGTTAGATATGAAGCATCAAGAGTCTCCACCCACGAAACCATCTATTGAGGAGGCCAAAAATTAGAGCTTAAGGCTCTACCATATCATATGAGGTATGTATTCTTGGGAACATATGACTCTTTGCCGTTATTCATTGCATAGGCTTTGAGTGTGCAACAAGTACATTGTTTGGTGGATGTCTTAAAGTGGTTCAAAAGGGCCATAGGGTGGAATATTATTAACATTATTGGGATCCCACCCAGTATTTGTTCACACAAAATCAAACTCATGCCCGACTACAAGACAAATATTGAGCATTAGAGACGTTTAAATCCACCTATGCAAGAGGTAGTGAATAAGGATTAACGAAAATTGAATGCATGGACCACATATTGAGCACCAGAGACATTTTGACAGGACCATTTCCCTATGCCCTTCATCGACCACATGTTAGATATACTTACACAAAAAGGATGGTACTATTTTCTTGATGGTTATTCGGGTTACATTCGAAACTCTATTGCACCATAGATCAACAGAAGACCACCTTTACTTGCCCCTATGGGACGTTCACATTCAAGAGGATGTCTTTTGGGTTGCTTAATGCACCGTCTACTTTACAAAGATTTATGATGTTGATATTCTCCAATATGGGGGAGGACACTTTGAGGTGTTTATAGATGACTTTTCAGTTGTTTGTGACTCTTTTGATCGTTGTTTTAGTCACTTGGATGAGGTTTTTAGAAGATGTGAAGATTGCAACCATGTGCTAAATTAAGAAAAATATCACTTAATGGTGAAAGAGGGTATTGTATTGGGCCATCACATCTCAGAGAAGGGCATAGAGGTTGCTTGAGCAAAAGTTGAGGTTATAGAGAGACTTACTCCACCCATCTATGTACAAGTTTTGAGAAGTTTTCTTGGGCATGCGGGATTCTACCAGAGGTTTATTAAGGATTTCTCAAAAACTTCACATCCTCTATACAAGTTACTTGAGAAGGAATATAAATTCTATTTTGATGAATCCTGTCTAATGGAATTTGGAGAATTAAAGGAGAAGTTGGTTTCTGCACCCATAATTATTTCCCCAAATTGGAGTAAGCCATTTGACGTTATGTGTGATGCTAGTGGGGTTTCTCTTGGTGTGGTATTGGGACAAAGAAGGGATAAAATCCTTCACCCAATCTATTAATATAGTAAGGCCTTAAATGAAAAACAAAAGAACTACAATGTGACTGAACAAGATCTTCTTGCGGTGGTAATTGCTTTCAAAAAATTATGCTTTAATTTTTGAGCAGGAGTGTTATAGTGCATACAGACCACTCAACTTTGAGGTATTTGATGGCAAAGTATGATGAGAATCCAAGGTTTATTAGATGGGTGCTACTATTGCAAGAGTTTATTTTAAGGTGAAAGATAGAAAAGTGTCTAAAAATCAAGTTACCAATCACTTATAAAGATTAGAGGATGAAGATATGGGAGAGTTGGGTGAAAAGGTTGAAATTGATGACACTTTCCCCTTTTTGCACGTATTTGCCGCTTCTCATGAGTTTATTTAGTGGTTCCCCGATTTTGCAAACTATCTGGCTGCTGATATAGTCCTATCGGACTTGTCATTCCATCAGAAGTAAAAGTTCATGTATGATGTGAAAAAGTTTTTTGGGGATCAGCCTTAATTATACCGGAGTTTTGCGGATAGGCTAATTCGTTGTTCTGTTCCAGAAGTTGAGATACGAAGTGTTTTAGAGGCATGCCACTCCTTGCCTGTGGGTGGGCATCAATGTGGTATCCTGATAGACCATAAGATTTTTCAGTGTGGGTAATATTGGCCAACCATTCACCAAGATGCTCATGAGTTTTACAAGGCATGTGATAGGTACCAAAGAGATGTAGGAATTTCGAAAAGGCAAGAGATCACTTTAAATCTCATTCTAGATATTTAGTCGTTTGATGTATGGGGCTTTGATTTTATGAGCCCGTTTATGAGTTCTCATGGGATGAATTATTTTCTTGTGGCGGTGGTTTATCATTCAAAATGGGTGGATGTCATAGAACTTGCCAAAAGTACAGGGAAGAGTGACAACATTCTTGAAAAAGAACATCTTCTCTAGATTTGGCACACCTAGGGCCTTTATTAGTGATGGGGGATCTCACTTTTGCAACATGTTGTTCAAAGAGATAGTGGAGAAATATAGGGTTCGGCATAATGTAGCCACTCCGTACCACACACAAACTAGTGGGAAAATTGAGGTGTCCAACAGATAAATCAAGCAGATATTGTCGCAAACGGTGAATGCTAATAGAACGGATTGGTCCTGCAGGCTTAATGATGCTCTTAGAGTAGAATGGAGTTCATACAATACCCCCATAGGAATGTCTCCAGAAAAACGTGTATATGGAAAGGCCTATAATTTGCCAGTTGAGGTAGAGCACAAGGCCATGTGGGCGATAAAAACAATGAAGATGGATTGGAATGAAGTAGTGGAAAAGATACTTAACGGGTTAAATGAGCTTGATCACTTTTTCCAAAAAGTGTACGGAAGTTCACCAATCTACAAAAAGAGAAGATGAATAGGTACCATGACCAAAAGATTGAGAAATGAGAATATGCAGTTTGGGACTTGGTGCTTCTATTAAACTCTAGGCTACGCTTGTTTCCGGTCAAACTCAAGTGCAAGTGGATTGGGCCATTCCTTATTACTAAAGTTTTCCCACATGGAACGGTTTTGTTTGAGAACAAGGAGGGTGCAAAGTTCACGGTGAATGGGCAAAGAATCACGATCTACCTAGGGCATGCAAAGAGTGACCATGAAGTGGTTGAGGCATATCACCTTGATGAAGTTTGAGTAATCAAGGGTCTTGCATCGTGCCAGATATTAAATCAAGAACTTCTTGGAAGGAAACCCAAGGTGTATCCTCTAGACAACAATAGGTTGTTTCTTTTCATTTTAGGAACATTTGCATTCTCTTGTGACATTTTTAGTTTAATCATATTCATGTGGTTTTTTTTTTGTGTTTGCTAGAGACAAGTTTAGGGTCAGTGTCTCAAAAGTGTCCATAAAAAAACAAAAAGAATAGCTTTGTGGTTTTCAATGTGCAGGGACTAAACCATGAATTCTAAAGAAACTGATATGGTGAACAAGTCTACGAACCAAACGACGGGTCATCATTCAATTGATGGACCATCGATGGTGTTCGTAGATCAAATGCATGTATTAAACTTTGGTCTGAATGTGTAATACAATAGGCGGTACCGTCAATGGTCCGTCGATTGACATACGGAGCATCAACGGGGTATCGTCAGTTCACACAAATTAGTGACACGACCCGAGCCGATCGGCTATATAAAATTAAATCTATTCAGTTAGCTTCATACATCTTTTCAAATTCCCTCCAAACAATTTCCCTTCCCTTACTCCCTTCCTTCTGTATTAACTCCCATAAGAACTCCATTTAATTTTCTTCAAAATACCCACAACTCCAAAACTCCAAGAAATCCTAATACCCTAACGTCCCCAGTTTCTACTCCATGTCACTTGTTTTTTCCAATAGGTGTTCGAAGGAAGACACATAGGATGATTGTTGAGAAGATCACCCACCCATTACTCCACTACTGATCTTAGGTATTTCAGTTCACTTAGCTTAATAAATTCTCATTCACTTACTGTTGAAATACCCAAAATTGTATGTGGGTCTTGACATAGAGACAAATTTGCTTGTTTGAATTTATTAATTTTGGTTTTATGTCCCTTAGAATGATAGAAAGTAAATGGGTTGGGGGTGCAACCTGTTTCAATTCAATATGCTTGTTGATTTTCTGACTTAGGGCTTGATAGTATCGTAGAATCCGTGCACGAAATTTGCAAACTCAAAGTCCTAAGGATAACGAGTTGGTCTTATACTTGTTATTACATGTTGGGTAAACTTGTAATGTGCTTAAAATTTTCCATATGTGGGGTTAAAACTAAGTCATAACAATCTGTCTGTGTCTAACAGAACGAGACCCATTTACAGACGATTAATTTATCCACAGACCATCGATGGGGTCAGTCGATGGCTAACCTCTTAATTTTCTTAACTTTGGAATGATGAAGTGTACAACGGTCTATCTATTGATCGAGAGGCCATTCTGCACATCCTGCATTTCTTACTGAAACTGTGATTTCTTAGAAATTTTGAATTATTCAAAGTATCAAATGACGGAAGTGGACTACGGTTCATAAATTGATCAACGGACCATTATGCACGTCTGTCGTTTCTAACTAAGAGGTCTATGGAATGTAGACTTCTAAAATCTACTAAGTGTCCACCGACGGAAATTATCAACAAACCGTCGAATAATGCCCGCCTAACAATTCTGCAAATCTGCATTGGCCTGGATCTTCTGTATCCATGTTGTGTTTTTATCATTTGGCTTGTGTAGTTTTATTAGATTGAGACTAACAATTTTCTTTTCAAGTACTTATGGCCCCAAGTCAAGACCTCATTTATTCTAGGGGTAGGTCCAAGTTTGTGGAACATTCCCAGCGGTTGATTGACATGTCCGATGATTAGAAACATCCGGAATACGTGCCCCTTGGCACCCAGGCCCCTACAATAGCTGCTAGAGCAACTCTAGGTGTCTACAAGAAGGTGGCAACCGGCGTAGTCACTGACGGGAGAGGCTGTAGTACGGTTTACTGAGTTCGATATATTCTTTGGACCAGTTGAGATATGTTTTCCTAGCACTGTACTACCCTTTGTAAAAAAATCTCAACCACAAAGATAGAGTGAACAACTTTGTAGCATTGCCTAGGGAGTCGGTGAGTATCTCTTGGGATAGATTTACCACATTCTTGAGAAGTGTCCCAAACCACCGCATTGATGATGACTCATTGAAAGAATACTTCAATTGGGGGAAAGATGATAATAATATGACAGTGCTTGATACAATTGTTGTTGGTTCTTATGGTGAGTGCACATATGCAGAGATCTTACAAAAGTTGGAGAAAATCTCTCGCAACAGTAAGGCTTGGAGCACTTAGAGGTAGGATAGTGGGACAAACACCTTTTCACTCAAAGCTACACACAACACGGCCGCAGATGAGATTCTTGAAGAAATGGCTCAAATGATAGTGATCTAGGGTTGATATTGAAAAACATCACTAGAGGTGCAGATAAAGTAAATACGGTAAATTATATGACTAAACCACCACCTCCAGGGGATGACTACTACTATGAAGAAGATTCTTATGCAATGAATGAGCAGACGGGCGGTTTCCGAACAAATACCCAAGGACCTAATCTCATGAGAATTGGCACTAAGGTCAAGGAAATCAAGGTAAAAACTATGGGAATTACAATAGAGAGGTCCATTATGTTTTAGATAGAAACTAAAACCACTAGAAGAACATCAACTAGGTAACTATGGTAATAAAAATGATCGAAGCGGGCCCTATGTTCCGCCTAAATATCGAGAAGCTGCTCCTAGGGATGGTGGAAGTAGTATGCTACAAGTTGAAGATATCTTACAAAAGATAAGGAGGAGGTTTGATGCTAGTGATGAGAACGCCAACGAGTTAAGAGGTGATTTGGCTTATATCGGGTAAAATGTGGATGCACAAGCAGTCTCGATCAAGCATCTTGAGTAGTAAATGTCCCAATTGTTTACTATTGTGTACCCACGTCAACCGGGCACTCTTCATAACAGTACTATTCAGAATCAAAAAAATGATGGATATTGCATGGAAGTCGCTAATCAAGGGGGTAAGCAAACCTTTAAGCCACCTATGCTGTCTGTAGTAGAAGATGAGGTGATAATGAAAAGGTAGTTGAAATTAGTGGTGAATTGCTGGACAAAGCGGTGAAAGAGGCAGTGGTACCCAAAAAAGTTATCCCCATTCCTAGAACACCCACACCATTCCCTCAGAGATTGGTGAAGAAGACTGAGGATGGTAAATATCACCGTCTTATCACTCTGTTGAAACAGCTTTCCATCAATGTCCCTTTGATAGAATTTCTAGAACAAATGCCCGGTTATGCCAAGTTCATTAAGGATATACAAGGAAGAGATTAGTATGTTTTGAGAATGACGACCGAATGCAACATTGTGGTGATATATCTACAAGTTATCTCGTGTAAAACAAAGAAGATCTGAGGGCTTTAAATATTCCATGTACCATTGGTTTGTTACACATTGCTAAAGTACAATATGATATCGGTGCAAGAATAAATCTCATACCTCTATCCATTATTAAGAAATTGATTTTGGGTGACCCAAATCCCACTATGATGCGGTTACGCATTGCCGATCGAACAATGAAGAGTCCTATTAGGATACTCCATGATGTGCTAGTGAATGTGGAGTCATTTATATTTTCGGCCGATTTTATGATTTCTAACTGTGAGATGGATTTTGAGGTGCCTATTATTCTTGAGAGGTCATTCCTTTCTCCTAGTCGCGCCTTAGTTGATATGGAAAAATGGTATATGAATTTTAGGTTAAACAATGAAGAAACAACTTTCAACATTTGAAGGTCCATGAAACAGAGTGGTGAGATCCAAATGGCATATGCTATATTCTATAGGGTTGAGAGTATGTATGAGGTATATATCGAAGAGCGCCTTGGTGTTGAGGCACTAGAAACAGTGACCATGAATTTTGAGAGTGATGGTATTGAAGAGTATGTGTCAATTGTTGCGGCACTCGAACATGTGAATTTCGGTTCAATCAAAAGAAATTGGAGTTCGATATGATGCATCGCGAATCTCCACCCGTGAAACCATTTATTGAGGAGGCTCCAAAATTAGAGCTTAAGGCTCTACCACCTCATCTAAGGTGTGTATTCTTGTGAAGAGATGACACTTTGTCGATAATCATTCAATCGGATTTGAATAGTCAACAAGTAGAGTGTTTGGTGGATGTTTTGAACAAGCTCAAAAGGGACATTATGTGTACTATTGCGGACATTATTGGGATCCGACCCTGTATTTTTTCACAAAAAATCCAAGTCATGCTCGACCACAAGCCAAGTATTGATCACCAGAGACGTTTGAATACATATTTGCAAGAGGTACTAAAAAAGAAGATCATTAAGTTGTTAGATGCCGTCATATATCCTATTTCAGGTAGTAGTCAGGTATGGCATGTTCAGTGTGTGTCCAAAAATTGTGCAATGCCATGAGTACCAAATGAGAGGAATGAACCTATTCCAATGAGGTCGGTGACTGGATGGGCATTTTGTATGGATTACCAAAAATTGAATATATTGACTTAGAAGGACCATATCCCTATGCCCTTCGCATTCAATAGGATGTCTTTTGGTTTGTTTAATGCACCGACTACTTCTCATGGATTAATGATTTCGATATTCTCCGATATAGAGAAGGACACTATTGAGGTGTTTATGGATGGCTTTTCAGTTGTTGATGACTGTTTTGATCGTTGTTTGAGTCACTTGGACAAGGTTCTCAAAAGATGCAAGATTGAAACCGTGTGCTAAATGGGAAAAATGTCACTTAATGGTGAAAGATGGTATTGTATAGGTCCATCGCATATCAGAGAAGAGGATAGAGGTTGATCGAGCAAAAGTTGAGGTTGTAAAAGGTGTAAAAATTTTCCTTCGGCATACGGGCTTCTACCAGCGGTTTATTAAGGTTTTCTCAAAAATTGTACATCCTCGGTACAAGTGTACTACGGTCCGTAGATTGATCGATGGGTCATTCTGCACTTCTATCATCTAATTGAAATTATGATTCCTAAGAAATTCTGAAGTATTCTATGTGTCAGACAACGGGTGGACTATGACTCATCGATTGATCGATGGGTCGTTCTTCACGTCCTTCATTTCTAACTTAGAGGTATGTGGAATGTAGACTTCTAAAATTTTCTAAGTGTCCACCGACAAACACTATCGACGGACTATAGATTTATTGATGGTCCTTCCATTGTGCTCGTCTTCCAATTCTACAATTCTACACTGGCCTGGGTTTTGTGTATCAAAGATCGATTTTGAATATTTTTCTTGTGTAGTTTTATTACATTGAGAGTAACAATTTTTTTTAGGTACTTATGTCCCCGACACAAGACCTTGTTTGTTCTAGGGGTAGGTCCAATTTTTTGGCCCCTTCCCGACAGTTGATAGGCATGTCCGATTATAAGCAAGATCCGAAATACGTGCCCCCTATCACCCGAACCCCTACACAAGATGCTAGAGCAACTCAGGGTACCCTCAAGAAGGTGGCGTTCGACATAGTCACTTCCTCCCAGTCTGATGAGGATCGCACACTGACCAACACACCATCTGGGTTTGCCTCTTGTTCTAAGGGAACATCTGGCTCATAGGAGGCTTCAGGTTCAAAGACAGCCGCCTCCACGGGGTCGAATGAGTCTACTGCCTCCAGTTTCGGATCATACGGAGCAACTCTCCTAGATGTGTTAGCCAGCAATGCCTCGTCTGATGTGTCTCAAATTCGTACTCTACTCCGGCAGCCTAGCATGAGAACCCTGCATCGATTTCAGATGAAGACAACTGGTTGTGTGTAGATGGTCAATACAATCTCTATAGAGATATAAAGTTGTTGAATGAGAAGGGGGTGATAACTCGGTGTGTGACCGACTAGCGAAGAGTTCTTATAAGGAGCCTACATAGTCTCTGCGGTCATGACTTGTTTATCCCACCACCGGCTCGAGTGGATGTCTAGGAGTGTGGGGTCCTATAGTGAGGATATTGTGGGACAGTTCTATGCCTCACATGTAACGACTCTTCGAAGTTCTTTGGATACGCGGTCGAAACCCACCAAACATGACCCACTCAAAGAGGTTTTAGTTAGAGGCTGCCGGTTTGACATTTCTTCAACGGATTTGACTTTTGACTTCAAGATCAACGGATTTGACTTCAAAACACATATACACATAATTAATCTAGTTGTAAGACATTAGAACACTAGTGAAGATCTATTTCAACCTAGTTTATTTTAACGGTCGTAACAATCTTCCCCACTTGGGAACATTCGTCCTCGAATGACACTTCACACTTAAAGAGATAACGACCAAAGAAAATAGCCATAATACAAGAATAAAATATCAAAAACCATACACATATCTTGGAGGAACATAAGTCCATATAAAAGAACATCAGAACACTTCATGCAGTTCAACAAAATAAAACTACATCTACCACTCCTTATCGATCATTCTTTACTATTTCTCATTCTATTTGAGGAAGATCCTTCTCAAAGTTACATCATCCTGATTTAAATATCATATAGATCATCATGCAATCTCTTATTAAGGTATAATCATGCAACAATTTAATAAGGCGCATTCAAAAAATATTTTCATAGAAACTAAACATGCAACTTCTCAATAACACATTAGACATGCTCAAAAAGTCAATCTCATATAACAAATTTAGGCATGCTCACTATTTAACCTCATGAATCAAATAGACACTCTACCCTAAATTCACATGAACATGAGGAATACCATGCATGAAAACTAATTTTCTCATTTAACAAGAATTTACCTAAAACATACATATCATAAGAAGAATATTTGGAATTTCATTTTTCACAAAACACTCCAACGTAAATCAAGATAGTAGGAACTCTTAGTTTTTAGCTAAAACAGGCACATAAGGGAAATATAATGATATCTCACTCAAAAAAACCTCATTGTTCTTCACCATACTGCCCCACTTAGGAGAAATCCATCTAAGGTAAACATGAACATACTAAAAGTATCTCCCTCGGGAACATTCAACATTATTAGCACCTACTAAAAACCTTTTTAATTAACTAACCACTTGAAACAATAATAATAAGCATATATCATGAAATCAAAGACCCTCAAAGTGTTATCATCAATCCACAACATCCCTTACTATGAGAAACTCACACTAACTCTTTCAAACATTACCTACTTCCTTTCTAAGGTCGGATCTAAAAAAATTCAAACCATCTCAACTATCACATCTGCATACTTCTAACATCATCTTTAGTCCAATCTTCCAACCCACATTAAACTCAAAAAATTCAAGACGGGTTCTATCAACAATAATCATCTTCATAAGGTCACTCATCCAACTTAAGGTCATCAACTCAACCTTCAATATCCTATATAACAAGTCACACATAACCTCATTTTTCTCCCTCAACTCAAACTTCTCAAAGTCCACACTTTAAGGACCATCATAGAAGGAACAAGGGAAATATACAATGTAACAAAGCTCTTAGGCATTATTTGGATAATGAAAAAGTTAATCTTTGTTAGTAACCAATAGTGTCCGGTTCATAATGTGGCGCGCATCACATTATGAACAAGACTATACAAGATGTGGTTTTTATGACAATCTAAGACACTCTCAAACCTTATGCTCTATTAGAAACTTTGTAATGACTTAAAGGTATTTCCTGGAAGTTACCGGCACATGAGACTCGCTGAAGTCCCACAAAATCCTTTCGTATCAATCATTGTATAATATACTCTCAAAATAAGCAATAATATACAACTTTCCTCACGCAGCAAAAATACTTTCATTAACGCATGCGGAAGACTTTTAAAACCATTTACTTTTGAAATGTCTCATTACACCATCTAATACTTTGAATGTACAATATTGGGAGTAAGCCCATAAAAGACTTAAAATAAAGACTAATGACATAAAGGGACATGTGGGTCTTGTCCTCGCATATATGAATACTCACCAATACTTCATCTTCAACCTTTAAAAAACTATCCATCATCCATCCAATTACCTACACTTTAGTCAAAAAGGGAAAAGAAGGGGTTAGACATTGAATGCACCAAGTGTGGAAGCCATGCGAAAACCATGAAAAAGGAACATTAGTATATAAACATGCTTTCATGCGGATAAAACCTTCATAGTAAGAGTTTAAGAGATATAATACAAGCAAAAAATCATATATAAAAGACATTGAAGTAATATCAATCACATGACCATATTCAATTAGACCCCCTACTAAAGGTTATCCTCAAAAACACTTAACTAATATAAGAAGAGACCGCACATACACTCTCTCAAAGCACACCTAAGTAATCCTTAAGACTACCCAAATTAAAGTTATTCCATTTTATTGCATATCACATAGTCCACATTCAATAAGATAATTCTTTACATCATTTACACTTTCTACCTAAGGTTACTCTGAGACTTAACTAAGAAAACATAAAGAGACCATCCACAAACCCTCTACAATCCTACCTAAGCAATCCTCAAAGTTGCCCTAGATAAGAACCTTTCTATACAACATACTTCGTTAAGAGAACCTACTTACATTTAAGAGAACCTTATTAATTGAATCCATTTGAGAGACAAGAAATCAATTAGAGAACTTCCTATAATGGTCTTTAAAAGTTCTAGGGAACTCACCCTAGCATCTTCAAAGCCTACTTGTTCCATGTATAGATAGCAGCTCATTCCACTACCTTCACATTGTAGAAATTCTCCAACACTAGAATGCACATCATACATGATGAGAATGGTCATTAACCGACATAGTACACACTATCTAGGTATGAATCTGTTGTCATTATACCTCACACCGTGGAAGGTGTTCTACTTGACAAGAGTGGAAATAGAACATATACTATGTTGGCACATGGTAAAGGAATATCAAGGTTTTCTTTGTACTCTATCCTCATCTTAAGTAGAGCTACTACCACAGGAATATTCACTCAGTGCTTTTTCTTTTTTCTCATAGAGTCATTTATTCACATAGGTGTATTAGAGAGGGTACCATCTTTGAGCTCTACCAACTCGAAATACCATTTCTAAGAATTTTCAGGGATTCCAATAATGGTCTATTAGGATAGATCTTATGACTTTCTTACAGATGGTTTCATGTCGTTCCTGCCACCCTATCCCTAAGTCCATCATTCTATTCAACAAGGATACCGTTACGGTCTTTCACTTAAAGGCTTCTATTACTGACATATCTATTTTCAAGGTTCTATGTTCTTGACCTTCTTTTAATATTCAAGGTCCTATATAAGTCATCCTTAGAAGGTCTCCATCTTAGGTCTACAAATATTAGACTTTCATTCATCAATCATTCATACACATAGATATCAAGGGTGACAAAGACTATAAAGCAAAGAGATAACATATTCAAATAACTTTCATATATCAAGAAAAGGTACTTAGGTCTAAAAAATCAAGGTACAACATCCATCATTTTATTTATTAAAGACCATTCCAGTACCAATAGGGTACACTAAGAATATGACACAAGATACAACACTATCATATGAGGCTTATCGTAGTCCTCATCACCATATACCATTACTTAAAGAAGAAGCATAACATTAGCACCCATACAAGATCATATAAACATCACAAGAGTACTTCACTTCACACATCTATCACATCATCCTTCAAATTACATATGCATATAATCCATAACATGTTCTACATGATCACACTACATCACATAAACATCTTCACATTATACCTTCGTATAAGACCTAAAATGATAGTACTATAAATCACATAATAATACCGACAATGCCATGATCATAATCACATCAAATACACAGGCACCACCACCATAAGTGGACCATACCAATTAATAGAAATTTTATATTAATTCTACATTAACTAAGGGAATTAGGTCAACTTACCTTGTTATAATAACAAATATCACAATTTCTTAACAACTCCAAAAAGTCATAATATAATAGCATAATTCATCATAGTAATCAAAATTATAACATAAGATAAATTTAATTCTATAATCGTTAGATTATAAGCAATTAATCCACTTCATAGCAAATTTTAGAGATTCGAGAAGATTATGGGTTCAGGGAAATTTTTATTGGAAAACATAAATCATACGTCAATAACATCATATCTCATTGTTTGAAAATGTTTCATGCAAGAACCCATGACATAGAGTAGAAATGGGACTTTTTTATTATCTTTGAAATCTTTAAAATCAATTTGAAATTGGGTTGAAGGTGATAGAAAACCGTAGATAAACAAATCGCATGCCTTATTTCAAGAAATCCATAGAGAATTGAAGAATAAACCATTGAAAATTAACCATCCTTGCTCCCTCTTGACCATGAGTATTCATGGAGGTTTTTGGAAAAAATTATTGGAGGGAAGGGTTTTGATTTAGTTGTAAGGGTCTAAATGAGTGTTTAATAACGTTAGTACTCTTAAAATATCCAAATTACCCTAAAATATTCGTCCTTACACATCAAAAGACTTGGGGAGAATTTACTAAAATAACCCAAGCATGGCCGAGTTGTAGGCAGATTGAACACCCTCAAACGACGCCCACAATTGACGGACCATCATTTGTATAACGTCTCATTGATGGGGGTTCGTCGTTTTTTCTTAAGCTCAAGAATGTAAAGGACTGCAGGCTAAATCAGCGCCCCAAGTCAATGAGCCATTGTTTGAATGACTAGCATTCGTTTTGGTCTTCACTTTACACTTAAAGGAGGCTGCCTGGCCGTATCTAGCATTTAAGTTGGGGTCCTTCTCTAGGCCCCTCATGGGTCATTGGTTGAGTAGTACCCAGACGTTTAATCCCTAAATATTATCATCTAGGTCTTAGTCTACTCCCATATCAATTTAGACTCAAAATACTCATGAAACATTAAAAGGTACACTAAAACACATGCAAGCACATAGGTGACTAGTCGTCGAACGTCTTGGTTGTTCCTTGACATTTAACTTCAAACTAAACAGGACTGAATTCAAAACTCATACACTCATTAATTAAGGTATTGGTAAGCCTTGGAACACTAGTGAAGCTCTAGTTCAACCTAGTTCATTTTGAGGGTTTTAAGAAGATTTGTTGGTTTATCAATATCTCTCTCGAGAAAGCCAAAAACACATCGATTTACTTGTATTTGTAACTACTAATCAACTAAATTAAACCACTACCACCAAAATAAATCACAATTAAACTACATTTAATCAACTAACACGCAAACCCAATAACAATATTAACATGTATTTACTAAATCACCCAAATAATGGTGTTTTTTAGCCACATATCAAGAAATAGAAATTATACCTTCAATGATGTTGGAATCAAATGTGCATAAGAAATAAAGTGTTTATTAAAGAAAGATGAATTAAGGAGACAGACTTCCAAACAGAAGGAGAAGAGACCCTTTCTTCTTCATGTCTTCCAAAATCCTTACAAAACATAAGAGTAAAATATTAAAAGTACTAAGAAAATATGATATTGTTTGTTTCTATGTCTGAATTTTAAGAAAATTTCTCTTCTAAAAACTACTTTCTACTAGTATTTATATCTTTCAGATCTTTGCTATATCGGATCATTCACTGACTTTAGTGGGAATCGCCGACGGAATGGGTGGTTCGCCCATTGGAGAAGTCAATCTTCTTTTGGTATATCCTTCAGCATCTTCATGCTTTAATTCGTTTGGCAATGAGATACTACTTCGCGTAAATACTAGGTAATGCGCCAACTTTTTCCCTCTTTCGCTGATTTGACCCTTAACTTTAGGGCTCATCACACTGGAACAAAAAGAGGTGTCCATGCCTAGAGGTGATCCGCCAAGTGGACTTAACGATGATCAGGCTTTCAATTCTTCAATTTTCTCTGCCTTTTCTCCTTCTTGCGACATAGTGTCCATGTTTTCCTTAAACCCTCAAACACCTTAAACTTAAGAGTTTTCATCATATATTGAGATAAAATAAACATTTGAGGACACTATATATATTAAAATATAACCTTAAATGAGTTCAACTTACCACACCCTTGCAGGGATTTTGGCCTATGTTTGATATTCAAATAAATCAATGTTTCACGAAGGTTTTAGGTGGAAAGGACAAGGCCATTTTTCTTCATATTCGATGGATAAGATAGCTGGACTCATTTAGGTCTTTACTTTGATAGTTTTAGTGCCCTGGAATGCCTAGTTTGTCACACCCGAGGCTGCCCCCTTGACATAAAGATGGGACCTAGGAATGGTTACCCTAAGCTAACCTTGATCTTACATATCATAAGTATACTACAATTTACTGATATAAGATATACTATGCAGAAGATAAAATCATAAGATAAACTTAATTATGATGAAAACCCAATACTAGTCTAAATATATGAATATTAAGCATGAGTTAATGACACTAAACATTCACTTAAACTCTAAAGGTGAATCTAAAACTATGTTTGAAATATGTCTCATACTGACATGAGATGCTAAGATATGCCCCCAACAAACTCTCGCAAAACAGAAACTGAATTTCAGACTAAATCTTAGAGAGCATTTTATATCTTCCTTGAAGAATGAGGTCTCACCAATAATACTACTGATTATGGATCGGGAATCAATCTACACGTTATCTGAATGATGAGGACCAACATCTACATCACGAAAAGACTTAACGCCGAGTATGCATCAGTACTTGAAAGGTACTGAGAATGTAGGATAGGATAAAGCTAAAAAAACATATACCCAGAAGAAGAATATTGAAAAGTGAAATAGTCTCAGTATGATAAAGATAGTGAAATATATTGAACATGAAATTAACTTAATACAATAACCAAGCACATAACATGCTGAAACTAAATATTAAAATAATTGTTAAAGCTTGGTCAACTTAACTAGAGTTTGACTATGGGAGCTACAATTAAGAGACATAAAACCACATGAGATGAATAAGGAATCTGATGTATACGCCTCATCGAGAGGACCCAATATACCTTACTAGAGGTATAAAGGCATTAAAAGTGTGATCACTAAAATCAAAACTAAAAAAAGGCGACTTAACCTACGGTATGACGGCGACATACCCTAGTTTATTTTGTATTAAGCCTACGCCTAACAAGAATATGAAGAGTACAATATAACTGAAATAAACAGGCTGGCTCAATATAGGTTGTCATTCTATATGAACATGAAATATTATGTACTGACAATGAAATATTTTAAAACTGAAGTCTGCATACCTTTTAATCTATCCTAGTTAGAGTAATTCATGAACTAAACGAATCTACAAAATTGGGTTTCTGAGTTTCATGCAAGAGTCTACGAAAAATATTAGTAAGACATGATAATATGATTAAGAATACCAAAACAAGTAAATCATAATAATTTTCTCAGATTCTAGAAACCAAAGGTCTAAGCAATATATAGGGAATAAAGACTCTGACTCAAGGAAGCTGCTAGTGAAATCAATATACTTGGTGACAAAATCTACCAAGAAATCCTTTGAGTTTGGGCTGAAACTTCAAAGAAATATATTGGTTGTTCTTGGGAAAAGTGGTGCATCTTTCTTTTTCTTTTGCTCGAAGTGTGAATGATTTTGGTTAATGATAGATAACAGTAACAAATAACGAAGTTACTAAGCTTAAATTGACCAAAATAACAACGTAGTTTAGGGGTTAAATGACAGTTTAAATGTCAAAAACATATGTGAAAAGTCCAAAATGACCACGACCTGTCAAGTGGGTCTAGGTCTGCTGGCTAGTGGCTACAGGTTCTTGGTGGCCTAACAAAAAGCCCTACCACGACCTATATGAAGGAACACTGACTCTTAAGAACACTATGTATCTTCACTTGAGCTTGTGATAAGTTGCACATGTTCACAAACCGTCCTACTAGCATTCATAAACACCACAACACGTGGTGTAGCACCCCTAAAACGAACTAGGTTGAAATAGAGATTCAAATGTGTATCATGAGTTCGTTTTGTGTTAAATTGATTAACAATGATGTTTTGAGGAAGTTTCTTACAATTGGTGATGTTTTAAGGTGAAACATCCAAGAACGTCCATGAAGTTAGGAAGATGTGCCTTAGAAAGTGCTTGTGTGCCTTAGCATGTTTTATCAAGTTTTACGTGTTTGTTTTTGTTGAAAATTATGGTGGAGGTTCCTACGAAATAGATGAATATATATGGGGTTTCACATACGGGTACGACTCAACCTAGGACCCATGAGGGGCCCTAGGAGGGGACAACAAACCTTAGGCATAATCTCTCAAAAACAGGGCAGTCTATCACCTTGCCACCTACAAACCGTAGTCCTAGCGACGCCCCATCGTTTTGGGGGTGCACTCCAAAACTTAGTGGGAGCATAGACCCAATAGAAAATGTCTATGATTCCATTGACGCCCCATCATAACGTGCCAACAATCAAAACACCCTCAGTAGCTAGGGGTCGTCGATTGGCACCTGAAAATTTGTCAAAAAATTCCTCTAAGGCTTGGGGTGTATTTCAAATTCACCCCAAGTATTTTACGAAACATGGATTATTATTTTAAGATGTTTTAGATATATTAAGAGGGTTCAAACACTAAGACCTAATAGTAAACTTCATTTTAAAAAACCCAAAACCACTCCCTTAAGATAGACTCTCTCAAACTATATAGAAGCTAGAATTCAAGGAAACACTAGAAGGGGATGGTTGTGGAAGTTTCTCCATTAAAAAGTTGTGGGCTTATTCTCATTGAGGCACTGTAGTCATCCTTGAAGTTCCTTTTATTCAAGGATCCATTTCTAAATGATTTTAAAAAAGGTTTCAAACTTCAAACTTCATTGTTCATTGACTCTGAGTACGAATCTTTGTTATGAAAATGATTTAATGATTAAAATGTGTTGTTCATAGTATTTAATGATTTTTTTAATTTCAAAGCCCCAATTAAACAATGTTTATGCTTTTAACAAACTTTTGGTTTATGAAATTGGTTTAATGAGCTTGATTAGTAAATTTTAGAGTTATGTCTTCTTTATGGTTATATTATGTTTTAGCTACATCCATAAGGGATATTTTATGATGAATTATATGAGAAATTATTAATACGGTGAAATCTTGGATGAATTGTAATTTTTGTTATATTGTATAATTCTTATTATGAAATATTCTAGAGCGGTATGGTTCACCTTTGTTTTCGGTGTTTACTTGAAGTATGTGATTATGAAGTTACTTTTATATTGTGAATAAGTCCATCAAGGTATATTATGTGAAGTAAGATGACAAAGATGTCGTTCTTTTTTATGTTTTTTTATAAAGCTTGTTAGGTATGATTTCTAGAGACTATCCTAAGTGTAGTATATGTGTATGTGAAGTATGCTAGAGATTATGTCTAAGAGAATTATATGTTTATAAGAAGTATTCTAATATTTATTTTATGATAAATGAAGATGTGCGCATGTTTAGACATCAATGTCACGAAAATTGTGATTCTGTGAAAGGTGTGGTCATATGTATACACAGACTCACATTTGAATGAATGAATGAAGTTAATGAATGTAAAGGGCAATCTTGGGGTGAAAACTATTCTTGAGTTGAGATGTAGAGTTAAGTAGAAACCTCATTATCTCCTAATAGCTTTCTAAGCTAGGTTGAGGGATGAATACACTTCGTGAGTTGAGATATGGTGTCCAATCTATTATTCATGTGACCACCCAAAGTACCCCCTGGACATTACCGGCGTCATTCTCCTCGAAAATGACTTTGACAAGCCTCTTAGCATTCGTCATAACATATCATAGGTCAAAAACACGAAAAATTAAAACTTTGTGTATATATGTAGTTAGTTTCACATAGACCTCTCACATAGGAAGATTATATAGGCTTCTTTTTAAGACAACATAATAAAACATAAGAAGTTAGTCTAGATTTTTCTCACATTAAAACCGTCTTAACAAAGTAAAACATTCGGGCATAACCCTTATACAAATTCAAAGTTGCCACGCAGGGCTTACATCAACAACTTCAACAATAGGAGAGAAAATAATGTCTTTAGACAATACAAGTACGACTAAGGTATAGTATGTGGTTCCATCCTCAAACTACAGGACCTACCAATACTTTGAGAGTCTAGTCCAAGCCTTCTTGCTTTAGCCTCAAGATATGTCAATGGCCCGAATCTACAATGTTTGGGATAAAGGAAAGAAATATGGGTTTGTACAAACCACATGTACTAAGTATGGTCCTTATGCATAAAAATCATTAATGCATGACAAAAAGGAACAATTTAGTTAAAACCATTCATATATCAAATAATTCAATGTACACATATAGAGAACATCAAAAATCAACCCAACATGTAACCAACTCAAGAAACAATTGTGCAATGCGAAGAATAAAGCCTCATAACTCTATCCTAGGCTAAGTATCACATTGAGCAACCCATTTCATACATAAAACATGTTCTTATATTTTTACAAACATGCTTCATACCTCAATACTACTCATAGCTTGTCAACACAATCATAATCATAATATAGCACTACTAGAACAATCCGTTAAGAACCCACATATGCAATTAGCAAGAGAAGTCCCACACCCTCCCTCACACTATGTAGTAGCCTTTAAGAAAATCCTAATACGAGTTCACATACTAAACTTGTTCATTTACTTTTACATTAGCGATGGAAGTGAAATATGCGACATGAGACCCTGTGAGCTAGATGGAATCCGGTGTTCTACTCCCGCACAAAAATGAGAGGGTTTACACTTGCATAAGGTGTAACCATTCATACATAGCAATGTAGGTGGATCCACTAAGCTAGAGTCCTATGAGGGAAAATAGTTAAGGGTCAAGGAGATTGTTATTGGAAACCTTGACTTAATAGACGTGCAGGTTTCCATATCATGAGACAACAGGGAATTCGGACTTACTAACGTGAGGAAACCCATGTGGGAGGCTGCATTTCCTAAATGTGAGACGTCAATATAATTTACATGCCTTGTCGATGCTAAGAAATTATTCCCTTTAGTAAAATTTTTATTTCATAATACAAGTTCGCGTTAGTCTCTCCTTAACCTCTATGTAAACATTTTATCATATTTGCTTATATGTCATCATAAGTGAGAACAATCCTTTTCCTTTAGACAACACTTCACAAATGAGTGAACCTTCAACCTAACACTTTATATTAATCATAAAAAACTACTTTCAATCATATAATATTTGTATCATACATATGTAATTGATGTCTGATTAAATGTCCTATGGATAAGGATGAGGAATACCTAGAATCAACATCCCAACCACACATTAGACATAAAAGCATTACTATCTAAATAACTCATAATTCACAATTGAATACAAGAATACCCAATCAACATACATTCTTGCCCACTTCAAGAATCTTCGTTCTTCCATTAACAAGATTACATAAACAAGATAAATTCATGAAGAAATTACACAATTAACAACAATGTAGTAAACCTACTTGTTCATCATCTTCACAACTCACTCTAATAATTCATGGTTTTCATGAAACTGGGGAAGAGATATGGGTCTAGGGAAAACTCATAGGCATTCATCAATTAGCCATCAATATATACTTAAACAATACTAATTCATCACAACTCATCACAATTGATTTATGATTTCGTGTTTCAAAGAAGAACTATGTGAGAAGAAAAATCCTAGTTTTGGGAGATTTAGATATCATCTTTTAGAGGGGCCTCTTGGGGAAAAGAATCCTAAAAGTGAAAGAACCATACCTTGAAAATGAATAGCCATAAACTTGAGTAGAACCTTGAGTATTTTGTCTTCTTATTCAACCTTAAAAGTTTCTCAATGGATAATGAATAGAGAGAGAAAGTAGAGAAGGTCACAACTTTTGCGTTTTGATTTAGGGATTTGGTTTTTGTTGGAACTTGTAGTGAAAAAATAATTTATAATCAATATATAACCCTTCCCTAAAATACCCCAAAAGATCAAATTGAATATTTTCATCGGGAAACAAGTCCGCGTCGTGGAGATTTTCCGGCAAAATTTCCAAAAAAACAAAGTTGAACCAGAAGAGTCTGCGATGCTTCCGCGTCACAGACCAAGAATTTTTCTTTGTTTGTACGAAGTCCGTGATGCATAGTGTCTCCCTCTAACAAGAAAAGTTGTTGCCGCTTGGCAGCTTGCTTGGTCCAAATTGGGGTCCCACTAGCGAGATCTTTGGGAGGTCGGACCTGAACGTTTTGACCCTATATACTGCATTTTACCTATTTGAAGTTTTACGCTTCATATGACAATCCTAAAAGATCACAAGATCCACAAACATTTTCTAGTTTAACTTGCACTAGTTCCCGGACGTTGACGTCGTTTTCTTAGCGTTTGGTTCTAATTCAAGCTAATCAGGTTTACTACTATCATTTTAGGTCTAAAAAATCATTATTCGACATATGAGGATCCAATATAGGTCATGGAAATAATGGGGTGTTACAATATCAAACCTTAGGAACATTCGCCTAAAACCTTCTTTTGGGAAAAAGGAGTAGACTCAAGACTAGCGGCACAACAACAAACAATATAATAATAAATCACAACTCATAGGAGGAATTTAATCTCCTTTCAACATATAGAGATAACATCAGCATATATGTGCTTACCCCACTATTCATAGCAAATAAGAGTTTACCATTTACATAACATAAGGAGGAACTACCTTCTCCATATTAACATAAGCTCAATATGAACACCATCAAAGATTTGACATGAAATTTCTTACCAAGAAACACCTGAACATGTTCAAAGAAACTGTAATGAAAAATATACAACACACTACAAATTTAAGTGTAACTAGCCATAAGAAACATACCTTATGAAAACTCAATATAGGAATAATTTTTTATAAATGCATGCACATATTAGAAAATATGATAAGTTCAACATTGGTCATCAAACTCATTTAAGAAAAAAATATTAACCTTAACTTTGGCTATGCGTAACAGAAAAAAGATGAGGATAGACGGACTTCAGTCATCCTCGGCCTCCCATGTTGCACCCTATACAAGGTGGTTCCTCCGTAGAACTTTTACGGAGGTAACCTCCTTATTCATCAATCTATTAGTTTGTCTATCTAAGATCTCAACCATGACCTCTTCATAAGAAAGGTCCTCTTTTACCCCTAAACATTCTAGAGGGAGAATCAACACCGGATCACCTATACACTTCTTGAGCATAGTCACATGGAACACCGAATGAACAGAGGACAATTCAATTGGCAACATTAATTCATATTCCACTTCCCCTACCCTTTTCAAAATTGCATAAGGGCCCACATAAAGGGAACTAAGTTTCCCCTTCTTTCCCAACCTCATCACCCCTTATGTGGGTACAATTTTAAAATAGACCTAATCACCTACTTCGAATTCAAGGTCCCTCTTTCTATTGTCGGCGTATGATTTTTGTGGACTATAAGCCATTTTCAACCAATCCCTTATGAGTCAAACTTTCACCGTGGCCTCGTACACTATTTCGGGACCAAGAAGAGCAAAATCATCCACTTGAACAATCCAATCGGAGACCCGCACCTCCTACAATAAAGTACTTCAAAAGGTGTCATACTAATGCAGGCATGGTAACTATTGTTGTAGAAGAACTCTATCAAAGTTAGGTGAGCATACCAATTCCCTTAGAAATGAATCACACACGCCCTAAACATGATTATAGTGTTTGGATAGTGCGCTCGCTTGTCCAATTGTTTGGGGGTGGAAAGCGGTGGTAATCTTTACTTGAGTACCAATCCCATTTTGGAAAGATCTCCGAAAATGTGAACTGATATGGGCTCCACTATCCAAAATGATCGATAATGGGGCCCCATGAAACTTCACAATCTCTTTAATATACAATCTAGCGTACTCCTCCGCAGGTAAGAAACCTTTAGGGGAAGGAAGTCGGCTAACTTAGTCATCCTAACAACTATGACCCAAATGTAGTTAGGTTGTCAACGTGAGAGGAAAACCTGCCACAAAGTCTATATTGACATCTTCCCACTTCCATGTGCGGATGTCAATATCTTGGGTTAGACCTCCCGACCCTTGATGCTCGGCTTTGACTTTTTTGCAATTTGTGCACGTCGACACAAACTTAGATAGCTCTCTTTTCATTCCATTCCACCAATAAATATCACATAAGTTACGATGCATTTTGGCGTCCCCCATGTGAATGGAGTATCGGGAACCATGAGCCTCTTCCATAATCTTTTTCCTTAAACCAACAACATTCGGCACACATAACCTCCCTTGGTACCTAAGTACCCCATTCTCCCCTTGGGAGAAATATTCCTTATTCTTCGTAAGGACCAATTCTTTCAAGTCATCAATATAGGAACAAGATGTTGATTGGACTTCATATCAACCACTAGAGATGACTCGGAGTTTGGACGAACCACAAGACCACCCTTTGAAGATTCTTCGAGTCGAACCCGTTATCGGGCCAACCTTTGAACCTCCTTCACCAATTCTTTTTTATCATCTACCATATAAACCACACTACCCATACTTGTCTTAGTGCACCCTCTACCACATTAGCTTTCCCGGGATGGTAAAGGACACTAATGTCATAATCCTTTAAAAGTACGAACCATATTCTTTGTCGTAGACTCATGTCTTTTTATGTATATGCATATTGTAGACTCTTCTGATCGATGAACACATCGACACGTACCCTATAGAGATAATGTCTTAAATTTATCAAGGCAAATAGCATTGACGCAAGTTCAAGGTCATGAATTGGGTAATTCCTCTAGTGAGGATTGAGTTGCATAGAGACATACACTATCACTTTGCCATGTTGCATGAGCACACATCCTAGACGCACTCGGGAGGCATCACAATAAATCACAAACCCTTCGGTACCCTCAAGCAAGGTCAAAACCGGAGTAGAAGTTAGTCTATCCTTCAATAATTGGAAGATCTTTTCTGAAGATTTCGACAATTTGAACTTGGACAGCTTTTGGGTTAAGGTCGTTAATGGACATGCGATAGAAGAAAGTCCCTCAACAAACTTCCTATAGTAAGTGGCCAACCCTAGAAAGCTTCCGATTTCGATAGGACTCAAAGTCCTAGGCCAACTTTTGACAACTTCGTCATAATCGTATCAAACTCAACCCCGTCACTAGAGATAATATGACAAAGAAACACAACCGATCACAACAAAAATTCACATTTATTGAACTTAGCAAATAGTTTGTTATCCTTGAAAACTAGCAAAAGTATCCTTAAATGGAACGTATGGTCATACTCACTCCTCGAGTATATCAAAATATCATCAATGAAGAAAATCACAAACAAATCAAGATACCTTCGAAAAATCTATTCATAAGGTCCATGAAAGTCGTCGAGGCATTTGTTAGACCAAATGACATAACTAGAAATTCAATGTGGCAATTTCTTGTTTGGAATGTCATTTTTGGAATATCAACCTCTCTCAATCTATGTTTGCGATAACCCGATCTAGAGTCAATCTTTTAAAAGTAACTCGCTCAATGGAGTTGATCAAACAAGTCATCAATCTAGGGAGATGGTACTTATTATTTATGGTGACTTTTTTAAATTGAGGATAGTCGATACACATTCTCATGGACCCATCCCTCTTCTTCACAAACAATACCAGGGCACGCCATGGAGATATGCTTTGTTAAATAAAACCCTTATCTAGCAAATCTTTGAGTTAAGCCTTTAGTTCTTTCAACTCTTTCGGGGCCGTACTGCAGCTCAATTGGTAAGAGGCGATCTCCTTGGGAGGGATGTAAAGGAGCCATAGGTCACGGGTTCGATTCTCCCTTGAGGCTGCGAGCCAATAAGAGGGGATTAAAAGAGCGAATGGCCGCCCATGGCAGAGACAATACCTGAATATGTGGATCCCGAGGGGGTTGTCACAAAAAAGGTATTGTCTCTGCCATGGGCGGCCATTCGCTCTTTTAATCCCCTCTTATTGGCTCGCAGCCTCAAGGGAGAATCGAACCCGTGACCTATGGCTCCTTACATCCCTCCCAAGGAGATCGCCTCTTACCAATTGAGCTGCAGCTCAATTGGTAAGAGGCGATCTCCTTGGGAGGGATGTAAAGGAGCCATAGGTCACGGGTTCGATTCTCCCTTGAGGCTGCGAGCCAATAAGAGGGGATTAAAAGAGCGAATGGCCGCCCATGGCAGAGACAATACCTGAATATGGGATTGAAATAGGTTGTGTATCAGGCATTAAGTCTATGTCGATGTCAATTTCCCGTTCACGTGGAATTCTGGGTAGGTCATCGGGAAAGACCTCCAGAAATTTCCTTACTACGGTTACCAACACTAAGAGAGGGACCTCAGATTCATGATCCCTAACTCTAACCATGTGATAAAGACAACCCTTTGCAATCAACTTGTAAGCTTTTAAACACGAAATGATTTTATCCCTACATTTGAGTTTCCTCCTCTCCACTCAAAAATGGGTTCATTTGGAAATTGAAATTAGACTACCCTTGTCCTACAATCAATAGGCAAAGAAAGCATGCAAGAAAATCATTCCCAATATGACATCAAAATGTAGCATATCAAGTTCTATTAAGTCAACTAATGTAACTCCATTGGACAGTAAAATAGGACAATACTTAAAGACTCTTTTAGCCTCCATGAAACACCCACCGGTGTAGAAACCAAAAAAGGTTCATCTAATATGTCGGGTAGTATATCAAACTTCATGGCTACAAGAGGGGTCATAAATGACAATGTAGATCCCGAATTCAACAAAACATATACATCAAAGGAAATTATTGTAACATAGCAATAACCATGTCAAGTGAGCTCTCTTCATCACCTCGGGATTGTAGAGCATAAAAGTGATTCTTCATAGGAGCATACGTATTTGGGGAATTAGCATGATCTTGAGAATTTTCCCTTCATTACGCCTTAATAATAAGGAAATCTCGTGGCCACTCTTTCAACAACCATATCAATTACCCTTACCAACCAGGCACTTACCATTATGTCTCTTATCACATTTTGCACAAAGAGACTTCTCAAAATAAACATTTTACCTCTTGGGGCTTGGGAGTAGACACCTCACTCTTGTTTACCCTCATGTCACTAGAACGGCCTTGATTGGAAAATCTCTTCTTGAACCTTGGTTTGTCTTTAACATCAAATCTAGTCTTAAAAGGATTCCCATCTTTGGATCTCACCTTCATCAACTCTCTACCAACTTTCTTGAGTTTTTTCTCTTCAATTTGTTCAGCATGAACCATGAGATGAGATTTTTCCATTCTAGGAATGAACATAGATGACCTTTACTCATTAACCACAAGGTCGGATATCCCCATGACAAAAAAATTCATCATATCCCTAGAATCCGCAGTCATAGTTGGAGCATACTCGGAGAGTTGAGTAAACTTGAGTACATACTCCTTCACGCTCATAACCCCTTGACGAAGGTTGATGAATTCTTGCATTTTCCTCTCCCTTAGTTCCAACAGAAAGAACCTATCAAGGAAAGACGTCTTGGAAGCCTCCCTAGTAACCCGAGCTTGTCTAACTTGCGTCTCATCCTTCCATTGCTCATACCATACTTGAGCTACATCTTTTGGTTGGTATGCGGATAGTTCTCGCCTTTTCTTGAGAAGATATTCCCATTGCATCAAAACTTTGAACACTTCATAATGAACCCTTGTGGGTCCTCCTCCACCTTAGAACCATACAAAGTATGGAGATTAATCCTAGTGAAATCCCTAATCCTTGAAGCGGTAGTGCTACCATTAGGGTTCACTTGCATCTTAGCATCCCTACGCTTGAGTAGCCAACACTTCGATAAAGCTATGAATTGCTAACCTTATCTCAACATTAGACATAGCCTCTTCTTAAATAGGAATTAGAGGGTTTTGAGGATCTTGAGGGGTAACCGCCTTATTCAAATTCTCCTCTCTGGTCCTTCGAGCATTGTTCTCCCTTGTATTCATTGCCTATAAGCACAATAAAAGGATTAGAAGAAAGGACTAAATAGATCTAGCACTCTTATGCACGATTTAAAGCCTACCAATAAATGAAACTTTCCTAAGCATCATATACCCTGTCATTCATAATTTTGACGCGCTTAACAATCATAAACAAGACTCTGCATGATGTGGTTTTTTTGAGACATCTACTCTAACATTACTTCAACCTATTGCTCTGATACCATGTGCGTAATGACCCATAATGACCCAAAGCATTCCCTAGGCATTATCGGCATCCTTGAACTGGAAGAGGACTAAGATAAGCCTCTTAGCATTCACCATAAGATATCATAAGTCAAAAACATGTAAAAAATTAAACTTTATATATATACGTAGTGAGGTTTACATAGACCTTTCACATAGGAAGCTTACTTAGGGTTCTCTCTTAGACAACATAATACTACATTGGAATTTATTCTAAAATGTCTCACATTAAAACCCTCTAAACGAAGTAAAACCTCTAGGCATAGACCTTATGCATATTTAAAGATTACAAGTATGGCTTAGTTTATTAACTTCAAAAATAGGAGAGAAAGAAATGTCTTTAGATAATACAAGTATGATTAAAGTAGTGTATGTGGTGCCATCCTCGAACTAAATGACTTACCACAACTTGAAGATACTAGTGCAAGCCTTCTAGCTTTAGCCTCAAGATACCTCAATGGCCCAAACCTACAATATCTGGAAAAAAGTGAAGAAATATGGATTAGTACAAACCACATGTACTAAGTATGGTCCCTATGCATAAAATCCATTAATGCATTAGAAGAAGACACAATTTAGTCAAAACCATGCATGATATCCAGTAAGTCAATATGCATATATGTGGAACATCATAAATAAACTAAACATATAAGCACTCAAGAAACACTTGTAAAATGCAAAGAATAAAGACCCATAACCCTATACAAGGCTAAGTATCAAATTGAGCAAACCACTTCATACTTAAAACTTTTTCTCATATTTTTCATAACATGTTTCATACCTTATTATTACTCATAGCTTATCAACACAATCATAATCATAAAAGAACACTACTACAACCATCCATTATGATCCCACATGTTCAATGTGCAAGAGAAGTCTCATACCTTCCCTCACACTATGTACGTTTAAGACAACCGTAGTAAAAATTTACATACTTAACTTGTTCATTTACTTTTACATTTGGGAGGGAAGTACAATAACCGATAAGAGACCATGTGAGCTACATGGAATCCGATGTTCTACTCTCACATCGAAAAGAGAGGGTTAACAGTTGCCTAAAGTGTAAACACTCGTACATAGCTATCTAGGTCGATCCACTAAGCTAGAGTCCTATGTGGGCAAATAGTTAAGGGTCAAGGAGATTGTTATTAGAAACCTTGACTTGCTAGACGTGGAGGTTTCCATCTCATGATACACACATAATTTGGGAATCCAGACTTACTAACGTGAAGAAACCCATGTGTGAGGCTGAACATACTAAACGTGAGACCTCCATCTCATTTATATGCCCTTTTGGTGCTAAGCAATTATTACCTTTAGTAATCATCTTATTTTGGTGCTAAGCAATTATTACCTTTAGTAATCATCTTATTTTATCATACAACTTCACAGAAGTCTCTCCTAGACCTCACTGTAAACATTTTATTATATTAGCTCATAGGTCATCATGAGTGTGAACCATCCTTTCACTTAAACAACACTCCACAACTTAGTAAACCTTTCACTTAACACTTAATTATAATCATGAGAACTTATTTCATTCACTATGTCATTTTAGGCTTACGACCATGCCTGTAAAGTGTAACCTAAACTAGGAAAAAAATATGGTTTTTGTTAAAAGGACACACTTTTTGATTTTAAACAACACTTTTTAGGGCGTGTCGTAAAGAAGCATAACATTTGACATAACACAACACTTTTGAAGTGTCGCCAACGAAACAAGACTTAAAAAGAGTGGCCAAAGAGGTATAAAGGCCATACTTTTGAGTATTTAATTATCAACATTTTTATTTTATTATACTACACTTAAAAGTGTGACCTTTGTAGCATTTTATATCTCACCTACAACACTTATAAAGTTTAACTTTTCTGATGTACAAGATAAAATTTAGAAACAATAAGCCACACTTTCAAAGTGTTGCAATGATGTATAGAATTTTTGTAGCCCAAATGAGCAAGACATACCGTAAAATTCAGATTTCATATATCAATATGCACAACTAAATACATGTATGTGATATAAAGCACAAAATTAGCTTATATATAATTCGAGAGTATATACTTAAAATTAAATATACTTAGAACATTTCCCGTGAATACTTAATGATCTGTACTAGCAATGCATCCACAAAACCAAACGTATTCAAACAATATTTACGATAATAGTACAAAAAATCTTCATCGTTTAGTGCAATAGATTGAGTATACTTCTGTCCTCTAATCATCGAATTCAATCAACGGCATTTTCCTGCACATTCAAAAATAATTTTAAGTTAGAGAATCATGTATTTCATATGCTCACTATATTGTTCAATTACCAGCCCCTTCCCTACCCCTTTACAGTTAAATGATCCCCAAATATGTACAAAAATCTATAAAATCTAGGAGGAAACAATAGGCCATGTATTCCAAGACTGTCACATTAGGAAAATATATGAACGATAAAATAAATTTTGACAATAAATAGTAGGCAAACAGTAAAATTATCTCAATCATGTACAAAGTAGACCCATCCCAATTTGAATAATAAAATTTGTTCCCATTTCCTCAACTCATCACATAAAAATAAGAATTAATAATTTCTAGCATTTTCTTAATCACCTCATTCTAATTAATAGTTTCTATTATTTATTAAAACTATTAGAACATAAGAGTAGTCTTAAAGTGTAGAAATTAAGCTAGTTACTCTAAGATGTGGATGGTATGTAATACAGGTTAGAGCTACCGGAAGTTCGTCTTAGCAAATACAAAACCTTAATTTTAGATGCACTTTATAAAAAAAATTGTTACAGTATGTTATGCACATCCAAGAAAGACTCAACTTTGCCAGCATTTGTACCAAGGGTCATAAAAACACACACAACAAAAATAACAATAAAAACACTAAAATAGAGATAAAAGCAAGGTTATTAGTTGAGGAGGGATTCCGTTTTTATCGTAGACAACATCACCGGGTACCAATTCTTAGTACAAAGATCATCTTCCTAGCCCTAAGCAATGAAAACACCTCCATGTCAATGAGGCTCGACAAGAACAATACTAACACTCTTTGAAATAAACACACCTCCATTGCAAAAGAGAAAAAGTAAACAAGAACTAGGCTTCTAGATTAAGACAAATGACAACCTATTATGTTGTGGTTTTCCCTTCATTTTACACATATCACATCTGTTGGATAACTGAATTTTCGTGATCATCATATTATACTGAGTAAGGTATGTCTCATTCAGATCAAACTAAGCAGCATATAGAAAATTATAGTGCCCGAGCTCAAGCATATTAACCAAGACGCATATGAAAAATATCAACATAACTATCAGCATGAGTAGGCTCTATGTCGAAATCATATAGGTAAAGATTAGCATGTTTATTCATCACAACATAAAAACAAGAGTGATCGAGCAAGGTGAACGATCCTTCCCCCATTATAGAACTATCGAGATACAAATTTTCAACAAACATTCAACAAAAATTAGATTATTTTGGACAGATAGATACATTGCCTATAATAGATGCAAAAAGAAGGTAGATTTGCAGTATATCTGTTGATAGTGGAAAAGGAGGGAGGTTTCCATGGATCAGTACAATTTTATCAAAAGTAACTTTACGATAATACATTAACACAATCACAAAAATAAATAGCAAAAGCTTAGACAAATAACATAATCTTGGTTGAAATAAAAATAAATTGCAGCAACTTCAAAATAATTTGTATGCACTCACCTTCTATAGGAAAATTTTTGAATTGTCAGCCTATATAAATTTCAATAACATCAACTCCAAAGTATCTATCCTCTTCAACCAATTTTCACTACTTCTTGTCGACTAAGTATCCTCACTAACAATGTACAAATTGAAAATATATCCAGAATCAATAGAATACAATTGAATAATTAAAGCACTAGATAAAGAACATAACCATGAAATAGAAAAAGTGATGTACACTTGGTAAAATAGTAAGGAGTGTAGGAGTACACTAAGGCAGGTGGCACTCCAACACCACTTATTGGAGGCATGCAATAAGGCATCCGGGCTGGTTGTGTACCATAGTATCTGCCACTGCTGATCTTTGACAAACTCGTCCGTCCTTGCATCCCATTTCTAGCTTATTGCTTCCATACGATTTGCTCCTGTACAAGTAATTACTGTTTCTTCTCCAAATCTGCCATTCTTATATACGAAGGAGGTGGGAAAATCAAAGATGCAGAAAATGGATCTTGTCCAACTATATAAACTATTCTTCAGATGCAGAGAGTGCTAAAACTGGTGTTGAACTCTTCCCTTGCCCAGGTAAATGCTAAACAGCTCGCACTACCAAAACTCTAATGGGAAGTGATGACATGTTTCCTAACCATTCCTTGATCATACATCCATATAAAAACAGCGGTTCAAGTCTACCGCCTATTGTTGCCTTCTGCTGAGATACATCACTAGTTGTCTCAACAAAAGCCAACTCCAAAGCAGTCCGCTAGATTCTGCAAAGGAGAGGACACCTCAGGTCCACTGTTAGAGGATAATGCTTCCCATAATGTATTGTTTGTTCTAGGCCCAGCAAATAATATTATCATTAAACTTGACGAAGCTTCCAAAAACATCATGGATCATTTCTCTAGTATTAGCGCTCCTTAAATCTTTTTCACTATCATTATATTCTTCAGTACTTGTTGATACATTGAGACTCTCCTTGACAAAAACAAGTATTATATTATGGAAAAATACGATTAACGACGAGTTGATTATATGTCACTGCTCGATTTACTTTATCATAGAGCACACATTTTGTATAGGGGCGTGAAATTGTTCCTCCATTATGATATTAACGAAATGCCATCAATTCCCCAGTAGGATGGTTTGTTTATCAGACGACGCTCAGTAGCTACGGGTCTTCAATTGGCACCTGAAAAATTGTCAAAAAAATCTGCCAAGACTTGGTGTGTTTGGTAAATTCAACCCAAGTATTTTATGAACCATGGATGATCATCTTAGGGTATTTTAGGTATATTAAGAGGGTACAAACACAAAGACCTAATTTTAGACTTCATTTTCAAAAACCTAAAACCCCTCCCTCATGATAGACTCACTCAAACTCCATGGAAGCTATAATTAAAGGAAAGGATAAAAGGGGCTGGATGTGGACGTTTTCTCAATCAAAAAATTGTGGGTTTTTATTTATTGAGTCATGGTAGTCATCCTTGAACTTCCTTTCATTCAAGAAGCCATTTCTAAATGATTTTTAGAAGGATTTCAAACTTGAAACTTCTTTATTCCTTGACTCTAAGTATGGGTCTTTGTATGAAAAGGTCTTAATGATTAAAAAGAGTTGTTATTATTGTTGAGTGATGATTTTAATTTCAAAACCATATGAACCCAAGTTTATCTTTTTATAAACTTTTGGCCTATGTAATGGGTCTAATGAGCATGACAAATAAATGTTAAGAGTTATGTCTTCTTTATGGTTATATTGTGTTTTAGCTACTACCCTCAGGGCTATTTTATGATTTATTTGAGAAATTATGAATAGGTGGTTAAAGCTTTGATGTGTAGTTTGTTGGTTATATTATTTAGTTCTTATTGCGAAATGTTCTTGAGTTGTATGATCCACCTTTTGTGGTGGTATTTACTTGAAATATATTATTATGAAGTTACTTGTATATTGTAAATATGGCCATGAAGGTATATAATGTGATTTAAGATGATAATGATGTCGTTCTTGTTCATGTGTTATCTAAAGCTTGTTAGGTATGATTTATAGAGACTATGCCTGAATGAAGTACATGTCTATGTGAAGTATGCTAGGGACTATGTCTAAGAGAATTATATATTTATGTGATGTATGATAATGTGTGTAATATGATGAATGAATATGCAAGGTGTCTAGACATGAGTGCTATGAAAATAGTGATTATGTGAAAGATGTGCTCATATGTACCCACACTCTCATACTTGAATGTATCAATCAAAAGGGGAGTCTTGGGGTGAACACTCTTCGTGAGTTGAGATGTAGTGTTTACGGGCAATCTCACTATCTCTCAAGAGCTTTCTAAGATAGGTTGAGGGATGGATACACTTTATGAGTTGAGGTGTGGTGTCCAATAAGTTATTACTTAACCTATAATAATGAATGTTTAAGACTCCGTGGGGGAGTTATGCCTAGCACCGAGAGGATATGATAAAGAGATGGTTACACTTCGTGAGTTGAGATGTTGTATCCAATATACCTCTTGAGATGAGTACTCCTCGTTAGTAGAGAAGGAGTTACTTAGAAGCAATCTCCTTATCCCATAACTATGTTCCCTCATAGGTGCAACTATTGGACAATCCATGCAAAGGCTAAGAGAATGACCCTACTTAGGCAAGTGGGGATCCTTCATCCGATAGGGGATAATATCGAGATTCCATATCTAGCTCTCATGGTCTACGTCCGTTAAAGCTATCTCCCACAAAAGAATGTATGAACTAAGTCTCCTCAAGAGTGAACTACTTAGTGTAGTGGTGGTATGGGAAGCTATTTATCCATATCACAAGTTTATACTTGAAAGGGGAGTCTTGGTGCATCTTTGTCTTTAATGTATGAATGTGTTTTTATGCAATGAAATGAAGTTATGTGACTTAATGTCTAATGATAAGTAAGCATGCTAAAGTTTTGTTCTGTATAATGAAGTTTATGAATGATGTATTTGGTGTATCTAACCTCATTAAATCCTCAAGGATCACAAAGTTGGAGTAGTAGTATGGGATGGTATTCTCATATTGCACATTGTGTAACTTGCTAGTGCACTTGGGTAAGGGCACTTAGGTAATAATTTACATGCAAGTATGTTCCTCTAACGTCTAGTAATAAGATGTGGACTTGTTACCTCAACGAAGTAAAAACCTATAACATATCATTCAAGAAGCAAATTGGCATAACCAACATAATTTATCGGTCATCCTATTCACCACTATAATATCATCAATTTAAGTATCACAAGTATCATATTATCTATCAAGTATAATCACACTTCAACATCAAGTAATCCACATATGATTACACTATAGTCTACTAAACACATACATCATCAAGTAGAATGACTCATGCTTTGAGTCCATATAAAAAAGTAAGTCATCAAGACATTCATACTATCCACATAATCAAGGTAGAGCATGATAAATCCATGATACTTGAAGTAATGCCAACGAGGCCACATCATTCAAAATTCATAAAGTAATGTCGACAAAGACACATTAGCACAAGTATAACACATAAGCACCGCCACCATAAGTGGAGCAGATAGAACATCATTACTATCTAAGGCATATATTACATAATTTAGAAAAATTTAGATCAATATACCATGATTCAACCTCACAACTTCAATCCTTAGCCAATTCATCCACTTAATATGACAAGGACCTCATCAATGGTCATGATCATCAATTCCACCTAATAATCACAATACATAATGAATTAAGGATAATACAATATGAATTTATGAAATTAGGGCAGCCAACTAATAATTCTAGAATTATTCTATCATAATTCAATTGCCTTAATCAAATTACATAAAAATTCAATTGCACTAAGACATAATCAGTTCACACACAGAGTAGTCAAATATTGGATTACATGAATTACATGCATTCATATAGTTTTAGGTTCATATTCTAAATAAATACTATTCAATCAATATATAATGATTAAAACATTTTAAGAAAGAACCCATGTAGAGATTATAAAATTTGGACATGTTCATATGTGAAAGACTTTATTAATCACTTTAAAGTTTGGCTCCTTGAAGAAAAGAGATTAAAGGATGAAGTACATAGATGCTAGACCATGAATTTGATGAAGAATCACCAAAAAAAATCTTCAATCCAAGCTCTATCTTGAGTTTTGGCTCCAATGGAGTTCTACAGAATTTCTTAGAGAACTTTGTTTTTGATTTTGAATAATTAATTCATCTACGTGTTTAAACCATATAAAATTATTTATAATACCCAAAATATCCCTAGGAAACCGCTTAAACATTTATTTTTATGTGGGTTAAATTTACCAATTCACTCCTTAACTTTACATCGAGTTGTATGAAGGTGCAGACTCGATCGACGACTGCCCATCGATGGGATCAAAGACTGGCCTTTGGAATCTTAATCTCTCTATGTTATATCTTGACCAACTACTCCCAACTACGGGGAATCAGTCCATCTACTGGGCGTTAATGCTCTCCGTAGGTTAGGTTGGTTCGGAATACCTTAGCCCAAAAGATCGGTCCATCTTGAAGGATCCTTCGTTGGTTCATTGGGGCTTTTTTCGGACATTTCTCACCCGAATATGTTTGTATACAAGTTTAGGAGCCCTCACATCAGTTTCATAAAAAACAAACACGTAAATGTCAATGAAAACACTATGACACACAAGGTCGTTCAAGGAGAACCTTTCAAACGTCATGGACGTTAGACCTCCAAACTTCATGAAACTTTAGAAACTTCCTAAAAACACCATTATAAAACATTTTAGGACTTAAAAAAAATTGTGACAAACATATTAAGCTATTGTTTAACCTAATTCATTTTTAGAGGTGTTACACATCTTCAATTTCTTTCCAAATCTCATAATGTTCTTCATTAGTGATATTTTTAGGAAAACCCAATCATTTATTTGGAACACATAGTCCATTTCTCCTTACATTTGCATTGGACTTCTGGAAACTCTAGGATGTGAAATCTCTTTATATGATGAGATAAACTCTTCCCATAGCATAAACCAAATTTTGCCCTATCAAAGCTGCTTCACCTAATTTAAACCAACCAATTGGACATATTCACCTACGCCAATATGATATATCATATGAAATTAGTTGAATATTGTAAATGTAGCTATTATTGTAGGTGAACTCTATGAAAGGCAGGTAATCATCAAAAATTCCCTTGAAATTGATCATACAAGCTCTCAATATGTCCTCATAAGTCTGAATGGTATACTCTAACTTACCATACATTTATGAATGAATTGTTTTGCTGATTTTAACGTGAGCACTAATACATTTTGAAATGATTTCCAGAAATGAGAGTCAAACTGAGGACCATTATCATAGATCATAGAAAAAGGAACCACAAAAAAAATGACTATCTTATAAATGTAAATGAGGATGCATTCCTTCACCGAACCAATAGTATTAACAATCAAAAATTGAGTGGACTTAGTAATTCTATAAACTATTACCCCATCTTGTCTACGAGTGCGAGGTAAAACCATAATGAAATCCATGTTTATCACTTACCACTTCCATGTAGGAATGTATATCTTTTGAATCATACCTCCTTGTTTCTGATTAATAACCTTCACCTATTGACAATAAAGGCACTCAACCACAAAATCTTTTATATCCATTTTAATGCCATTCAACAAAAACACTTTCTGCAATCATTATACATTATAGTGGCATCGGATGAATATAATAGTTGGAGTTATGGGATTTAGTACAGATCTGTTGTCTCAATTCACCAACCTTAGGAAAACATGATCAACCCTGGTAGCAAAGGATACCATCACTCCTTGGGTGAAAATATAAACTTTTTGTTGATGAGTTTCACCCATACGTTCGAGAAATATAGGATTAGTATCTTCTTTTTTCGTTAACCTCTGCTACCAAGAAGATTTTTACACATTTGGAACTATCACACCATTATGTGATATGTTGATAAGTAAATCTCGTAAGTGAATAAGCTAGTGAACCATAGATAGTCTCTTAAGAGCATCAACTACTACATTGGCCATACTAAGAGGGTAAATCAGATTCATATCATAGTCCTTGAAGAAGCGAAGTCATCTTCCCTGGAAAATATTCAACTCTTTCTGGGTGAACACACATGGAATGCTCTTATGTTATATGAACATATATATGTGAACACCATACAAGTAATGTCTCCAAATCATTCTGGAAAATACGTTTGCTACAATCTCGAAAACAAGATAGTTTTTATCGTGTACTTTGGGTTGTCTAGAAGCACAATCTATAACCTTACCTTGATACATTAAGACACAACCTAATCAAACTCTGGATGTATCACAATAGATCACAAAATTATCTTAATCCTCCCTTAGAGAAAAAACAAGAGTTGTAGTCAACCTAGTTTTAAGTTCTGAGAAGCTCTTCTCACTCTCATCTCACAAATGAAACTTAAACTTCTTATAAGTTAACTTAGTCTATGGAGAAGATATCGATGAAAATATTTCTAGGAAACTTAAATGATAACAGGCGAAACACAAAAAACATCTGATATGTGTAAGAGAGGTGGATCTAGGCCATTGCTTCATTTCCTCTATATTCTGAGAATCCACTCGAATCACTTCGCCAAATACCATATGCCAAATAAAAGGAATTGTTTGTTACCAAAAATCCAAACACTACTTGGTCACCATGTTCATTAAATCTACGAAAGCTACAAGAGCACTTGTTAGTCTAAATGACATAACTAGAACCCTGAAGTTGGTCGAAAAAATCATCAATCATGGTCATTGGGTAATTATTTCTGATTGTGACTTTGTTCATGTTAGATCGTCAATGCACATCCTGGGAGAACCATCTTTCTTTTTCATGAACAACACAGATGCACCCCATTGGGAAATACTAGTTTTGATGAAGACATTATCTAGAAGTTCTTTAAACTATTCTTTTGATTTCATAAGCTCAGATGGAATCATTCTGTAAGGAGGAATCAAAATTGACTTGATATTTTGAAGGAGATCTATTTCGAAGTCGTTTTCCCTTTCAAGAGTATTTTGGGATAATCTTCATGAAACACCTTACAAACTGATTTACTACTGGAGTTGAATGAAGAGTTGGGTATGACAGCTCTAATACTTAACCTTAACTAGGTGGTAAAGATACCCATATGAGATCATATTTATAAACTTAATTTAGGAAATGAGAGAATGTGAGAGAGTAAGTGTTGTATACCCGTCTATTTATAACTTGGTCACCATCTTGATAGAGACTGAGAGGTTTGTAATAGAATTTTTCGACTAGCATCGAAGTTCACTGCTATATATGGATTTACAAGGAAAGAGTAGTTACAGGATCTAATAAAGAATAGTAATATAAATTAAAGACTCATAAAGTACAAGTTACCACACAAAAAATTATTCTTGGTATTGGCGAGCTTGGAGAGCAGACAACCTGTTAAAGCGCTGACCGCCACCTATACTAAATGAAGCACTCTACTGGTGCTGCAAGAGCTACAAATTAAGCTCTTCTGTTGTTATCTCTTTCTCCCTATTTATACTATGGGAAATCTCCCAAAATTTGACAATCTTAAATATAACAAAACCTCCCTACTTTCCTAAAAGACACTCGCCCGGAAAGTTCTAACCACACTTTTGACAAGTTGCGTTAGTTTTACTAAAAATTTCCCTGAGACTTAGTTCCTGATGCCCTACGTTTCTGATCATGTTGAATCGTCGAGGATGGAATAGATGATGGGGCTAGAGCTTAAGACCTTAGCTAAAATTGCGAGCGATTTCCACCACCCCATTTCTGCTGAGAGTACTCCTAGTTCCATGATTTAGCCTTTTTGTTGTCCTTAGCATGTTATCTAAGATTGCCTCCCTTAATATGGTGAGAATTATTCATTTCCTAGAGATGTTCATATTATCAAACAACACAACATTTTTGCACTTTTTCTTTACAAATTAATATACCCCAAAATTTACTCATTTGTGCCCTGGGATCAGCAACAATAAGCGGATAATACTAAGAGAGTCGCCTAAACTTCAGTACGTTAACCTCCCACAAATATCTCGGGAAGAACCTATCAAGGAATGCTCAAAGTAAAATACTCCAAAATTACAAAAGCTACATTCTCAGCATTATTTTCCTTCGACTACGTAAACCAATGTGTATTACATCCTTAAGCTAGTAGGACACCAATTCTACTATATAATTTCTAGTTACTTATATGACTCCAAAGATCTTCTTGACCTCATCAATGATGCTTTTGGGGCACTCAACCAACTTGTGACCCTAGAAACTCACGCAGATTCATCCATTGAAAATCATGGACCCTAGTTTTCATTTTTCCACCACCACCATTAAGAGGAACCAAAACATGTTAATTGTTCTGGTTGGATACACTTGGAGAAAAAATCTGAATACTATTCAACAACTTTGCATTCAAAACCTCAAGGTCTGGGACTTGAGGAACTACTTAGCGTTGCAGGCATTAGCATTCCTTGTGTAAGCTCTATGAGGAGGCATGACCAGAAACAAATAACATCAAGTTACAAAGGAGATCATACCCAGACACAATAAAAATAACACAAAATTAAAGTTTTTCCTACATTAGTCTGTAACTTCCCCCTCATAGGTGTGGCGTGCTTCAAACTTAAAAAAGAGACTCTACTTAGTGCAATTTTTCAAACATCCTAGGACTGTTAAACCCAAATCTCAAAACCCAATTTTTTTAATGCCCTGAGGATACCTCCTTGACATTAACACAAGACCTAGGATCAATATTGACCCCAAACTAACCCTAAGCTATCTTATCATAAGCATACTACAATTTACTTATATAAGAGACACCATGTAGCAGTTATAATCATAAGATAAACAAAATTATGTGGAATATCAACTACTAGTGTGAATATATGATTACTGAGCAATAGTTAATGATACCAAATATATATATAGTAACACTGAACCTCAAACAAAATTATGTTTGGAATAAACCTTTGACACACTATTGATTCTTTGACATGGCTTTAGCTAATTTTAGCAAAACATAAAATGAACGAAGACCAATTGAAGTACAAGATTTATATAGTCCTCGAGGAATGAGGAATCACAATTAATACTATTTAATAGGGATTAGAAACCGATATAAGCATAATTTGAATGATGAGAACTTGAACTTGCAGCACGAAAAGATGTAGAGTGGAGTTTGTTTTAGTACTTGAAAGATATTGAGCATACCGGATACGATAAAGTTGAACAGACATATAACTTAAAGATGTATACAAAACAATGATATAATCTAAGCATGATGAAGATAGTGAAATATACGGAACATGAAGTAAACTTAATGCAATGACCAAGTATATAACATGCTAAAAAAGAATACTGATATATATAGAATCCTACTTAGGTGTACTAGAGTCTGACTATGGGAGCTACTATTAAGCCACATAAAACTAGGTGAGATTACCATTTAATTCTATATATGTTCCGAATAAAGATGACCAAATATACCTTGATAGAGGTATAAAGATAAGGCATGACTAGCGTGATCAGTAAAATTAATTCCCAACCTAGGGGACCTAATTAATGGGGGAATGTGGTTCTAGGACTATGAGGGTGATTCACCATAGTCCAAGTTTGCATTATGCCTACTCCCAACTAGAATGATTAAAATAAAAACTAAGGCATGTATATTTCTTATCTATCCTACTTAATGTAATTTATGAACTAAACGAATTTACAAAACTAGGGTTTTCATGTTACATGCAAGAGGCTATGTAAAAATGTTACTTAGACATGATAATTTGATTAATGAGAATACAAGAACTAAATCATAAGAGTTTCTTAATGATCTTGAAACTCTTGGTCTAAGAAATATATTGGGAATTAATATTCTAACTGAACTCTAGGGACTTAACGGGTGAAACTAAACCAGTAATGACATACCACATATCATGTGGCCAAATCTTTTGTGAAATCATTCTATTTTGGGAAACAACAAAAAAGAAGCCTTATGGTTGTTCTTTGGAAAATTGGCGCTTGTTTCTTATTTTTTTGCTCTAAGGTGGAATGAGTTTTGTGAATGATCGATTAGGGGTATGTATTTACTAAGTTACTAAACTTAAATTTACTAGCGCGACGTATTTTAGGGGTTAAAAACCATAGCTTAGGTGTACAACACATAGGGAAACCAACAAAATCGACCCAAATAATAATTTGATGGGACCGATCACAGAGCCACTGACGGACCATCAAAGTGAACAAAATCCTTCAAGTGGGTCATCGTCTCCTGGAACAAGTTCTTGTTGGCCTAACCACGAGCCCTACCCCTTCTCGTGTGAAGGATCATGGATGTGAAAAACGTCATAGTTCTTCACTTTGTTAGGTGGTCTGATTTCTTAGGTTCACGGACCCTCCCACGGAAAATTATTAAGAGCAAACATGTCCAGAGATCCATTATCTTGTGCCTTTGCTTCAGAAGTTCTTCCTCATTCCCACGACCCGTAAGGTGGTCCATGGCCCGTGAAGGGCTTTATGGTCCACCATATCTAGTGCTTGGTAGGAACCACAAAAAAGTCGACATACCAAGGTTTTGGTCGTGTTATGCGAACCCGAACATGGTTCACTTATTTTTCTATTGTTCTGGTCTTATGAGTTATGATGTAGTACAATATCTCTCCCGTGGGAAAACTTTTCTTCCAATAAAAAATATCTAGCTGAGTAGTAGGGAAGAAGCTTCAAACCCTACCACTAAGTATTGGAACCAAATATCTGGTTGAACTAAATTCTAAGAATAGGCAAATATGCTGAAATGCACGTATAACTGAAGAGACAATGTACTAAAACAGAATACAAAGGAGTAATCTGGGAGACTGGAGAAGAACTATTACCTTAGTCTTGTATTGAATCTTAAGGAAATAGATTAGGATACATGGTATTTATGGATGTTTCTGCTTCCGAAGTATCTCCTTTAAGAGAGTGACTCCTCTACAAAACCTTAACTAAAGCGGTTTATTTGTTACTCAACCTTCGAAGATGACGATCAAAAATTTCAACTAGGACCTCCTCATAAGTGAGACTATACTTAAAAACCACACTCTCTAATGGTTCTATTGAGGCTGAATCACCCGTACAATTTTTTAACAATGAAATTTGAAATATTGGACGGATTGCTGCTAGTTTCGCTGACAACTCTAACTCCTAACACACTTTACAAACCCTTTTTAAGAACCTGTAAGGGACTATACATCTATGACTGAGCTTACCATTTTTTGAATAATTTAACACCGCCTTCATAGGTGATACTTTGAGGTAAACCCAATAATAAATTTGGAACTCAAATTCCCTTGTCCTTACAAGTTTATAGATCTTATGGCAACTACGGGCTGTCTTAAGACTATCTTTGATGAGCATAATTTTTTCTACAACATCATGAATCAATTTTTGCCCTATCAAGGCTTCTTCACCTACTTCAAACCAACAAACAAAGAGATTTGTACCTACGCCCATAAAATTCTTCATAAAGGGCCATCAAAATACGGGAATGGTAGCTATTATTGTAGAAGAACTCTATGAGTGGTAGGTTATCATCCCATATTCCCTTGAAATTTATAACATAAGATCTCACTATGTCCTTTCAAGTCCTACAATTATGCTCTGCCTGATTATCCATTCGTGGATAAAATGTTTGTCTATGATTTACCTCAGCACCAAGACCTTTATTATAATTTCTAGAAATGAGAGGTAAACCCAGGATCTCTTTTTGAGTTCAATTTACAAAGGAACCCCATGTAACCTAACTATCGCTATAATATAAACCTTGTCATAGGCCTCTGCCGAATATGTAGTATTAACAATTAATTAATGAGCAGACTTAGTAAGTCTATCTACCATTACTCAAATGCAGTAATGATGTATGCCAGTACGAGGTAAGCTTATAATGAAATCCATTTTTAAAACTTACCAATTCCATGTAGGAATGTAAATCTATTGATTCATAACTCCCGATGTCTGATGTTCTACCTTCACCTAGTAAAAACTAGGGCATTTAGTAACAAAATATACTATATCCCCTTTCATACCATTCCATCAAAAGACTTCCTGCAGATCATGGTATATCTTAGTGATACCTGTATGAATAGAATACCTTTAGTGATGGGGTTCTATAACCCTGGTAGAGAAGCACAGTATATCCCCCTTGGGAGAAATATCAACTTTTTGCTTATAAGTTGCACCCTTTAATTGAAGTAATAGCGGGTAACTGTCTTAAATTTCATAAACCTTCTCTACCAATAAAGATTAAGACCCATTGTAAACTATCACACCATTATATGATATGTTTATAAGGATAACATGTTAAGTGAGCAAACTGGTGAACATCTTTTGATAATTTATTCCTCTCTTCCTCGACATGTGCTACACTACCCATAGATATTCAACTAACAGAAACAACTACTATATTGGCCTTACTAGGATGATAAAACACTTTGATGTCATAGTCATTGAGGATCTCAAGCCATCGCTTCTTGCAAATATTTTACTTTTTCTAGGTGAACACATACTGAATGTTTTTATGGCATATGAAAATATCTACCTGAGCACCATACAAGTAATGTCTCCAAATCTTTAGGGAAAATACTATGGCAGCAAGATCGTATTATTAAGTCAGATAGTTCATCCCGTGTAGCTTATTCTTTCTAGACACATAAGATATAACCTTACTTTACTGCATTGTCACACAACCAAGGTGGACTCCTAATACATTACAAAGATCACATAAATGTTTGAACCCTCTTGTACAGTCAAAAAAGGAGCTATAGTCACCCTAGTGTTCGGTTCTAAGAAACTCTTCTAACACTCATCTGACCACTGAAACATAATTTTTTCCTGATTCAACTTAGGAAATCAATCCAGGGACTTTCTGCAATTAACAACTTAACCTAAGAAACTTTTGATATTTGTAGAAGAGTGGGTTTTGGCCATTTCTTTACTACCTATATTTTTTAGGTATCCACTCGAATTCCTTCTTTAGATACTAAATTCCCAAAAAAGGGAAGTGTTTGTAACAAAAACTCAAATTTGCTCAACTTAACAAATAGCTAGCGATCTTTGAGAGTTTGAAGGACAACCCTTAAATGAGTCGTACTCTATTCTTCATTCCTATAGTAAATGAAGAAATTATCAATAAACATGACGATTAACAAGTTCAAATACTACATGAACACCTTTTTTATTAATTCAATCAGAGGTACATGTGTATTGGTTAGTCCAAATGACATAACTACAAATTAATAATGACCATACTGAGTTCTGAATGTTGTTTTTTGAATGCCTATGTAACACTCCAAAAGTATAAATTATAATGTATTGAATTCATTTAGAATGTTTTAGAGTCAAAAATGTCAAGGAACGTCCACGATGTCCAAAGACTAGTGCAAAAGGTGCTACGGTGCCTTAGCATATTTGACGAGGTTTTAGGAGTCAAAATTTATTGAAATTAGGTGGGAAGGTGTTATACATGCATTATAGTTGGTTTAGGATGAAAATTTATGGATACGACTCCCCAAGGACCAACCAAGGGTTCTTGAGGAGGACCATTGTATTTTGGCTAAAAGTTGTCTAAGACAATAGCCATCGACAAGGGGCAGGCTACGAGGCATGGTATAATTGACGGAGATTCAATTACCTCTATCGATCGTCTCATATACATTTTCGTGAAGGGGTCATTTTGGAAAGTCTCTAACAAAAATGACGGACGTGCAGCACAGAAAAGGTGATATACCGTGGTTTCACGGTATTTTTAATGTTTTTTCCATAAGTTAAGTGTGTGTACAAAAGCATTTTTGTATTTATTTTTATATAATTTTCTCTTTATTTGCAGGAAATCTATCCAAAGATGAATGCGGACGTTTTTCAGCAAGAAATGCATAAAAGTTACCACCTACGGAGCTTATGACGGTTCGTCGAGCTTGTGACGGTCCATAGTTGGCGTCGTAGTGAAGCTGCTGAAGGAAGATGGGATGTCTGACCTAAGTGTGGGATTACGAAAGTTTAGGATGGACCGTCATATCCACGGTGGTCTGTCTTGATGGTTCGTCCCAATTCTCAAGAAGTTTAAGTGTTATGGGACAGAGACCCTCGAAGGACCATCATGCTTGCAACGGTCTGTCATACCTGCCGTCCAGGGTAATGAAGAGAGAAGAAGAAGAATTTGTAAAGTATGGGACAACGGAAGCCATGATGGCCGGTCATAACCACGACGGATTGTCACGAGGTCCGTCGACCCAACCGTGTTTTGGTAGATTTTCAGTAATTAGTGTCCTTCTTTTATTAGGTTTTTGTTTTTTATAAATAGTTTGAATAACCTTGTTTTGGGGGTTACACTTTTGGTTGTTAGACACTTTGTTTGTTAAACTCTTTGATCTTAGACTCTTGGATAATAGAATTTTTGATCGTCACACTTTTTCTTGAATTTATTGTTTGTTATTTTGTTGATTAATGAAGTGAATTTCTGGATTTTATTCTTTCTCATCAAAGTAAGTGCATGAATTCTTATAAATATATGAATATTGTTATTATGACTATGGGTAACTAAACTCTATAATTAGGGTTGTGGGAACCATGGGTAAATAATGAGGTAAAATCTAACAAAAATAACAATTCCAGAATAGTATTTTGCATGTATTGATAATTCTTTGATTTAGAAGTCCTTTTAACGGATGGACAACGTTAGAACTCGCCTTAATGCGACTTGCCGGACCAAGGAGGTAGATAATAGGAAAAAAATTATCAACATAGATTTAGTGTATACTATATAATAGGCTAGTGTCGATTGGTATGAGGTCATAACTTAGTCAAATATCGAATACAATGCTTAATATGAGGTAAAGGTAAGGTTAGTATAGCAAAACACTTAGCCGGACCAAGGTGCAGAGTAAATTTTCTAGATGCCGGACCAAGGATTTAGAAATACATAACTTATAACTTTGCATGCAAGATACTAGGAAAGAATTGTTATAGTTAGAATTATCAAGTTAGGAACCTGTAGGGAACACATAAACCCTAGTTACTTTTATTAATTGATTAAACTCCAAAATTTGATTCTATTACTTGGTTACTTTAATTTAGTTAGTTATTTTCTTTAATTTAGAAATAAAAGCCCCCCTTTTATTGTGTTTTGTTTTCTAAGGAAATAATTGACTAAATAATAGTAATAATAGATTAAAGTTAAGTCTGTACTATTTTCCTCATGGGATCGATCTCAACCTGATTAGTTAGATTCTTTACTTGATACGACCACTTTATTTCTTATTTGAGAAGTAAGTTTGAGCGTATCAAAGGGCCTTGGACGTCGACTGACCTACGCCCTATAGGTTGGGGTATCGTAGGTCAGTTCTGTGTTTTACTATTTTATTTTAATTGTTAATTAAGGGTTGGGGGAGATTTAATTAAGTTAATTAATGAACATTATATAAATACCTAATCCTAATTAAACTAACCCCCACAATTCCCAAACTCAAAGTGCTCTTCGTTCTCTCCACTTTCTTTCTTCCCAAAGAAGAAATCCATAGGAGAGCTAGGTAAAGATCTTAGGGAAGAAAGAAGACTACATTTATAAATCAATCTTCAAATAACAAGGTATGTGATCATTTAACCTTTAGGATTCCTTTCCCCGAAGGGTTCTTCAAAAATAAATTTCAAAAAGATAAGTTCCATGTAGGTTTCGTTATATTACGAAATTAATATTCTAAACTGCATTGTATATTTTTTATTTTGATTATTTTTGCTCTTATTATAACGTATTATGATTCAATTATTCTAGTTTTTTATGAGTAACATAGTTTGTGGATTAAATCATGAAATTGACCCAGGTCCCTAACCCTAGGTTATGAACTAGTGATAAATTAATGTGTAGTGATTCACTTGACTTCATTATTGTATTAATATTATTGTGTGATGATATTACACCCATTGTTGGGTTCAATTTGATGGTTGATGGTAAACCCTTGGATGATTGCTTGTGAAGGAGATAAGGTATGTCTTTTACTCAAACCATTACTTCATATATGATGTATTATACTTGGTAATGAAGTTCAATTGAAGTATGTCTTGTAATAGGATTATGTAGGTGTGGTATGATGATGCAATTGAAATGTATTGATTATGTGATTGTGATATTATGCTTAAGATTTAATGATATTACGTTGTTATGAAGTACCTACATACTTTACTATGATATTATGATGTTAATGTACTAATCTCACATATCAGGGTTGTAATGAAAGATGTTCTCATGTAACTCCTATCGATATAATGACCATGATTATACAAGGATATATTCTCCTATGACCTAAACTAGATTGTTGATGAAAGACATTTGAAATGGAATCTAGCTTCGCACAGAGTGAACTACAAGTCTGGAGTATCCCTTCCCACATAGGAAAGGTAGGTTTAGTAATGTACTCATCAGATTGGAGACTATAATGAATGTATCATAAAGAGGGTCCCAAATACAAGTCCAAGTTCTTGAGCGATGTGTCCCTCATAGGAATACTAGCTAGTGGATCCACATCGGTGCTATTTTCATGTTTTGGTACTACCTTTACAAGTAGTACACTTTCTTTCGGCGTAGGGTTTTGTGACACTGAATTCCACATTGACTCATGTCATCTACGTCGGTTAAGGAAAGATATTCCCAAAAGTAAAATGAAGTAATAATGTGAACTTTAACTATGATTACTTGAGCGATTTGACTTAGTCTAGGTAAGGGTTTAAGACTCTACATGTACATTGCACTAGTTGGCCTTGAGGGTAGTCTTAAGAGGATGTTCTTATTTTTTTATGCTCTTATAAAGTAAATTAAATGTATGTGTTGACTTTTATATATTGATGATACTTTATGATGTTGGTTTTATGTAAGAACATTCCATTGGTCTATATTGCAAATATGATCATCATTACTATTTATGCTATGTTATGAGATAGTAAAGATTGTTCATGATTCTTTGTTGGGTTTACTTTATTGAGTAGTGTTATGGGGCTTTACTTAGTCATTGCACTTGTATACTTGATGGGAGTTATGAGTAAGGGTCATGTATGTGTTGTTATGACATAAACTCTTATATGTTCTTTGTTTATATAACATGATATTGGAGTTGTGTTGGTTATGGTTCTTGTATGCTATTAATCATGAAGACTTGGTTATACTTGATGATATTGGTCTTGTGTTTAATATGATTTTTTCTTAATGAATATGTTGTTTATTGTCCTATATGAGTTCTTTATAGTGCATAAGGCCTTTCAAAGTAATTTTGCGTGGTTTTGGAATAAATGTTCTTTTTAGCATGATTTTGATATTGTGTGAGCATATGATCCCATACTTAGTAAAAGTGATGTGCTAACCCCATTTCTCTGTTTTTCTCCAACATTTTAGGTGTCAATCGTGGAAGGATTCGTGACCATTTTGAAGGAAGGCTTGGATCATTTCTCCAAATGTGGGTATGTCATCTTGTTGTGAGGATGATGCCTTTCTATCACTCTACCTTTGTTGCATTGTTATAGTCTAAAGATACTGATATCACTCATGTTATTTCAAGACATTGTTGTAAGCCCTAAATGGAACTTTTACATTTGTTTAAGGGTTATAGCCCTATTATTCTATTCCGTTTAGATGGTTTAATATGTGACATCATTATTGAGACTATATTATGTATGTTATCTATATATGATATAAAAGTAGAAAAATATGTAGTCTTCTTAACAAGGAGCCTAAGTAACCTCACGATGAATACATTATGTGTGAGCGAGATCTCTAAATAAACCACATAAAGTAGATATAGATGAAAATGCTAATGTTTTTAAACTTTATAACCTATGAATGTAATGATAAATTGAAAGATCCTAGTCTTACTCCTCTGCTAGGACGGCGACGCCGGCTACGTCTAGGGGGTGCTCCTCAAATCTGAAAAACTTGGTATCAGAGTATGAGGTTGAATATCACTAGAAAATGTATATAATTAAACCATGTCTATGTAGATTTTTATTCATAATTGTGAAGCACGCCACACTTATGAAAGAGAGACTATGTGATACTTTGAAACTCTCATTTACTTGCATTGCTACATCGTGCTCTAGAGTCTTATATTATGTGCTTTCATGTAAACCTTGTATCGTGGTTATTTGTATGTATACTCGAAGAACAGCTGCTAGAAGGGTCGAAGAAGAAATGGAAAATATGGAAGTTCATGACAACCAAGTGACTCCACTTGAAGAAGTTTCTATGGGTGATCAAGTTTCGGTTGATCCTCCACCTATGACCGATAGAGAGATAAGAGCATCCTTTCTCACCTTTGACCAAGCCATGACCTTTCAACCTAATGTCATCACTTTTAAAGTTCAAGACATAACGACCCAAGTGAATAGGGAGGTAGAACCTCGAGTGCCTCAACATGCTAACATTATGGCCTCACATTTGAGATTCTTCACTAGTATTAATCTCCTTATGATCATTAGGTCGAGGTCGGATGAAGACCATCAAGATTTCCTCGATGAGGTCTATAAGATTCTCTATGCCTTGGGCTTGACTTCAATTGACAAGGCCGAGTTGGTGGCCTATCAACGAAAGGATGTGGCCCAAACTTGGTACCTGCAATGGAGGGATATTAGGCACTAAGGTTTTCTCTGGTAACTTTATATATGTTCAAGATGACTTTTCTTGATAGGTTCTTTCCAAGAGAGAGAGAAAGAGGGATGCTAAGGTGGAGGAGTTCATCAACCTTCGTCAAGGAGGTGTGAGTGTACTTGAATATTCCTTAAAGTTTACTAATTTGTCCAACTATTCTCCATACTTGGCTCCAAACCAAAGGGATGAGATGAGTCGTTTTCCTATGAGAGTGTATCTAGACTTGGATGAAGAATATCGTTCGGCTATGGTTCATGATAATATTAATATTTCTCGTCCCATGGTTCATGCTCAACAAGTGGAAGAAACTAGGTTAAGGAGGAAGAATAGGGAGGCAATGAATGAATGGTCTTATGACGGTGGTTCTTCTAAGGGTAGGCTTTACATTCACGATAAGCCTAGATTTAAGAAGAGGTTTTCTAATAAAGTTCCTTCCAAATTTCTTAAGGCTCATGATTATGGGGTGTCTAACTCTATATCTCAAAAGGGAAGAGGTATTAGTTCACCAAGTATGAAGCTAACCTGTGGAAAGAGTGGTAAAAAGCATTATGGTGATTGCTAGTTGGGACGGGGAACTTTTTTAGCTGTGGAAAATATGGTCACATGGCTAGAGATTGACCTAATATCAAGGGGCAAGACAAAATTGGTGGGAAATCTCAAGCTAGTGGTTCTAATGTGGATGCTCCAAAGAAGAATCGCTTTTATGCTCTGCGCTTTAGGGGTGAACAAGAGAGTTCTCCCGATATGGTGATCGTTATGTTACAAATATTCTCTATTAATGGTTATGCTTTACTTTATTTGGGTGTTACCTTGTCCATTTTTACTCCCTTGATAGCTAGAAAGTTTGATGTTTTGCCTGATATCCTAAATGAACCTTTCATGGTAATTACCCCTCTAGGTGAGTCAGTGGTTGAAAAAAGGGTATATAGAAACTGTCCTAATGTTATCCAATAGAGTTACTTATGTTGAATTAGTTGAACTTGATAAGATCGATTTTGATGCGGATGGATTGGTTGCATTATTGTTTTGCTTCCATTGATTGTAGAACAAGAATTCTCAAGTTCAATTTTCCAAATAAACCCGTCTTAGAGTGGAAGGGGGGAAATTCTATTCGTAGAGGTCATATTATATCTTGTCTTAAGTCTTGTATTACCATATTGTAAGATTCAATGATTTAGACTACGAAGATCCACCCATTGAGTTAGTCCCCGTAGTGAGCAAAATTCCGGATGTTTTTCCTAATTATCTTCCATAAATCCCTCCTGAACGGGAAATTGATTTTGGTATTGACTTGCTTCCGGATACCAACCCCATTTCAATTCCTCCTTATCGAATATCTCCGACTTAATGGAAAGAGTTGAAGGCTCAATTCAAAGACTTGCTAGATAAAGGCTTCATTAGACCTAGTATTTCTCCATGGGGTGCCCCAGTATTGTTTGTGAAGAAGAAGGATGGTCCCTTAGAATATTCATTGATTATCACAAAATCAATAAAATCACTATTAAGAATAAGGATCCTCTCCCTCGGATTAACGACTTCTTTGATCAACTCCAAGGGACAAGATATTTTTGTAAAATTGACTTGAGATCAAGTTATATTTCAAAAGCGACATTTCGTACTAGATATGATCACTTTGAGTTCTTAGTAATGTACTTTGGTCTCACTTATGCCCCGGTGGCATTTATAAACCTCATGAATAGAAGGTTTGAAAGTTACACATCTTCATTTGTCATTGTCTTCATTGACTACATCTTGTTATATTCAAAAAATGAGGGTAAGAACATGGGACCATTTGAGGGTGGTGGTGCAAGTGCTTAAGTAAAACCAATTATTTTCCAAGTATAGAAAATGTGAATTTTGGTTGAGTTCGTTGGCGTTTCTTGGCCATATAATCTCTAGTGAGGGACTTGAGGTTGATCCAAGGAAAACCCAGGCAGTCAAGAATGGGCCTAGACCAATCAATCCAATAGACGTTAGAAGCTTTTTAGGCCTTGCGGGATATTGTAGAAGGTTTGTGGATGGTTTTGCATCATTGAATATCCCTTGACTACCTTGACCCAGAAAAGTGAAATTCGAGTGGTTGGAAGTATGTGAAAGAAGCTTTTAAATCATGAAGAATATGCTTACCTCCGTTCCGGTGTTGACTTTACCGGAGGGTACAAAGGCTTACGTTGTGTATTGTTATAGATCCTAAGTGGGCTTAGGGTGTGTTGTTATGCAACATGGGAAAGTAGTAGCTTATGCTTCTAGGCAACTGTCACATCCGGGGAGCACCCCCTAGACGTAACTGGCGTCGTCATCCTCTTTGAGGACTAAGACTAGTCTCTTAGCTTACATCATTACATTCATATGTAAAAAATGTGGAAAATTTAAAACATTTCATTACTTCTATGTTGAGGTTTACATAGACCTCTACACACGCATAATACTTATATCGAGTATACATAGACCCTTCGTATAGGACGATTACTTAGTCTTCTACTTTTAATGAAAATAGATATATAAAATATAGCATAGTATCAACTGAACATGTCATCTCATTACCATCTAAAAAAGTATAAATATTTAGGCCTAGCCCATACATCAACATAATAAAGGCACAAATAGGCTATACAAAGTTTAGTACACAAATGAAAGGAAACAACATAAGAGTCTTAAAACAAAAACAACTCCATAAGCTTGATATTGTTATTGCTCTCAGAAAGTGAGGACCTACCCAACTTGTATGATTGAGAATTCCAAGTCTTCTTCAAAGTCATCTCAAAGACCTTCAATGACCGGAACCTAAAATGTTGGGTGAAAAGGGAGAAAATGGGGTTAGCACACAACTTGTACTAAGTATGACACAATATACACATATATTATCAAATAATTCTAAAATGGACTTTTCATCAAACATGCTAATTTACATTTAGAATGTCTTATGCATATTCAAGAATGATCGTAACAATAAATAAGCCATTCATTAAGTCAAAAGCATGTAAATCACAAGACCAAAAATGCCAAGTCCAGTAATGTAAATATGCATATTAAATAATTGAACACATAGTTAAAGCAACTCTATCATCAAGTTCTAACAGTCACAAACATGAATAATAATTTATTACAACATAACCAAAGCAAGACAATTACACATGAACCCTCATTATGTAAACAAGTTAACTGACCAAGCAAAGACCATGACCTTACTCAATCAAGTAAACTCAATAGGAACAATGACTAATATTGAACTTCACATTTCATAACATTAAGAGTATATATGATTATACCTTAGAAATAGAGACAAACACGTATTCATACGTGAAACTAATCATCATATATTATCATCATTGTGAAAGATAATAATATACATAGCATGTACAATTATAAGCATATTCATATATAAGAACGTCCTCCTAAGACTTCCCTCAATGTAAACTAGTGCAAGGCATAGGTAGAGTGTCATACCCCTACCTATGCTAAGTTAAACCTCTTAAGTTATCTTAGTTAGAGTTAATTCATTTAATTTATTTTACCTTATGGGAACATCTTTCCTTAAACTACATAGAATACATGAGCTAATGTTGAATCCGGTGTCATGGAACCCTACACCGAAGAAGGCGAAATATTTTCCATAGTAGTACCAAAACATGAAAATATGAATTACGTGGATCCACTAGCTAGTATTCCTATGGGGGAAACATAGATCACGAACTAGGAGATATAGTGGGGACCCGCTTTATTAGACATACATTATGGTATCCAATATCAAGAGTACATTAGTGATTCTATCTTCCCTATGTGGGAAGGGACACTCCTCACTCTAGTTCACTCGGTTCTAAGCTAGAGTCCCCTTTTTGAAATTTCATTAATGTCTTTGTAAACCATTATAGCTTAATGTAGGTCATAGGGTCTAAACCTTTTATAATCATCATAATAATCATAACTCAATAAGAATTACATGAGTATAATCCTTTCAATACAATTCATATAAGTGAGGTTAGCACATTTACATATTCACATCATCATAAGACACATTTGTAAGTTATCACCATCATTATATCATTTACATATTAGATCAAACCTCATACAATTCAACGTCATACAAACGCTATCAATCATAAACATAAGATATAGTTCAGTGCAACATCATTACTTAGTCACAATTAACCACAATTGAAGTAAAGAATAGGGATCACAAGAGTTACCAAGTCTCCTTCATAATACATCATCAAGGTCTTACCATCAACCCTTAACTTATCTCCATAAGGATATAACATCATCATAAATAAATAACCAACATAACAAAAAAGCCAATTAAAACACTACATCATAATCCATTACGAGTTCATAACTTAAGGTATGAGACTTCGGTAAAATTCATAACATACTTCATAACCTAGATTAATTTCTCAAGAACTAGCATGATAGGACTATTATTCATCTTAATATATTCATAATTTATGCAATAACATCATCAACCTATAACCAATTCAATTAAATCAACATTACAAGATTCATATCAAGATCACAACGTATGGCTAAGGGGTAAAGGTCATCTTTTACAAACTTGACCGATCAATAAAGAAATAACATAATTGATATATGATATATGATTATATATTTTTTATATACAAAATAAAATATAAGCAAATCAATTCACAAGATCAATTTTGAGATTTAAAAATACCCACTTAAATTTCCTACTTTTGAAATCAATTTGATGGAATCGTTAGGGGATATTCCCAAAGGTGAATGCAAACCCATACCTTTTTTTTGATAATGTTATATCTATAAAACTTGGTTATTTCATACCTCTAATACACCTTGACCTTGTCTTCTATGGAATTTTTCAACTTGATAGAGAAAGGAGAGAGAAGGACGAGAGTTTTGGGTTTGGGAAATTATGAGATCTTAGGTTAGTGTAATTAGCTTAGGGGCTTTATACAGGTTGTGAATTAAATTCATTCAACCTCCCCTAACCCCTAATTAACCTCCTAACTCACCCAACTAATTAAATGATTTAATTAAAAATCTGCAGCAAAATCACACCCTCATAGACGACTCCCTAACCACGCCACATTTGTAAATAGACAAAGCAAGGACAAACCGTCATGTTGGTCTGTTGTTGAGTTCAGAGGCTGTGCAAAAAAGGCCTCTCATGGATTTCTCTAACTGGTCAATGACGGTGTCCATCGACACCCCGTCGATTAATACATGATTCGTCGATTTTTTCACTCATCTGTGATCACTCCCTGAGATAGGCAACTTCTTACCAACCAAGTTTCTAACACTATGTTATGCACATCCAAGAGAGACTCAACTTTGCCATCATTTGGTACCAAGAGCCATGAAAAACACACACAACAAACAAATAATATGAAAATCTAAAATAAATCTAAAAGCAAGGTTAGCAATGAAGAGTCCTCCATGTCAATGAGGCTCAACCAGAACAATACTAACACTCTTTGAAATGAACACACTTCCATTGCAAAAGAGAAAAATTAAACAAGAACTAGGCTTCTAGATAAAGATAAAAGACAACCTCTTATTATGTTGTTTCCCCTTCATTTTACACATATCACATCTGTTGGATAGCTGAATTTTCCTGATCATCATATTATACAAAGTAAGGTATGTCTCATTCAGATCAAACTAAGCAGCATATAGAAAATGTTAGTGCCCGAGCTCAAGCATATTAACATAGATGTATAAGAAGAATATTAAGATGAGTATCATCTTGAGTAGCCTATATGTCGAAATCATATGGCTAAAGATTATCCTGTTTATCATCACAACAAAAAAACAAGATTCACCGAGCAAGTTGAACGAGTCTTCCCAATCAGATTTCTATAAAAATTCAAACTTTTAACATACATTAAAAAAATTAGTACCTTTTGGACATATAGATACATTGCCTATAATAGATGCAAAAAGAAGGGACATTTGAGTATATCTGTGATAGTTGAAAAGGAGGGAGGTTTCCATGGCTTACTACAATATTATCAAAAGTAACTTTACGATAATACATTAATAGAATCACAAATATAAATAGAAGAAGCTTGAGACAAGTAACATAAACTTGGTATAAATAAAAATAAATTGCAGCAGCTTCCAAAAAGTTTGTATGAACTCACATTCGACTGGACAAATTTAAAAATGTGGCCATATTAATTTCAATACCATCAACTCCAAAATATGTATTCTCTTAAAAGAATTTTATCTTCTTCTCATCGACTAAGTACCCTCACTTACAATGCACAAATGGAAAATATATCCATAATAAATAGAATACAGCTGAAAAAATTAAAGCACTAGATAAAGAACATAACAATGAAATAGAAAAAGTTATGTACACTTGGTAAAATAAGTAAGGAGTGTAGTAGTACACTCCAGCAGGTGGCACTCAATGCCACTTTTTGGTGGCATGCAATAAGGCATCCCAGCTAGTTGTGTACAATAGTGTCTGCCACTGTTAATCTTTTACAAACTCGTTCGTACTTGCATCCCAAATATATCTTATTCTTGCCATACGATTTGCTCATGCACACGTAATAATTGTTTCTTCATTGAACATGCCATTCGTATATACGAAGGAGGTGGGAAAATCAAAGATGAGGCAAATAGATCTTGTCCAACTATCTTAACTTTTCTTCGGGTTCAGGGAGTGCTAAAACTGGTGTTGAACTCTTTCCTTGCCCAGGTAAATGCTACACTGCTCGCACTACCACAACTCTAATGGGAAGTGATGAAATCTTGCCTAATCATTCTTGATCATACATCCATTCAACAATAGCGGATCAAGTCTACTGCCTATTGTTGCCTTCTGCTGAGATAGATGACTAGCTGTCTCAACAAAAGTCAAATCCCAAACAACTCTCGGCCGCTAGATTCAACAAAGTAGAGGTCACCTCAGGTCCACCATTGGAGGAGAATGCTTCTCGTAATCCATTGTTTTTTCTAGGCCCTGCAAATAATATTATTATTTAACTGGATGAAGCTTCCAAAAACATCATGTAACATTTCTCTCACATTAGCGCTCTTTAAAGCTTCCTCACTGTCATTATATTCTTCAGTACTTGTTGATACATTAAGAGACTCTCCTAGAAAAAACAATGTATTATAATATGGCAAAATATGATTAACAACGACATGATCTTATGTCACTGCTCGATTTACTTGATAATAGAGCACACATTTCGTACAATGGCATGAATTTGTTCTTCCATTATGATTCTCACGAAATAAATGGTTTAAAAAAATTTCTACTCCTTTTAAATACTCTTTACCAAGTCCAGTGTAATCCATCAACTTCTTTCCTAGAATTCTCCATAATTGTTCACAAAATGTCTAGCTTTTGTGCAATAACAAAAAAACAAAATTTAGCATAAAGATAAAATAACCAACGTGGTAGTAGTTAATGTCTAAGCTTAACAATACAGATTATAGTTGAAATTACCACAGAGAGGATGTTAATATCTTATAAGTTACATATTTATGGAGAAATATTTCATTCACAAGTTATTTTATATGTGTTTTATTATCAAGTAAAAGTGCAAAGTTGTGTTACCTTCCTACAATGAAAATTTGATAAATATGTATTTAATGTCGACTTGTAGAAGTAATGTACCAAACATCCATCAGATAACGCAAATCAACAATATTTGTATGAAGTTATCAATGTAAAGTTTTTCTCAAAAGGGAGAATTTTTTCATTGACCATTTGTGAAGGAAGATCACTCATCGCAGTTCCAAAACTTTATGCTTTTGCAAGAGAAATATCGATTCGGACTCCCTTAGGTTGTAATATTTGGTGAATTCATAACCCAAAGTTCCAACAAAGGTTATAAAGATCTGTACCTCCCTGATAAAAATATTATTGCTGGCAGAAATCAATTGACTTGTACGGGAAGGCTAATATTGGACTTTCTTTATCTCTTATATCATGTACTCCTCTTAAAAAATAATCAACTTATGAGGAAATAAAATTCAGGTAGATTGCAACATCTTTGCTTTTTGTGATGAATTCTAGTTTGAATTTTTTGACAGAAGTTATAAACCAGATATAGCAAGAACAATGTGTAAAGATCAAGTATATCACATGAGATGAAAAACAAACGATTAATACCTAAGAAAGGAATCCGCATGAAGAATAATATCTCATATACCGATAGTAACACAACTATAATAACAGAGAATATGTATTTAAAGTATGCTGAGGATAGCCCACAACTAATATTAACTCTCTCTAGATGAAGGAAACACCCTCTCTCAAGCAGAACAAGTATTTTTTCAGTAGCCCACCTATATACATGAGTCCCAGTCATAGCAAGTTAATTTTCAGTGTTTAGCTGCATCGTATGCTTTTCATCTTTCATTTTTCACTTTTAGTATCTACTATTTTTCATACGTGAGCATTAAGGGGTTAGATAAACTCATCTTTGTCGGAAATACTCTAACAAAGAAACTCTTGACTTCAAAATCATGCCCTCTCTTTATATATCCACAAGCACTTCAAATTTCTTTCTTTAATATTAAAACTAGATATGCATATCCCTCAACACTATTGCAGATCACATAAGATTAATTCACAAACTCAAGACTCTAATTGACTAGACTCTATATTTCTCGTAATTATTCATCTATACACTCCAGCCCAATAGTGAGTGCATGAAAGTGTAAGACAGGCCCTAGAGGTATTGGACAATCAATGTAAAGTCTATGAGAATAACCCTTACTTTTGGAAGTGGGTATCCCTCATCCGATATGTAGTAATCTTTTGATTTATGGGTGTAGATATTGGACAATACATGTAAATGCTATGAGAATTAGACTTACTATGGCAAGTGGGGATCCCTCATCCGATAGGGGTTAGTATCGGTATTCCATGTCTAGCTCTCATGGTCTATGTCGGTTAATGTTACCACCATAATAGAATCTAATGAACTAAGCCTCCTAAAGAGTGTACTATTGAGGGTAGTGGTGGTATGGGACACTATTTATCCATTGCACAAGTAGACACTTGAAAGGGGAGTTTTGGTGTGTCTTTGTTTGTAATGTATGAATGTGTTATTATGTAATGAAATGAAGTTATGTCATTAAGTGTCTAATGTTAAGAAATCATTTTATAGTTATGTATTGTATAATGAAGTTTTTGAATGACGAATGTGTACCTAACTTCATGGAATCCTCAAGGAGCACAAAGTGGGAGTTGAAGTATGGGATGTTATTCTCACATTGCACTTTGTGTAACTTACATCTCCACTTGGGGAATGGCACTTATGTGATGTTCTATATGCAAGTATCTGAGGGTAACTTTAGTGTGCCTTGAAGGATTTGTATAAGAGGTTCCTTCATGTCTTACCTTAGTGAATCTTAGCATAACCTGGTTATGGAAACTTCCATGAGTTGAGTTTACTGGGTGTTTGGATATGTAATGAGTTTAGTGTAATTCTTCTTTAGTTCACTATAAAGTGATTTATGTGTAATAATCTTGAAAATTCTCTTCAATGTGCTAAATGATAAGTTATGTGTTATTTAACTTCTATATTCATGAAAGTTCTACTTAATTGTCATGCAAACTTTTTGATACAAAAAGGTCCCTTTTCGCATGTTTTTGCATATGCCATACTTAGTACATTGTTTTACTAACCCCATACTTTTCTATACTTTATAAGTATATGTTGGAGGCAAGTTTAAGACTAGAAGACAAACATGGGAATCGACTCTCTCAAGACTAAGTATGTCCTCATATATCCGAGGGCATAGTCCTTATTTCTTTAGTTCTACTATTAAGACTTATTATGTATTTTTGTTAAATGTTAAGGGTCGTATCCCTAAGATGTTTAAGTTTTGTCCTTAATATGGCATGTGATGACGAGACTACTCATTAAAATTTATAAAAGATATTTCCTATTTATTATGAATATCAGAAAAAGTTTTAATTCCACACTACTTTTCATGTATTATGTAATGAAAGATAGAAAATGGTTAGTACAAAACCTCCGAAAGGTCAAGTACGTAACTATCCTGCCTAAGGGTTACCCAAACTTTTAGGAGTTTTTTTTGGGTTGGGAAAAGCTTTGTTTCAAAGAATAATTTATGGCAAATAGTTTATGGTCTAAAGTCTCACAAGCCATGTCTAGTAGAGACAATTCATCGGTGTGAGTCGCGACACATCAATGAGTGAGAGGTTGTAGGATGATAGAGATTTACTTCCTTCAGTACTCTTGTATTGTTACATAGAACTTAACTCCATAAGGTCTCTTTCTTTTTTTTTTGTCCGTTGGTCTTCTAGATGTGATTTCTTGGTAGGGGAGATGTTTTTTATGTTTGATGGAGAGAAAGGTGAGTTCTGATGCTTATGATAGTTTTGTGGCTAGAAGGGTAGATGTGATGGTGAATTTTGAGAATTGTGATGTGATGCCATTTATGACTACGTGTTATTATGATATTGGAAGTGTTATGATGTGAAATTGTATGGTGATTTAGTTCTAAGCATAGTAGGAGTTAAAATTCTTGAATCAAGTCCTTTTTGGGGAAAAATGAGTTATCTTATGGTTGTATTCAATAATAATGGAGAATCAAGGTGTAAGTTTTAGAAGTGTTTAGGAGAATGTGGTTGTATTGTAAGAGTTGAGGGCTGCCCTGTTATGTGTGAAATTTTGCATAGTTCTCCTCGTGATTGGAATGAAGTCCTTGTGTAGCTTTACTGGTGGAATCTATATAGTCATGTTGTTGGTTTCCAAATGAATCAAGATGTGGTATTCTTATGCATGATTCATGCTTATCATTGATTGAACACTTAAGAGAAGGGTGTTGTTTTTGAATTGTAAGGTTGATTAATTTTAATGTGCATAAGTTAAGGGTACTGTGAGTTCCTACCTTGTGAGAGGTATAATGGTACTTTGAAGTATGAGACCTTTAAGATGACTTTACCCTATGTTGGGAAGAATGAGTTGAGTAGAAAGGCAGTTGATATCCTTATCTTTCCTTCTATTCTTATTCAAGCTTGAGACCAAAATTAGTAGTAGTTTTGTAATGATTAAGAGTCTTGCATATTACTATAAATTGCATTTCTCATTATGGTACGAGTGCCTATTATTGTATAATGTTTTGTATGCTCTTGATGATATCATGATTACATGGGGAGATTGGTAGTCAACTCTATATTTCTCATGTTAAGGTGTAGCAAATGATACTGCTCACTTTTTCAAAGTTGTGTTTATGTTATAAGAGGAGTTGGTATGCTCTTGTCCATTATGGAATTTCATGCATGTTTCAATGGTAAACTGTTGGTGGTTACTGTAAAGAAGTTCAAAATTTTACGTAATTGCATTTTTATGAATGATGGTTTTAATGTTTGTAGAAAATATGTATATGAGAATGTCTAATTATGGATAAGGTAGTTCCTACATGAATGAAATGAGAAAGATGAAGTATGTGTGCACTTTGAATTGTGGATATCTTCCAAATTTGCTATGTTGCCTAGAGTTCCTAGAGATTGGGTAGTTGGTGTTTCTTGTAATTTTGGTGCATTGAATACTAATGTTATTAACTTGATGACATGTGTGAGATGCTTCTAGTTGAGTCCTTGATATCCTTAAAATGTTTAGTGTCATTCAAGGAAGAATTTTTCTAACTTGGGGCGAATGTAACACCCCTAAAATGAACTAGGTTGAACTAGAGATTCTCATGTGTCTAATGAGGTAATTTTATGTTAAAATTGTTAATAATGATATTTTCAGGCAGTTTCTAAAGTGTTGTGAGGTTTGGAGGTCAAACGTCGAAGAACGTCCATGACGTTTGGAAGATGTTCTTTAGAAAGTGCTTGAGTGACTTAGTGTGTTTTAGCGAGTTTTACATGTTCTTTTTATTTAAATTTTATGGTGGAGGTTCCTATGAATTAGATGAATATGTTTAGGGGTTTAAGGTCTGGGTACGACTAATCCTCCTATGAATTAGATGAATATGTTTAGGGGTTTAAGGTCCGGGTACGACTAATCCTACGATACACGAGGAGCCCTAGGAGAGGACCCCAAACCTTAGGCGGAATCTTCCAAAAACTATGCAGTCTTCGACCTTGACACCTACGAACCGTAGTCCTGGAGATGCTACATTGTTTGGGGGGACTACTACCACAATTATTTGGAGATTATACCCCATATAATTAGTCTCTAATTCCATCGATGCCCCATCAGGACGGTCCGTTGATAAGACGACGCCCAGTAGCTAGGGGTCATCGTTTGGCACCTCAATAGCTGTCAAAAAATCTGCCAAGGCTTGGGTGTTTAATAAACTCAACCCAAGTCTTTTATGAACCATGGATGATTATTTTAGGCTGTTTTAGGTATGTTAAGAGGATTGAAACACTAAGACCTAATTTTAGACTTCATTTTCAAAAACCCAAAACCCCTCCCTCAAGATAGACTCTCTCAAACTCCATAGAAGCTAGAACTCAAGTAAGGGCTATAAGAGGCTGGCTGTGGACATTTTCCCAATTAAAAAATCGTGGGTTTATTTTCATTGAGGTATGGTAATCATCCTTGAACTTCCTTTCATTAAAGAAGACATCTCAAAATGATTTTTAAAAGGATTTAAAACTTCAAACTTCTTTATTCATGGACCCTAAGTATGGGTCTTTGTCTGAAAACGTTTTAATGATTAAAATGAGTTGTTCTTAGTGTTAACTGATGACTTTAATGTCAAAATCCTGTGAAACCAAGTTTATCTTTTGATCAACTTTTGGCTTATGAAATGGGTCTAATGAGCATGGTTAATAAATGTTAGAGTCATAACTTCTTTATGGTTATATTATATTTTAGCTACTACCCTAAGGGATATTTATGATGAATTATTTGAGAAATTATGAATAGGTGGTTAACGCTTTGATGTATTTTTAGTTTGTTATATTGTTTTGTTCTTATTGCGAAATGTTCTGGAGTTGCATGATCCACCTTTTGTGGTGGTGTTTACTTGAAATATATTATTATGATGTTACTTGTATATTTTGAATACGGATATGAAGGTATATAATGTGAAGTGTCACACCCGAATTCTGGAAACCGAATGCAACCGGCATTGTTAACCTCTGAGAGGTTGCAGACAAGACTCTTCTTAGATTTCATCACATTCATATAGTTAAATTGGCGGAAAATTTAAAACTTTTAAAACATAATGAATTATACATAGATTTCATATATATTATACATAGATTAATATTCTACTAAGATCAAATTAAAACAACCATCGACAGTTGATGAATCTATTCAAATAAACATATCAATATATAATGTAATAGTTTGCCAAAACAGCCTTAATATATAGCTTCGAAATAAACGTCTAAAAATAAATGTTAGGGACAACATCCACTAGCTATGTCTAAATTACTAAGCTAGATATATAAATGTATCATCCTTAAACTTCAACAGGACCTACTAATGTCTGGAGATCGACAATCCAAACAGCTTCAATGAATCTTCAACCTTGGCTTTGACCTGCAACTATAAACATAATAATAGTATAGGTTTATTAAACACTTGTACTGAGTATGGGTGTATCCACACATACACATAAGGACTATTCAATATCAACGAAAGCTCTTCCTATAACAACATGCCATTTTTGGAAAGTGACATCACTAGACTTTCCTAATTCGTTATTTGTGATTAGTGGTATAAATATGACGTATTTTAATGCATTCAAAGCACACAACACATTTTATATATGAATAAAAGACCTTAGAAACATCAGCATAATAATAGAAGAACTTGAGCGAAAATGTTTATATTTGATGCACCAAACACGAGACCCCATTTTTTTAACACTTGTTTTTTTTCCTGTCTTTTTTTTTTCTTGTTTTGTAGTTCAATGATCTCCTTTGATACTATTTTTTGCTTTCAAGTGCAATGATTCATTGTAGTCTCATACCTACAATGAATCAAGTAAGTAATCGAAGGACTAAGGAAATGATTTGGCTATCCTTGCAACAAGTTATTGTTTCCATTCAAGATTCGTTGGGCAGGAACACTTGACAAGACAATCTTTATTAGCTAGGCCACCTATTTCATCATTTTTCATATTAGGGAGATCATGGGAAATTGATTATACATTACATTTTACTCCCCTTTATTGGCATAATATATGAAGTCATTATAAGCCATTTTTATTTGGCTATGTGCATTTTTATGAGAAAAGAAATCATTATTAGCTATGCCCATTATTTGCTGAAAACATCATTCTTATAAATCATTCACGATTGATATTCTTAGGCTTTTACCTTTTTTAGATTTCTTTGAACATAGATATGTTCTTCTTTCTTTCTTGCTTTCTAATGGACATCTTTAGAATTAAGATCATACAAGCGAACATGAAATGCAGTGTCTGCCCACACCGAAAAGGGGTGATTAACCAATAAAAGTGAATCTAGATCATGTGAGCTAACATGAAATCTAGTGTCTGCCCCACAACGAAAAGGGATAGTTCACCAGCTAAAGTGAAACCAAGTCTATTGTTCTCCCCAAACATGAAAGAGGTGGTTTACAGCTAAAGTGAACCAAATACTTTCCTTGAGCATTTAACTGTCATAGATCATGCGAGCTTAACATGAAATCCGGTGTCTTCCCCACAACGAAAAGAGGTGGAATCACCGGCCAATGTGAAACCCCATCATACATAGCTCGCTTAGGTAGAATCTACTGTCTAGTTCCTATGTTTTCAACATAGTTCGAAGACTAAGAGATATAAGGAAACTACTTATACACCTTGATGATAGCCTCATCTCATGAGTCATACAGGTGCTGGAACAAGCTCATTGCTGGTAAATCAGTGCTTTACTCAACTTCTTTTCCTTAACATCTTTGAGAGTTCACTCAAACATTATTGAACCTTGCTTCTAGTTATAAGATTTACTTAACTCTTTGTATATCCGGTCATCCCTTTCTTTACATGATGAAATGTGAAATTTAACCTTACATTATCATCTTGGTGTCAATGACAGTTGTCTTACGATTACTAACACCTTCTTTTGTGAGTATCTTTAACATAGTTGTCTTAGGTATAAGTGAGACTTGTCTCACTTCCTCTAACTCCCCATTCTGGTAACTTTAATAATTTATAGACTTTATGTTATGTTATTACTCACCTTAAATCGTTTCGTATATTTTTGTATTTTTATACCATTCTTTATAAACGTTAAGAACTTTGTTCAATGTAGTTACTATGTTCATAGTTCATTTGGAAAGGGTATGTTGGGACTTGTCCTAATGATTTGCATATCCTTGGTTATGAATTCAAAGTTACATTAGTCATGCTTAATTGGGATTACATTAACCTTTAGCCAATCTTCCCATTATGCTTTGAAAGCACTATGGTAAGCCAATTTCATGCAACTTATTGTGGAAGACATTGTTAGCATTGATGTTAACAATGTTTCACTTTAAGCAAATATCAGTTATGTATGACGAACAGATAAATTAAATCCATAATGTATTATTAGTATCTCCTCAATAGGCATAAGTAGCATTAAAAGTAGCTAATCTTCATAATCGACTTTACACGTTATATGTCGATACGAAATAGCCATCTACATCATTCTTTATTTCATATAAATAATACCCTAATATATTAATCAAGGATAGTAAGATGCCTCATTAGCAGTAAAAATGAAGAACCTATACTTAAGTGTGAGTTAGCACCCACATGCAATCAACATGTTCAAGATACAATCGATATACGTTAAAGACTAGAAAACAAGGCATAACTCGGGAGAGGGACGTTCAACAATCATTGGGGAACAACCCTAGTTCTGAACTATCATTAATTCCAAACGTTGAAAAGGCTTAGGAGAAATAATTCCATTAGTGAAAACCATACGTATGTAGATTTAATCTACGAAGATCCACCTTCCACTAAACTTTAAAGAAAATCCGTGAAATGCCTAAGAAATCTAGAGAAAATTTTTGTTTTCTTTGTTCGTTACGTCTTACGTTCCCGAATATGTTCTAGGTTTGAACGTGTTCTAAGTCTTAGGAACTGAATTTACTCATCAATTAGGCCATATCAACGTAAAATAAAAGTATTAATACTAAAACACCTCTAGATTGGCTAAAATAGGAAAGGCATAACACTTAGTCAAACTGAAATTTTTCCTAAGGATGTCTTTGGGACATTTAAATGAATCTAAGTAAATTGATAATTTAATGTAGTAAGGGACTAGGATAATTACTGAAGACCCCCTAATTCATTGGACCACAATGAAACTTTGGACCATCCTAGGTTAAGTACTGAGGATAGTTTATTAAACTGGTACTAGGTTGTGTAAGGATTTCGTTTGACAATGTTAAATTAATTATTAAGTTTGTAAGGATAATTGGGGCACCAGGGTAATTAATAAGTGACCCTTAAGTCTTTAGGCCCATAGTAACCATTTTTCAGCTGACGCAAGACGACAAAATAAAAAGTTACTTTAGAACATATGGCCTGATATTCAGCCGACACAAAATGACGAAAATAAAGACAATAATTTATATTTTTGTTATCAGTTGTACATTAGGATGTAATTTCTTCTCCTTCCCACTTTGAGCATAGGTGATAAGGAGATTTTTAGTCAATCAATTTACAGTATCTGTCATTAGGTTGGAGGAAATGAAGTCTATTTCGTTAGCTCTTGTTGTAGGCGTATTTGCGGATCTGAGTAGCTCAATCCATGTCTCAATCTCCATATTTCTGGTATTTCTTGCAGTTTGAATAGAAATGTCTGTCTCTGTTGAATAGTCCATAGACAGTGTAGTTAAATAAATATGTGTTATCTCGTTTAATATGGTAGCTATTATGATGTTCTTTTGTTGCATAAATTCCAGAATATTACTTTCTGTAGCTTTCTTGGTATCTGTTGTTTAAGGAACTCATCTGCCCTTGGTTAGTCCAATCTTTATAAACTTGGGATGAGGTTTGGACCTTCGTCATAGAATATTTCTGCTTGTAGCTGAGATAAAACTTTATATAGAAAAGGATGCCTGTTAGCTATCTTTATATGCAAATGCTTATATAGTTCGGATATTGGATATATCATCTGTCACTGTATATATTGTGCTAGCACGCCATAGTTGTAAGCAGTGCTATTAGATTTGGGTTAGTTCCTTGGTGAAATTAGCTTAGATATCCTTGTAAAGATTGGGTTATAAGTCTCGTTGGGAGTTTTTCGTATTTAGCTCTAGGTTTTGTTAGAAATGTTGTACTATGTATTAGGTTTCGCTATATGTCTGGAGGTAATTATGTTTGGTTCTGGGATTTTCTAGGATGGCTTGTAGTATTGGTCTGTGGGGTAACAGATAATCTTTTGAGTAGTTTGAGGAGTATATGATTTTGAGAATAACATGTCCTATTTACAGTGCATTTTTACTGAGTCTCCTCCTTTTGGAGATGTCCTGCTGTAAGATGTGCGGGTCTGTAGCCTGTATTTGAACAACCAGTCATGGTTTTCGGAGTTCCCAAAGGATCATTGTAGCAGCCGCATGTTTTTGGTCTGCTGTTGACCTAGCTCCGCGTTAGAGTCATGATGTGACCATTAGATTTCGTTCCTGCATTTCTGTTTCTATTTTTACTTCAGGCATTAGATTTGTCATCATTGGCCAATAGATTTAACATATGTTTCTGAGAGCTAGTTTGCAATTAAATTTTCGTAGTTTTTATAACTTCAAGTGTAAATGGAAATCAATATAATTTATATCAATTCTTCTTAGTTCTTGGTTGTAACGGAATTTCATCTTTTTTTTTTTTCTGGTGATCCACCATTTTACCTGTGTATTATTCTGTTCTACAATAAATTTATTATACAACTATGTATGGTTCAAATGCTAATAACATTTAATAATGCAAATAATTCTTTTCTAGTATCCCATTTGCTATTGTGCTTCAGTAATGATCCTGACATCATGAACTGCAATGGTGTTCTATTTTCTTTATTATATTATCTTTAATACTCCTCATAACGGTGACACACGAATATGTCTCGACTATATATATGAAGTTTTACTTTCATCCGGGAAATATAGTTTTGGTAACTTTTTTACATAGTTTGATATTTTGTATCTATCTTTATCTTGGCATAATAATATTAAATCTTTGTTAGATTTTTTGTATCAATGTTTGAAAGGTTCTGCTAGTTTTGGTATTGTATCCCTTACTTGCATTTACTCTCATAAAAATGATTGTAACGTCTTTTGGTATCAATATTTCATCAAGGTGATTTTTGTTGTACTATATGAGTTGCATTTATTCCATTTTTAATCATTTGTTTCCTAAAAATTCTATTGTGTGGTTTCATTTTTCTCGCTTAACTTTTGCTAGGGTGATTCAAATTTTTTATTATTTGTCTAAATTTTTCTAATAAGCTTATATGTTTTCTTGGTTTAAATATAATAATCTATCATCGATGTTAATAATGCAATTTCGAATGGTTAAATAATATCATAAAATGTTGATATCTACTGGTGCATTTTTATATCCAAAAGGTATATACCATTCCATTAGTTAGAAAACCTTGCGGTTTTTGTTTTTGTGAATGCTGTTGAGTTGTTAGATGTCGTCTTCGAACGTATGAAAATCTGACTTCACAGTCAAATTTGACTAAAATAAGGGTATATACTGGTATTGGCCCATTGTAGTATTTTATTAGGTATGGGTAGTTATTGTTTAGGTTTGTCTAGAGTTTAGATTTCTGTTAAATATAAACCATTCTACTCTTACCTATTGTGCTTCACTATGGGTTTATGACTATAAATGCAGGGCTTGTATGTTTGCTATACTTCTTGTATATAATGTCTTTTATAATCATTATGATGTATTTTAAATCCGTAGGCATCAAGTTGTAGTTAAATGGTGTGTTTGTGTAAGATACTATTTCATCATAATTACAATTTTTACTTTGGTTTTATGTTCTCCCATCCTTGCAAGGGTCATCATGTAGTATTGTCGAGTTGTGCATTAATTATTTTGACTTGGGTCTATATGATGAAATATAGTAGATTCTAATTGTGTTCTGGTTCTTATCTATATTTTATTTCTTGGGTTATTTGTCACGGCCTGTGAGTCCATTCCATAGCTTTGCTGTGTTTATTTTGTACTTTTGGTCCTATCCGTTTCCACAAGGTTGTAGTAAACCGCCAATGGGTTTTGTTTTTATATGTGGGTTAAAATGTATATAAAAACCGGCATAGCTAATTAATGTTCTTTGTGATAAATTCGAATTTAAATTTCTTCTATTATTAATAATTTTATCTCATATTTGTATCATTATTTTTGTTTTATTTATCATGCTGCCTTCATTATAAAATCCTGTACTACAATGGGTGTTTTAATTTTTCAATTTCTCTTCCTGGTAAACAATATATTTACATATGTTTGCTTGTCCTGTATCTATCATTGGGGGCTAGTACTTTGGTGATAGCGTTCTATGATAATTTTGAAACGTATATATTTTTCATTATTCATCTTGCTCTTTTTCGATATCTTTGTTTTGACAGGTTATTGTAATGTCATTTCTGCCAGATTATATGTTTAAACTTTTCCGTAGCATTTGATCCTAAAACAATATTATAGTTTCATTGGGATATTGTAATTGATATTTTTAATGTATTCCTCATAATTATTTCTTTTCCTGGTGGTTTTCACATGTAGTTATTGTATTAATAGGTAATCCAGGGTGTGTGTCCTGGTTTTATATTTCTCTTCTAATACGAGTTTCTTATGTGATATGAGTTTGTTCTTGTCCTGTATTTATCAAAAATTGATATTTGTCTTTGATCCACTATCCTGTTATGATAATAATGATTGGTGTTTATTTCCTTCTATTAATTCTGTGTATTCATATTTTCTCTTAGATACTCATTCTTGATGATGTAGTCTTGTTATTGTATTTGGTCTGCTTGTACTTGGTATACTAGATGTATTAAATCTTTCTTTACTATTTCAAATTTTTCATTGTCAATTTCTTTGTAATCTAATCATATTATCATTACGTACATTATTCTTTCAAATGGATTTCAATTTTATTTTATGAATTTATTTTGCCATATTTATGTTTTGTTGTTAGTCCTATAAATTTTTACATTTGCTGTGAAGATTTATTCCTGGGCGTTTATTCCGGAAGTTCTAATATAAGACTAATGATTTATTATGTTAGTACTGTTAATTGCTACGTATAATTACACTTATAGAATTCAAAATTTTTGGTATATTAGTTTCTTTACTGCACATAATAGCTTTGTTTCTATAGGATGTCATTATTTGTATCACTGCTAAAATATTATTCAATGGGTGTATCATTCTTCTCTGAAACACCATTTATTACTATTCTTTGGGCTCCTAAATGTACACTATTTTATATCTCCTTTATTTTTTACTTTGTAGTCTTTATTTACAATTTTTTGACTCATTTCTTTATTCGGGTATGTATGCTTTTCCACTGGAAGTTACCCTCAAAATTCAAAGAATAATGCTTTTTGATAAACTAAATAAATTCTTCTTGTGTTTAACCACTCTTTATTGTAGGTATTTGGGTATCTTTTTCAACCACTTTAAGGTCTGAATTCTTTTTATTTTATTGGTTCAATTATGGTATTATCAAACTAATTATTATGCACAAATAAACAAATTTATATGATAATACAAATTGGAACAAAATAAAAGGACAAGAATTATACTTAAGTGTTGACACAGATTACTCCAAAATCCCTACAATAAAGAGTTGGTTTAAAGACAAAAAGAAGATAGTTATGGAGGTAATAAAAAATAACATGTATTGATTGTAAAATATACACGTGGAAAAACACTACAGACTCTAATAGCAAACGCAGTAATAAAAAAAAAAAATTAAAAGAAATACACGTAAAAAAAAAGGGATGAAAAATATTACATTTAGGAGACAACAGAAATATAAATAAGGGTGGTTGTTTCAGAGAAGGAATAGATACACCCATTGAAATTATATTAGCAGATGATAGAATCCATACAGTTATAGGAAAAAAGCGTAATCGGTAGTTAAGGAATCTAAAGCCAAAAATTTAAATTTTATAATAAGTGCTAATTCTACAGGAGATGAACAGATGACGAACATAGATAAATCTTAGTATATATTGGAAAATATCATGAATTAAAAAATAAGCACCAGGGAAGTAAAATTATTAACAGCAAGATGTAAAAATTATAAACTTAACAACCAAAATAAAATAATGGCAAAAATAAAATTGATAAATTAAAAATAGAAAATCATTTGAAAAGAATAATTACAGTAATAGATAAGAAGATGATAGTTACAAAGACATGAAAAGGAAGAAGAGTTATGAAATAGTAAAGAAGATTAAGTACCTCTGTATACCAAGTATAAGCAAACCAATAAATAAAAGAGCACATCACAAGAAGAGTTACACAACGAGAAAATCTGAAATCCACAAGAAAGTATGTAGAAAGGATAACACCCAATCATTTATTTCATAACAGGAATAGGGATCAAGGAAATCTAAATTTCGATAAAGAAGGACAAGAAGAAAGAAACTCATAGTAACAGAGAAACAGTTTTGAAGAAGAATATAAGAAACAGGAAAAACCTATGCCCGGATTACTTAGTGAATAATAACTAAAGTGAAGAACTAACAGAGAAGAAAGAAATAATTCTAGGAGGAATACATTTAAAAAGAAATTTAAAATACACAAGGAAACCTATAATATTAGGTTAGGAATAAAATGGCTTTAGAGAAGTTAAACCATAATATCGAAAACGGCACAATTAACAATAACCGTCAAAACAAAACGTAATCATAAAAAGAAACAAGAAGAATAATTGAAATATAAAGACTTGCAAATAACTTCTCAAGAAGGATAGCAAACAGATACATACCCCTATGATAGATAAGGAGCAGAAGCCAAAAAAAAACATTATGTAAATATAATTGGTTACCAGAAGATATGGAAAAAATTAAAACACCCATGGTAGTACAGATTAATATGAAGGAAGATGATCCCATATAAAGCACAAAATATAAAATACCCAATATGGGATAAACTATTAACAATAGAAGAAATGTAAAGTTTGCAAATTTACAACAAAGATATGTATAGGACTGGCCGTTTTTAGTAGATTTACCCACAGTTTAATATCAAAAACCAGAATGGAGGGTTTCCTACACATGTGGAAACGAATAGGAGCTAAAAAAAGTAACAAACTAAACAAGAAAGCTATGAATGGAATAAAAGGATGTGAAAAATAAACCATAGAATGAATAAATATAAATAAAGAACAAGAAACACAATTAGAAATTATTATATTTAATATAGACCAAAATCAAATAAGGTAATGCAACAATAGGAACAATTAATTATTTACAATGATTGAACCATGCAAAGAGGGAGAGAAACATATTACAACAAAAGTAAAAATGAATAAGATGAAAAATAGTAAATAAAACAAAAACAATGTAAAGGACAACTTTAGATCTACAGGAATTATAAAATACATTATAAGGAATTTTTAACAAAGAAATATATACAAGAAAGTAAAGCAAAACCTCCAGGCCGGCATTTAGAGTCATAAGAACCAGAGTGAACAAAAAAGAGGTAAGAGTAGAATGGTTATAGATTAAGAAATTAAACGGCAAACTAAGAATATAATACCCAATACTAATAAAATCCTTAAAAAAATAAGACAAATACAAAGGATATAAGCTTTTAGCAAATTGATGTAACAAGATTTATCATTAAGTTAGAAGAAGAATCTAAACAACTAACAGCATTCACAGTAAAGCAAGGTTTCATTGAATGGAAGATTACCTTTTGGATATAAAAAAAGCACCAGGTAGAAATCAAACATTTATGGATAAATATTTTAAACAATTCGAAAAGCATTGTATACTGAGAGATATCTATTATATTCCAAAACACACGACGAACTTCAAGTATTAGACCAAATTATACATATAATAAAAAAATTCAGGAATCAGCCTAAGCAAAAGTACAGCAGAAATAATGAAACACATAGAATTTTGGGAATACAATAGATAAAATGGACTAATTAAAAATGCAAAACTCATATAGTACAAAAAATAAGCACCCTATGATGAAAATCTAGCTACAAAAAAGAAGTACAATCATTTTAGGATAGTACCATAAGGAAGGGAATACCTACAAAAATAGAAGAACATTAAAACCATTGTACCCAAAAATCAAAAAAGAGGTTGAAATATATGTGACAATTAAAGATAAAGAACATATAAAAATATCAAAAAAATGGATGTAAAAATACCAAAACTATATTCCTGATTGAAAGTAAACATTCATATATAGTAGTTGCGACAGAGATGCAAGTGATCACAGTTATGGAGGAGCAGTAAAATATTAATATATCAAGAAAAAAATAGAACACAATTGAAGTATACAGGATCATAACTGAAGTCACAGGCAAAATTATAGATAAATAGAAAAGAATTATGGCATTATATAAATGTATATTAGCACTTGGCTAATATACATAGTTACAAATAATTTAGTGTAAGACCGCAATACCCTCAGGTAAAAGTGTGGATAACCAATTAAATGATAATGATTCAGGTACAACAAAAGAAATCAGAAGATTTGAGATTAATATATTGAATTTACATTACAATGAAGTTATAAAAAAACTGACGAAATTCAAAAATTGCAGGACGACCTCTCAGAAAAAGATAGGTAAAAGATCTATTGGCAATGATGAAAACATCTATGACTGAAAGTAGAAAAGATAGAACAGAAAATGCAGGAAGGAAATGAAATCTAATAGCAGTAGCGAAGACTATAAACAGGGCGGAGGGAGCTGTAGGTCAGCCAGGGCATGACAAAAACATGCGAGCTCAGGAGACGTTGGGAGGCAACTGCCGAAAAAACCATGGACAATGTTTGTTTCAAATTACAGCTACAGCCAGACACCTAAAGCAGGACAACTACAAAAAAGGACGGATGAGACTAAGGTAACAATATGCAAATGTAACTATGAATGAAGTTTCCAAAAACTAAAATCCTCCAAAATACTCAAAAGATATATCTGTACCCACAGAAAACTACAAAGCAGCCTAGATCCAAGAAAACCACCCCAGACAAATAAAATATAATTACATCTCCCGGACATATATCGAAGAACTATAAAAGTTACACACATTTCTAAACCAAAACTAGAGCGAAAAATATGAAAAATCCCGACGAAGAATAGATAACCCATATTCGAAAAGGTATAATAAGCTAATGTCACAGCCAGGAACTAACCCAAATCTAATAGCAACTTTCTACAAACTAGGGTGCTAAGCACCCCCAGTATACCATACAGGACAGAGAGGAGATATCCAAAGATACGGAACATAAAGCATTTTGCATATAGAGGATAACTAAAGGCACTCTTTCATATAATTGTTTATGCAGACGTACAACAGATATATATGACGAAAAGTCAAACCTACATCCAAGTTATAAAGATGGACTAACAATGAGATGAAATCCCTAAAAAAAAGATAAGCCAAGAAGGATACAGAAGTAGATATTCCCGGAATTTATTTGTGTGCAAACCAAAGAACTATCGGATAGCTACCATATTAAACGAGGATAAAAAAAATAATATTTAAACGAATGCAATATGGAACTATTCTAACAGAGACAGCAATTATCTATTCTAACACTGTAGAGAAATACGAGGAGAATGGAAGAATTAAGACAAGGATATGAGCCTACTCAGACCAAAACTACCTCAACACGAGCTATACGAAGAACTTATTTCTCATAACCTAAGTACAAGATAATGTAACTGGATTGGACAAAATATCCGGATCACTTGCGGCTCAAAGTGTGAAGGAGACGAAAATTACATACCATGTGCTACAGCTAGAATAACAACCAAAAATATTGTGCTTTATTTCGTAAATTGTGCGGCTGGCATATCAGCCATAGGTATAAAAAAAAAAAAAAATTAAGATTTTTTTATTTTTGTCAATTTTGCGGCGGCTGAAAAAATGGAAATGTACAAAAGTCGTAACGTAAATAGTGGCGGCCCAAGTTCAGGTAAAAGTTTGTCGGCCAATTATGTAAAGTAAATAGTATAGACGGTGTAGGTTATATGGTTGCTGGCTTGGACAATGGAGTCTCGTACTAATATGCAAAAATACTATGAAAATAGTTTTTCGTTTAGGGGACGTTATTGCCCGGGACATTTCTTTGACAGCCCATTAATACAAGATATTGGCACACCCTTAAGCCAATATTTTGCTCATATGCACAATTTTTTCTTATTTGGGTAATATAATAGAAAATTGTCCATATCCCTAGCAATTTCATGCTATGCCCAATATTCTCCAAATTCGGGTATTGGAAGGCCTATATCCCCAATACGCATTGCTTAAAGACCATGGTCTCTCACTGACATGTTAATTTTACGGAAAGTTACATTCGTCCACCTTAGGAACATTTGTCCTCGCATGACATAATTCATTTTAATCATAAAGATACTGATTTGTCTCAAAACAGGTTTACATGTTTGAACTTTGCACTTTGGGAATTTATGAGTCAACTACTCTGAACTTCCTTCGCCAATCACAATTAACTTAAGAACATCATACTCATTCAACACAAAATCAGTCTACACTACATAAAAATAAGCATCATGAATGCAAGAATGAACTCATTTTAAATTCATATGGGCAAGCATAAGACACAATGAAATAACCCCAGAGATTATTGTGATATAAAAAATCAAATGCCAAATGCCATAAGAGTTAGAGTCTAATTAATGAAATCGGTGAAAGGAAGAGTATATCTAACACAAGAACTTACATAAGTGAATGTAACAGGATTTCAACTGCCTCGCCTCCCATCGTTGCTGTCATCACAAAAAGGTGGATTCCCTCCAATACTTAAAGGTAGCAGGGAAACACGCTTATCTCTCAAACCTTTTCACTTGATGATCTAAAATATCAACAAAAACATTTTAAGAAAGATTCTCATTGGCTACGAAACCCTGAGATAACATATAGTTGGATTAATATTGGAAACGCATTTTTCTTGTTTTGGATTTGAACCACAGTCCTATTCAAACTCTAACTCATTGGAACATAAACATATACCTCTGTTCCANAGAATATGAGGATCGGAGTGTCACGTTCCGACACCAGGATAGAATGAGGAGCGGAGTGTCACGTACCGACACGAGAGTAAATAATATAATTAATCTTGAAAGATACTAATATACTCAATCTAAAGAACATGTCTCCCAAACGAGTATGATGAGGAGGCGTGAGTCCTTATTGATGTGCTTGGTGTTGTAACCAAGGACTATGGTAATTGTAAATGCTGCATGCTAAGGATATTAGTTGATTTTATGATGTTACTTGATATATACTGTTTTCTATTTTGAGTTGGCCGATGATACCTACTCAGTACTTGTGGTTGTACTGACCCCCTACTTTTATGTTTTCCTTTTGTTTATTTGTGGAGTGCAGCAAACGTGCCGTCATCTTCGACTCAACAGTAGTTCAAGCCAGTCTTCGTCACACCGGATCTTCAGGGGTGAGCTAATGCTTCTAGCTTGGACTGGATCTCCTTCCTCATGTCTTGATGCCTAGAAGTTTCGGCATAGACTAGCTTTTATTTGTTTTTAGCTTCATAGAATACTCCTAGTTTAGTATTTGATCATAGATGTTCTTGTGGTGATGACTTCCAGATTTTGGGGAATTAATAGATGTTGAATTTAGAAGTTATTGAATTGTCTTTTATTTATGAGTTTAAGTCTTCCGCATTGTTTTATGTTGATATTAAATTGAAATGATAAGGTTTAGATTGGTTGGTTCGCTCACATAGGAGGGTAAATGTGGGTGCCAGTCGCGGCTCGGTTTTGGGTCGTGACATAAATGCACCATAAACATAAATGTTATATTTTTGAAGATTGGAGTATTAGACTAAATTATTTATCCTCTAAAGATCAACTGGCTGATTTATTCACAAATTCCATGTGCAGAAGTAGACATAATTATTTGTTGGCCAAACTCATGTTTCTTGAGAGACAACATTAGTTTGATGGAGGCTGTTGAATATAACCTTATCTATCAAAACCAAATTAGGAATTTCCAGATATTGATAACGGTCATTAACTTGAAAACACTAGAAAATTAGGATTCCAATAACTTGTGTAAATACATTGTAAATCCTACTATTTTATAATTAATTAAAGAGATCACAATTCTTTTATCCCTAATTGTTTTTGGTCTCTATCGTTATTGAAATTTGTAGATATTTCTTATCTAAATATAGAAGTGGCAAATGATGTTTATTACTTGACAATATATCAACAACTCACCTTAGTAAAAGAGGTATCAAGGGATTTGGTAAAATGTTGAAAGTGGTCTATTGATGATTAACTATACCACAATAAACTTGATTCCAAAGGTTAAAAATCCAATTTATGTCAAGGAATATAGACCTATTGGTTCCTGAACAACCTTGTAAAAACTATTTATAAATTAATAACGACTAGATTCAAGAAAGTGGTTGAAAAATTGGTTGGAGAATCTCATGCATGCTTCATTTCTGGTAGGAGTATACTCGACAATGTCATAGTAGCACATGAATTTGTTAAAGGTTATTACGAAGAAGGATTCTCCCCTAGATGCCTTATTAAGATTGATATCTAGGAATCCTATGAGTCAGTCAACCGGAATTTATTTAAAATTTCATTGCTCGAGTTTGGTTTCCCGATCAAATTAGTTAATTTCTAAATGGAGTGTGTTACCACTATAAACTACTCTTTACTGATGAATGGAAGTCTAACTCAAAAATTGCAAGGAACTAATGGTCAAAGGCAAGGTGAATTCAAGTACCCGTATTTATTTTTATCAGCAGTGGGTTATACGTTAACCGATTCCTTAAACAACTCCAATTGAACCCAAACTTTAATTTCCATCCTAACTGCATCAAAGTCAATTATGTAAATATTTGTTTTTCTGATTATCTTATAATATTCAATAGAGCTGATAAAACCTCTTTCCAACTACTACTACTACAAGCTTTCTATCAATTTTTGGAGGTTTTGGGGTTGAGGACAATCTTTACAAATGCTTAATATATATCACTTAAGTATTCGAAGAATTGAAAAATCAACTATTATATGAAATGCACTTTAGACTTGGAGAAATTTCTTTAAAATATCTTGAGTTCCTGTAACATTTGGGAATAGCCCCTAGACGTAAACAGTGTCATCGTCCTCTTTGAAGAAAAAGACTGTCCTCTTAGCGTACATCATTACATTAATAGGTCAAATTTAGCAGAAATTTAAAATCTTTTTCATTACATCTACTCGGAGGTTTACATAGACCTCTACATACACAGAGTATATATATATCGAGTTTACATAGACCCTTCGTATAGGAAAATTACTTAGTCTTCTAATTTTATTGCACGTAGATATTTATACATAAAAGATAATATAGTCATAATAGTCGTCTCTTCTCATAACTATCTAGTGTAATAATTTGGGCATAACCCATACATCAAAGTAAGAATGCCTCACATTGGCTATACAACATTTGGAAGGTCTTTTCACATGCCTCCGACCAATCAAACTTCTTACTCTTTTAGGTCATAGTATTCAAGGGGGATGCAACGTACGTAAAACCATCGACAAACCTCCGGTAATAACCCGCTAGACCCAAGAAACTCTTAATGTCGGTTGGATTCAATGGTCTAGGCCAATTCTTGACCGCCTCAGTTTTTGTTGGAATAACCTCAAATCCCTCACTAGAGATGATATGACCAAGAAATACAACCGACCTCAACAAAAACTCACATTTGCTATACATGGAAAATAATTGGTTCTCCTTAAGCACTTGTAACATCATTCTCAAATGGTTCATATGATCACTCTCATTTTTTGAATTTACCCAGACATCGTCAATGAAGACAATGACAAATGAATCTAGGTAACTTTGAAACACTCTATTCATGAGATCCATAAACGTCTTCGAGGCATTTGTGAGACCAAAGGACATTACTAAGAACTCATAGTGACCATATCTAGTCCGAAATGTTTTCTTTGGTATATCCTCACCTCTCACCATAAGTTTGTGATACTACGATCTAAAGCCAATCTTAGAAAAGTATCTTTCCCCTTGGAGTGGATCAAACAATTCATTAATTCTAGGGAGAGGATACTTATTCTTTATAGTGACTTTATTGAGTTGGCGATAATCAATGCACATTCGAAGGGACACCCTCTTTTTAAACTCAGACATGTTATCTTAAGCCTACTTTTTGAAGAAACACCATAAAAGGATCTTGCCCTCTTGGGATCTCTACTCCTCCTTTTATACCTTATTGTCATGTATCATATCCGAATAGTTATATTGTCATGTATCATAGCCGAATGACACTCTTATTGCAAGTAATCCGACACTCCCATCATAAAACGGTTTATTTCATCTCTAGGGTTAGAAACCAAAGAAGGAGCATATTTTAACTATTTAACTAATTTAAAAGAGTATTCAAGAACACTTATACCTCCTTAGCGAAGTTTGATGAACCCCACCACCTTGTCTTCCCTCTTCTCACTAGGAAAGAACCTATCAATAAATGTCTTCTTGAACACTTTCCAAGTAACCGTCCACCCCTTAACGACCTTTTGTCCCTCCATTGGACGCACCAAGTTTGGGCCACATCTTTAAGTTGGTAAGTGGATAACTCGACATTTTCATTAGTAGACAACCACATAGAATAGAGAATCTTTTAGATCTCATAACTAAACTCATAGGGGTCTTATTCTACCTTGGACCCATAGAAAGTAGGAGGATTCATCCAAGTGAAGTCCCTTAGACAAGAGGCCATAGTAGCAACTTGTTCATTTTGCTTTGGTACAACCTCCAGATAAGATTGGGACATCATGGATGGAGCTATTTGGAGAAGATCATCCCTTATGTTCTCATCCGTCAAAGGAGGAGGATTCGCCGGAGCTTGGTCATCATTCACATCTTTCTCAAGAGGAGGAACTTGATCACCACGGGGAGGAACTCCAGCATTGGAAATCTCTTCTTCAACTCTTCGTGTCGCATTCCTTCGAGTATTCATTTCACTATAATGACAATAATAGGATTAAATTCAAAATCACATATAGCTAATCACTCCAAAGGCATGATAATGGACTTCCAAGAAAGTGAGAGTTTCCTAAGCATCATGTAGGTTTCTATCTATAAGTGTGGCACGCTTCACAATTATGAATACAAACTTACATAGATGTGGTTGAGGGAGACATAGACTAAAACATAATTCAACCGTATACTCTGATACCAAGTTTGTGAAATTCGGAATGCCCCCTATACGTAACCGGCGTCCTCCTCCTCTTTGAGGACTAAAACTAGACTCTTAGCTTACATCATTACATTCATAAGTCAAATTTAGCGGAAATTTATTGTTTTTTCATTTCATCTACTTGGAGGTTTACATAGAACTCTACATACACATAGTATATATATACCTTCGTATAGGAAGATTACTTAGTCTTCTACTTTTATTGCACATAGATATTTATATATAAAAGATAATATAGTCATAATAGTCATCTCATCTCATAACCATCTAATAAGAGTGTAAGAACTTAGGCATAACCCATACATCAAAGTAAGAATGCCTCACATGGACTATAAAATGTTTCATACTAAATCAAAAGAAAAGAACATAATAGTCTTTAATACTTGAACAATGTCATAGTTCGATAGTGGCATCGCCCTCGAAAAGTGAGTACCTAACATACTTAGATGAATAAAAGATCCAAAGCCTTCTCCAATTTCATCTTTAAATCACTTCAACTATAGAAACCTAAAATGTCGGGGAAAAAGGAGAAATGGGGTTAGTACACCATTTGTACTAAGTATGAGACCATATGCACACATACAACTATAAAATGTTAAGAAAAGGGACATTTCATAAAGTTTGCACTTTTCATTTAAAACCTTTATTCACATTCGAGAAAACCATACCAACCAATATTACATGTTCATTAAGTCATAGGCATGTACATTACAAAACCAACAAGAATAAGTCTAATCAAGTCAACATGCATATCATATAGTTGGATTCCTATTCATGTAACTCAATAATCAAGTCATATTAGCAATAAGCATGTATACGAGTACATTTCAACATAACCAAAGCAAAAAAATTACCCATGAAATATTATAAAGTCAACAAGTGAAATGACCAAGCAAAGCCCCATAACCTTACCCAATCAAGTAACCGAACAAGAATCATGACTAAATGCTTACTTCTCATGGAATAACATTTAGGAGTACTTATCCTCATACTTTAATAATGTAGACCAACACATAGTCCTAAGTGACAACAATCACATATAACATCAACAATGTGCAAGTTCATAGTAAAAACCTCCTTAAGTTCCCTTCAAAGCAAACTAGTGCAAGACATAGGCACACTCCCACACCAATACCTGGGCTTAGTCAAACTCTAAAGTCACCTTAGCTAGTTTATACTTCATTAATTCATTTTATTTTAGGGAACACTTTCCTTAAATGAAATAGACCACAAGAGCTAAGTGTAGAATCTGGTGTTGTAAAACCTTACACCGAAGGAAGGTGTTTTACCAGCCAAAGCACAACCAAACATAAACATAGCTTTCTAGGTGGATCCACTAGCTAGTCTTCCTATGGGGAAATCATAGTTCAATAACTAAGAGATAGGTATAATCCCTCAACATAAAATTTCGAAATTGGGGCCTCGTCTCATGGGAATACAATTGGGTGAGTATCCCTCATAGAGGAGTTAACACCATATGTAGAACTATAGGGTGAATCTTCCTCTATGGGAAGTCAACACCTCCCAATGTCAAGTTCACTTAGTGCTAAACTAAGTCCCTTTTCAAAATGTCTTTAATGTCCTTTATTAATCATCAAAGCTTATTGTAGGTCATAGGGTCGAACCCTTGTATAAACATCATAATCATCATCATAGCTCAATAGGAATTGCATGAGTATAATCCTTTCATTACAATTCACATAGGTGAGGTTAGCACATTAACATTCTCTTATCATAATAAGGCACATTGGTAAATCTTTCACCATCCTTAAAACATTTACATCTTAAGCTAATCCCTCAAAAACCATAGTCAAGACATTTCAATTAAACATCATACCATCCTATCAATTCTAATACAAGGAATAATCTAATACAACATTATGAATTAATCACAATTAACCATAATTTGAAATAAAAGATAGGGATCAAAAGACTTATCAAGTCTCAGTCATAATTCATCATCAAAGTCTTACCATAACCATCAATTCAACCCAATTTGGGTATACATCATCGTAAGTCAATAACCAACATAATAAAAAGGCTAGAAGAATCACTACATCACTATTCAATAGTAGATGAATGCTTAAAACAAGATACTTAGGTTAATTAGCAACATACTTCACAACCTAGATCATCTTCTCAATAACTAGCATAAAATGCTAAAAATCACCCTAATTCATCCATTATTAGAGTAACAAAATCATATAGTAGTAATTCAACCAATGACCAAGTCAATTGAACCGATACAACCTAATTCATATCAAGATAAAAAAACCTAGGCTAAGGGTTAAGGGTCATCTTTTACAAACTATACCAAATTATCAAGATGTATCATAATTAAGTTAGAATAATTCTTAATATATTCACATTATCCAAAAGAAAACATAAAACAATCCACTCATAACATTAGTTTCGAGATTGGGAAAAACCCACATGAAAGCTCAGCTTTTGAAAATACTTTGAAGGAACCCTTTAAGGAAAGAGGTCTCAAAAGTGAACTAGATACCATAACTTAATGTTTGTGAGTTGTGAGAGTTTTGTGTTATTCTTAATTAGGTTATGGATTTATATATGTTGTTAATCAAGATAATTAAAATTACCTAACCCCTAATTAAACTACTAACCAATCCAACTAATTAAATAACCAAAGTGAAAACGTGCAACAATTTAAAGTGTCATAGACGACACCACGATCGATGGATCGTGGGTCAATCGACAGATTTCCCCCCTTCCGTGTTGCACATCCTTATTCTTGGTCAGATAGTTTGCACACAAGACCTTAGAACTACTTATCTAAGTGTTGGTCGATGGATGGCATCGACGCCCCGTCGATCCACACACGCCTAGTCGATGCCCTCTTGTGGGCGCACAATGCTCAGATAGTGTTTGACTCCACTTATACTCCCTTAAAACAATTTTCATCTATTTTTGACTCTTTAAATATAGTCAAATAAGCTAAGGAACTAGTTTCCGAACGTCATTAACGTTCTTGGACGTTTTGGTTTCTAGACTTCCTAAATGACTTATATTCATAAAAATAGACCTTAAAACAGTGTTTATACCTTATGAAACTTATGTTAGGCTCTGGAGCACGTCTTGAATTTTTGAAGTTTTACAGTTCCCTTGTCCTCAAGTAATATCACTATTTGCCATGAATGCCAATAATTGAGAGAAGACCAGAACGATTCAATTTTGGACAACAAAGGCGATATAGGTGGTGTACTATATTCCTCATAGGCGATGCACCTACTTTGCATTCAAATTATTTCTTTTGGGCTTTAAAAGGTTGGGCCTTGCATGTTCATTTTCCCTTACTTTTATTCAACTTGGGCCAGATATAGGTGGTGTACTTTACCCAATAACATGGTCAAATGAGACTTAGTAGGGGATGCACCTACTTGTTTCTTTGGGTGGTCGATCAATAAGGCAAAGTAGGTGATGCACCTACTAGCTTAGTGAATTCAAGCAAGCACCTCAATATTTTATTGCATTTATAGACCATAATAATTTTGACTTAACTCAAAACTTATAGACATTATGTAAATCTCAAATCTAGATTAAAATATCACCTTCTGATTTCAAGTTTAATACTTCAATCGACATTAACTTAATCATCTCACATAAAAATCTATAGGCAGTTCACATTAAACATATTATATAGTCATTAGTCGCATAGGAAAGCGAGTTCATAACCATACTACAAGGAAATATATAACCATCGTATAAATAGAACATGTATACGGAGAATACACCCTGTTACATCCTCCCCCTTATGATCATTCGTCCTCGACTGATGGTTGAAGCTGATAGTTTGGTTTACCTTGGAATTTTGTTTCGAGATTTGCGAGGGTTACCATTATAAATAAGACTGTCTAAAATCCATTGACTAACGTAAAGCATGTATAGACAAGTCTAGCATGAAGTCTCAATACATATGGTTCATAAAATAATAATATGACTAATTAAACCCCTTTATTGACAGTGTAATTCGAAGAATATGCACAATTATAACTCATATAAATAAGGACTCTAATATACCTAAACACAAGACATGAAGATGAAACATCAAATGAAAAAATTCTAGTAGGATATATGATCATATAAAGGGACCATATGATCTTAGATCCTTATATTGATGTTTAGGATGAGAAGGGATATTTAGGATCTCTAAAATCTTCTATTCCAAGTATCTTATGTTACATAATAGGCGGAACCCATCCCTGTCCCCTTTAAGTAGACACGAATTTTTATTTACACTTCAACTAAGCTTTATTCATTTCAGACACCTTATGTCATATCCCGCTATGTCATTTTGACTTTTTTTGCTGACATGTCATAGAGAGTGTAATAAACTCATCCCGGACGCATGAAAACATTTGTTAAATCATTTTTATTTTATTTTTTTCATCTTCTTACTCATTTTTCAGTGATCATCACCCAAAACTTAAAGTCCTTTTGTGGAGAAATAAATTTTATAATGCTTCAGATAAAAAAATGAATTTGAACACATTTGACTCATATTATAATGATATAATAAAAATTAAAAGAAGAAATGTGAAAAACCCTGCTACATTGAAGAAGAAGAAAAATGGAAAGTCACAAATTCATGTATAATCTCAAAATAGATTTGAGTAGGGATATGTGCTGGTTTGTTATTCTAATTGAGAAGATGATGTAGGGTTTAGGGTGTGTAAAAGCAGAGAAGATGTTGGGTGAGTGGGCGGAGAGTGGAGAAAACACAAGGGTTGGGGTTGGTGGGATAGACAAGATGATTTGAGTGGGGTTTGGTTATTTCATTTTTAAATTTTTGTGGGCTAAAATTCCACATTTTATTCACTCATTGGTCACTTCTTTTTTGTACTAAAAACTCATTATTTGATAATTATTTTCTTACATATATTCCACGTGTCTTCATTTATTTCGTCATTTTGACACATCATCAATGAGTGTATTACAAACACTGTATACATTTTATTGGTAATTCAAAAAGTGTCAAATGACACAATGGACCATGACATGGGGTGTCTAAAGTGAACAAACCCCACTTAAGGTGTTGTATAAGTGAAATTTGGTGCAAAATTTAAGGGGCTACCTATGGATTCCACCTACATTTTATTCCTCCCACAATACTTCAATGGAGGTTACAAATTTTTAACTTTGCTTCCGGGCCTTAACAATCAAGAATAACCATAGTATATCCCAAAATCATTTTATATCGAATGGAAAAAAAATCATAAGCCTAACTAATCGGGCACTACTCTCCCTTCTCTTTTATCTTCTGATACTTTTCAGAGGCAAGTCTTATAAGAACGCATAGTTGTTAATATAAACTCTAAAGTGTTATGTTGGACCTTCTAATAAGGCATTATGCTAAGTTATTTATCTATGATTGTGATAAAATTACATATATTGCCAACCTTTTCTGGTCAAAGGCATCACTACATCATGATACGAGGAAACATTTTTCAAAATTTTTAAAAACTCAAGTCAATAAGCACATTAGGGTATAAAATAAGGATAAATAAGTCATATTGAGTATGACACACTAGCAGACTAGAAAAAAGGGAGCACATAATACACTGACATTAAGTTATAGAAATATGTGGTGTACACACGATGTATGTGATGCATGATTACTAAAGCTACGAAATACAATATGTAAGCAAGTAGACTATAAGACATGTGTCTATATAAAATAAAATGAACTACAAAACACAAATCACATTGAGCAAGTGTTTTATATTGCATGGATAGGTGGACTAATATGCAATGAGTACACATATTAAATATGAGAAAGTGAGCACATTACACATGGGAGGAAAAGATATAAGGCATGTAATGCTCAAGCAAGTAGGCTATGAGGCATTTAAAACAATAGAGGTGGTTGTATGATAAATGGTCTTGCAGTACGAACAAAATATGAAAAAGTGACATGCGATTAGTAGCTAGTGCAATAAATAACATGTAGCGAAAAGGTCCTATGAAAACATATAACATCAAACAAGGGTACTCTAATGTGTAAAACACTTACATGAAAGTATTCTATGACATTAGCTAACCTATAAGAAGGTAATACATAAAGGTAAGACGTCATACAATTAAATTATAGAAAATGCATAATGTATTAGTCTATAACGAACAATCTTTAGAAACTAGGAGATATTCTATAGAACTACGCTACCATAATAAGCATAAACACACTCTCTTAAGAGTTAAGTCTTGGGTGGGATACTTTTGCTCATATTCCTTACTCATCTTAAAAAAAATACAATTTATTTCCCCATATTCTCTATTCAATATCCTAAGAATCCTTTCTGGGTATTCTGCTATTGGGACTTTGCTTCCATCTAGGTTATTATAAATACTATAGTTAAGATAGAATATACTCCTCAATAGTTCATCCTTTGGATTAGGAGTCCGAGGTCAACTTTGCCTTCATTACAATCTTTTGTCATATAACATTCAATGTCTAGTGTCCTTTTAAGGTCATAATAGAAAATATTGAAGCTTTAACGTACAATGAATCATGAAATCTTGTAACATTTAAATGTCAGGTACCATAAAGTTATATCATAATTCATAAAATCTTAGAGTTAGCACCTTTAGTCTTAACTAGATAAGTTTAGCTAACATATATTTTTTTTAAAACAAGTGAGGGTTGTCTCACTCTGTTCCCATGCAAGATACAAAGTATAATAATAAATAACATATGATCAATTTTTTCATCTCCCTTAACAGGACTATGACTGATGAATTACTACTAGAAAATATTAGATGAATCCCGTAAGAGCTCTATACATGTGAATAATTCTCTACTTTTCTTTTGTACTAATGATATAGATGAACTAGGTCCATGTATCTTCTATCTAAGTAACCTTTTTATTATTCTATTTTTCTTGTTGTTATCAATACCAAATATCAAGACTTGAATCAATACTAAAATGATTTCTCTGTCAAACAAAGGTTCACAATGTTTTTCCAGGATAAACCATTATAATTCGTTAGGATTCAAGAGTTGATACCTTTTTATTGTCTCATCACTTAGCAACCTCACTTTCATAATATCCTATATCACTCCTTCATAGCATCCTCACATTCCCCTACTCCTATGTTTAAGGAATTTGACAGATCCCATCTACTATAATGAGAATTCGGCCATGTAATTCAAGCTTCATTGTCACATGCTTCCTATCTAACAAGTACATTTTTATCAAAACTAGTAGTTTCATGTACCAGATCCCGCCCAGGGTGCAGACACCTCTTATATCATGATTAGTCTAGCAATGGTTGAATCAGTCTCAATCACCACATTTGTGAAGCCTTTATGCACACAGATTTCAACAGCTAACTGAATAGACATTATCTCTGACTACATATTAGTTTGAACGGGTATGTACAACCTAACTAATTACAATTAGGTCTAACCAACCCATTTTTTTTCTTTTTTTAACCTTACCCTTTAAAAACATACTAATCCTCCTAACAGAAACAGAGGTCATAATATGAACTACTAAACATATCATTTACATAAATTGGCATACTTGTCTCTATGTTTTTAACCATGAATAAGATCCAAGTGTTATTAATTCTTATTCGGGGTTGTTCACATACCATATAAAAGCCAAATATTAACATATTTGGGATGGTATATGGTGAGAATATTGTACTTGTCATCTAATTTGGGGTATGCCTAACACTTTTGCAATGATACATCAACCTATCAGATTGTTCCACTGACTTCTTCCGACTAAAAAAAAGTGGTTCAACAACATTAATTTCGAGAACATGTGTAATGCTTAAAATTCTATGTATATCACAGACTAAGAGCAATTCTTTTCTATAAAAATGGATCCTATAGATATGGAGGAAATATAGAACTCAAGAGTTGGATGCATCCTCCTAAGAATATGTGCTTAAAAATTCTACAACTCATATATGTATCTAGGTAGACCATCAATTTTAAGCATAAGGATTACCATATTATCTTTCACAACTGAACAAACATGATACAAATGGTAAAAATGCAACTTAAAATTCGTATAAGATATTACCTTTAGCTACCTTGTGGAGTGGGACAGTCTAATAAAAAGAGCTCAATGTAGTCTAAATTTTGATAAATTCATATCCTTTTCTGTAGGTTGTATGTTGATATTTTAGCTACTATTAACGTTCAGCATCATAAGCATAATATCAATAGCATGATCAGGTGCAAGTGAAAATTTATTTCTTAGCTTCTCTCTATCGCACAATTTTTTTAATGAAGGAATATAACATTTTTGAATGTACAAATAGCCCCCTAATTATAAATGTGGAGCGCAACATATTCATAAGTAAGGCTGTAATAGACACGACTTTGTAGACTCTTTAGGACGAACTGTTCTAATACAACTTTTGTCACCCCCAACCCTAGGTGAGACAGACAAGTACTATATGAATACATTCTTACGAGTGACCTATGATGAGGAGGTAAACTACTACTATGTAGATGTATTTACTAATGAAAAAATTCATATACAACACATGTTGACTAGCTGAACGAATACATGTGACAAGTGAAACTATGAACACCAATGATTGCTCTATAATGTCTACAAAGCCTCTATTGGGAATCTTGATTGTACCACTATGAAATACAAATAATAAAGACTCGGCAAAGCCTAGAATCAACCCGGAGCACCAATAACCATCGCGTATAAGGTGGTTCTATTGGGGAGATCTACTAGTTGAATACATGTACCTGGAGCGTGAAATGCAACTTCAACCATATTTAAAATCATAGCTAAGTTAAACCAAATACCAACATATAAGGGCTAGAGACCACCTTTGCTTGTACTTGTGGAATCGTGCATGTTACATTCTTTTGTTTACTTTTTTGTACTTTATAACCGTATAAGACATATAATACAAATGACTACCTGTTTAGCAGCAAAAGAGGATGACCCATGTTTGGAATTCTTGATGTGATCATATTTCCCCAAATTGGGATCCGCCCATGATAGGCTTTCTCCCCTGAGCATCCACTTATAATTATACAGATTGTTTCACTTAGATTTTTAATATTTGAGCTTGTTTTTTTGATGTTCATAAATCTTTAGATATTGTTCTTTTGATCTTCATAACTAGTTTGTGATTGATGTTTTTTGGTCATAATCCTTGTTTAGATTTGGTACTATGTACTATTAGTAAAAGACATATGAATATGGAATTACGAAAATAACAATGACATGGGAACCAAATGTGACATGAACATATAATACTTAGTAGCTTATATTGAATAGTGATGTAGTGATTCTTCTAGCCTAGAATCAACCCGGAGCACCAATAACCATCGCGTATAAGGTGGTTCTATTGGGGAGATGTACTGGTTGAATACATGTACCTGGAGCATGAAATGCAACTTCAAGCATATTTAAAATGATAGCTAAGTTAAACCAAATACCAATATATAAGGGCTAGAGACCATCTTTGCTTGTACTTGTGGAATGGTGTATGTAACGTTCTTTTCGTTATTTCTTTGTATTTTATAACCGTATAAGACATATAATACAAACGACTAGCTGATCAGCAGCAAAAGAGCATGACCCATGTTAGGAATTCTTGATGTGCTCATATTTCCTTAAATTGGGATCCGCCCATGCTAGGCTTTCTCCCCTGAGCAGCCACTTATAATTATGCAGATTGTTTCACTTAGATTTTTAATATTTGAGATTGTTTTTTTATGTTCATAACTCTTTAGATTTTGTTCATTTGATGTTCATAACTCGTTCGTGATTGTTCTTTTGATCTTCATAACTAGTTTGTGATTGATGTTTTTTGGTCATAATCCTTGTTTAGATTTGGAACTATGTACTAGTAGTAAAAGACATATGAATATGGACTTACGACAATAACAATGACTTGGGAACCAAATGTGACATGAACATGTAATACTTAGTAGCTCATATTGAAGCACATATCAAGTGAAGACATTTAACATTTATCCAAGAGTTTTGAACTCTATATAGTAACGAAATACTCACTAACTAATATGAAATACAAGGTAAACATTAAAGTTGAACCAATGAAGAACGTGGACATATTCAACTTAAGGATGGACACATATTCCAAGTACAGATAAATGTACAATTGAGCAAGTAGTAATCATGTGAGGTAACATTATAGTCCAAAACAATGGGAGTAATAACCAAGAAAAGAAATATATGAACATGTGACAAGATGACATATCTATAAACAATTAAAGCAAGTTGGCATTATATTGGTAGATTGTATGACGTGTAATATAGGATCATTTTCATTTATATAAGGGACATCCGTGTATGGGGTACTTTGACGATGAAAAAAGATGAAACACATGCTTGGTAAAGTAAGCATGTTCATGTAGTAACAAACTCATATTAGAGTACTCACTTCTATGCTCTACGGAGTAGGAACTGCAAGCATGGATCAATCACTACAAAGGACACTTAGAAAGCTTAATTTTTGTATTGCAAGTGTTGGGTTAATGCCAAAGAAAAACGAAATTGAATAGTCTTAAATGCCTCAATTTCCAATTCGTATAACTTACAAAGTGTCAACCTGTCATTTAACGTCATTGTTTTCATCTACAACAACCAATCATTAAGGCTAATAATATGAACTTACAAACCAACTCGGAATAGTTTACCTCATAAAACCGTAGCCATCCCTTAATCTTTCTAATTGATTGTTTCCTTTCACAAATTGTAACAACCCTAAAAATGAATAAGATCAAGACTTAGGGTGTCAATAATGCTTGATATTAAACCAAGGTTCACACGGATTGATACGCGTAGAACCAGATGTTAGAACCCTTACTACGATCAAGTCAACTAACTTGTGGAGTTAGTTGGGCTTTTAAAGGTTGGAACCAACCAATTAAGGATCACAAAAATGAAGATTTAATAGAAGGAGTCTTTACATGACTTAAAATAAGAAATTTTATATTTTGACGGCCCAGGGGTAAAATGGTCATTTCCAGGCCTAGGGTAATATTGTAATTACCCTGAGAAATTAATAAATTAATAAATTATTTAATTAAAAGAGCTTTTCAAATTTGGGGTGACTTAGAGTGACCAATTTCGCAAATGGATTGCCACTCGGGTTCGAGCCCCACTAGGAGCAAAGAATTGATGATTTAATCATCAAATAAAATCAATTCATTAAGGGTAAAATGGTCCTTTCACGTATTAATTAAACTATACCAGATTTTTATAATTTAATTAAATCCTATTTTGATGGAGTCTTGAATTTAGTCTCCTAATCCTAATAACTCTCTCCCCCACACGTTTCTCAACTCTCTCTCTCACGTTCTCAATCTCTCTCTCACGTTATTCCGCCAAACACAAATAAACTAGAAAATACATCAAGAGTTCTTCACACTTGAAGAACTCAAAAGAATTTTTAAGTAAAAGACAAAGTAACCAAAACATCAACGCTAAAAGAGGTTTGTCGAGTGGGGTGTATGTTGAAGTGAATTGACCTATTTATATTAAGTGTAAACATGTTTTATGTAAGGAAAATACCAAAACGCTATTCGAAGTGTAACAAAAAATTTGTGTTGTGTGTGCATCGTGGGCAGTGCCTTTAGCCACTATTTTGGGTCGAATATTCATGTGTTTTTGGTGTATTTTATGTGTGTAATGTGTGTTCCATGTGGTGTTCATTATAATGAATAATGTTGGGTTGAATAACACTCTTTTAGCTAAGTAAACTCATGAAAGAGGTGACTAAAAATGAGTGAAGAATGATAAGAACAAAATTTCTAGATTGCATACTCTCCCATAAGGTTAAATTCTGGGTTTTGAAAAAGGGAAATAAATGAGGTCAATGGGAATTGAACCCAAGACCTCAGATGTCCAGAAGGATGAAAAATAAAGAGAAAAACGTGAAGGAGCTAAGGGGAATCGAACCCCTTAGCTACTTGTTTTGTGAGGCAAAGAAAAAGGAAAATGGGGGCTGGGTGAATTTGATTCTAGCTCCTGTTTTCGCGAAAAAATAAGGGAAATGTGGCTAGGGGGAATCGAACTCCCAACCTATGAGGAGAAGGAGAAAAATTAAGTAAACAAGTAGATGGGAGGCATGATATACGAACCCGTGACCTCCCAGTACGCGCGAAGGGAGATGAAATAATGAAAAAAATAAAATGCGAGGCGTGGGGTCAAACCCACGACGTTAGCGCTGAATGGAGAGGCGAAATAACAAGAAAATAAAGTGAGACTGTGGGGATTTGATCCCACAACCTCACTTCCACTCGCCTATTTAAATAAAAAAAAGATAGACGGGCTGTGGGGGTTCGAACCCACCACCTCACAGCCTCATAAGCGAAATTAAAAAAAAATAAGGTGGGGGTCCTACCCACAACCTCCCTATTGTAGCGAATTTAACTCTAAAAATCAAAGGGTTTGTGGGGGCTAGAACTTCTAACCATTCGGTTATCTAAGAGTGAAATTAAAATAGAAAATTAATCCTTTACTTTAAATGTTGAGATTTAATCTAGAGTATAATGTTATGAATATTAGAAATAAAATTAATGAAACATATAAATGATTTCCAAGTGATCCAAGATTTGGGTTCCCTTGCCCAAACTTCCGTATTGATGCATAAGTCATACGTGATTAAAATATCCAGGAATAATTTCATCTACTTAGATAAAAAAAATTAAGATCTTGGCATATATATACAAGAGACATTAGTCCCGTACAACATAATCTTAGGAAAGTAATAATCACTTAGCAAACTATGAATGACGCCCCATGCTTGTATATATAGACACATAATTCCAACATACGTTCAAATATAAGTAGACCTAAGATGTATGTAATGAAACGATGAACCCTACAAGGGTTAAGTATGAGTGTAAGATACACTAAGTGGCCAAGTACATTGGCATAAGATCAGATAAACTATGAAATGATGAAATAAGCATTCACGTAATAAGAGTTGAGTAACTATGAAAAGCAAAGGTCCTAATAATGAAAAATGTGGTGACAATATGACATGAGGCTTATGAATATGATGAGAGAAATCTAAAGTGAGCCTAAATAAATGTTACCAATGCATACTCACCAACGAGAGTGTAAGATAATAAAGAGACCACTCTCTATGAATACTCTAATGAAGGTATTGAGCTTAACACACTTAATACTAATGATGAGATGAGATATTATCTAATGAGCTATATTGTCCTCATATTAGATGTCAATTTCCAAGACATATGAGTTGAACGTAATGGAACTTTATATTTAGCACCGATAGGCTAGCTATGAGAGGTGATGCCTTCTTTTGGGAAGGGCAAAGGTTCAGGTAACTCTCATGAGATGAGACTGTCCGGCTTGCTGGGTATGGGTATCCATACACCTCCTAGTCTTTGAACCTATATTTACTATATAGGGATCTGGCGGGGTTAAATTTCCCATGTACGCTAGCATGTTTATTGGGTCACTTTGACCGGTGATTCCACCTCTTTTCGGTGTGAGGGAGACACTTGATTTTATTATGCTCACATGATCAATGTCGGTTAAAGTTAAAGTTCCCAATAAATGAATGAGGCCAACCTCAAATGAAGCACATAATGAAATGAATGATACCAAAGGTGTTAGCATAGGATAATTAAGAGGTTAGCTAGACTCGGATAATGACATTAGGTTATTCCTGATCATTGCACAACAAACCCGATGAAAGTCTTAAACTACATCCTAGGTATAGCTGGTGTTCACACTAGACTATGAATGAAATAAAATGAAGTACGTATGAATGAATGAAGGAGACTCTGTGTTTCCTAATGAAGACTTCATAGTTGAGGTCCCATATGTTGGTCCCTCATTCTGGAAAGTCTTAATGTCAAGTCCATGATTACCAAGTATCATGGTATATGAATGAATGATATGAAAGAATCAAGGTGCTATATGTTATGTGCTATGATATGTGCTATATGAAGATGTTATATGATATCTGCAATACGATATTTATAATGATGCATGTTAATCTCATGGCATGACCTTCCTAACCCAATTTGGAAAGTTCACTAACTTTCCTAATCTCAATTTGGCAAGTCTACTGAGTTGACTTCCAAAAATCATGTCGTTAAGAAAGAGCTGTTCTTTCTCCTGCATGTCCATGGTGTGTGCTTGTATATACGCATACTTAGTACAAGTGTGTACCAGCCCTATAAATCGATACTATTTTAGGTGTAGACACAGGTGGTCGATAGAGTGGCATGATCTTTGTTGCAGCTATTCGGATGTCAGCATTCATCCGGAGTTTGGTAGGTCCTCATGCTTTCGATTATGCTACTGTTTTATATTCTAGCATAGTTTTAGAGTTGAGCTAGTGGAGCATGTTCCACTAGCCTTTCTTTCCTGTTTTGATTCAGAATTTGTATTGGGCCATTTTGGCAATTATACAATTAAGACTTAATTAACTATTTCTTTCAGTTGTTTATTCCTTTAATATTAGATGATTGATGATGAACAATTATAAAATGTTAATAATGTTTATCAAGCATGTTTAAATAACAAAAAGTTTCAAATTTTCTGCTAAAATTAAGCTATGTAAAGCAATTATGACGTAAGTAGGTTTGTTTGCGACCTCTAAAAGGTCAACGACGCCGGTCTCGTCTGGGGTCTAGATTCCAGTCGTGACACAAATTATGTCTGTTATAGTTATTTAGGAACAACCTTTCCATGAAATGTGTAGTTACTTTACCAAAACATTAATTTAATGGAGCATCATCATAGCTTATAAATCTGACCTTAAAACATTCCGCAATCATTCTCTAAGTACCTTTATGACCTCCCATAAAAAAATCAATACAATAACAGTCTTTAACACTAAAAAATAATTACAAGACATGAATTTGTGGCTTTAAATTACCATCACTTGAGTTGTACTAAAAAAGTAAGTCACGAATTCTTAAGTAAACAAATAATTAAAGTTTTTGGCTACGGCGTTACCCTGGCTATCTATATATGTTATTCTCCTTCAATGACTATTTTTGTAACCTTCTCTTATTCTTTGGAAGAGAGTGACAAAACCCTGGCTTCCAACAGATATAGCTACCTCTAGTTAACTCCCTTTGAAGAATTGTCTAAATATACTAGAAACAATAGAGGAGAGAAGGTCATCTAGTGGCTGCTTTGGAAGAAACTAGATGAAAATAGTTAGAACCCTTAATGGGAAAATTGGGTGGTTGCTTCATCTTAAGAGAAAGAGAGAAATATATGAATTTGAGAGCTTAAAATTTGGATAAGAGAAAAATGAGATATTTATGTAATATTTTTGACCTTAATACTTTTATCTATGTCACCTTTCTAATATTTCATCTGCAACCAACACATTAAATTAGGTGAGCACCTACTTGTCCATTCAAATTATTTCTTGTGGACTTGATAAGATTGGGACTTGGATGTCTATTTTCCCATTATATTTTTATTCAACTTGGGTCAAATATAGGTAGTGTACTTAGCCCAATAACATATTCAAATTAGTATTAGTAGGTGATGAACCTACTTGGTCATTTACCATGTCAATAAGTCAATGTAGGTGATGCACCTACCTGTCACCTACTATCTTAGTGAAGTCAAGAAAGCACCTCAATATTTTATTGCATTCATAGGCAAGAATACCTTTAACTTAACTTAAAACTTATATACACTATGTCAATTTTAACTCTAGACTCAGCTACCACCTTATGATTTCAAGTTTAAATACTTCCATTGACGTCAACTTAATTGTGTCCCATAAAAATATATGGGTTGTTTACTTTAAACCTATTCTATTGTAACTAGTCACATAGGAAACCGAGTTCATAATAATACCGCAAGGAAATTTATAAGTGTCTCATAAATAGAACAAGTACACTTAACTGGTTGTTACACTTTAAATCATTATTTATCATTCCATGGTAATTTTAGCTTCACTACTAGTGGATTATTATAATTTGGGCATCATGATTTGATGACTCGGGTCATGAAAAATCATTTCTTTAAAATAATAAAATTTATCTTTTTCTTTTCTATTATAAGCAAATACATTATTTTTGTTAGTATTAATACAATAATGGAATATTGATTTACCTTCAAACTAATTTAGGAAAATATTTCACTTAGCTTCAAGTAATAGGTTGTTGTATATCATATATTAATAAAAACAAAATTAGGTAGGATTTAGTTTTTGATATATTTCAAAGTAGTTTAAAATTTATACTAAATATAATTTCTTCCAAAATTGGATAAAATAGTAATGGAATTATATAAGAAACCTATTTTCTATAAACTTATGACCACGTATTATGGATACTACTAATTAAAACTTCAAGAACACTAATTCTTTTCCTTATATGAAAATATTGACTCAAAATATTTGGCTAGTATTAGACAAGATCATAAAACAACATCAAGTTCAAGATAATATACTCTCATTTAAATTTATTCCAAAATAATTAGTGTTTATATTAAAAAATTCTATAATTCAAACTACCCAAACATTATAGAATTCAAAAATTTTATTTATATATGCAAGGGTCAATCTTAGGCAAAGATAACTACAAATAATAGAACAACAACAAAGACATTATTTACCAAACACATATATTCTGATATACCTCTTCTTTATCCATTCCTAGAAAAAAAGTAATACTAGCTTTGATTGAAAATGAAACGGAAAGAAAAGTCTCATACAAGAAAAGACTCATAGGGTTGTTGAAAAAGGCAGAAGAACTCAGCACTCTTTGTGACATTGAAATGGCTCTCATCGTATATAGTCCTTATAGTGATGAACCTAAGGTGTTTCCCAATCTTGTTGCAGCAATCAATACTTTTCAAAAGTTTAAAGAATTGGAAGCATTGGAGAGATAAAAAAATATGGTCACAAAGGAAGAATTTACCAAGAAAAGAATCAAGAAGTTGCAAAAAAAGCTACTAAAGATAAGAAAGGAAAATAGGATGAAGGAAATTACAAATGAGATGCACGAAGTGTTGAATGGAAAAATTATTTCCATTGACATGAATCTTTTCTATCTCAACTATCTAAGTTACGTTATTAAGAAGAACGTTCTATTAATATGTAAAATAATGAAAAAGAATGATGGTGACGAGGGGTCTACATCAAATGTTCCTCAATCAACTCCTTCAATAACAATGACATCTATGATGTCTTCCCCAATTATAGATCCTTCATTTACTGCTATGACACCACAAATGGATCCTTTAGCTGAGATCCCCTCAATGGGTGCATCAATTCTAATGAATAACTACCAGAACTCTACTGACATTCCACAAAGTCCATCATTTATTGATTTACTCAACTTGAATGATGATGATTTTGTCACTTTGTTGGATGACATTTCACTAAACAATGCTAATGACCAAGATTCAAACCCTTCCAATAACAAGTAAAGTCTTTGGACTAGTATATCTATTATTTTTAGTATTGTTTTATGCGTTCATGTTGTCCCCTACAAAATTTGTGTCTTTTAGGTTTTTTATGTTTAAGTTTGTCATAGGATTCTCTACATCAGTTTTATTTTATAATTATAATAAGAGTCGTATGTATATCGTGTTCGATGAATTATTTTTCAATTTTTTTATTTCAGTCACTTATTAAATTTTTGAAAATTTACATATTTACTAGATTGTGATTTATTTAATTATTCATTTTTTTATTGCTGTTGTAACAAAAATGTTTTTTGCTTCCACGATTTTCCAAGAAACCCTTTTGCACTTTAAAATTTAAATAAATTGTTTTATGTATTGAATAAATTTTCACTCTCAGCTTTTCAAGATGAATAAACCATACATCTAAAATTGAGTATGAATTTTATCATTAAAGAAAATTATCAAGAAGTCCTACAAAATAAATATTTTGAAATAGTAAGGTGAAGTAAAAGATACATTATTATTATTTTATTTAGTAAGTTAAAAAATTCCATATATTTTGGGTAAATTTGATTGTTTACAATTAATTTTTGTATTCCAACAATTTTAAATAGTATCGCCACATATGTTCATTGGTTAAATTTTTCTCATTTTATTGTTCTACCTTTATTATGTCAAGAAGTTTTTTCCACACGTAACTGGATTGGAAATAATTAACGTATTTAGAAATAAATATTCTTGTTTACTAAAAATTTGAAACATATAAATATTCAAAAAGGACTAAGGGTCTTGTACCACGTTGGTGCATATCAAATACTAGTTTTTGGGGATGTTCTTTTCACATTTTACCCTAATAATTCACAAAATTTCTGCGTGCATAATTGTCAAGACCTAGGGGTTCACCCTAGATGTAACATGACACATAGAACCCCAAAGAATTCCATACAAGACATTGAACTCTCATTACATGAGAAATAGAACAATAAGAGTGAAACAAGATGTCAAAGTCCAAACATTTTATTAATGAAAAACAGAATTCTAGAGATCTTGTCACATCGTAACCATCTAATCGAATAGAATAAAATTGAGCCTATCCCATACGTCATGTCCCAAAAAACAAATACATGAAACAAACATGATACAATGAAACTTTGTCCTCGGAGGATTAGAACTCTTGCAAAGCTTAGAAATCCAAATCATTAAACAATTAGCTATGAAACTGATGACAATGACTTAAAACAAGAAAAGATCAATTAACCCTTAATTTATAGTACACTACCACATGACCATGTGAGGTTGCAAGAATCGCAGTCCCTACCACGAGCTAGGGTTCTCCCTTTGGCTCTTGGACGAGTGTCTACGGTTCAAACCCTTTCTCGCCTTACGACTAGCTTAGGATCATGAACCTTCCCATGGTTGTTGTAGCCTTCACGAGCCGTTTTTAGGTACTGCCTATCCCTCAAAGAACCTTTCCATGAATCATGGTCCTCACCACGAATCTTTATGGTGATCATGTGAGGTGAGGTAGTTCTTGGTGAAGTCTTTCCACACTTCCTCCCTTTTTGGATGTTGCCCTCTCAATTAGTCCTAGTTTAGCCTTCTACATTCTGAGGTGTTTCATAATCTCCCTCTTGGGAAAACCTGTCCTCAGGTAAGATTCTAGACATTTCTAACGAAAAAACCTAAAGACTAGCAACCCTTCATGCATGCAACATAAAAAAATTTCCACATCCGAGGAGGAAACATTAACTCCAAGATAAACATACTCAATGTACTATAATGAAAGTAGGTGCAGAACCTAACAAACCAAAATGTAAGAAATTTTAAAATTCCTCATCTTTAACAAACCAAAATGTAAGAAAATTTAAAATTCCTCATCTTCAAGGAGGCACTTCTTTCTCCAATCTAAAAGTATGGTAAACACAATTATATCATCTCGTGGAGTCTATAGGGAACTCACACTCAAAATCATAGCTAAATCATGTTCATCATATCATCTCCTGGAGTCTATAGGGAATTCACACTCAATGTACAACATCATGAGGATAATCAATCATGTAAACTCATTTTCTTCAAAACACAAATTTTTCATGAACATGCATAACATAATGAAATCATGGGAACACATAAAACACATTACTCTAAAACATAGGACAAGTCAATAGAAACTCGTTACCTCAAGCTAGAGTCAAAGTAGAAAGAAAAAGTATGGATATTGGGACATCATATCGGCCTTGACCTCAAAGTAGCACCCTGCACGGTATGATTTCCTTCGTAGCACTTTGGCACTCGCAACTTCTTGTTTCTCAACTCCTAAAATTTTCTCTCAGAAATCTCAACCAGGATTTGCTCACGTGAAAGGTTTTTCTTAATATTCAACTCATATCTTAGAGCAGGGTGTCGTAGTATTTGCTTAGAAGATATGACGTCATTATTTGTATAGTGTTCATGTAGATTTATTCATTGATCATAAGTCTTCGGTAAGTATTTGGTCTGAAAGATCTCAATCTCAGACAAATGAGGTGGTTATAATTAGTCAAGGATTATTACATGAGTATTCTATACCACCCAGGTAAGGCTAATATTATTTCTGATGCCTTGAGCAGGTTGTCTATGGCTAGTATTGCCTACTTTGAGATAGATAAGAAAGAAATAGCACAAAGGTTGAGCACAGACTGGAACGCTTGGGAGTTCATTTATTGGATTCCACAGATAGAACAGGACTGGTGATGAATGGGGCTAGATCTTCATTAGTATCAAAATTAAAAGAGAAGTAGGGTCAAGAACCAATTTTTAGGAATTAAAGACAAATGTTCATAAGGAAAAAATAATGGATTTTTATCAAGGGAGAGATGGCGTATTAAGGTATTAAGTTAGATTATGTGTAGCAAGAGTGTTGAAGTAAAAAAATGCATCATAAAGGAAGTTCATAGCTCTTGATATTTCATTCATCCGGGTTCCACAAAGATGTATCAGGATTTAATAGAAGTATTGGCTCAGTAGTATGAAGGGCATTTTATAATTTGTGTCTAAGTGTTCGAATTTCCAACAAGTTAAAGTAGCGGACCAATGGCCTGGTAGTATGGCCTAGAATATAGAACTTCCAGAACGAAAGTGAGAGATGATTGATCCTGATTTTATCCTAGATTTACCAAGGTCTCGCAGGCAACATGATTCAGTTTGGTAGATTCTTGATAGAATGACAAAATTAACCAACTTTTTTCCGGTAGAGACTACCCATTCACCAGAGGAGTAGGCCAAGTGTATCTTCAATAAGTGTTTAGACTTCATGCAGTTTTTCTAACCATTATTTAGACAGAGATGAGCAATTTACAACACAATTTTGTATTTTATTCAAAAAAGGCTCGGGTTCAAAGGTTAACTTATGTACTGCGTTTCATTCTTTGATAAATGGTCAAGTAGAGCACAATATTCATACCTTAGAGGATATATCGATGGCTTATGTGATTTAATTCAAAGGTAATTGTGATGATCACCTACCTCTTACTGAATTTGCTTACAACAATAGTTAGCACTATACAAATGGCTTATTATGAAGCTCTTTATGGGAGAAGATACAAATATGATATTAGATGGTTTGAATTTAGTCAAGAAGGGTTGATAGGACCTCATTTAGATAATCAATCTATGGAGATGCTTAAAGTGATTCAAGAGAGGTTGAAAATGACATAGAGTTCTATCCTACACCTATGTAAGAAGAATGGATTTAGACTTTGAAGCAAATGATTGAATATATTTGAAAGTTTTACCTATTAAAGGTGCTATGGTATTTTGTAAGAAGGAGAAGCTTTGTCCTTGATATATAGCCCTTAAAAAACAAGGTAATGTATCTTATAAGTTTGACCTACCAATAGAGTTATCCATAGTTCATGCAGCAGTTCACATCTCCATGTTGAAGAAGGTCATGGGCGATCCTTCATTAATCATTAAAATTGAAGATATTGGGATCAATGATAACTTACCTTATGAGGTGATTCTTGTCCAGATTCTAGATCACCATGTTTTTAGGTCGAGGACTAAGACAATAGAATCACTCAAATTTCTTGTTATGATTATAATTTGGTTTTGCAAAAAGTTAATGCATTTATCATCTAAGAAGTAGGTGACATCTGAATGTGTACAACAGGATGTACTAAACAAATTTTTTTAATATAACATATTAAAATCTCACAACATAATTTTGTGAGCTCTTGAACTCACAAATATCAAAAAATATAATAAAGACGATCTTACTTTCCTAGCAATAAAGAAGAAAAAGACATGTTACTGAATATATTTTTTTTAAAAGATAGTCTTTCAGGTTTTTTTTAAATTTAGGGTTCACAAAATTTGTTGAAAGAAGCTAAACTAAAGAGTTGTTACTTATTTATCAAAAAATAAATAAATAAAAACTTCATCAAAGGGGAATGAGTTATCACTAGAAAAAATGATCTTTAATGATAATTAATATCTTAATTATCGATAAATATGCATTCTAAGAAGAAATTGGTACTATGTGTAAATGTCCATAAAGTTTATAGCAACATTGAATCATCATAGACAACTCTTTTGGATCATTAACTTACCTCCCATTTCCTCACCGAGCTGTTGTTAGGTGTTATGATTCAACACATTAACATTAACCACACTGTATTTGAGATTCGTGAGGATAGTGCTCACCTGAGACAATAGTCCCAGTCTACCATTCGGGCTATTGACTTAGGCACCATCATTAGTTGTTTTAGAGATTTTCTTGGTATGATATAAAAAGGAGAAAGAATATTCAAAATAAGATAACTTAGACACATCAGAAACCTCAAATGTATACTCAGACAATTTAATTTTGTACATCATCCAGCAGAAGCACACAAAAGGTTTCTAGTGATCTCGAGAACATGTTTAGTTTTACCTTCAGCTTGTCCACGCTTGTGCTTTCTTTAAGTTGACATAATTACACCTCTGCTTTACGTTTAACTATTGTTGCTTCTTAGTGCCGCGATTATAGAAATGTGGACGATACATTATATCATATTTGTAAACATTTCTAAATATGCAAAATGAAATTCCAGGGAACTGAAGATCATGATAAGTGTGCATTTTTTAATATAGTTTTTTTTTATTTGCAACTTTCTAGATCATCCTTTACTCTATTGTCTCACTAAAATGAAACTGCACAAAACTTCGTATTTAAGAAACTAACAACTATTAGTTTTACCAATAGCCTAATAAAATAGAATAACATGTCTTCAGTAATAAAAGTAAATATATATATGCTCACTTGTTTTAGTTCTCACATGAAAATGAACTTTTTTAACAACTTAGAAAGGTGTATTGGTATGAGAAATTTGACATCACTAATATCAAAGTGGCGCGTGGATTTCTCGAGATCTCATCACATCCCCAATTACTAAACACAAAAAATCTGTGTGTGAAAGTGAGAGAGAAACAATATCTGAGATCTCATGAAAATGATATTATAATTCACACATAAAGGAAAATAGAAAATCACTTATAAACTGACAAACCTCTCTAATCATAACAACACTAAATAGAGTCCTCGTAGCCTCTCATATTTCTCGACAATAATACAAAAAGATGAAATATCAAATTCGAATATAATCAACTAAATCAAGAGGTTAAAGCTAAAGTTGTTCCAATTTATCTAACATAAAACACATATAAATTTTTAGCTATTTATCAGGAACTTTGAGGAAACACCAAAATTTGAATAACCACATACCATCTTTGCCAGTTCAATCCATTTATCCTATTGATGGTTCTCACTACCGAGTGTCTGTTTCCTGAACTCTTCAAAAATGTCAATGGGTATGTACTGAATTCTCCAAAAGTAATGTATTTTTGAGAATTCGACACGGATGTGTTAACGTAAGTGAACAGTCCGCAAAACTTAGCCAAGTGAGACTATATCATTATCTGAGAATCCAAACTTATTTGTCTTTTTCAGTACTAAAATTTTCAAATGAGGAAGATATATTTTTCTACTGGACAACATAAGCACATTGAAGACAATGAGGAAACAGGCAAATCTAAGTCACATTATATTTCAATCAATATTAATTCAAAATTCAGGGGACATAACAAAATCTTAACTGTAGGTAGTTAAGAAGAATCACTTTTTGTTGTTTTTGATGGTATGAATGGTTCGAGTTTCAGACCTGCGGTAAGATTGGAACACAACAACTTTTCCTTTCACTACTTCCATGAGTAACAGCTTGGCGAGTTCCTCTAGCAAATCTTGTCTATCCCTCACCAGTATAAACATGATCCGACATTGCATCATTTGATTTCTTGAATCTCAACCATCCTATAAAATTCATTTCATATATCTTTCAATTGTCATCTCTATCATATAGTACCTACAAATATTTGGAGTTTCCTATTTGAATGTGTATAATGTATTCTTAATATTTATTTGATTATAACATACAGTTTTATTGTCAATCAATGCTTCGAGAAGAACATGTATAGGTCCTTTTTTATCCAGTTCCTCCCATCCTTAAAAAAGATCATTTTAAGTAACATATAAAGATTCACATTAATTAAGAAAAGCTAAAAAAATTAGTGGTGTGTGTCATAAAGAAGAGAGGGCAAAACAAATAAAATCTAAAGTTAAACATGCATGAGTAAATAAAACCCAGTTAGAAACATAAAATTACAAAATTCTACAATAAACTATTTAAAAAGCAGAAAATGCACAATAAAAAAAGCAGAAAACAAAATACCCAACATATTGTGACTATCAAAATTATAAACTTGCCAAGGAAAAAAAATATAGAAGTGAGAAGAATAAATAGGGGTACAAACACCAATTTTCAAGCATCTCTGAGTATGAATCAAACCAAAGTAGAAACATCATGAACGAAATCGTAACAAAATCGGAAAAATATAATAAATACCATTGAAGAATTGAAAACTAATATTCATTTGAGATTGATTGATAAAAGTAGGTATATTTACGATCATCACAAACAATAAACATAAACCATTGAAGAGGAAAAAAAGATGCCCGAAAAAATGTTAAAAAGACTTAAAATTTTCAGGGCTTGGAAGAGATATAGAAGATTCCATGGCGGAATGGTATGGTAGACCCTTATACTTGTATAAATTTGTATTCTAAACAATTATACTTAACTATTTATCTACTGAGCCCTTAGACTTAACGAATGTCAACATTTTAAACCCCCTTGACGTTGTCTTAGCTTCAAACGCTCAACAAAAGTGACACGTCGTCATCCACATCATATTTCAAATGAAACATCATTAATTATTTATTTTTAAGATTTTTTTTTCTCTTCTTTCCTCTTTCATTCTTCTTTAACCCTGTCTCCATTTTTTACATTAGATATCACCATCACAATCATCATCATCACCATTAGCACCACTTTCTTATATCACAAAAATCACCATTAATTTTTATGTTTTCATCATTCATAAATTTCAGTTATAATAATTATTAAAAATTTGTTAATCACTTGAAACTTCATAAACCTCTTTTCTCCATTAATGCAAACTTTGTCACCATTAAAATATCTCAATATATCCAATTATTGATTTAACAATTATTTTTACCCATCAAAATTTTAAACTTTTATTACCTCACAAATTTGTAGAAATGAGAATTAAAAACTAAGCGAAGGACATCATATTAGAAACTAATGAAAAACTATTATTTTGAAGGTGCCGCCGCCACACCACCCGATCTGGCTGCCGCCTCCACTCAATCACGAAACTAGCGCCGTCGACGCCATACCACTATATCTGGACAAGATCTCTTCAATGTTGTAACTAGATCCTCCAACCTAGCCATCGCCGCCACACTTTCTCCAACGAGCACCGCTACTATCGACCTCTCCATTTAGAGGCGAATCAACGGAGTCAAGAAGGTTTCAATGTCAAGATCATATAACAAGAGTATAGAAAGATAAAAAAGAATCGGACAGGAGATGGTTGTTGTTAAAGGTGGAATATGGTGAAGAAGATGTGGTCTTCTTAATTATTTTTTAATTTTTTTTTATTTCATATTTTTATTAACATTTTTAAAATTGAAATATAGTACTCACTCGCCTTAAGGAGTGTGAAATCACACACTTTCACCAACTCCCATCTTAAAGCCAAAAAAGTGTAGTCAATGGTCAGAAGGGTCCGATAAATTGTGTTTTATTGAGTCTAAGGATACAGATGAAAAATAGATAAGTAGGAGGGTTCAAAATACAAACCGATACAAGTACAAAGGTCCACCAGACCATTTCATCAATTCCAAAATCAAACTATCAAAGGAAAGAGATGGTTTGAGTTTCTTACACGTGGATATAAAAGGATTATGGCAAATAAAATTAGGCTAGTTGGAGCAAAAAATTAAAGCATTCATGGTACACTTTAGAGTGCTTTTTGTACTATTATATGATGCCATGTTCATCCTCTCCTACTTGCTTATGTCTAAGGTTAATATCAACAAATTATGATTTTAAGGATCATCCATTATAAAAGCATTTTCCTCTGTGAGGATATGTGAAAGTATGCTATTATGATCAAAGAAATATGTAGTTTTTTAATTCATTGAGATTAGTGGCGGAGTTAGATTTTTTGATTAGGGGGTTCAAAATCTGAGAAGCAGAACCGCGAATTAGTACAAGGGGGTCCAACATCTATTATACATATTTAAAAAATAATTTAATCATGTATAAATAATAATATTTTTCATCGAAGAGGGTTCGGATGAACCCTAAGTATGCTACTTCCGTCCTTAAAAGGACCTTATCTGATGCCACCTCCTTTGTTCTCATCTTGCAAACTTGGTCATCTAAAATATGAACTGGAATTTCCTCATAGGATAATCTATCCTTATTCCCATCATTTTCAGTTGGTACAATCAATGAAGAATCACCCATGCACTTCTTCAACATGGAGACATAAAATACTGGACGAACCAGTGCTAAAACTTGTGGTCTCTCTAATTCATAAGCTACATCACCAACTCTCTTTGATATTTATAAGACCACTGTACCTGGGACTAACTTTCCCGTTCTTGCTAAACCTCATAATACCCTTCATGAGTGAAATATTTAGATATACCCAATCGTCCACTTCAAACTCCTACGGTCTTCTCCTAGCATCTTGTAGAACTTTTGGCGACTCCGTGCCACTTTCAATCTCTCTTGAATCACCTTTACATTCTCTATGGCTTGGTGAACTAAATTTTTTCTTATCACCCAGGTTTACAAACTTCTAACAACATAATAAAAGATCTGCATCTTCTCCCATAAAAATCTTCAAATAAAGCCATTTGGATGCTCGAACGGTAGCTGTTATTATAAGCGAACTCAATGAGAGATAAGTGATAATCACAATAGACCTCTATCAAATCTTAGTATATCTTGGTGGAACCCGGATTAATGGATTATCTGCAGTTATGAGCCTCCTCCACCATCCTTTATTGGAGTCCATCCGCCCTAGGTACAAACAATCTACCCTGATACTTTTAAACACCATCTTCCCCTTGTTAAAAAACCAATAATCTTTGCTTATGAACATTGGGTCTGTCTTTCTTCTCTTTCAATTGTGACACTAATGATGACTCAACCGCATTGGTCACCACTATCCCTCCTTCTGTGGATTCCATAATTTTGACTCACGGCATGCAAGTATGTGTACCTCTTTGGCTGACTCCCTCTTTTCTTTCTCAACATGGGCGGTACTTCCTATTTATAACCTGCTTGAAACATCAGGAACCACATTACCTTTACATGGGTGGTACTTCCCATATCTAACTTGCTTAAAACATCAACAACCACATTAGCATTAAATAGGTGGTAAAGAATACTCATGTCCTAATCCTTATGTAACTCTAACTACATCCTATTTTTGAGATTTAGCGCCTTCTCGGTAAACACATATCATAGGATCTTATGATAAGTGAATATGTCAACATGAATGCCATACACATAGTGACACCATGTATTCAAGGAGAAAACTACAACAACCAACTTTAAGTCATGGGTTGGATTAGTCTTCTCAAGAACCTTATATCCTTGTAATTCTGCATTAACACTCAACCCAAACCGACTCTATATAAATCACAGTGCACTACAAAATCTTCAGTACCTTCTAGTAAGGTCAACACTGGGGTAATAGCCAACCTCTTTTTCAACTCCTGAAATATTTTCTCACAAGCTTCAAACCATTGAAATTTAACTATTTTCTGAGTCAACCTGGTCAAACAAAAAGACATAATCGAAATCTAATAATGCATTTATTTGGTTCTAAAGGATTTATTTATAATGTCACATTCCCTAACCCTTAACAGATGTTAGCAAATGAGAGATCAATTTTCGAGAAACAGGTGGCACTCTAATTCAATTAGCGATAGTTTATACACATCCTAAGGGAACCATCTTTCTTTCTTACAAACAGGACTAGAGCACCCCATGTTGAGACACTTGATCTAATAAAACCTTTATCCAACAAATCTTTCATCTTTTCTTTCAACTCTTTTAATTCTGTTGGTGCAATTCCATATGGTTAAATAGAGATAGGACGAGTATCTGGAATGATTTATTTGCCGAAGTCATTTCTCTCCTAAGAGGGACTCCAGGTAGATCATCAAGACATACTTCTTGAAACTCCTTTACTATAGAACTAACTTAACGGAAGGTACCTCAGCACTTGAGTAATTAACTAATACAAAGTGATAGATACACCCCTTTGATACTAACTATCTCACTTTGAGGTACGAAATGAAACGATCCTCAGGCTTCAATAAAATACTAGTACATCTCTATGACTGGATTCTTAAGAATCTAAAAATTGATAACTCAAGTTCTACAATCTATTGGTGTATATTAGGAACGAAGCCAGTCCAAACTAGAATGACATAAAAATCTACCATGAAAAACTCTATTAGGTAATCCATGGTGTTGCTATGGAAAATAGAAATAGGACAATCACAATAGAATCTTTTCGCCAGAATAGAGTTTCCAACAGGGGAAGAAACACAAAAAGGTTCAAAAAGTTTCGTAGAAAGAATCTTAAACTTATATGCAGCATACACAGTTATAGAAGATAAACTTGTTCATTGGTATAGCTAAGAATAAACACCAAATGTAATGACTTTGATCATACTCGTGACAAAATTTGGAGAGTTATCTTGCTCTTGGCGGTTAGGATTGCATATAGGCAGTTTGCCCCTCTGCTAGTACCAATAATTGCCTTCTCTAGGTGCAGCCTTGTCTGGTGAACCAATTGATGAAGATTGGGATTTGTTGTCCAGGTTTCCACTACTTACCCTATTCTTTGGGCACTCTCTCATAAAGTGACCCTCTTGACCACACTTGAAGAAACTTGTCTATCCCTCACGACATTTACCTGGGTATTTTCTACCACACTTAACGCATACACTAAGCTAACTACCTCCTTGTGCCACACTACCTTGAGGCTGTGCTGGTCCAGCTATGAAATTCTACGAGTTATTGCCATGATGCTCACCTTTGCTTCTTGGTTCATGAGCACTAGCAGATGATGATGCATGACACTTTTTCTTCTGAAATTGTGGCCTATTAGAACCACCCTTTTTCCTCCCAAAGTTATTCCAAGACTTTTCTTTATTGTTCCTATACTCTTCTCTATCTCGTAGCTTCTCTACTTACCTTGCTACATATAGACCATCAACCTTGATATGTTCATGTCGCATATCACCACTACACCTCTGCCCTCTTTGATTGAAGCACGACCCAAGACAATGACAACAAGCTAATTCTCCCTCTCATGTCCTCAACTATTTCAGAAGCATAGTGGGATAGCTGGGTGGACTTCACCCCATATTTATGTACAGTGAAGTAGTCCTATTTCAATGTAAGGAATTCCCGTAGCTTATGTTCTTTCAGTTCTTGGGGATAGAACCACTCTAAGAGAGATTCTTCAAAGTAAGCCCAACTCGGTCTTGGTGCATCCTCACCTCTGCCCTTCTTCAACTAACCAAACCAAGTTCTAGCAACATTTTTCAGTTGGTATGCATCTAACTCGACTCTTTCAACATCAATGACATGCATCATATCAAAAACCTTCTTCAACTCTTCCACAATGTTTTTTGGATCCCCTGTTGTGCTTAAACCAGTGAAGCTGGGAGGATTCATTCTCAAGAAATCACGAATCCTTAAGGTGTCAGCCTCTTCTTGTCGAGTCCCTCTCTTTTGGCCAACATCTTAAGTCACCTCTTGGCTTAGCATCTTGATAGCTTCAAGTAAATTAACATTAGTGACTTCTCATTGAGGTGCACGTTTGGTGCATTAGGTACCTCTGGTTCCTCAACATTCCTTTTAGCAAGACGACCTCTTGCTACTCTTCGTGGAGGCATGATGATCTGAAATACGCGCAAGAAAAAATTAGAGAGAAACTTTTTGAGATAAACTCTAATGCATGAAAAGGGATATGATACAAGTGAGAAATTCCTAAATGTTGTACCCTCCTAATCATAGATGTGACGCGCTTCACACCGATTACTAGGAATCTACAGACAAACCATCATAGACTCCCTAGGATTCTTCAACTTTTTGCTCTGATACAAAGTTTATCACGACCCGAGCCTACACCCTGGATGTAGTCGACACCTAATATAGATTGTTGTTCTTGAGCATACCCTTTTCCTGACTTACTTAACTCAGCGGGATACGCAAATCAATATAAAGTGAGAAACATTCTCATAAATAAATGAAATAAATTTCTCGGCCAAATAACACAAATCTCAAAATAGAATATATCTGAAATTCTAGATAATGAGAGACTTAAAACTGGGTTATCTGACTGACTATATGTCTATTAAGAATATATAATACTAGAATGAATATTGGGACAAAGACCACAACATTCTATAAAAAAAAAAACTAAAAATCTATAAAATAATGCTACGTAATGCAAGGAGGCTCACCACTAATTCTAAATCCTCAAACTTAATCAATGAGGAGCTGAATGCCGATCGTGGTTACTTGAATCTGCATCATAAGACGAGGCAGTCCAACAGGCATCAATACATTGAATATACGAGTATGTGAGTTGGAATGATAAACAATAGCTAAAGCTCAACAATAATAAGAAGAAACACTTACCTTGACTCTGCTAAACTTATGAAATATTGAACTTAATATAAAGAAAAAAAGGCGCATGTAATGTGTATATGTGTGTGTGGAGTATATACATACATACATATATATATATATATATATATATATATATATATATATATATATACATATATATATATATATACATATATATATATATACATATATATATATAATACATATTATATATACATATATATATATATATGTGTGTGTGTGTGTGTGTGTGTGTGTGTGTGTGTGTGTGTGTGTGTGTATATACAATTCTTGTATATTCGTAGAAATAACTCAGTTCATTAAAATAATGCAATAACAAACTCAACTTTATTTATATATTAAAGTAATATAATTTCTGTATGTGTGTGTGTGTGTATATATATATATATACATATATATATATATATGTATATATAATTATGCTATATTCATAGAAATAACTCAGTTAATTAAAAAAATGCAATAAAAAACTCAAATTTATTTATATATTAAAGTAATATAATTTATGTATGAGACTAAGTAGTGATACAACATCTCGCCTATTCTGCAGAAGTGTTCTATACTTTGCCGTCTCATATATATCCTCAACTTAGTGGATCCACTATCTGAACTTACCTCATCATCAAAAAATTATGACCCGTTAATACTCATGATGGCTACACGATTACATGGAGACTTGAGTTAATATGAACTCTCATCCCATCATAGGTGCTCAATACTACACCCAAAATACACTTTAGCGCATTGTTTTAAAATAATTAACTTCCTTTCTTTGGGTTTAGATAATTTGCTCAACACTTTAGATTTTAAAATATCTCTAGGGGTCAATGTCCCCTTTTCTTGTTCAAAGCTCTTTTGGAAATCTAGGTTTCCTTTTTAACATAAATGTGAAAACATTTGTGGACTTTCTGGGAGTATTTAGTCCTCTTATAACTTTTGAGAAATGAACTCAACTCTCTATTCTTTTCTTAACTTGAAAACTTGAGTCTTAATCAATTCTTAAGGAATACTTACTTCCCTTATATATTTGTGAAGAAAATACTTCAACTTTTACTTTTTACTTTAACTTGAAACTTGGGTCTTAAAATTAATTTAAAACATTTAATAAAAACTCTTGAAAGCCTTTAAGAACTTTTCTTTGAGTTAGTTCTTAACTTTAGACTTGACTCTTAAATTTTTAGACTTTGATCTTTACTTTCCTTGAATTTGATTATGGATTCAAGGTTATGGTTTGTGTTCTTTGATGACTTATAGGTTCTTAGAAATCATTTGAACTAATTTGAATCAATGAAGGTGTTAATATACCTTAGAAGAATTAAAAGGGATAAAGTACGAAAATTTGGCCAAAATTCGCCAATCCAGGTGCGTTTAGGGCGATTCATGCACCCCTCTAATGACAGAGGCAAATTTGTAGCGCACTGTGACATGCCACACTAGGCCTTAGTGTCAGAGGTCGAGTTTGGGTGCACTTTAGGCGTGACGCGCCTTGCCTTGTCTTGGTGTATCTAGTGGATTTTTCAACTTATTTTCCTCTCCAGACGTCCTTAGTTCTTTCAAACATATGGGACTAATGGTAACCTCAATAAAAACTTGATTAACCTTTGAAATAACCTGGAGAAACAAGAAAAAACCAACAATAGGAAGCCAACAATTCAAACATGACAATTTGACACTTTTCTTCTCGAACTTGAAGTTTTAACATGTAAACAACTCATAAATTGCTGAATTGAAATAAATTGGTGTATGGGTGGACTAACCCAACATGAAAAGGCCTCACATACCTTAATATGGATCACCCTAGACGAATTCCACTTGAAATATTTTCGCGTTCTTGACGAAAACTTGATCTTCATCCGTTCTCCTTCTTCTCTTTTTTCTCACAAGCCCTAAGCGTGAATTGATTTTCAAAACCGAATTAAGACTTATTTTTATCCCACTTAAACCCTTCAAACGAATTATAAAATAATTGGGTGAAAAGACTAGTTTCCCTCACTTAAATCCGGAATTTGACTTTCCTATCTTTGACAACCCAACTTCTGATAGACATATATCCCTCATACGATATCAAAAATGCAGAAACTTTGAGGAGTTGGAAATATATCTTTAATGGATTTCCAACCATATGAACAACCACCTATAACTCTTCCTGAGCAACAAGTTATCGCCGTTTGAAAATGACCAAAACTCACTTCTTAAACATAATTCTTAAACTTACTTCCCCTTTCTTTCGAAAAGTGATTTTTTTAATTTATTAGATTATTCTTACTTATGTAGAGTTACAAGATATTACATGTTGATGCATATCATGTATTAATAAAAACACAATTAGGTCGGATTTAGCTTTCAAAATATTTGTAAGTAGTATAAATTTCTACTAAATATAATTTCTTCCATAATTGGAAAAAAAATAATGTAATTCTATAAGAATCATATTTATAATAAGTTTATGACCATGCATTGTGGATACTACTTATTCAAAGTTAAATAATATTAAATCTTTTCCTTATAGTAAAGGATTAACTCAAAATATTTGGCTAGTATTAGACCAGATCCAAAACCAACATAAAGTTCAAGATAATATACTATCATTTAACTTCATTCCAAAATAACTATTGTTTATATAAAAAAATTCTATAATTCAAAATACTTACACATTAAAGATTTCAATATTTTCATATAAAACTACAAGAACAATAACAAAGGCATTCTTGAACAAACACATAACTCCTCATATACCTCTTCTTTAGCCGTGCCTATAAAAAAATTATATTTGCTTTGATTGAAAATGAAGCTGAAAGAAAAGTCTCATACAAGAAAAGAAACATAGGGTTGTTGAAAAAGGCAGAAGAACTTGAAATGACTCTCATCATATATAGTCCTTATAGTGATGAACCTACGGTGTTTCTGAATCTTGCAGCAGCAATCAACGCCTTTCAAAAGATTAAAGCATTGGAAATATTAGAGAGACAAAAAATATGGTTATAAAGGAAGAATTCACCAAGAAAAGAATCAAGAAGTTATAGAAAAAACTACTAAGGGTAAGAAAGTAAAATAGGATTAAGGAATTTACGAATGAGATGCATGAAATGTTGAATGGAAAAAGTATTTCGGTTGAGATGAATCTTTTCTCTCTCAAAAATCTAAGTGACGTTGTTTAATAAGAACCTTCAATTAGTAGGTGAAACAATGAAAAAGAATGATGGTGACGAGCAGTGTATATCTAATATCCCTCAATCCGCTCCTTCAATAACAATGACATCTATGATGCCTTCCCCAATTATATATCATCTAGTTACTCCTGTGACACTACAAAATGCATCCTTAAGATGATATCCCCTCAATAGGTCAATCAATTCAAATGAATAACTGTCAGAACTACTCTTTTGACTTTCCACAAAGTCCATCAATGATTGAATTACTAAACTTGAATGTTGATGATTTCATGAATTTTTTTGATGACGTTTCACTAAACAATATTAATGATCAATATTTAAATCCCTATAATAATTAATAAAGTCTTTGGATTAGTATATCTCTTCTTATTAGTATTGTTTTATGTGCTCATGTTGTCCTCCAAAAAAATTGTCTTTTAGGTTTTGCATGTTTAAGTGTGTCATAGGATTCAACAACAGTTTTATTTTGTCCTTATATTGAGTGTCGTATGTATGTCATGTTCAATGAATTAATTTTCAAAATTTTTTATTTCACTCACTTATTCAATTTATGAAACTTACATGTTTACTAGCTTTTGATTTATTTAATTATTCATTTGTGTTTTTATTGTTGTTGTTTATAAAATGTATTTCACGGTTTTCCAAGAAAACCTCTTGCTCTTTAATAGTTAAAATAAATTTATTCATATATTTATTAAATTTCACTCGCAGCTTTTTAGGGTGACAATCCTACACATCTTAAATTGAATATGAATTTTAACATTAAAGAAAATTATCAAGACCCTATAAAATCTACACTTTGAAAAAAGAAGGTGAAGTAAAATATTAATCATTTTTTTAGATTTATTAAGTTAAAACATTTCATGTCTTCTAGTTTAATTTAATTATTTATAATTTTTGTAATCCAACAATTATTAATCGTATCAGGACGTATGTTCATTGGTTAAATTTTTCTCATTTTGTTGTTCTCCCTTTGTTATTTCAAGAAATTTGTTCCACACGTAACTCTTTTGGAAATAATTATCATATTGAAAATTTAGAAAATTTTTGAAAATTTAGAAAACTTCGACAAGCATAATTGTAAAGACCTAGCGGTACCCCGTAGATGTAACATGACACATAGAACCCAAAGAATTCCATACAAAACATTTAGCTCTCATTACATGAGAAATATAACATATGAGTTAAACAAGATTTCAAACTCCACACATTTTATTAATGAAAAATGCAAGCCTAGAAAACTTGCCTCATCACAACCATCTAATCAAATAGACTAAAATTACATCAGGTCCAAAATAAAAATCAAGAAACAAACTTAATATAATAAAACTTTGTGCTCGAAGCATTAGAACTCAGAAAAGCTTAGAAATCTCAAAAATTCAACAATTAGGATGGTCGGGGAGATTCGGGGAATATGAAGGAAAATGTATGCATTAGTACTAAACAATGTTACCAACTATGATATTCTGCATAAAACATTTAAAAATTCTAAAAGGGACATTTCATGTAATGACATGCAATTGAGCAAACTAAAACATAATCTAGGAGTGTTCGAATACACGTTTCATTAAACATGGACACTAAAATGTAACATCATCTTTAAAATCATTAAACACATGTGTGATACATCTTTAAGTAACATTAGTTCATCATTAATGTGGGGAATTAGACTTAACCGACACTGCAACGATCCATTTTGTCATTTTGAGTATTAGAGATTTGTATCTCATAAAATACTTTCTCATAGATTCTAAATGGATATTGTGAATGATTGTGTACTGGATCATATTACTCTATGTATAGACTAGACACAATAATTATCAAACACAAAGCTATACTCAAGTTGCTAATCTTAAGGTCTATAGACATGTCAAGTCTTTTGTTTCTTATAATCAAGCCTAGTGTTAAGTCTTTATTTCTCTTACTAACATGCTATATTTAATATTAAACTACCTACGTCAATTTGTTTAACCTTAGATTAAGTTGTGATGTTTAAAAGAATAAAACTTAAAACAGAGAATAGGCTTCAAACTAATGCATATCGAAATATCAATTCGATGGCCAAACATACACTATTCTAGAACATCACAATTCTCTACTCATCATTACACTATCATTAATAAATAATTGTACCTTAATTATCTTAAGAAAAGCAACCTACAAACAATTTTTATCCTTTTTTCAAATTAACAATATAATATAATATTAATATATATATCCGTTTGTTTTCATGATTCAGGAAGCCTGATGATAATAATATAACCTTATATGTCCATGAGTATCAATTTCCAAGCAAGGTTAAGGTTTTAACCTGATAAAAATTGGGTTGTCCTCGTATTATCACAGAATAATTTAAGGTGAAGAGGCTACTACTTATCTTCTTTCTTCTACAGTTTATTGTTACCCGAATTGTTATACATGAGTAGTTATAAATGTGTGAAAGTGACACACTATAAACTAAAATGTGTCCCCATATGTGTAGTGGATATTGTGAATGATTGTGTACTGGCTTCCGTTGTCACTTGTTCATGTTGTTCGTTGCTAGCTACCCGTTAAGTGTCATAGTTGATTCTGTACTATTATTTATTGTATGTTAGTTTCTATTTTGGGATTGCCAATGAAACCTACTCATTACATGTTGTCCCGTACTGAGCCCTACTTGTATTTTCCTTTGTTTTTCTTCTATGGAGTGCAGTAAGTGTACCAACAACTTCAACTTCCCTTCATTTCTAGCTACTCTCATGTATATCATGTTCCAAGTTGAGCTACTCATTCGCTCGTGTAGGATTATCTCGTTCATGACATGATATCATTTGTTTCCGAACATACACTATTTTATTTAATTATTTTTGTGTCTTTAATTTTCTTAGACTTAGTATTTGACAATTAGATGTCATTATTATGATGACTTTCATGTTTTAGGAATGACATATAGTAGATTATAATTGATTTGTGTTTCTTGCACTAATGAGATTTATGTTTCCTCATTATGATTAGTAATTTGTAAGGTGAATCACTAATACATGTTGGGGATGAATTCTTTTGTTCACCGACCTAGGAGGTCAAGTGTTGGTGCCACTCACGACTCGATTTGGATCGTGACAAACTTGTTATCAGAGCATTAGGTTTGGTGATGTCATCACATATGGACAAGTCTAGTAGAGTCTTGTGAAACGGTATATGGACACCTTTACTTTCTTGGAGAGGTTATTGGACTTCATGAAAACTTTACTCCTTCTTGCTTTTGTGCTACTACTTGAATCAATTTGTTATCTAGGTGATAAAAATTGATATCTAAACTTCTTCAGTTTATTTCACATATGGTTAATAATAGAGTATTAGATGTTGAAATAGCATCACCAAAAAGAAAAAAAATATATGTCCTTAGAAATAGGTATATATTCCGATTGACTACAAGGCATATTATGACTTGTAATGGACGTGATCTTTATATTTAGTTCATAAAGCGGAAACCCTTGTTCTTCATGGGTACTGATTATGACGATGTTTATGCTTTAACTCTTTTTTGTTTTGAGTTGCTTCATAAAATGAATATAGTCAAGAGACTTAGTATTGAGTTTATGATATACTAGTTTCAGCGAGACGCAAAATATGGTGATAGTCAATTTGAGTGTCCATTATTAAAGGCACTACATACGACTTAAGGCACATTTCTAAGTTCCGCATCCTATTATACATCCCAAACTCTGAGCAATAGGGTGAGAGATGGTTTCCTGAATATAGAGAAAAAGAAGGTATGTGTTGCAGCCTATGAGGTCAAAATTTATACTTTGCATAGAATAAGTGTTTCTTTCAAATTCCATTAAAGTTTATGTTGTTTTTAGAAGTCCCCTCACATAATCGTACATTAAATGAACTTATGTCATTTGGTCTGCATCATTTTTTGATGCAGACACATATAATTAGGATCAACATCCATGGTCGCATTGATCAAGTTAAGCACTCTTAGTCGGTTGGTTCGTTTCTTTCTTGAGGGATCCTCTTATCATTTCTTTTAGTATTTCATTTGTTAGGACGATTGGAGTTCTTGTCACGACAATCCTTTTGTTTATAGGCTTGATAGACCACAAGTTATAGTTCTTTAGTCTTTTAATTTTCATTATCGTATGTGGAGACTTGAGTTTGGTTCTTTGGCTAGTTGAATTTTTTATTTATAATAACAAAAACAAATGTGGGTAAAATCTATCTAAAAATGGCATTCCTAATAACATATCTTTTGTTATAAATTCGAAATTATAGATTTCTTCTATTGTTAATATTTTATCCCATATTTGTATCGTTATATTTTTTGCTTTATATTTTATCATACTTCCTTCATTATTAAATCCTGTTACTACCATGGGTGTTTTTAGTTTTTCCCATTTATCTTCTGGTAAACAATTATATTTACATATGTTTGCTTCTGCTCCTGTATCTATCATAGGAATATAGTATCTGTTGTGATATCCTTCTATGATAATTTTTGCAAGTATATATATTTTCATTATTCATCTTGTTCTTTTTATAATTATCTTTTTATTTTGACAGGTTATTGTCAATTGTTCGTTTTCTATATTGTATGGTTTGACTTTTTCTAGCCATTTTATTCCTAACATGATGTTATAGTTTCCTTGGTATATTTTAAATTGTATTTTTAATGGTATTCCACCTATAATTATTTCTTTCTCTGTTGTTTCTTCACTTGTAGTTATTATTTCACTAGGTAATCCAGGGCATGTGTGTCCTGTTTTTATTATTTCTTCTTCTAATACTAGTTCTCTTGTTATATGATTTTCTTCTTGTCCTGTGTTTATTAAGATTTTATATTTCCTTTGATCCATTATTCCTGTTATGAAATAATGATTTGGTGTTATTTCTTCTAGAAATTCCTGTGGTATTTCATATTTCCTTTTAGATGTACTTATTCTTGATGAAATAGTTCTTGTTATTGTATTTGGTGTACTTGTACTTGGTATACTAGAGGTACTTAATCTTTCTTTTACTATTTCTAAATCTTCTTCATTGTCAATTTCTTTGTAACTATAATCATTATTATCTATTACTGTAATTATTCTTTCAAATGGATTTTCTATTTTTATTTTATCAATTTTATTTTTTGCCATTATTTTATGTTTTGTTGTTAGTATATATTGGTTTTTACATCTTGCTGTGAATATCTTGCTTCCTGGTGCTAATTTTATTCCTGACATTTTCCAATATAATACTAGTGATTTATCTATATTTGTATCTGTTAATGCTACTGTATAGTTAGCACTTATTATAAATTTAAATTTTTGATATACTAGATTTCCTTTAACTGCACTAATTACGCTTTTTTCTATAGGATGTATTATTCTATCATCTGCTAAATATATTTCAATGGGTGTATCTATTCCTTCTCTGAAACATGCTTTTATTAATATTTCTGTTGCTCCTAAATGTACATATTTTATAGCTGCTTTATTTTTTATACTTTGTATTTCTTTATTTATTACTCTTTTACTTATTATAGGTATATATGCCTTTCCGCTTGTGTATTTGCAGTCTATAACATGTTCTTTCTGACTGACTACATAATATTCTTCTTTTTGTATTTTAAACCAGTTTTTTATTTTAGGTATCTCGAGTATCTTTTCAACACTTAAATCTAATTCTTTTCCTTTTATTTGTTCAAAAATTGTATTGTCAAATATAATCTTTTGGTGTGATATTTCTTCATTTTCATGATTTTCTTCAGTTATTATCTTTATTTCACTTTCAGTCATTGTATTTCCTCGTCTGTTCCATCACTATCTGGGTCAATATTTTCTTCCTCATTTTCTATATCCGATACTTCATATATGCTATCATTTTCATTTAATTCATAATCTATATATTCCATTTGCATATATTTTTCGTCATCTATTATTAATTCTGCGATTTGTTTTCTTTTTAAATTTTTTGGTAATTTACAATCTTTAGCTATGTGTCCTATTTTTCCACAATTGTAACATGTACATTGGGATATTTTTCTTTTTGGTCTATATGGTCTTTTTGTTTTATAATTTTTTATATAATATCTTCTTCTTGGTTGTTTATATTTATACTTAGTTCTATTTTTTGTATAATTTTTATATCTTTTGGGTTTTTGTTTTGTGCATCCGAATTGTGGTGCCATCTTATTTTTGCAACATGATAAATTTTTACTTAGTACTTTTTCCATTTTTAATTTTCCCTTTTTGTTTTCACATAATTGTGTAAACCATTGGGATAAAAATTTTATTCTAGATCCTAAAGTATCTATGAGTCCTTTATTTTCCCAATCTTTAATTACTTTTGAACTAAATGGTTCTGGTAATTTTGTAAAGTATTGTGTTCTTACTTCCTTTGCTTCATCAAGATTATATTTTGCTTTGTAATAATATTCTTTAAATGCACAAGTATATTGTTCTATATAACACATTTTACATATAGTTAATTTTGTCATTAGTTGTCTGTTTATTATTCTTTCTTTATTTTGTTCTCTTATATCTGTGGTCATACCTCCAAATTCACTTCTTATCGCTGATTCGTATTTATCTAATATTTCTATATTTGTTGCTGATGGAGATCCATCCATTTTTTTATCATTTCTAAGTACTTCTAGACTTTCTGGGTGTAAGTTTTCTATCCATAATTTAACTGTTCCTACAAATGTTCTTTCAATATATCTTGGTGTTTCTGTTGTCAACAATCTTACACCTTTGGCCAAAATGGCCGACATCTACTTTACACTTGGCCTTTTTTCATTCGGCCGACACAAAAAACAAAAACTTAGTGGCCTATCTTTATTATTGGCCGACACACTTACTATTTTCTTTACGACTTTTATACAATTGGCTTTTTACAGCCGACGCATTACGACAAAACTACTTTGTACATATGGCTGATATTCAGTCGATACTAATTTACTAATTTATTATATATCCTTTTTTTTTATTCTAAAATTACATCAGGGATTGTGTCATCCCCTTGGTTACATTTTGAGCAAATATGATCCGGGTATTTGTGTCCCACTAGCTTGCAATATCTGATCAGCAGTTCTTCGGATATGAATCCTTGCTTTATCGCTCTAGTTGTTGGCATAGCTTCTGGTTTTAACAGGGACAAAATCCATTTCTGGACTTCTTCCATATCTGCTTGTCTTATTTCTCTTGAATTTGCGTATATCATTAAGTGGTCTCGTGAATAGTAACTCCATATGGCGTTGCCTTGTAAATAGTTATTTGCTAGTTCTTGAATAATAGTTGATAACCCAATTATCCTTTTGTTAGCATAGAAACTGGGTATCTCAACTCTTGATATCTCTGGTTGTTGGCCTATATCTTCTGGGATTATCATTTCTCGTGTTAAACCAATTTTTACTATCTGAATCATTGGTTTTATTTCGTCATAGAGTATCTCTGTTGGTGCTGTGTAAAATCTTATAAAAAATAGATTTCCATTTGTTATCTTTTTATATATTAAAAATGCTTTGTGGACCTCTGGGATTCCACATATTTCTTCACCTGTATATGTATAAAAAGTATTTAATAATTCATAGTTATAAAGAGGTTTGACTAAGTTTGGGTTTGTTTTTGGTTGGGCTATTAACTTGTTATAACCTTGGAGTTTTTGGGTTAGGTAATCTTGGGTTTTTTCTGATGTCGTAGTGGATTTGGGTTTTTGGTTTAAGAAGTTTTGTATTTTGTATAAATTTTCAATGTATGTTCGGGATATATGGTTGTATGTGTTTTTCTCTTTATAAGGTTGGCTGCATAGGTAGATGTTTGTGGTGCTGCGGTTTCTATTATTTGTACCTTTGGAGTAAATGGTTTTGTAAATATGCTATTTAGATTTGTATTTTTTGGTGTAGGTTTCTCCATAACTCCTTTGCTGGTACCTGCAACATTAGTAGTATCATGGGTTTTAAGGAGTTTCCCAACGTCTCCTTTTAGTTCTGGCTGTTTTTCGTCTGCCGCACGACGTAGCTCCGCATCTTTAGAGTCATGCTGCTGACTATTAGCTTTCAGATTCTGTACCTCTGTTTCTATTTTTTCTACTTTCTGGCATAGATTTGTCATCATTGCCAATAGATCTTTCATCATATCTGTCACGACCCAAACGGGCAGCGACTGGCACCCACACTTATCCTACAATGTGAGCGAACCAACCCATCCAATTCCCAACGTTTCAACCATAAATAACAAAATATAATGCGGAAGACTTAAAACTCATTTATGAAAATCGATTAAATAACTTATAAAAACTCAACACTATTTACTCCCAAAACCTGGAAGTCATCACCACAAGAACATCTATCCTCAAATTACTAATCTAAGAAGCTAAAATAAGTAAAAAGCTAGTCCATGCCGGAATCTCAAGGCATCAAGACATGACGAGGAAGATCCAGTCCAAGCTAGAGGCAATAGCTCACCCTGAAATCTGGCTTGATGAAGACTGGCTAGAGTTGCGGCTGAGTTGAAGACGATGGCACGTTTGCTGCACTCCACAACGACAAAGAGAGAACATACAAGTAGGGGTCAGTACAAATCACGAATACTGAGTAGGTATCATCGGCCAAATAAAAAAAGAAAACAGTATATATCAAATAATATCATAAATCAACTACAATACTCAACATGTAGCAACAACAAGTTCTATAATCATTAATAAGCACCGCCAAGTTCACCCATGAGGACTCAAGCCTCAATGTCATACCCATTTGGGAATTAGGTTCATTAGATTGAGTATATTAACGTCTTTCATGATTCATTAAGTTTCTTTCCCTCGTGTCGGTACGTGACACTCCGCTCCATATACTACGTGTCGGTTCGTGACACCCGTTCCCCTAATTCTATGTGTCGGTTCGTGACACCCGATCCCCTAATTCTACGTGTAGGTTCGTGACACACGATTCCCTAATACTACGTGTCGGTTCGTGACACCCGATCCACTAATACTACGTGTCGGTTCGTGACACCCGATCCACTATTCTCATCACTTTAGTTCATCAGGCCTTCTTTTATACTAAGGCATAATCAATCTCATTAACAAGGCAGATTAGGGCTTTTCCAAGATTTAGGATTCAATAGCTTCATCATGCTTATTTTATCACAATTATGTAATCACATTCATACAAGCATACAATTAAGCATATAGAAGGGTTTACAATACTACCCAATACATATCATTCGCTATTAAGAGTTTACTACGAATAGCATAAAAACGATTACCTACCTCCACCGAAGAATTCGTTATCAAAACAAGATAATCTTCAAAGTCCTTGCTTTCCTCTTCATTCTTCTCTTTCTCTCGTTCGTTTATCCCTCTCTCTCTCTGTTCTTTCTATTTTTCTTATTCAAAACCCTCTTTCTTTTACCCTAATTAGTATATAATTAAGTATAAAAGATGTATAAAGTAACCCACTAATTAATTTAAGGTTATCTCCTTTAACCCTCAAGAAATTGGATTATTAATATTCAACCACTAACTGTATAATTATAAGCAGGAATAGTCCAAAACGTCCCTTAAAACATTTACCAGAAATCCAACGCAGCCTGGGATTATGCAGTCTGTGACGGGCAGTCGTGCCTGTGACGGGCCGTCGTGCCTGCGACGGTCCGTCCAGCTGCTTCCGTCACAGAGTTCAGAGACCAGATTTCAGTAAAAGGTCTGTGACGGCCCGTCATGCATGAGACGGTCCGTCCTACCACCCCGTCGTGACGTTCAGAGAGTCGATCTCAGTACCCAAATTTTCAGATTCTAAGTGTTTTGGAACGAGAGCCCCTCGACGGTCCGTCGTGCCCATGACGGTCTGTCGTGGGGTCCGTCGACTCAGCTAGTTTTTCCAGAAATAAAATCTTCTTCTCAAAACGACTAAACAGGTCATTACAATAGATACCAATTTACCCATCGTTCGTCCTCGAACGATCATAAGAAGAAAAACAAGGGCAAAAGGGAGTACCTGAATCTGTAAACAGATGTGGGTATCTTTCTTGCATATCAGCCTTCTTGTCCCAAGTGGACTCTTCAACTGGTCGATTCTTCCATTGAACTTTGATGGATGCAATCTCCCTTGATCTCAACTTGCAAATTTCTCTATCTAGAATGGCAACAGGCTCCTCTTCATAAGTCAAATTTTCATCAAGCAGAACTGAATCCCAACAAATGATGTAGTTTCCATCCCCATGGTATCTTTTCAGCATAGACACATGAAATACCGGATGCACTCCTGACAGCCCTGGAGGCAAGGCTAATTCATAAGCCACCTCCCCTACTCGCTTAAGTACTTCAAATGGTCCAATATAACTCGGGCTTAGCTTACATCTTTTACCAAACCGCATCACACCCTTCATGGGTGAAACCTTCAACAAAACTTACTCACCCTCCATGAACTCCAAGTCCCTAACCTTTCGATCTGCATACTCCTTTTGCCTACTTTGAGCCGCTATAAGCTTTTCTTGAATAGATTTCACCTTCTCTAATGAATCGTTCAAAAGGTCAGTACCCCAAGGTCTAACCTCGAATGCATCAAACCAACCAATGGGAGACCTACATCTCCTCCCATACAATGCTTCGAAAGGAGCCATATCAATACTGGAGTGATAGCTATTATTGTATGAAAACTCTGCTAAGGGTAAGAAGTTATCCTAATGACCACCAAATTCTATCACACATGCACGAAGCATATCTTCCAACACCTGAATTGTTCGCTCAGACTGCCCATCGGTCTGAGGGTGAAATGTAGTACTAAGGTCCAACCTAGTACCTTATTCAGCATGCAATGTTCTCCAAAACTTAGAAGTAAACTGTGTACCTCTATCTGATATGATGGAAAGTGGAACTCCATGCAATCGAACAATCTCTGAGATATAAAGTTTGGCTAACTTCTCAGCATTGTAAGTCACCTTAACCGGAATGAAATGAGCAGACTTAGTTAATCTGTCTACAATTACCCAGATAGAATCAAACTTGCCCAATGTCTTTGGAAGACCAACCACGAAGTCCATTGCAATCCTTTCCTACTTCCATTCTGGAATGGGCATGCTCTGAAGTGTTCCTCCGGGCCTCTGGTGTTCATACTTTACTTGCTGACAATTTGGACATTTGGCAACAAAATCAACAATGTCGCGCTTCATTCTACTCCACCAAAAGTGTTGTTTTAGGTCACGGTACATCTTGGTTGCACCAGGATGTACAGAATATCCGAAACTATGAGCCTTTGTAAGAATAGTGTGGATCAAATCATCGACACGAGGCACACATACCCTTCCCTTAATTCTCAAAACACCTTCCTCATCTATTGTCGCTTCTTTAGCCTCTCCTCTCAACACCATATCCCGAATTCGGCTTAGTTTCTCATCATCAAACTGTTTTCCCTTGATCTTGTCAAGAAAAGAAGATCTCGCCTCCACACTGGCCAACAATCCTCCCTTCTCATTTACTTCTAACCTCATAAAGTCATTAGCCAGAGTCTGAACCTCTCTAGCCAATGGGCGTCTAGAAACTTGTAAGTGGGCTAAACTACCCATGCTCCCTGCTTTTCTACTTAAGGCGTCTGCCACAACATTAGCTTTTCCCGGGTGATACAAGATGGTAATATCGTAGTCCTTCAGTAGTTCTATCCATCTCCTCTGTCTGAAATTCAAATCTTTCTGAGTAAAGACATACTGTAGGCTACGATGATCCGTATAGACTTCACACTTAACCCCATATAGATAGTGCCTCCATTGCTTTAATGCAAACACTACCGCAGCCAACTCCAAATCGTGGGTCGGATAATTATGTTCATGCACCTTTAATTGCCTCGAAGCATAAGCAATTACGTTCTTCTCTTGCATTAGCACTGCACCCAAACAAGAATAGGATGCATCACAATAAACAATGAAGTTCTTACCCTCTACTGGCAAGGTAAGGATAGGTGCGGTAGTCAGCAAGGTCTTGAGTATCTGGAAGCTTTCCTCACATTCATCCGACCATACCAATGGAACATTCTGTTTAGTCAAGTTCGTCAATTGAGAAGCAATAGAAGAGAATCCCTTGACAAATCGACGGTAGTAACTGGCTAAACCAACAAAGCTTCTTATTTCTGACACATTAGTAGGTCTTAACCAATTCTTCACTACTTCGATCTTAGAAGGATCCACCATCACTCCATCCTTAGAAACCACGTGCCCCAAGAAGGACACTGAATCTAGCCAAAACTCACACTTGGAGAATTTGGCATAAAGCTTTTTCTCCCTCAATATTTCCAACACAATCCTCAAATGCTCCTCATGTTCCTTCTTACTCTTGGAGTATATCAGTATATCATCAATAAATACGATCACAAAGAGATCCAGATATGGCTTAAAAATCCCGTTCATCAAGCTCATGAAAGTAGCAGGGGCATTCGTTAGTCCAAAGGACATTACCAAGAATTCATAATGCCCATACCTGGTTCGAAAAGCAATCTTTGAAACATCTGCTGCCCGTATTTTCAATTGATGATAACCAGAACTCAAGTCAATCTTAGAGAAGACACAAGCACCTTTTAACTGATCAAACAGATCATCAATGCGAGGAAGAGGATACCTGTTCTTAACAGTTACTTTATTTCGTTGCCGGTAATCTATGCACATCCGAAGACTCCCATCTTTCTTCTTCACAAACAAAACAGGAGCACCCCAAGGGGATGCACTCGGTCTAATAAAGCCTTTCCCTAACAATTCTTGAAGTTGGGCTTTTAACTCCCTTAACTCTGCTGGAGCCATTCTATAAGAGGGTAGGGAAATGGGGTGAGTACCCGGTTCAAGATCGATGCAGAAGTCAATATCTCTATCCGGTGGCATACCAAGAAGGTCTGCAGGAAACACATCTAAAAACTCGTGGACTATCGAAACCGACTCAATTGAAGGTACTTGGGTAGTATCATCCCGGAGGTGTGCCAAGAAAGCTAAACAGCCCTTACTAACCATTCTCTTAGCACGAAGAAAGGAGACGATACGAACCGAATTGGAAGTGTAGTCACCCTCCCACACTAACAGATCGGTCCCAGGCTTGGCTAACGTCACAGTTTTAGCATTACAATCAAAGATTGCAAAATTTGGAGAAAGCCAAGTCATACCCAGAATTACATCGAAATCAGGCATTTCTAAGATAACCAAGTCTACATGAGTATTGCTCCCCACAAAAGTCACCAGACAAGACCTATATACCTTTTCAACTATCACAAACTCACCCACCGGAGTAGAAACACGAATAGGCATGTCAAGCAATTCACAATGTAAATTAAGACCATTAGCAAATGAGGAAGATACATATGAAAACGTGGAGCTATGATAAAATAATACAAAAGCCATGCAATCACAAACCAAAAGATTACCTGTGATAACAACATCTGATGCCTCCGCTTCAGACCGCCCAGGGAAAGCGTAACAATGGGCCCTACCACCTGTCTGCCCGTTGTCCCTACCATGTTGTGCTCTAGTGACTCCAGTTTTCCCGTTACCCCGGCCGTTTTGGTGACCACCATTACCTCGGCCACTGCATTCTCCAGAATAACGGCCTCTACCTCTAGCTATTGGGGGTCTATAACTCTGTTTTGGACAATTCCTCCTAATATGTCCAGTCTCCCCACATCCATAACACTCCCTGGAGTCAAGCATAGGTCTCTCAGAGAAGTGTTGACCAGTCTGAGGTGGACCCCCAACTATAGTCTGTAGTGAAGACTTAATTGGTAGGACTGAGTAACCTCCTGAACCCTGTCCTTTAGAGTAAGAACCATTAAACTTACCTCCCTTTCGAAGCCTTTTTGATGTCGATGCCATGGTGAAGTCATCTGGCTTCACTCCTTCCACTTCTATCACGAAGTCTACCACTTCTTGAAAGGATTTTGCCGTAGCCGCTACCTGTAAGGCTGAAATCCGCAATTCTGACCTCAACCCCTTCACAAAACGGTGAATCCTCTCTTGTGGACTGAAACAAAGTTGGGTGGCATACATGGATAATGCGCGAAACTTAGCCTCATATGCAGTAACAGACATCTTACCTTGCTCTAGGCTCAAGAACTCATCTCTTTTCCTATCCCTCAAAGTTCGGGGGATATACTTGTCCATAAACAAGCTAGAGAATGATGCCCAAGTCACAGGTGGTGCCTCTGTTGGTTGACACTCAACATGTGACCGCCACCACATTTTGGCGTTCCCTTGAAACTGATAAGTCACAAACTCAACACCAAACCATTCTTCTATACCCATCTTGTGGAGTAGCTCATGACAGTCAACCAGAAAATCATAGGCATCCTCATATTCAGCACCCTTGAAGACTGGAGGTTTCAATTTCAAGAACTTACTGAAAAGTTCATGCTGATCATTTGTCATTATAGGCCCTGTGGTCAGACGAGGAAACGTGCCTATTTCCAATGAGGCATCCATGCGAGGAGCCATAGTAGCTGCATGTTGTACCTCCGGAAACTGAGGTGCTGGTGAAGAAAACACTAGAGGTGTCTGGCCCGGATCAGATAACCCGCTAAGATAAGTAAGAACCCGATTGATCAGCTTTGGAATTAGGTTGGGGTGGCAATTCCTCATTCTGCACTTGTTCATTCTCCCCATCCTCACCCTCTCTTACCACTTCCTCAGTTGGTGGAGGAGTCACCGCCCTAGTACCAGATGGGCTAGGTGCTCGTCCTCTTCCTCTAGAGGACGTCCTCCCACGACCTCTACCACGGCCTCTTGTCGCTGCTCCTCCTCGAGCTACAGCCCCAGTGGCTGGCTCAAACGCACCCTGTCCCGCCGGTGCTGGTGTTGACGTAGTCGTTGCTCTAGTTCTAACCATCTGCAAAATAGAGTGAAGATGGTCAGATACAAATTTGTATCACCTAGATACCAATTGGATCCAAGTAATAGCACGAAAGAAAGAAGGAATAGAATTTTCCTAAAGTCTTATAGCCTCTCAAAGAAAAGTAGAGGCGTCCCCCTACCGTTCTTTAAGACTCTACTAGACCTGTTCTTGTGTGATGAGACCAACGAACCTAATGCTTTGATACCAAGTTTGTCACGACCCAAACGGGCCGCGACTGGCACCCACACTTATCCTACTATGTGAGCGAACCAACCCATCCAATTCCCAACGTTTCAACCATAAATAACAAAATATAATGCGGAAGACTTAAAACTCATTTATGAAAATCGATTAAATAACTTATAAAAACTCAACACTATTTATTCCCAAAACCTAGAAGTCATCACCACAAGAACATCTATCCTCAAATTACTAATCTAAGAGTATCTAAGAAGCTAAAATAAGTAAAAAGCTAGTCCATGCCGGAATCTCAAGGCATCAAGACATGACGAGGAAGATCCAGTCCAAGCTAGAGGCAATAGCTCACCCTGAAATCTGGCTTGATGAAGACTGGCTAGAGTTGCGGCTGAGTTGAAGACGATGGCACGTTTGCTGCACTCCATAACGACAAAGAGAGAACATACAAGTAGGGGTCAGTACAAATCACGAATACTGAGTAGGTATCATCGGCCAAATAAAAAAAGAAAACAGTATATATCAAATAATATCATAAATCAACTACAATACTCAACATGTAGCAACAACAAGTTCTATAATCATTAATAAGCACCGCCAAGTTCACCCATGAGGACTCAAGCCTCAATGCCATACCCATTTGGGAATTAGGTTTATTAGATTGAGTATATTAACGTCTTTCATGATTCATTAAGTTTCTTTCCCTCGTGTCGGTACGTGACACTCCGCTACATATACTACGTGTCGGTTCGTGACACCCGTTCCCCTAATTCTACGTGTCGGTTCGTGACACCCGATCCCCTAATTCTATGTGTCGGTTCGTGACACCCGATCCCCTAATACTACGTGTCCGCTCGTGACACCCGATCCACTAATACTACGTGTCGGTTCGTGACACCCGATCCACTAATACTACGTGTCGGTTCGTGACACCCGTTCCACTAATACTACGTGTAGGTTCGTGACACCCGTTCCACTAATACTACGTGTCGGTTCGTGACACCCGTTCCACTACTCTCATCACTTTAGTTCATCAGGCCTTCTTTTATACTAAGGCATAATCAATTTCATTAACAAGGCAGATTAGGGTTTTTCCAAGATTTAGGATTCAATAGCTTCATTATGCTTATTTTATCACAATTATGTAATCACATTCATACAAGCATACAATTAAGCATATAGAAGGGTTTACAATACTACCCAAAACATATCATTCTCTATTAAGAGTTTACTACAAATAGCATAAAAACCATAACCTACCTCCACCGAAGAATTCGTGATCAAAACAAGCTAATCATCAAAGTCCTTGCTTTCCTCTTCGTTCTTCTCTTTCTTTCGTTCGTTTCTCTCTCTCTCTCTGTTTTTTCTATTTTTCTTATTCAAAACCCTCTTTCTTTTACCCTAATTAGTATATTATTAAGTATAAAAGATGCGTAATGTAACCCACTAATTAATTTAAGGTTATCTCCTTTAACCCTCAAGAAATTGGATTATTAATATTCAACCACTAACTTTATAATTATAAGTAGGAATACTCCAAAACGCCCCTTAAAACATTTAACAGAAATCCGACCCAGCCTGGGATTACGAAGTCTGTGACGGGCTGTCGTGCCTACGACGGTCCGTCCTGCTGCTTCCGTCATAGAGTTCAGAGACCAGATTTCAGTAAAAGGTCTGTGACGGCCGTCATGCATGAGACAGTCAGTCCTGCCACACCGTCGTGACATTCAGAGAGTCGATCTCAGTACCCAAATTTTAAGATTCTATGTGTTTTGGAACGAGACCCCCTCGACGGTCCGTCGTGCCCAAGACGGTCCGTCGTGGGGTCCATCGACTCAGCCAGTTTTTCCAGAAATAAAATCTGCTGCTCAAAACGACTAAACAGGTCATTACAATATCTCTTTCTTGAGAGGTAGTCTGCAATAAGATTCTAATCAGTTTTAATGATTTCAATTGTAAATGTAAAATTTAATATATTTAGTATTAATCTTCTTATCTCCTTTGTTGTAACTGAATCATCTATCTTTTTTGTTATCCACCACTTTACCTGTGTATTATCTGTCCTAACAATAAATTTATTGTAAACTATATATGGTTCGAATGCTAACAAACATTTATATAATGCAAATAATTCCTTTCTATTTATTTCCCATTTTGCTTGCGCTTCAGTATATGATCCTGAGTAATACCTGCAATGGTGTTCTATCTTTTCTTTATTATATTTATATTTTAGTACTCCTCCATAACTGTGGTCACTTGAATCTGTTTCAACTATATATGTAAATGTTTTACTCTCATTAGGAAAATATAGTTTTGGTAATCTTTTGCATAATTTTTTGATATTTTTTATGTGTTCTTTATCTTTGTTGTCAAAATAATATTCAACATCTTTTTTGAGTTTTTTATATAGTGGTTTTAAATGTTCTGCTAGTTTTGGTATGTATTCTCTTACTTGATTTACTAATCCTAAAAATGATTGTAATTTCTTTTTTGTATCTATATTTTCATCAAGGATGATTATTTTTTGTACTATATGAGTTTGCATTTTTATTCCGTTTTTATCTATTTGTATTCCTAAAAATTCTATCTGTGGTTTCATTATTTCTGCTTTACTTTTGCTTAAGCTGATTCCTGAATTCTTTATTATATGTACAAATTTTTCTAATAGTCTTATATGTTCTTCTTGTGTTTTAGAATATAATAATATATCATCTATGTATACAATGCAATTTTCTATTTGGTTAAAATAGTTATCCATAAAATGTAGATATCTACCTGGTGCATTTTTATATCCAAATGGAAATACATTCCATTCATAGAATCCTTGCGGTACTGTGAATGCTGTTAATTGTTTAGATTCTTCTTCTAGCTTTATGTGGTAAAATCCTGATTTGCAATCAAATTTGCTAAAATAGTTATATCCTTGTATTTGTCTTATTTTAAGTATTTTATTTGGTATTGGGTAGTTATATGTTTTAGTTTTGGCATTTAAATTTCTGTAGTCTATAACCATTCTGCTTTTGCCTCTTTTTTTTTCACTATGTTTTATAACTATAAATGCTGGGCTTGTGTGTTTACTATTACTTTCTTGTATATAATTTTTTTCTAATAATTTATTTATATGTATTTTGAATTCTTGTAGATCATCAAAGTTGTATTTTAATGGTTTTTGTGTAATTATACTATTTTCATCTATTAGTTCAATTTTTACCTTTGTTTTATGTTTCTCCCATCCTTGCAATGGGTCATCATTGTATAATTGTTCTAATTGTTCATTAAGCGAAATTATAAGAGAAATTGTAGAGAGAAGAGAAAGATGGAAGATTGGTCATTTTATATCTGAGGGGAAACCCTCTATTTATATACAACAATCTTACACCTTTGGTCAAAATGGCCGACATCTACTTTACACTTGGCCTTTTTTCATTCGGCCGACACAAAAAACAAAAACTTAGTGGCCTATGTTTATTATTGGCCGACACACTTACTATTTACTTTACGACTCAACAATCTTACACCTTTCTCTTCTCTCTACAATTTCTCTTATAATTTCGCTTCCACCCCAAAATTACATAATAAGTAAGTATAATTTATTAAGAGGTTGGAAGGAATAAAACCTTTAGCGAAAAATGAATAAAATGAGTACCTATTTAATCGACGATGATGATAATTATAAGATATTACTACTTTATATATTAAAAGATCTAAATATTGATATAAAAAGAGAAATTTATGATATATTGGTAACATACGAAATAATAGAGATAACAAGTCAAGGTTGGACTGAACTAACTATACAAAGTATAGAAGATGAACTATATTATGATATGGCTGATTTATATGATGATCTAGATATATTTACTGATTAATGACTGAACTAAGAAAATTTGAAGTATGGGAAAGACGAAGTATAACATGGAGAAAAAATTTAGTGAAAAACCCAACTAAGCTAAGTAAATTATTTAAAATTTTATATAGAAATTTATATAGAAAAATATAATGAATAAGAATAAAAATACTAAAATAAAAACAACCAAGATAGATAAAAAGGTAAGAAAAATATGGAAAAAACTAAAACCCTTATATATGGAATATAAATTATTACAATAAACTAAAACAAGTAATGATAAAAAAGAAAATTTAATAAATATAATTTCAAAAATAGAATATAAATATGTATGTTATTTGAAAAAACAACATGAACGAAAACATAAAAAAGATAGATTAATAGAAAATATATTGGCAGGAGTATGCAATAAATCGATATTTATACAAAGAAAAACATATTTATACTAGAAATGGAAATAGATCACCTAGAATGATTAAAATTACTATATGAAAATAAACAAAAAGAAAAACAGATAGAAAAAGAAAAAGAACTAGAAAAAGAAAATGAACTAAAAAATAAAATAAATGAAATGGAACAAAAATTAAATGAAGATCTTGAATTAAATGAAATAGATGAAAATGAAAATGACCAAAAATCTGAGATAAGTGATATAAGTGAAACATACACGGAAATACTAGAACAAACAAATAAACTAAAAAGATTAGAAATAAACATAGGAGATACAAATAGACCTAGTACGTCAGGAGTCAAACCAGATAATAGTCCCAGAAATAGTCCTAGAGCTAATCCAAGACAAACACCGCCAACTTATTATACAGAAAGTTATCAACAATCGGATAGAAATAATGCAATATGGAACAGCAGACTAAATAAAAACTGGATACCAAAACCAACAAGTGAACAATATAATTTCTTAGATTTAGATTGTGTAACAGATATAAATAAAGCAATATTATTATGGACAGGAAATATATCTAAACAATTGATAGATAATAAAATAAAAACAACAGAAACACCAAGATATATTGAAAGAACATTTGTAGGAACAGTTAAATTATGGATAGAAAACTTACACCCAGAAAGTCTAGAAGTACTTAGAAATGATTAAAAAAATGGATGGATCTCCATCAGCAACAAATATAGAAATATTAGATAAATACGAATCAGCGATAAGAAGTGAATTTGGAGGTATGACCACAGATATAAGAGAACAAAATAAAGAAAGAATAATAAACAGACAACTACTGACAAAATTAACTATACGTAAAATGTGTTATATAGAACAATATACTTGTGCATTTAAAGAATATTATTACAAAGCAAAATATAATCTTGATGAAGAAAAGGAAGTAAGAACACAATACTTTACAAAATTACCAGAACCACTTAGTACAAAAGTAATTAAAGATTGAGAAAATGAAGGACTCATAGATACTTTAGGATCTAGAATAAAATTTTTATCCCAATGTTTTACACAATTATGTGAAAACCAAAAAGGAAAAATTAAAAATGGAAAAAGTACTAAGTAAAAATTTATCATGTTGCAAAAATAAGATGGCACCACAATTCAGATGCACAAAACAAAAACCCAAAAGATATAAAAATTATACAAAAAATAGAACTAAGTATAAATATAAACAACCAAGAAGAAGATATTATATAAAAAAATATAAAAGAAAAAGACCATATAGACCAAAAAGAAAAATATCCCAATGTACATGTTACAATTGTGGAAAAATAGTACACATAGCTAAAGATTGTAAATTACCAAAAAATTTAAAAAGAAAACAAATCGCAGAATTAATAATAGATGACGAAAAATATATGCAAATGGAATATATAGATTATGAATTAAATGAAAATTATAGCATATATGAAGTATCAGATATAGAAAATGAGGAAGAAAATATTGACCCAGATAGTGATGGAACAGACGAGGAAATATAATGACTGAAAGTGAAATAAAGATAATAACTGAAGAAAATCATGAAAATGAAGAAATATCACACCAAAAGATTATATTTGACAATACAATTTTTGAACAAATAAAAGGAAAAGAATTAGATTTAAGTGTTAAAAAGATACTCGAGATACCTAAAATAAAAAACTGGTTTAAAATACAAAAAGAAGAATATTATGTAGTCAGTCAGAAAGAACATGTTATAGACTGCAAATACACAAGCGGAAAGGCATATATATCTATAATAAGTAAAAGGGTAATAAATAAAGAAATACAAAGTATAAAAAATAAAGCTGCTATAAAATCTGTACATTTAGGAGCAAAAGAAATATTAATAAAAGCATGTTTCAGAGAAGGAATAGATACCCATTGAAATATATTTAGCAGATGATAGAATAATACATCCTATAGAAAAAAGCGTAATTAGTGCAGTTAAAGGAAATCTAGTATATCAAAAATTTAAATTTATAATAAGTGCTAACTATACAGTAGCATTAACAGATACAAATATAGATAAATCACTAGTATTATATTGGAAAATGTCAGGAATAAAATTAGCACCAGGAAGCAAGATATTCACAGCAAGATGTAAAAATCTATATATACTAACAACAAAACATAAAATAATGGCAAAAAATAAAATTGATAAAATAAAAATAGAAAATCCATTTGAAAGAATAATTACAGTAATAGATAATAATGATTATAGTTACAAAGAAATTGACAATGAAGAAGATTTAGAAATAGTAAAAGAAAGATTAAGTACATCTAGTATACCAAGTACAAGTACACCAAATACAATAACAAGAGTTATTTCATCAAGAATAAGTACATCTAAAAGGAAATATGAAATACCACAGGAATTTCTAGAAGAAATAACACCAAATCATTATTTCATAACAGGAATAATGGATCAAAGGAAATATAAAATCTTAATTAACACAGGAGAAGAAGAAAATCATATAACAAGAGAACTAGTATTAGAAGAAGAAATAATAAAAACATGACACACATGCCCTGGATTACCTAGTGAAATAATAATTACAAGTGAAGAAACAACTGAGAAAGAAATAATTATAGGTCGAATACCATTAAAAATACAATTTAAAATATACCAAGGAAACTATAACATCATGTTAGGAATAAAATGGCTAGAAAAAGTCAAACCATACAATATAGAAAACGAACAATTGACAATAACCTGTCAAAATAAAAAGATAATTATAAAAAGAACAAGATGAATAATGAAAATATATATACTTGCAAAAATTATCATAGAAGGATATCACAACAGATACTATACTCCTATGATAGATACAGGAGCAGAAGCAAACATATGTAAATATAATTGTTTACCAGAAGATAAATGGGAAAAACTAAAAACACCCATGGTAGTAACAGGATTTAATAATGAAGGAAGTATGATAAAATATAAAGCAAAAAATATAACGATACAAATATGTGATAAAACATTAACAATAGAAGAAATCTATAATTTTGAATTTACAACAAAAGATATGTTATTAGGAATGCCATTTTTAGATAGATTTTACCCACATATAATAACAAAAACACATTGGTGGTTTACTACACCTTGTGGAAACAGAATAGGAGCAAAAAGAGTAAAAAATAAACAAAGAAAGGCTATGGAATGGATAAAAGGCAGCGAAAAAATAAACCAAGAAATGAAAAATATAGATAAAGAACAAGAAAAACAATTAGAAATTATTATATTTAATATAGACAAAGTCAAAATAATTAATGAACAATTAAAACAATTATACAATGATGACCCATTGCAAGGATGGGAAAAAACATAAAACAAAAGTAAAAATTGAACTAATAGATGAAAATAGTATAATAACACAAAAACCATTAAAATACAACTTTGATGATCTACAAGAATTCAAAATACATATAAATGAATTATTAGAAAAAAATTATATACAAGAAAGTAATAGTAAACACACAAGCCCAGCATTTATAGTTATAAAACATAGTGAACAAAAACGAGGCAAAAGCAGAATGGTTATAGACTACAGAAATTTAAATGCCAAAACTAAAACATATAACTACCCAATACCAAATAAAATACTTAAAATAAGACAAATACAAGGATATAACTATTTTAGAAAATTTGATTGCAAATCAGGATTTTACCACATAAAGCTAGAAGAAGAATCTAAACAATTAACAACATTCACAGTACCACAAGGATTCTATGAATGGAATGTATTACTATTTGGATATAAAAATGCACCAGGTAGATATCAACATTTTATGGATAACTATTTTAACCAAATAGAAAATTGCATTGTATACATAGATGTATATTATTATATTCTAAAACACAAGAAGAACATATAAGAATATTAGAAAAATTTATACATATAATAAAGAATTCAGGAATCAGCTTAAGCAAAAGTAAAGCAGAAATAATGAAACCACAGATAGAATTTTTAGGAATACAAATAGAGGTACTTTATCTCGTTTTTATCTATTTGTATTCCTAAAAATTCTATCTGTGGTTTCATTATTTCTGCTTTACTTTTGCTTAAGCTGATTCTTGAATTCTTTATTATATGTATAAATTTTTCTAATAGTCTTATATGTTCTTCTTGTGTTTTAGAATATAATAATATATCATCTATGTATACTATGCAATTTTCTATTTGGTTAAAATAGTTATCCATAAAATGTTGATATCTACCTACCAATTTTGGGGTGGAAGCGAAATTATAAGAGAAATTGTAGTGAGAAGAGAAAGATGGAAGATTGGTTATTTTATTTCTGAGTGGAAACCCTCTATTTATATACAACAATCTTACACCTTTGGCCAAAATGACCGACATCTACTTTACACGGGTGGAAGCGAAATTATAAGAGAAATTGTAGAGAGAAGAGAAAGATGGAAGATTGGTTATTTTATTTCTGAGGGGAAACCCTCTATTTATATACAACAATCTTACACCTTTGGCCAAAATGGCCGACATCTACTTTACACTTGGCCTTTTTTCATTCGGCCGACACAAAAAACAAAAACTTAGTGCCCTATCTTTATTATTGGCCGACACACTTACTATTTACTTTACGACTTTTATACAATTGGATTTTTACAGCCGACGCATTACGATAAAACTACTTTGTACATATGACTGATATTCAGCCGATACTACCGACACTAATTATTTACTAATTTATTATTTTGATGGTGCATCACCATAGCTTATAAATCTGATCTTAAAACTTTCCGCAATCATTCTCTAAGTACATCTATGACCTCCCATAAAAAAATCAATACAATAACAATCTTCAACACGAAAAAATAATAAAAAGACATGAATTTATGGTTTTAAATTACCATCCCTTGAGTTGTAATAAACAAGTAAGTCACGAATTCTTAAGTAAACAAATAATTAAAGTTTTTGGCAACAACGTTACCTTGGCTATCTATATATATTATTGTACTTCAATTACTATTTTTTGTAACCTTCTCTTATTCTTTAGAAGAGAGTGACAAAACCTTTGCCTTCAACACATATATCTACCTCTAGTTCACTCCCTTTGAAGAATTCTCTAAATATACTTGAAACAATAGAGGATAGAAGGTCATCTAGTGGATGCTTTGGAAGAAACTAGGTTAAAATAGTTAGAACCCTTAATGAGAAAATTTGGTGGTTGCTTCATCTTAAGAGAAAGTGAGAAATATAAGAATTTGAGATCTTAAAATTTGGATAAGAGAAAAATGAGATATTTATATAATATTTTTGACCTTAATAGGTTTATGTTTTTCCACCTTTCTTATACTTCATCTGCACCCAACACATTTAATTAGGTGATGCACCTACTTTTCCATTCAAATTATTTCTTATGGACTTGAAAAGATTGGGCCTTGACTGTTTATTTTTCCATTATATTTTTATTCAACTTGGGTCAACTATAGGTAGTGTACTTGTCCCAATAACATGGTCAAATGAGTATTAGTAGGTGATGAACCTACTTGGTCCTTTAGCATGTCAATAACTCAATGTAGGTGATGCACCTACTTGTCACCTACTATCTTAGTGAAGTCAAGAAAGCACCTCAATATTGCATTTATAGGCAAGAATACAATTAACTTAACTCAAAACTTATATACACTACGCCAATTTTAACTTTAGACTCAACTACCACCTTATGATTTCAAGTTTAAATACTTCCATTGACGTCAACTTAATTGTGTCCCATAAAAATATATGGGCTGTTCACTTTAAACCTATTCTATTGTAACTAGTCGCATAGGAAACCGAGTTCATAATTATACCGCAAGGAAATTTGTAAGTGTCTCATAAGTAGAACAAGTTCACGTTACGGGTTGTTACACTTTAAATCATTATTTATAATTCCATGGTATTGTTAGCTTCACTACTAGTGGATTATTATAATTTGGGCATCATGATTTGATAACTCGGGTCATGACAAATAATTTCTTTTAAATAATAAAATTTATCTTTTTATTTTCTATTTTAACCAAATACAATATTTTGATTAAAATTTATACAATAATGGAATATTGATTTACCTTCAAACTAATTTAGGAAAATATTTCACTTAGCTTCAAGTAATAGGTTGTTGTGTATCATATATTAGTAAAAAAAAAATTAAGTAGGATTTAGTTTTTGATATATTTCAAAGTAGTTTAAAATTTACACTAAATATAATTTCTTCCAAAATTGGATAAAATAGTAATGGAATTCTATAAGAAAGCTATTTTCTATAAACTTATGACCATGTATTATGAATACTACTTATTCAAACTTTAACAAAACTAATTCTTTTCCTTATATGAAAATATCGACTCAAAATATTTGGCTAGTATTAGACCAGATCAAAAAAGAACATCAAGTTCAAGATAATATACTCTCATTTAAATTTGTTCCTAAACAATTAGTGTTTATGTTAATAAATTCTATAATTCAAACAACCCAAACATTATAGAAATAAAAAAATTTATTTATATATACAACGGTCAATGTTACGCAAAGACAACTACAGATACAAGAACAACAACAAAGACATTATTTAACAAACACATATATCCTCATATACCTCTTCTTTATCCTTGCCTAGAAAAAAAGTAATATTAGCTTTGATTGAAAATGAAACGAAAAGCAAAGTCTCATACAAGAAAAGACTCATAGGATTGTTTAAAAAGGCAGAAGAACTCAGCACTCTTTGTGACATTTAAATGGCTCTCATCGTAAATAGTCCTTATAGTGATGAACCTAAGGTGTTTCCCAATCCTGTTGCAGCAATCAATAAATTTCAAAAATTTAAAGAATTGGAAGCATTGGAGAGATCAAAAAACAAAAAATATGGTCACAAAGGAAGTATTCAGCAAGAAAAGAATAAAGAAGTTGCCAAAAAAAAATACTAAAGATAAGAAAGGAAAATAGGATCAAGGAAATTACAAATGATATGCATGAAGTGTTGAATGGAAAAATTATTTCAATTGACATGAACCGTTTCTATCTCAACGATCTAAGTTACGTTATTCAGAAGAACCTTCTATTAATATGTAAAATAATGAAAAAGAATGATGGTGATGAGGGGTCTACATGAAATGTTCCTCAATCAACTCCTTCAATAATAATGACCTCTATGATGTCTTCCCCAATTATAGATCCTCCATTTACTACTATGACACTACAAATGGATCCTTTAGCTGAGATCCCCTCAATGGGTGCATCAATTCAAATGAATAACTACCAGAACTCTACTGACATTCCACAAAGTCCATCATTTATTGATTTACTCAACTTGAATGATGATTATTTTGTTACTTTGTTGAATGACCTTTCACTAAACAATGCTAATGATCAAGATTCAAACCCTTCAAATAACAAGTAAAGTCTTTGGACTAGTATATCTCTTCTTTTTAGTATTGTTTTATGTGTTCATGTTGTCACCAACAAAATATGTGTCTTTTAGGTTTTGTATGTTTAAGTGTGTCATAGGATTCTCTACATCAGTTTTATTTTGTAATTATAATAAGAGTCGTATGTATGTCGTGTTCGATGAATTAGTTTTCAAATTTTTGTATTTCAGTCACTTATTAAATTTCTGAAAATTTACATATTTACTAGATTGTGATTTATGTAATTATTCATTTTTTTATTGCTGTTGTCACAAACATGTTTTTTGTTTGCACGATTTTCCAAGAAAACCTTTTGCTCTTAAAAATTAAATAAATTGATTTATATATTGAAAAAATTTCACTCTCAGCTTTTCAAGATGAATAAACCATACATCTAAAATTGAGTATGAATTTTGACATTAAAGAAAATTATCAAGAAGTCCTACAAAATAAATATTTTTAAATAATAAGGTGAAGTAAAAGATACATTATTATTATTTTATTTAGTATGTTAAAAAATTCCCTATCTTTTGGGTAAATTTTATTGTTTATAATTAATTTTTGTATTCCAACAATTTTAAATAGTATCACCACATATGTTCATTGGTTAAATTTTTCTCATTTTGTTGTTTTACCTTTATTATGTAAAGATGTTTTTTCCACACGTAACTAGAAAGGAAATAATTAACGTATTCAGAAATAAATATTCTTGTTTACTAAACATATGAAACATATAAATATTCAAAAAATGACTAAGGGTCATGTAACACGTTGGTGCATATCAAATACTAGTGTTTGGGGATGTTCGTTTCACATTTTACCGTAATAATTCACAAAATTTCTGCATGCATAATTGTAAAGACCTAGGGGTACACCCTAGATGTAACATGACACATACAACCCCAAAGAATTCCATACAAGACATTTAACTCTCATTACATGAGAAATAGAACAATAAGAGTGAAACAAGATTTCAAAGTCCAAACATTTTATTAATGAAAAACACAATTCTAGAGATCTTGTCACATTGTTCCTAGGCCATAGGTCATGTCCCAAAAAAATTACATGAAATAAACTTGATACAATGAAACTTTGTCCTCATAGGATTAAAACTCAGCAAATCTTAGAAATCCAAAAAATTAAAATATTAGCTATAAAACTGATGACAATGACTTAAAAAAAGAAAAGATCAATTAATCCTTAACTTATAGTACACTGCCACATGACCATGTGAGGTTGCAAGAATTGTAGTCCTTACCATGAGCCGGGGTTCTCCATTTAGTTCTTGGACGAGTGGCTACGGTTCAAACCCTTTCTCGCCTTACGACTAACTTAGGATCATGACCCTACCCATGGTTGTTGTAGCCTTCACGAGCCGTGTTTAGGAAGGGTCCTTGTTCGGTGCAGAGTATACTAGATACTGCCTAGCCCTCCATGAACCTCTCCATGGATAATGGTCGTCACCACGAATCTTTATGGTGGTCATGTGAGGTGAGCTACTGCTTGGTGAAGTCTTCCCAAACTTCCTCCCTTTTTGGATGTTGCCCTCTCAATTAGGCCTAGTTTAGCCTTCTAGATTCTGAGTTTTTTCATCATCTCCCTATTGGGAAAACGTGTCCTCGGGTAAGATTCTAGACATTTCTAACGGAAAAACCTCAAGACTAGCAACCCTCATGCATGCACCATATAAAAATTTCCACAACCGAGGAGGAAACATTAAATCCAAGCTAAACATACTAAATGTACTATAATGAAAGTAGGTGCAACATCTAACAAACCAAAATGTAAAATTTTTTAAAATTCCTCATCATTAACAAACAAAAATGTAAGAAATTTTAAAATTCCTCATCTTCAAGGAGGCGCTTCCTTCTCCAAGCTAAAAGTATGCCAAACACAATTATATCATATCCTGGAGTCTATAGGGAACTCACACTCAAAATCATAGCTAAAGCATGTTAATCATATCATCTACTGGAGTCTAAAGGGAATTCACACTCAATGCACAACATGATGAGGATAATCAATCATGTAAACTCATTTTCTTCACAACACAAATTTTTCATGAACATGCATAACATAAGAAAATCATGGGAACACATAAAACATATAACTCTAAAACATAGGAAAAGTCAAGAGAAAATGCTTACCTCAAGCTAGAGTCAAAGTAGAGGGAAAAAGTATGGATATTGGGACATCATATCTGCCTTGACCTCAAAGTAGCACCCTGCATGATATGATTTCCTTCATAGCGCTTCGGCACACGCAACTTCCTATTTCTCAACTCCTAAACTTTTCTCTCAAAAATCTCAACCAGGACTTCATCACGTGAAAGGTTTTTCTTCATCTTCAACTCATATCTTAGAGATGGATGTCGTAGTATTTGCTTTGAAGATATGACGTCATTTTTTGTATAGTGTTCATGTAGATGTATTCATTGATCATAACTCTTCGGTATGTATTTGCTCTGGAAGATCTCAATCTTAGACAAATGAGGTGGTTATAATTACTCAAGGATTATGACATGAGTATTCTATACCACCCAGGTAAGGCTAATATTGTTTCTGATGCCTAGAGAAGGTTGTATATTGCTAGTACTGCCTACTTTGAGATAGATAAGAAAGAACTAGCAAATGTTGGGCACAGAATTGAACACTTGGGAGTTCATTTATTAGATTCCAAAAATAGAACAGGAGTTTTGATGAATGGAGCTAGATCTTCATTGTTGTGAAAAGTACAAGAGAAGTAGGATCAAGAACAACTTTTTTAGGAATTAAAGACATATGTTCATAAGAAAAAAATAATGGCTTTTTAACAAGGGAGAGATGGCGTATTAAGGTATCAAGTTAGATTATGTGTAGCATGAGTGTTGAACTAAAAGAATGCATCTCCAGATATTTCATTCATCTATGTTCCACAAAGATGTATCACAATTTAATAGAAGTATTGGCTGAGTAGTATGGAGGGCATTTTATAATTTGTGTCTAAGTGTTTGAATTTCCAACAAGTTAAAGTAGAGGATCAATGGCCAGGTAGTATGTCCTAGAATATAGAACTTCCAAAATGGAAGTGAGAGATGATTAATCCTGATTTTATCCTAGGTTTACCAAGATCTCGCAGGCAACATGATTCAGTTTGGCAGATTCTTGATAGAATGACAAAATTAACCCACTTTTTTCCGGTAAAGACTACCCATTCACCAGAGGACTATGACAAGTTGTATCTTTAAGAAGTGGTTAGACTTTATGCAGTTTTTCTCACAATTATTCTGATAGAGATGAGCAATTTAGTATACAATTTTATATGTTATTCAATAAATACTCGTGTTCAAAGGTTAACTTATGTACTGCCTTTCATTCTTAGATAAATGGTCAAGTAGAGCATAGTATTCATACCTTAGAGGATATGTCGATGGCTTATGTGATTTATTTCAAAGGTAATTGTGATGATCACTTACCTCTTATTGAATTTGCTTACAACAATAGTTAGCACTATCAAATGACTTATTATGAAGCTCTTTATGGGAGAAGATACACATTTGATATTAGATGGTTTGAATTTAGTCAAGCAGGGTTGATAGGACCTACTTTAGATAATCATGCTATGGAGATGCTTAAAGTGATTCAAGAGAGGTGGAAAATGACACAGAGTCCAATCCCACACCTATGTAAGAAGAATGGATTTAGACATTGAAGCAGATGATTGAGTATATTTGAAAGTTTCACCCATTAAAGGTGCTATGGTATTTTGTAAGAAGGAGAAGATTGGTCCTCGATATATCGACCCTTACAAAACTAGGTAATGTATCTTATGAGTTTGACCTACCAATAGAGTTATCCATAGTTCATGCAGCAGTTCACATCTCCATGTTGAAGAAGTTCATGGGCGATCATTCATTAATCATAAAAATTGAAAATATTAGGATCAATGATAACTTACCTTATGAGGTGATTCTTGTCCATATTCTAGATCGCCATGTTTGCAGGTCGAGGACTAAGACAGTAGTATCACTCAAATTTCTTGTTATTATTATAATATGGATTTGCAAAAAGTTAAATGAAATTATCAATCAAGCAGTAGGTGACATCTGAATGTGTACAACGGGATGTACTAAACAAAATTTTTTGATATATAATATATTAAAATTTTACAACATAATTTTGTGAGCGCTTGAACTCACAAATATCAAAAAATATTATAATGACGATCTTACTTTCCTAGCAATCAAGAAGAAAGATACATGTTACAGAATATATTTTTCAAAAAATATAGTCTTTTAGGTTGTTTTTAAATTAAAGGTTCACAAAATTAGTTGAAAGAAGCTAAACTAAAGAGTTGCTACCTATTTATCAAAAAAAAAAACTAAAAACTTTATCAAAGGGGAATGAGTTATCACTACAAAAAATGATCTTTAACTATAATTAATAGTTTAATTATCGATAAATATGTATTCTAAGAGGAAATTTGTACTATGTGTAAATGTCCATGAAGTCTATAGCAACATTGAATCAAATAACTTGATCTCTTCTATGCGTAAAAAGAAGAGAACAAGAAATATGAAAAATTAGTTAACTTGCAATAAAAGATATGGAGTAATTGTCTGTATATAAATATTCTAGGATTAGTGCGATGACATACAAAATGTTTGTACCCAACAAAAAATAGTGAGAATTATATACTAATTATGGCAAGAAAGAGAAAAATCAGTTTTCTTCTTCTAACAAACTTCATCATTTGTTTCGCATTAGTTATCAAATATTTGTTGTTAGGTGCTATCAAATATAGCACAACCCTATAAATTTTCAATCATCCTCACTGGTCTTTCCAACATAATTAAAAATTGTCACCAAAATTGCAAAAAGAAGTTCAAATAGATATGTCAATCACTACGTTTTATAGTAAAAAATTAAGCTTAATGAAATAGGAGGAAGAAACTTTGAGAAATGAAACACACTTTATGAGAATCTTAAATAATGTATATGAATTCAACAAATAAAAACATACAATCAATAATGGAAGAAATAAACTATTTGCTTACTAAAGAATTAAATGTAATAAATTCAACCATCAACCATTTCAGCAACGTATTGAACTGTGAAATCAATTTTCTTTGTTTATATGAAGAAAACTTTAGAAAGGGACAAAAGAGAGGATTAATTTTCAGTCATCCTTGCTGAAACTTAACAGAGGTAAAAAAAGTCACCAAAATAAGAAGAAAATTGCCAAAATTCCATCAATCACTTGACTTATAGTTAAGATTATTCTCCATGAAAACATTCAAGACTGAGAAGCTTTGGTCTATCTTTACACTGGATTATCACAATAGAGTAGTCTTTATCTTACTAATTAAGGACACTCACATTAGGCCTCTCTTTTTTATTTACTCCTTCACCAGAAGAACGTTCATAATCTTGGTATGCAATTATTAGTTGGTGATTGTCTTCTCTCGATATATGAGAGACCCTTGGAATTTCTTAATTTATCACTACATCTAAGTACAATTTACAATAGTTGCTTCATCATAGACAAGTCTTTCGGATCATTAACTTACCTTCCGTTTCCTCACCTAGATGTTGTTAGGCGTTATGAGTCCACACATTAACATTAACCACATTGCATGTGAGATTCGTGAGGACAGCGCTCACCTGAGACAATAGTCCCAGTCTACTATTCGAGCTATTGACTTAGGCACGATCATTAGTTGTTTTAGAGATTTTCCTGGTATGATATAAGAAGGAGGAATATTATTCAAAATAAGATAACTCAGACACATTAGACACCTCAAATGTATACTTAGACAATTTAATTTTGTACATCATCCAGCAGAAGGACACAAAAGGTTTCTAGTGATCTCGAGAACATGTTGAGTTTTACCTTCATCTGGTCCACGCTTGTGCTTTCTTTAAGTTGACATAATTACACCCCTGCTTTACGTTTAACTATTATAGCTTCTTAGTGCCGCGATTATAGAAATGTGCACGATACATTATATAATATTTGTAAACATTTCTAAATATGCAAAATTTGATTCTAGGGAACTGAAGATCATGATAAGTGTGCATTTTTTCATATAGTTTTTTTTTTTGCAACTTGCTAGATCATCCTTTAATCTATTTTTTCACTAATGTGAAACTGTAGAAACTTCGTATTGAAGAAACTAACAACTGTTAAATTTAGCAGAAGCCTAATAAAATAGAATAACATGTGTTCTGCAGTAAAAGTAAATGTATATATGCTCACTTGTTTTAGTTCTCACATGCAAATTAACTTTTTTAACAACTGAGAAAGGTGTATTGGTATGAAAAATTTGACATCACTAATATAAGGAGTGGCGCATGGCTTTCTCGAGATCTCATCACATCCCCAATTACTAAACACAAAAATCTGTGTGTGAAAGTTAGAGAGAAACAAAAGCTGAGATCTCATGAAAATGATATTATAATTCACACATAAAGGAAAATAGAAAATCACTTATAAACGGACAAAACTCTCTAATTGTAACAACACTAAATAGGGTCCTCGTAGCATCTCATATTTCTCGAGAATAATACAAAAAAGATGAAATATCAAATTCGAATATAATCAAATAATATCAAGAGGTTAAAGCTAAAGTTGTTTCAAGTTATCTAACAGAAAAAACATATAAATTTGTAGCTATTTATAAGGAACATTGAGGAATCAACAATATTTGAATAACTATATACCATCTTTGCCAGTTCATTCAATTTATCCTATTGATGGTTCTCACTACCAGGTGACTGTTTCTTGGACTCTTCAAAAATGTCAACTATTATGTACCGAATTTTCCAAAATTAATGTATTTTTGAAGAATTCGACACGCATATGTTAACGTAAGTGAAAAGTCTGCACAACTTAGCCAAGTGAGACTATATCATTATCTGAGAATCCAAACTTATTTGTCTTTTTCAGTACTAAAATTTTCAAATGAGGAAGATATATTTTTGTACTGGACAACATAGCACATTGAAGACAATGAGGAAACAGGAAAATCTAAGTCACATTATATTTCAATCAATATTAATTCGAAAGTCAGGGGACAGATAAAAAATTTAACTGTAGTTAGTTAAGAAGACACACTTTTTGTTCTTTTTGATGGTATGAATGGTTTGAGTTTCAGACCTGCGCTAAGATTGGAACCAACATCTTTTTCTTTCATTTCTTCCATGAGTAACAGCTTGTCGAGTTCCTCTAGCAAATCTTTTTTTCCCTCACCAGCATCAACATGTTCCGACATTGCATCATTTGATTTCTTGAATCTTAACCATCCTATAAAATTCTTTTCATATATCTTCACTTTGTCACATCTATCATATAGTACCTACAAATATTTGGAGTTTTCTATTTGAATGTGTATAATGTATTCTTCATATTTATTTGATTATAACATACAATTTTATTGTCAATCAATGCTTCGAGAAAAACATGTATATGTCCTTTTTTATCCAGTTCCTCCCATCCTTCAAAAAGATCATTTTAAGTAACATATCAAGATTCACATAATTAAGAAAAGCTAAAAATATTAGTGGTGTGTGTCATAAAGAAGAGAGGGCAAAACAACTAAAATCTAAAGTAAAAGATGCATGAGTAAATAAAACCCAGTTAGAAACATAATATTACAAAATTCTACAATAAACTATTTAAAAAGCAGAAAATGCACAATAAAAGAAGTAGAAAACAAAATATCCAACTTATTGTGACTATCAAAAATGTAAACTTGCCAAGGAAATAAAATATAGAAGTGAGAATAATAATAAGGGGAATGAACACCAATTTTCAAGCATCTCTGAGTATGAATCAAACAAAATTAGAAACATCATGAATAAAATCACAGTAAAATCGGAAAAATGTTATAAATACCATTGAAGAACTGAAAACAAATATTCATTTGAGAGTGATTGATAAAATTAGGTATATTTACGATCATCACAAACAATAAACATAAACCATTGAAGAGGAAAAACAGATGCAAGAAAAAATGTTAAAAAGACTTAAAATTTTCTGTGCTCGGAAGAGAAGTAATAGAAGATTCCATGGCGGAATGGTATGGTGGACCCTTAAACTTGTGTAAATATTTATTCTTAACCATTCTACTTAACTATTTATATACAGATCCCTTAGACTCAATGAATGTCAACATTTTAAACCCCCTTGGCGTTGTTGGAGCTTCAAACGCTCAACAAAAGTGTCACGTCGTCATCCACATCACATTTCAAAATCATTAATTATTTATTTTTAAGAATCTTTTTTATTATCTTCTTTCGTCTTTCATTCTTCTTTAACCATGTCTCAATTTTTTTCATTAGATGTCACCATCACAATCATCATCTTCACCATTAGCACCCCTTTTTTATATCACAAAAATCACCATTAATTTTTATGTTTTCATCATTCATAAATTTCAGTTATAATAATTATTAAAACTTTGTTCATCACTTGAAACTTCATAAACCTATTTTCTCCATTAATGCAAACTTTGTAACCATTAAAATATTTCAATATATCCAAATATTGATTTAACAATTATTTTTACCCATCAAAATTTTCAAATTTATTACCTCACAAATTCGTAGAAATGAAAATAAAGAACTAAGCGAAGGACATCATATTAGAAACTAAAGAAAAAAAATTATTTTGAAGGTGCTGCCTCCACACCACCCGATCTGGACGTAGCCTCCACACAATCACGAAACTACCGCTGTCGACGCCATACCACTATATCTGGAAAAGATCTTTTAAATGTTGTAACTAGATACTCCAACCTAGCCATCGCTGGCGCACTTTCTCCGACGAGCACCACTACTATCTACCTCTCCCTTTAGAGGCGAATCAACGGAGTCTGGATCTGATGACAAGAGCATATAAAGATAAACAAAGAATTGGACGCGGAGATGGTTGTTGTTTAAGGTGGAATATGGTGAAGACGATGTGGTCTTCTTAATTATATTTTAGTTTTTGTATTATTTTATATTTTTATTAACATTTTTAAAATTGAAATATAGTACTCAGTCGCCTTAAGGAGTGTTAAATGACACACTTTTGCCAAGTCATCCATCTTAAAGCCAAATAATGTGGTCATTTGTTAGAAGGGTCCGATAAATTGTGTTTTATTGAGTCTAATGATCCAGATGACAAATAGAGAAGTAGACGGGTTCAAAATACAAACCGATACAAGTACAAAGGTCCACGAGACCATTTCACCAATTCAAAAATCAAACTATCAAAGGAAAGAGATGGTTTGAGTTTCTTACACGTGGATATAAAAGGATTATGGAAAATAAAATTACGCTAGTTGGAGCAAAAAATTAAAGCATTCATGGTACACTTTAGAGTGCTTTTTGTACTATTATATGACGCCATGTTCTTCCTCTCTTACTCTCTTATATATAAGTGTAATATCAACAAATTATGATTTTAAGGATCATCAATTATAAAAGCATTTTCCACTATGAGGATATGTGAAAGTATGCTATTATGATCAAAGAAATATGTAGTTTTTTGATTCATTGAGATTAGTGGAGGAGTTAGATTTTTTGATTAGGGGGTTCAAAATTTGAGAAACAGAACCGTGAATCAGTTCAAGGGGGTCCAACATCTATTATAGAGATCTAAAAATAATTTAATCATGTATAAATAATAATATTTTCCGTTGAAGAGGGTTCGGATGAACCCTAAGTATGCTACTTCCGTCCTTAAAGGACCTTATCTGATGCCACCTCCTTTGTTCTAATCTTGCAAACTTGGTCATCTAAAATGTGAACTGGAATTTCCTCATAGACTAGTCTATCCTTATTCCCATCATTTTCAATTGGTACAATCAATGAAGAATCACCCATGCACTTTTTCAACATGGAGACATAAAATACTGGACGAACAAGTGCTAAAACTTGTAGTAGCTCTAATTCGTAAGCTACATCGCCAATTCTCTTTGATATTTATAAGACCACTGTACCGGGGACTAACTTTCCCCTTCTTACCATACCTCATAATACCCTTCATGGGTGAAACATTTAGATATACCCAATCTTCTACTTCAAACTCCTACGGTCTTCTCCTAGCATCTTTGTAGAACTTTTGGCGACTGTGCCTCTTTCAATCTCTCTTTGAATCACCTTTACCTTCTCCATGGTTTGGTGAACTAGATTTGGTCCTATAACCCTGGTTTACAAACTTCAAACAACCTAATAATAGATCTGCATCTTCATCCATAAAGATATTCAAATAAAGTCATTTGGATGCTCGAATGGTAGCTTTTATTATCAGCAAACTCAATGAGGGATAAGTGATCATTCCAATTTCCCTTGAAAAATAACACAATCCCTAAAAATATATTTTAAGGTATGGATAGTACGCTCTTCTTGCCCATATGTCTAAGGATGGAAAGCAGTTCTTAAGTTTACCTTTGAACCCATACCTTTTAGAAATACTTCCATAACATATATGTATATTGTGAACCTCTATCTAAAATTATCGAGCTAGGACTCCATGAATTCTCACAACCTCCTGAATGTATAATTTCACATAATCCTCTACCAAATGAGTGATTATTATGGGCAAGAAGTGGGTGGATTTTTGTCATTCTATCGAGAATCATCCAAATTGAATCATTCTGACTGCAAAACCTTGGCAAGCCTTTGATGTAGTTTATAGTATTCATATCCCACTTCCATTCTAGAATTTCAATATCCTGGGCCAACACTACATGCCTTGGTGTTTTACTTTCACTTGTTTGCAATTCAGGCACTTGGCAACAAACTCATCAATGTCTTTCTTCATACCTTCACACCAATAAACCTCAATCAAATCTCGGTATATCTTGGTGGAACCCGGATGAATGGATTATCTGCAGTTATGAGCCTCCTCCATGATCCTCTCTTGGAGTCCATCCACACTAAGTACAAACAATCTACCCTGATACTTTTACACACCATCTTCCCCTTGTTAAAAAACCAATACTCTTTGCTTATGAACATTGGGTCTTTGTCTTTCTTCTCTTTCAGTTCTAACACTAATGATGACTCAACCCAATTAGTCACCACTATCCCTCTTTCTGTGGAATCCATAAGTCTGACTCAAGGCATGCAATTATGTGTACCTCTTTGGCTGACTCCCTCTTTTCTTCCTTAACATGGGCGGTACTTCCTATTTATAATCTGCTTGAAACATTAGGAACCACATTAGCTTTACATGGGTGGTACTTCACATATCTAACTTGCTTAAAACATCAAAACCCACATTAGCCTTAACTAGGTGGTAAGGAATAGTCATGTCATAATCCTTGAGTAACTCTAACTACCTCCTATGTTTGAGATTTAGCTCCTTCTCGGTAAACACATATCAGAGGATCTTATGAAATGTGAATCTATCAACATGAACACCATAAAATAGTGATGCCATATAGTCAAGGAGAAAACTACAACAACCAAGTCTAAGTGATGGGTTGGATTAGTATTCTCATGAACCTTATCTCCTTGTCATTCTGCATTAACGTGCAACCTAAACCGACTCTATATATATCACAGTGCACTACAAAATTTTCAGTACCTTCTGGTAAGGTGAACATTGGGGTAGTAGCCAACCTCTTTTTCAACTCTTGAAATATTTTTTCACAAGCTTCAAACCATTGAAACTTAACTATCTTCTGAGTCAACTTGGTCAAAGGAGAAAAAATATACTAAAAAACTCAACAAACCTTCTATTAGTCAGCTAAACACAAGAAACTCCTTATATTAGTTGGAGACATGGATCTAGATAACTCTGAACTGCTTGTATCATTTAGGTGTAAACTCTAATTCCATCACCGGAAACTATGTTGATAAAAGACATAATGAAAAACTCACACTTGAAAACATGGCATACAACTGTTTATCATTCAATCTCTAAAAGACTATCCTGAGATGACTAGCTTGATCTTCTTTATTCTTTAAAAAGATTAGCATGTCATCATTGAAGATTATAACAAATATATCTAAATAAGTCTTAAAGACTGTGTTAATAAGATCTATGAAAGTTGCTGGTGCATTGGTCAAACCAATAGACATAATCGAAAACTAATAATTCATTTATCTTGTTCTAAAAGATTAATTTGTAATGTCACATTCCCTAACCCTTAAATGATGTTATAAAATGTGAGATCAATTTTCGAGAAACGGGTGGAACCCCAAAGCTAATAGAAAAAATCATCTATCTTTGGGAGAGGATACTTATTCTTGATTGTAACCTTATTTAGTTGGCGATAGTCTTTACACATCCTAAGGGAACCATCTATCTTTCTTACAAATAGGACTGGAGCAACCCATGTTGAGACACTTGATCTAATAAAACCTTTATCTAACATATCTTTCATCTATTCTTTCAACTCTTTCAACTCTGCTGGTGCAATTCCATATGGTTAAATAGAGATAGGACGAGTGTCTGTAATGATTTCTTTGCCAAAGTCATTTCTCTCTCAAGAGGGACTTCAGGTAGATCATCAGGAAATACTTCTCAAAACTCCTTTACTATAGAAACTGACTTAACGGAAGGTACCTCAACACTTGAGTAATTAACTCGTACTAAGTGATAGATACACCCCTTTGATACTAACTATCTCACCTTGAGGTACGAAATGAAACGATCCTTAGGCTTTAATAAACTACTACTCCAGTCTATGACTGGATTGTTAAGAATCTAAAAATTTACAACTCAAGTTCTACAATCTATTAGTGTATAAAAGGAACGAAGCCAGTCCGAACTAGAATGACATAAAAATCTACCATGTCAAACTCTATTAGGTAATCCATGGTGTTGCTATGAAAAATAGAAATAGGACAATGACAATAGAATCTTTTAGCTATAATAGAGTCTCCAAAAGGGGTAGAAACACAGAAAGGTTCACAAAGTTTCGTAGAAAGAATCATAAAATTATTTGCAACATAAGGAGTTACAGAAGATAAACTTGTTCATTGGTATAGTAAAGAATAAACCCCAAAATTAATTACTTTGATCATACTCGTGACAAAATCTAGAGAGTTATCTTGCTCCTGGAGGCTTGATATTGCATATAGGCAGTTTGCACCTCCGCTAGTACCACAAGTGGCTTCTCTAGGAACAGCCTTTTCTGGTGCACCAATTGATGAAGATTGGGATTGTTGTCCAGGTTTCAATTACCTTCCCTATTCTTTGGGAACTCTCTCATAAAGTGACCCTCTTGACCACACTTGAAGCAACCTTTCTATCCCTCACGACATTTACCTAGGTAGTTTCTACAACACTTAGGGCATACACTAACCCAACTACCTCCTTGTGCCACACTATCTTTAGACTGTGCTGGTCAAGCTATGAAATTCTGCTAGTTCTTGCCATGATGCTCACCTTTGTTTCTTGGTTCATGAGCACTAGCAGATGATATTGCATGCCACTTTTTCTTCTGAAATTGTAGCCTATTAGAACCACCCTTCTGCTTCCCAAACTTATTCCAAGACATCTCTTTATTGTTCCTATACTTTTATCTATCTCGTACCTTCTCCACTTACCTTGCTACACATAGACCATCATCCTTGATATGTCCATGCCAAATATCACCACTGCACCTCTGCCCTCTTTGATTGAAGCATGACCCAAGACAGCGACAAACAAGCTAATTCTCTTTCTCATGTCCTCAACTATTTCAGAAGCATAGTGGGACAGCTGGTTGAACTTCACCCCATGTTTTTGTACACTGAAGTAGTCCTATTTCAATGTAAGGAATTCCCGTACCTTATCTTCTTTCAATTCTTGGGGATAGAAAAACTCTAAGAGAGATTCTTCAAAAGCAAGCCCATCTCGAGCGTGGTGCATCCTCATCTCTTCCCTTCTTCATCTAATCAAATCAAGTCCTAGCAACATTTTTCAGTTGGTATACATCTAACTCGACTCTTTCAACATCAATGACATGCATTATATCAAAAACCTTCTTCAACTCTTCCGCAATGTTTTTTGGATCCCCTGTTATGCTTAAACCAGTGAAGTTGGGAGGATTTATTCTCAAGAAGTCACGAATCCTTAAGGTGTCAACGTCTTCTTGTCGAGTCTCTGTCTGTTGCCAAACATCTTTAGTCACCTCTTTGCTTAACATCTTGATAGCTTCAAAGAAATTAACATTAGTGACTTCTCCTTGAGGTGCACGTTTGGTGCATTACGTACCTCTGGTTCCTCAACATCCCTTTTGGCAAGAAGACCTCTTGCTACTCTTTGTAGAGGCATGATGATCTGAAATACGCGCAAGAAAAAATTAGAGAGAAACTTTTTGAGATAAACTCTAATGCATTAAAAGGGATATTATACATGTGAGAAATTCCTAAATGTTGTACCCTCCTAATCGTAGATGTGACGCGCTTCACACAAATTACTAGGAATCTACAGACACACCTTCACGACCCGAGCCTACACCCTGGATGTAGCCAACACCTAATATACATTGTTGTTCTTGAGCATACCTTTTTCCTGGCTTACTTAACTCAGCGGAAGACTTAACTCAATGTAAAGCGAGAAATGTTCTCATAAAATAACTTAAATTAATATCTCGGCCAATATGACATTCAAGTCTCAAAATAGAATATCTTAAATTCTAGATAATGAGAGACTTAATACTGAGTTATCTTACACTATCTGTCTTTTAAGAATATATAATACTAGAATTAATATCGGGAAAAAGCCCACAACATTCAATAAACAAAAAAACACTAAAAATATATAAAATAATGGTACGTAATGCAAGGAGGCTCACCACTAACTTTGAATACTCAAACTTAATAAATGAGGCACTGGATGCTGATCGTGGTTACTTGCATCTGCATCAAAAGACAAGGCAGTCCAATAGGCATCAGTACATTGAATATACGAGTATATGAGTTGGAATGCTAAATAATAGTTAAAGCTCAACAATAATAAGAAGAAACAATTACCTTGACTCTGCTAAACTTATGAAATATTGAACTTAATATAAAGAAAAAAAGACGCATGTAATGTGTATATGTATGTTTTTGTGTGTGTATATATATATACACACACATATATATATATATTTATAAAATTCTTGTATATTCGTAGAAATAACTCAGTTCATTAAAATAATGCAATAACAAACTCAACTTTATTTATATATTAAAGTACTATAACTTCTGTACGAGACTAAGTAGTAATACAACATCTTGCCTATTCTGCAGAAGTGTTCTATACTTTGCCGTCGCATCTATATCCTCAACTTAGTTGATCCACTACTTTAACTTACCTCATCATCCAAAAATTATGACCCGTTAATACTCATGATGGCTACACGATTACATAGAGACTTGAGTTAATATGAACTCTCATCCCATCATAGGTTCTCAATACTACACCCAAAATACACTTTAGCACATGATTTTAAAATAACTTCCTTTCTTTGGGTTGAGATAATTTACTCAAAACTTTAGATTTAAAAATATCTCTTGGGATAAATGTCCCCTTTTCTTGTTCAAATCTCTTTTGGAAATCTAGATTTCCTCTTTAACATAAATGTGAAAACATTTGTAGACTTTTTGGGAGTATTTAGTCCCCTTATAACTTTTGAGAAATGAAATCAACTCTCTATTCTTTGCTTTACTTTAACACTTGAGTCTTAATCAATTCTTAGGGAATACATAGTTCTCTTATATATCTGTGAAGAAAATACTTCAACTTTTACTTTTCACTTTAAATTGAAACTTGTGTCTTAAAATGAATTTAAAACATTTAATAAACACTATTGAAAGCCTTCAAGAACTTTTCTTTGAGTTACTTCTTAACTTTAGACTTGACTCTTAAATTTTTAGACTTTGATCTTTACTTTCCTTGAATTGGATTATGGATTCAAGGTTATGATTTGTGTTATTTGACGAATTATAGGTTCTTAGAAATCATTCGAAGTAATTATAATCATTGAAGGTGTTAGTAAACCTTAGAAGGATTAAAAGGGATAATGGAAAAATTTGGCCAATATCGCCAATCCAGGTACGTTTAGGGCGACTTGTGCCCCCCTCTAATGACAGAGGCAAATTTGAAGCTCAATGTGACACTCCACAGTATGCCCTAGTGTCATAGGTCGAGTTTGGGTGCACTGTAGGCGTGACACATGTTGTCTAGCCCAGGTGCATCTAGTGGATTTTTAAACTCATTTTCATCCTCAGACTTTCTTAGTTCTTTCAAATATATGGGACTATTGGTAACCTCAATACAAACTTGATTAACATTTGAAAAAACCTGGAGAAACAAGAGTAAACCAACAATAGGAAGCAAACAATTCAATCAAAAACAATTTTACACTTCTCTTCTCAAACTTGAACTTTTAACATGTAAACAACTCATAAATTGCTGAATTGAAATAAATTGGTGTATGGGTGGACCAACCCAACATCAAAAGGCCTCACATACCTTAATATGGATCACCCCCGACGAATACTACTTGAAATATTTTCGCGTTCTTGACAGAACCTTTATCCGTTCTCCTTATTCTATTCTCTTTTCTCACAAGCCCTAAGCGTGAATTGATTTTCAAAACTGAATTAAGACTTATTTATTCCAATTAAACCCATAAAGTGAATTAGAAAATAATTGGGTGAAAAGACTAGTTTCCCTTACTTAAATCTGTAATTTGACTTTCCTAACTTTGACAACCCAACTTCTGATAGACATATCTCCCTCATACGATATCAAAATTGCAGAAACTCTCAGGAGTTGGAAATATATCTTCAATGGATTTCATACCATATGAACAACCACCTCTAACTTCTCCTGAGCAACAAGTTATGGTCGTGTGAAAATGACCAAAACTCACTTCTTAAACATAGTTCTTAAACTTACTTCCCCTTTCTTTTGAAAAGTGATTGTTTTTAATTTCTTAGATTATTCTTACTTATGTAGAGTTACAAGATATTACATGTTGATGCATATCATGTATTAATAAAAACACAATTAGGTAGGATTTAGTTTTTAAAATATTTGTAAGTAGTATAAATTTCTACTAAATATAATTTCTTCCATAATTGGAAAAAATATTAATGTAATTCTATAAGAATCATATTTATAATAAGTTTATGACCATGTATTGTGGATACTACTTATTCAAAGTTAAATAATATTAATTATTTTCCTTATAGTAAAGGATTAACTCAAAATATTTGGCTAGTATTAGACAAGATCCAAAACTAACATAAAATTCAAGATAATATACTATCATTTAACTTCATTCCAAAATAATTGTTGTTTATATTTAAAATTTCTATAATTCAAAATACATACACATTAAAGATTTCAATTTTTTTCATATAAATCTACAAGAACAATAACAAAGGCATTCTTGAACAAACACGTAACTCCTCATATACCTCTTCTTTAGCCATGCCTCTAAAAAATTAATATTTGCTTTGATTAAAAATGAAGCTGAAAGAAAAGTCTCATACAAGAAAAGAAACATAGGGTTGTTGAAAAAGGCAGAAGAGCTTGAAATGACTCACATCATATATAGTCCTTATAGTGATGAACCTACGGTGTTTTTTCGGAATCTTGCTGCAGCAATCAACGCCTTTCAAAAGAATAAAGCATTGGAAATATTGAGAGATAAAAAAATATGGTTATAAGAAGGAATTCACCAAGAAAAGAATCAAGAAGTTGTAGAAAAAACTACTATGGGTAATAAAATAAAATAGGATCAAGGAATTTACGAATGAGATGCATTAAGTGTTGAATGGAAAAACTATTTTTGTTGAGATGAATCTTTTCTCTCTCAAAGATCTAAGTGACGTTATTTAATAAGAACCATCAATTAGTACGTGAAACAATGAAAAAGAATGATGGTGACGAGCAGTCTATATCTAATATCCCACAATCCGCTCCTTCAATAACAATGACATCTATGATGCCTTCCCCAATTATATATCCTCTATTTACTCTTGTGACACCACAAATGCATCCTTCAGATGATATCCCCTCAATAGATCCATCAATTCAAATGAATAACTGTCAGGACTACTCTTTTGACATTCCACAAAGTCCATCACTTATTGAATTACTAAACTTGAATGTTGATGAATTCGTGAATTTTTTTATGACGTTTCACTAAACAATATTAATGATCAATATTTAAATCCCTACAATAATAAATAAAGTCTTTGGATTAGTATATGTCTCTTCTAATTAGTATAGTTTTATGTGCTCATGTTGTCCCCAAGAAAATTTGTCTTTTAGGTTTTTCATGTTTAAGTGTGTCATAGGATTCTCCACAACAATTTTATTTTGTCCTTATATTGAGTGTCGTATGTATGTCAAATAAGTTAAAATAACTTTATTCATATATTTATTAAATTTCACTCGCAGCTTTTTAGGGTGAAAAACCTATACGTCATAAATTGAATATGAAAATTAACATTAAAGAAAATTATCAAAAAGACCTATAAAATCTACATTTTGAAATAAGAAGGTGAAGTAAAATATTAATCATTTTTTGGATTTGTTAAGTTAAAAAAAAATCATCTCTTCTAGTTTAAGTTAATTATTTATAAATTTTGTAATCCAACAATAAATAATTGTATCAAGACGTATGCTCATTGGTTACATTTTTCTCATTTTGTTGTTCTCCCTTTGTTATTTCAAGAAATTTGTTCCACACGTAACTCTGTTGGAAATAATTATCATATTGAAAATTAAGAAAATTTAAATTTTTTAAGAAAAATTTAGAAAATTTCTACAAACATAATTGTAAAGACCTAGAGGTAACCCGTAGATGTAACATGACGCATAGAACCCAAAGAATTTCATACAAAACATTTACCTCACATTACAAGAGAAAGAGAACATAAGAGTTAAACAAGATTTCAAAGTCCAAACATTTGGTTAATGAAAAACGCAAGCCTAGAAATCTAGTCTCATCAGAACCATCTAATCAAAAAGACTAAAATTGGGCCTAACCCATACATCTGGTCCCAAATAAAAATTCATGAAATAAAATTAATATAATAAAACTTTGTGCTCGAAGCATTAGAACTCATAAAAGCTTAGAAATCTCAAAAATTCGACAATTAGCTACGAAACTTATGACCATGATGGCCGGGGAGATTCAGGGAACGTGACGCAAAATGTACCCGTTAGTACTAAAAAATGTTACCAACTATGATATTCGTGCATAAAAACATTTAAAAATGCTAAAAGGGACATTTCATGTAATGACATACAATTGAGCAAACTAAAACATAAAATAAGAGTGTTCAAATACACGTTTCATTAAACATGGCCACTAAAATGCCACATCATCTTTAAATTATTAAACACATGTGTGATACATCTTGATGTAACATTAGTTCATCATTAATGTGGGGAATTGGCCTTAACCGACACTTCAATGATCCATTTTTGTCGTTTGAGTATTAGAGCTTTGTATCTCATAAAATACTTTCTCATAGATTATAAATGGATATTGTGAATGATTGTGTACTGGCTCATATTACTCTATGTATAGACTAGATACACAAATTATCATACACAAAGCTATACTCAAGTTGCTAATCTTGAGTTCTATAGACATGTCAAGTCTTTTGTTTCTTATATTCAAGCCTAGGATTAAGTCCTTATTTCTCTTAATAACATGCTATACTTAATATTAAACTACCTACGTCAATTTGTTTAACCTTTGATTAAGTTGTGATGTTCAAAAGAATTAAACTTAAAATAGAGAATAGGTTTAGAACTACTGCACATTGAAATATAAATTCGATGGCCAAACTTACACTATTCAAGAACATCATAATTCTCTACTCATCATTACACTATCATTAATAAATAAATGTACCTTAATTATCTCAAGAAAAGCAACCTGCAACAAATTTTTATCCTTTTTTCAAATTAACAATATAATATAATATTAATATATATATCCGTTTGTTTTCATGATTCAGGAAGCCTTATGATAATAATATAACCTAATATATCCATAAGTATCAATGTTCAAGAAAGGTTAAGGTTTTAACCTGATGCAAATAGGGTTGTCGTCGTATTATCACAAAATAATTTAAGGTCAAGAGGCTACTATTTATCTTCTTTGTTCTACAGTTTATTGTTGCCCTAATTGTTATATATGAGTAGTTATAAAAGTGTGAAAGTTACCCACCATAAATTAAAATGGGTCCCTATGTGTACTAGATATTGTGAATGATTGTGTACTGGCTTCCATTGTCACTTGTTCGTGTTGTTCGTTGCTAGCTATCGGTTAAGTGTCATAGTTGATTTTGTACTATTATTTATTGTATGTTAGTTTCTATTTTGGGTTTACCTAATCTTTTATGGAGTGCAGTAAGTGTACCAACAACTTCGACTCGCCTTCATTTCTAGCTACTCTCAAGTATATCGTGTTCCAAGTTGAGCTACTCATTCAAGCTCGTGTAGGATTATCTTGTACATGACATGACCTTATTTTTTTTCAAACATACACTATTTTATTTAATTATTTTGGTGTCTTTCATACACTTAGGCATAGTATTCGACAATTAGATTTCATTATTGTGATGACTATCATGTTTTAGGAATGACATATAGTAGATTATAATTGATTTGTGTTTCTTGCACTAATGAGATTTATTTTTCCTCATTATGTTTAGTAATTTGTAAGGTGAATGATAAATACATGTTGGGGATGAATTATTTTGTTCACCCACCTAGGAGGTCAAGTGTTGGTGCCACTCACGACTCTATTTGGATCGTTACAAACTTTGTATCAGAGCATTAGGTTTGGTGATCTCATCGCATAAGGACAAGTCTAGTAGAGTCTCCTGAAACGGTATAGGGACACCTTTACTCTCATGGAGAGGCTATTGGACTTCATGAAAACTCTACTCCTTCATTCTTTCGTGCTACTACTTGAATCAAATTGTTATCTAGGGGATACAAATTGGTATCTAAATTCTTCAGTTTATTTCACATATGATTAATCATAGAGTATTAGATGTTGAAATAGCATCACCAAAAAGAAAACAAATATATGTCCTTAGAAAGAGGTATATATTCCGATTGACTACAAGGTATATAATGACTTGTGATGCACGTGATCTTTATATTTAGTTCATAAAGCGGAAACCCTTGTTCTTCATGGGTACTGATTATGACGATGTGTATGCTTTCATTGTTTCTTGTTTTGAGTTGCTTCATAAAATGAATATAGTCAAGAGACTTAGTATTGAGTTTATGATATACTAGTTTCAGCGAGACGAAAAATATGGTGATAGTCTCAAGTTGAGTGTCGATTATTAAAGGCACTACAAACGACTTAAGGCACATTTTGTAACTTCCTTATCCTATTATACATCCCAAACTTTGAACGATAGGGTGAGAGATGGTTTCCCGAACATAGAGAAAAGGAAGGTATTTGTTGCAGCCTATGAGGTCAAAATTTATACTTTACATAGATATCAGACAACATGCAACAAGTTTCGTAAGGAACAACTAGAAAATTAACATAATTACGTTTGAAAATACAGTTGGTTAGAAATTTTATCACATGTATGGCTTGTTTAGCTATAATGAAATTAGGTTGCCCCAATTAGAGTTAGAATCTTTACTACGATCCATGGACCGATTGTATATGAAATAACATCATGATACGACTTATATAATAGTACCAATACTTACTACGTTAGATTTATAAAATGTGTTATTTTTATTATTGAACCGATCTAAGAAAGAATGCAAATCTGCTTGCGCTAAAAACAACAGATTTGGTAACGTTTTGCAATTATTCAAAAGTTAGAAATGTGTGGTCTATTTCTGTATAATCTTATCGATAAGTATAATGTGTTCTAGGGACGGATATAACAAACTTTCATGGTTTGGTACAACTGTTATGTGGAAATGAATACGTAGATTGTAAATTCTTAATACTGACTACTTAACGAGTGGTCAGTTATATCACATGTTCAGTTAATGGGATTTAGTGTTGCATTCGAATTTGAGAAATCAACTAGTTTTTTACTACGGATGCTTGGATTAAGCATTATGGTTAAGAATTATTTTAGTTGTCGATATTTGGTAGGATCTTAGCGCATATAGGTTGGAAATTGTTTCTTGAGAATTTTAAATGAGGCCTGATGATTTTATCTTAAGCTTCAAAGGAGTGGATTGTTACTGGAAGGACAAGCTTATGAATAAAGAAAGTCTCATTAAGTATACTTGGGTGAAGGAAATTGAAGATTTCACTAAGAAAGTGCGTATAAAATTAGTTATACACCTTGTATTTATTTGGTATACTTGAGTTTAAGGTGTCATGTCGACGAAAAGATTCACTTTGTGGTGATGATAAGGGCTTGTTGAGCATGATGGTATAAGAGTAAGTGATTGATTGTTATTGAGATGTAACAACATAATACAAATTGTTTGTCAAACAAATTTTGTATGATAAGAATGACTTGTAAGTACCTAAGGTTGTGATTTCCTATTATTCAGTGAGTAACGTGGTTGTATGAAAAGTTTTGAGAGATGTTGGGGTACCTCTCGAATAGAATTTAAAGGAGATAGAGTCATAATTAAAAGAAGATAAAATTTGTGGAATGTGTAGCTTTCAGAAATAAGTGAGAGCAGGAATATTTTATTTGATTGCAAGGACTTCAAAAATATCATAGAAGGGGTTGAGAATTGGGTTTAGGGACGCGTGGTTTTATCTATTTTGTTTTTGGTACGGTTATATTGTCATAGGATCATTAGATTGGTTAAAAGCTATTGGATAAAACTAAAGAAATGAGTATACATACGTTCAACTTGAGCGGGATGATAAGTTCCGTTGTAGTATTGAATTTAGTAATGAGTATGGTTGGATTTTTGGTGAAGGATATGGTAAGGTTTATGGAGAGGTGGTCAATGATAAGATAATGTACAAAAATTGATAAAAATCTTCAAAGTATAAGAAAATGTAGATACATAAGGGTGTTAGGTCACACAGTTTGATATATAATTCAAAATTTTCATTATAAGCCTGCATTCCTGGTGATATGTTTTGTCAAGGTATGAATTTTTAAGGTAATAAATAATTGATTGCATCAGGTACGGATCATTTGGAAGGACTTGCACATGATTGGACTCGTAAATTTTGTTACTTTTTATTGTTAAAGAATATAAGGAACGACTTCCCTTAGAGATTTGATTTAGAGTGTGCAGTAAAACGTCATGGATTGTAGGTAGAAATTTTAAGATATGTAAGCGTGCTTGAGAAACAAGAGTATAATATATTGAAGGGTCCCAAATAATTAGAATTTTGCATCATGGGAAGAATTTGACAAAACAGAAGGAATAAAACCTTTTGTATAAACCCTTGGGGTGTAGTCTAAGGTTGTACTGATTTTTTCCTATTATTTTAGTTAAGTCTATAAGATGTGAACCAGTCCGGAACAGAATTACAAAGAGTTTATCCTCAACTTTTATAAAGATTGAGTTTTGGTTTATGTAACAAATAATGAGGTATGTGATGGTTTTGAATGTTAGCTAAAGCATGGTATGTGGAAGTAGTGTGAAGTTGACTTTGGGTTGCATAGAACAATAGTTCTCATCAGAGTATTGGGATGTCCCTATTTTTGGTATTTTATAGAATGAGGTATAGATCTCCAGTTGGTTAGTTTGATAAGTTTGAGATGAGACATTGAGTACAATTATTTAAAAGGAATCACTGAGACATGAGGCATCCTTTCTGAACCTCACTTTTTTTGATCGTTCGAGGACGAACGATGGGTAAATTGGTATCAAATGTAAGATCTTTATATTTCATCAAAATATGTTCCGATAAATTCTAAATAAATCGTTTTTAGTATAAGATCTTTGTATTTCATAAAATACTTTTCGGTGACAATACGAGGATTACCCAATTTGCATTGGGTAAAAACATTTAATCTCTCTTGAACATTGTTACTCATGGATATATAAGGTTATATTATTTTCATAAGTCTTCCTGAATCCTAATAATAAAGGGATACATATATTAATATTATCTTATACAAGAATTGAATTTTAAGTATCTTCATGAGGAAGGTGATCATCCTCTAGATCCAACTATATTTTTGACAATTAGTAGGGAGTTAAAACTACCTTACTATTACTCGACTTGATATCTCTTTTGCAGTTCAACAAGTTAGTCAATTTATGGAAGCTCCCCTTACCACTTGGTAGTCGTTAATCACATTATTCAGTGACTTCTAGGAACATTTACTCGTGGATTGTTCTTTCGAAGTGGTTCTCCTATTCGTCTTAATGTTTGTAGTGATTCTGATTATGTGAGATATCCTGATACTAGTTATTCAGTCTCAGGTTGGGTCATGTTTCTTTGAAAGTCATTGATAGCTTGAAAGAGTAAAAATAAAGATCGTGTGTCAAAATCTTAAGTAGAGATCGATAATTTATCCATGTCTATTCCTTGCTCCCAGGTTGTAGGTTTTTTGTGGATTAATTAATTAGATTGGATTTCCTTGATGTGATTCTAGTCCTCTCCACCATGACAATATAAGTGTTGTTCAGATTGCTATGAATATAGCTTTTTATGAGAGGACCGAACACATCAAAGTGGATTGTCATTATAAACAAGAAATTGTAGATAAAGGAGTCATTATTCTTCCACAGTTGACCAGTGATCTTTAAGTATCTGATTCGCTTACAAAATCCATGGAACAACAACACCATTAGTTTCTAGTAGGCAAATTTATGCTTCTTGATCCACCAACGTTAATTTATGAAGGATGTTAGTATGATTGACAACTAAATGATTGTATATATTAAAGTAATTATATAATGACATATATTAGCATGATCATATATATTTGATGTAGAATCAAAGGAATAAATATTGTGATAGAATAATTTATTTGGAGGGTTAGCACGACATATTTAGAGGAATTCAATAGGCGATTTGTAGAGAAAGAATAGTTGATAATTAGGGATAGTACTGGTGTATCTTTAGGTATGTGTAATCTTTATTTTCTCCAAAAGATTAAAGTCTGTTTGTTGAGTATGAGCTTTTGTTGTGTCTACGATGGATAGATTTGATTTCTCCATATGACTGATGCAAACAAAAAATTTCACGGGGATGCAGGGCTTATATCTAGAGAAATGTATTAATCTTAAAATGGTTTATTCTTCCTTGGGAGATTGCAAAAAAAAAAAACTCATTAAGTTAATTTTGTATCGTTGAGAGTTTTCCATGTGTTAATGTGAAGTCTCTTGAACATCTGAATCTTGAGGGTTCCCAAAGTTTGGAGAAATTCCCACAAAACCTTGGAAGAATGAAGTCGGAGTTAGAGATAAAGTTGAAAGGCATTGTCAAAAGGGAAATACCGTCATCTATTATTCAAAACCTAGATCATCTTACAGAGCTAGATTTTTCAGTCATGAAAAAATATGTAGCTCTTCCAAATGTTGGGTATGTAGAAAGAGTTAAAGGGAAATGCAGTAAAGATGAAAAGAGAGGAACTTGAAAAATTGGGAACTTGAAGAGTTTGAAACATGAAAAATTATCTTATGATTTAGTGAAAGACATTTGTCCCTCATCGTGGTGGAAAGAAGAATAGGAGAGTTTAAATATTGAAACACTCATATTAATTGTTAAAAGGGTTTGAAAGAGGACCCCCTCGCGCCATTTTCGTCGTCGCTCGCTCGACTCGGCTTTGTCTTTGTCTTTAGAAAATGATCGAGAGATTTTAAGTATGCATAAGAAGTAGATAGATTTTAAGTATGCATAAGAAGTGTAAGAATATCTCCTTGTAAATATTTGGTCAGATGCAATAAAAAATTTTAAATTCAAAAAGAAGTTATAACGAACAACATCATAGGTTCCTAAAGAGACAAAAAACGTGGAACAATAAGAATCCCAAGTAAAGTGGAACACCACGTCCATATAAGATCATAAATAACTAAATTCAAATGGACGACGTTGAACTCCATTCGTATGATCCTCCATCAATCTCTTTTTTATTATTGTATGCCATATTTAGTTTTAAACAATTTATGAGTCACAGATAGATTTTAATTATAATAAATAAGAGTAAGAAATTTTTCGTGAAAATAGTTGGTTACATGTAAATAATTTTTTTCAATATCAAGAAGTTATAAAGAACAACATCAGACGTTATTAAAAAAAGTGACTAGAAAACGTCAAACAACAAAACTCCTAAGTAAAGTAGAACATCACATCCATACATGATCATAATTAACTAAATTAAAATGGACAACCTTGGACTCATTTCTTATGAACCTCCATCAATCTATTTTTTATTATTGTATGACATATAATGTATATGCTAAAAATAACCCTAAAATTGTTATTATCATCAATGTTTTTTGGTCATTGCCTACAAAATAGTCATTGCTGATTTTAAGGTTTCATATCACTGGCCCAATTTTATTTGGATTGAATCATAGTTATGATTAGATTATAATATGGAGTTACAAAAAATTAATGCAATTATCAACCAAGTAATAGGTGACATATGAATGTTCACAATGGGATGTACTACACACAATTTTAGACATATAACATATAAAATCTCAGAACATAATTTTGTGAGCTCTTGAACTCACAAATATTACAAAATAATAATAAAGATGACCTTACTTTTGTAACAATCAGGATGAAAAATACATGTTAGTTAATATATTTTTCAAAAAAGATAGTCTTTCATGTTGTTTTCAAATATATGGTTCACAAATTTGATTGATAGAAGCAAAAAGAAAGAGTTGTTACTTCTTTATAAAAAAAACATTAAAAACTTTATCAAAGGGGAATGAGTTATCAGTACAAAAAGTGATCTTTAATGATTATTAATAGCTTAATTATCGATAAAAATATATTTTCTGAGGCAATTGGTACTCTGTATAATTGTCCCTGAAATCTATAGCAACATTGAATAAAATAACAGTTTATTAATGTCGGTAAAGGCTATAGTACTCTCGGTGGACATTTGTTAGTTTCACAAGAACTTGATCTCTTCTATGCCCAAGAAGAAAAGAACAAGAAATATGACAAATTAGTTAACTTGCAATAAAAGACGTAGACTAATTGTCTCTATACAAATATTCTAGAAATACTACCATGGCATACCAAATGTTTGTACCTAATAAAAAAATAATAAGAACAATATACTTACTGTGGCAAGCAAGAGAGAAATCATTTTACTTCTTTTAACAAACTACAACATTGGTTCCGCATTAGTTATCAAATATTTGTTTTTTTGTGCTATCAAATATAGCACAACCCACAAGAAATTTTCTCAAAAATTATAAATTTTCAATCATCCTCACTGGTCTTTTAAACATAATTTAAAAAAAGTTACCAAAATTGCAAAAAGAAATTGAAATAGGTATCTCAATCACAATGATTTATAGTAAAAAATTAAGCTTAATGAAATAGGAGGAAGAAAACTTAGAGAAAGAAACATGCTTTATAAGAAGAATAATTAATGTTTATGAATTCAAAAAAAAGAACATACGAACAATAATAGAAGAAATAAAGATTTTTTACTAAAAATCAAATGTAATGAATTCAACCATAAAACATTTCAGTAGCGTATCACATTACAATTGAAATCATTTTTCTTTGCTTTGATGAAGAAACCTTTAGAAAGGGACAAAAGAGAAGATCAATTTTCAATCATCCTTGCTAAAATATAATATAGTTTTAAAAATTTCATGAAAATAAGGGAAAAATTTTCCACTGTTCCATGAATCACTTGACTTATAGTTAAGATTATGCTCAATGAAAACTTTCAAGAATAAAGGTAACTTCATAAAAATTTAATTAATTTATTTTAATTTGACTACCCTATAGCAAGAAAAAACCCTACAAATTATTGTTGTACGAAGTTTCTCTATTTATACACAACATAATATAGTGTGAACAAATGTTTATTTTGCCTTATGAAAAAGGTTACAAGTCTTTGGAAAAGTAAGAATCCTTCATAAACGTCAGAACATATCATAAAAGTCATAGTTTTTCATAAAAGTCGCAACTCTTCATAAAAGTCACACCTTTTTATATAAGTCACAACTTTTCTAAAATGTCATGTTCATAAAAGTTGAAACTTATGATGAAAAGGGAGGGCTAGTTTTAGAAATAAATAAATATAAAAAGAAATGTTGGTTTATGGTTGTGTCACTAACGTCTTTTAAATAAATATATGATAGTTTAATTTTTTAAATAAGGATAAAAATTGGTTGCGGGTTTCTTTTCTGGATAAAATAAAGGTAAAATGATTAATTAATGATAGTATAATGATGAGTACAGAATTGTGATGTGCTACAACAGTTAATGGTTGGCCAACAAATTGATATTTCCTTATGCATTTGTTCGAAAACAATACTCTATATTATATTTTATTATTTTTATCATCAAAACTTAATCTAAGGTTAAAAAAATTGAGGTAGTTCATTAAATATTAAGTTTAGTATATTATTAACATAAATAAAGACTTAACCTTAGGATTGAATATAGGAAACAAGAGACTTGACATGTTCCTGGACATCAAGATTAGGAACTTGAGTATAGATTTGAGTTAGATGATTATTTGGTCTAGACTATACATAAAATAATTTGATTATCTATAGACTCTTTGAATTACAAATTACACAAATTGCATAAATTGGAAGTGTTCGAAGGTATTGAGAATGGGAGAATTATTGAAGAAGTAACTTGAATGACTTCGGTTCTTCGGTGGACGTAGGTTATGTTTATTTCTATTTAATAGATAGACTCTCAATAGTGATTGATATTTATTTAGTTATATTATAAGTTTACTATGTACTTGATTGTGTGGTTTTATAGCTTGGTTGTGTGGTTTGGGGTTGGTCTAAAATTCTGAGACTGTTGAATTAAAGATTTTGAACCCTCTCTATCGAAGTTATGCCGTGAATAAAGAAGGTTTGATGAAATATTGTTAATGAATTGAAAGTGGTTATAATAATGAATAAATTAATGATATTATTGGATCAGAATAACACGTTCCGACATTGTAGTATTGGATAGGATTGTCACGTTCCTTCACGGTATTATTGGATCAGAGTTTCACGTTCTGATACGGTATTCTTAGATCAGAGTGTAACGTTCCAACATAGTATAACTAGAGAGGAGTGTCACGTTCCGACACAGTAACATTATAGAAAAAACTTATTGAATTAACTTAACATAATCAATCTCAAAGAACCCACTTCCCAAATGAACGTGGTGTGGAGGCATGAGTCCCCATATGTGTCCAGGATATTGTGAGTGATTATGTACTGGCTTCTATTGCCACTTGTTCATGTTTTTTGTTGCTAGTTACTGGATAATTGTCATAGTTGATTTGATACTATTATTCATTGTATATAGTTTCTTTTGTGGGTTGGCCGATAATACCTACTCATTACAAGTTGCCCCATACTAAGTCCTACTTGTGTTTTCCTTTATTTTCTTTTTATGGAGTACAATGAATTTACCGGCGCCCTCAACTCGCCTTCATCTATAGTCAGTCTCAAGTATATCATGTTCCAGGTTGACCTACTCATTCAAGATCGTGTTGGATTCTCTCTGTCATGACATAATGTCATTAGTTTTCGTACATAAACCATTTTATATAATTAATTTGGTGTCTTTTTATACTCTTAGACTTAGTATTGAAAATTATATTATCTTAATGTGATGACTTTCATGTTTTGGGAATGACAAATAGTAGATTATAATGGATTTGTGTTTCTTACACTAATGATATTAAGAATCTACGTTATGATTAGTACTTTGTAAGGTGAATGATTAATATATGTTGGGGTTGAATCTTTTGTTTGCCCACCTAGGAGGTTAAGTGTGGTTGTCACTAACGACTGGATTTGAGTTGTGACTGACATAAAGACAATTCGAGCTATAACATGATGCTATGGTGTATCCCATACCCAAAAGGGTAGTCCTACTTGACAAAGTAGAATCATGGACTTCTAGCTTAAGTGGATTTAGCAGATATAGATATATGGGTGCACATAACTAAGGGATAAGGATATTTCTAATAGAAACATGATGTCTACTCGAAAGATCTTTCATCTCAAGAGATTACTTTGAGAAACCCAGTGTTTATTTCATGGGAGCTTCCATCTTACATCAATATCCACTCGATATTAATTATAAAACCCGCAGGATATTTATTAAGTGTCGACTTCACCATCCATGATGTATTGATAATAGTATTTAGCCTCGAATTCAATTAGGTGATAATAACTTTCAAACTAAGAACCCTTATTATGTGAGGAAACCTTTGACATCATGCTAGTTTTTGTTTATGAAAATATCCTTTGAATAAAACCATAACAACATCATCATTGGTACTTTACTCTTAGAGCCCCTTAAAAAAATGGCATAGAAATCATAAGAACATACAATTGTCCATAATTTACCAGCCTCTACAGTTCAAAGCCAGTTTCAATCATAATTACTTAAAAAGCATAGTTTAGGTCTGAATTTCATCATAACATCATGTAGATCTAGCAATATGATCTTAATTTAATAGAACTCTCCTTTAACATTAAAAATCTAACATCACATGATTCATAACTCGAAAATATAGGTGTTTAAATTGTTTTATGGGGACCTAATCATAAAATCAGAGTAATTCATTAATTCATACTTAAATTTAACATAATAAATCATTTAAATAAATTTTGCAGAGCACCCATGATAATTTAAGAAAACCCTAACAAATTGGGAATTTCGACCTTTTGAGATTGGAGATTTGAGAACTCCCCAGATGAAAACTATCATATCTTACTAGCAAAGCCTAAATAAATTGAAGTATGGAAACTTCTTTTTTGAAACCTATACTGAATCTTCATTTTTTTCTTCTCCATCTTCAATATTCCATAGAGAGAATTATTTTGAAAGTAAGAACTTTTGGGTATTTGTTTTGGGTTTACCATGGTCTAGTAGGCAATGTGATTCTAATTCGGTTATTCTTGATAGAATGACAAAATTAACTCACTTTTTGTAGTTTTTGTCACCATTATTTCAGACAAAGATTAGAAATTTACAACAGAATTTTGGAAATCATTCCAAAAAGGTTTCAGTTCAAAAGTTAACTTAAGTACTTCATTCATCATCATACAAATGGTCAAGAAGCGCGCACTATTAAGACCTTATAGGATATGTTGATGGCTTTTGTGATTTATTTCAAAGGTAATTGGGATGATCACCTACATCATATTGAATTTTCTTACAACAATAGTTACCACTCTATCATACAAATGAATCCTTATGAAACTCTTTATAGTAGAAGATATAGATCTCATATTAGATGTTTTAAAGTTGGAAGCAAGGTTGATAGGGTAACATTTATATCATCAAGATATGGATATGGTTAAAGTGATTCAAGAGAGGTTGAAAATTGCATAGAGTCGTAAGAAATTCTACAACTATGTTAGACAAATGGAGTTAAAATTTAAGCAAATGATTGGGTATACTTGATAGTTTTGCCCATGAAATGTTATGTAAGATTTTTTAAGGAGAAGCTTAGTCCACGGTATATCGTCCATTACATAATGTAAAAAACTGTAGGTAATATATCTTATGAGTTGGAGCTAGCACAAGAGTTAGCCACGGTTCATACAGTATTTCACATCTCCATGTTGAAGAAGTTCATTGGCGATCGTTCATTAATCAAACAAACTGAAGATATTGGGATCAGTGATAGTTTATTTTATAAGGAGATTCTTGTCCAGATTCTAGATCGAAGTTTTCAAGTTCAGGAGTAAGGAAAGCATTAGTCAATGTTCTTTGGAGAAACTAGTTTGTTGGGGAATCCTGTTAGGAAGTAGAGGAAGATATAAAGAAGAGATATCCATATCTCTTTGAAACCAAAGAAGTTCCAGTTCAAGGTATTAATTCTTTTTTTAGTACTCTATAGTTTATATACTTGATTTATTAGATTTTCTTGTTGGGTGTTTGAACTAAATTATTTATGTTATACACTCAGCCTAATAAGAGTAATCTCATTCGAGGATGAATAATCTAAAGGGCTAGTACTGTAACATCTTGCAAATTGAAATAACTAGGTAGAAGTTATGAAAAACAAATAGCCTTTTTCGCAAAGTATATAGAAATCTGAATAATTGGTAAAGTAAGTTAAATTGAGTTTTTTGTTAACTTCAAACGAAAATAATTCCTAGCTCAAGATTATTTAGATGAGTTTCAAAATATCGTAGGAAAGATGATGAGATAATTTTTCCAACACCACCAAGTTTGTGCAATTTCGAGTTTGTATGAGTGAGATATGGCTATTGGAAGTTAGGCAATTCAAATAATTAAAGTCTAATTGGGATTTTTTAGGGGAAATTAAGTATATTCCTTAACCAAATATTTTATTCATTTTGTTGAATTTAATTGGGGTAAAATAAGATTTTAGACGGTTTACAAAAGTTTATGTTCATGCTAGGGCTTGGAGAAAAGACTAAATAGGAGAAACAAGAAGAAAAAACTTAAGACATGAACGTTCGAGTTTGTATAGTGGATTCTGTAAGGACTCAATTCTAAGAGGTATGTGACATCATATAGCATTGGTTTAGTTCACCCGTGCTCCAATCATGATTCAATTCTGTGAAGTATAAGATTTGAAATTAAATTTTATGAGTTGTTGATTAAACTCTTTTGAGTTATTGTGGGTTGTATTCTTGATTTTTTTTTATATATTTGATTCATGTTTTGGGTGAAATTTTGAGTTAAATCTAGTATATATTGAGGGTATAACTCAATCAAGGCTTTTGGGGAAGGAATCATGTGAAATTAGAGAGTTTAGAGTTGAAAAATAGCAAAGCAAAGTTGGGGAGAACCAATGGAGTCATCTCTCTTAGATCCCTAAAAAGGGGTCTCTGGCTCTGGGAATACACACAAGCCATAGCACCCCAATCCTTTCTTTGAATTTCAAGGTTTTCCTGTTGCACCTCTTAAAGTGCCAGAGACGAAAATTCTTAATTTTCTTGTTCCATCTTTTTATACGAGTTCCATAGTATCATGCCTATGTTTTCTAGTTGATTCCAACTTTCTAAGGTACATGTTTAAATGTTTAAATCATCCATAACATTATATCATGAACCTTGAATCCATAATTAAATTCAAGTAAAGTTAAGAGTGATGTCTACAACTTAAGAAGTAAGTCAAGTGAAGTTCATAATTTTTTCAAAAGATATTCCCATAAGTTAGAAATGTTTTCACATATGAGAAAGAAAGGAAACAACGATTTCAAGAGATATTTTAAGCTATGTTTTAAATAATAATGTCATACCAAAGAAAGAAGATTATTTTAAAAACATATGAGCTAAGTACACTTTAGGAGTAGTATTGAGCAAGGATATGGGGACGCGAGTTGATAATGAATCAAGACTCCATAAACCATGTAACCATCATGGGTAGTAAATGATCATATTATTTAGATTATTCCTTTGTACTTTTAAACATAAACTAGTGAATCTACTTAGTTAAGGCGTCCAATATGAAACAAATGTATACGAAAATTTTGAAAGGGTGGGCAAGACGTTGTATCAACACTTAGGCTCATGGTGGTTGTTATCGGTTGGAGAAACTCCCATAGAAACTATATTAATTTACTACGTGAGTTAAGTTGTGTATGTTATTGAATTTGTTAATAAACTTAGTGTCTTTCTACTATTATTAAAGATTTATGTACATTGCATATGTTTTATTGCTTCTTATTGAGTTATGATTTTCACAAGTAGAGTAAAGTCAAGGTAAGTGTTTCTTTTCGATTCCATTCAAGTTTTTGTTATTTTTAGAAGTCCCCTTACATAATCGTACATTAAATGAACTGATGTCATTTGATCTGCATCATTTATTAATGCAGACACAGATAATCAGGATCAACATCCATGCTCGCGTTGATCCAGTTAAGCACTCTGAGTCGATTGGTTCCTTGCTTTCTTGAGGGATCCTTTTATCATTTCTTTTAGTATTTCATTTGTTAGGATGATTGGAGTTCTTGTGAGGACAATCCTTTTGTTTATAGGCTTGATAGACCATTAGTTATAGTTCTTTAGTCTTTTAATTTTCATTATCGTGTGTGGAGACTTGAGTTTGGTTAATTGGCTAGTTGAATTTTTTCTTTATCACATTCTAAGTTCTATATGAACTATAATTGATAAGTTAAGTCTTCCTCTGAGAAAGTAAGTTAGGACAAGGGTTCCCTTGGGGTCAATAGTGGTTCTCGAGTGACAATCACGCCCAGGGTGTATGCTTAGGGCATCACAACTCTAAAATTATTTGGTTGTAGAGGTTTCTATTAGAACTGTGCATCGAAATGAAAGGATCAACCACATTGTATGGCTACAACACTAGTTCAATCAGAATAGCATCAAACTCCATCCATCATGAAGCACCATGAACATAGATGTTATATTAGAGAACTTGTTGAAGATTGGAGTATTAGCCTAAATTATATATCCTCTAAAGATCAGCTGGATGATTTATTCACAAATGCCATGTGCAGAAGTAGACATAATTATTTGTTGGTCAAACTCATTGTTTCTTGAGAGACAACGTTAGTTTGAAGGAGGCTGTTGAATATAACCTTATTTATCAAAACCAAATTAGAAATTTCCCGATATGGATAACGGTCATTATCTTGAAAGTAGTAGATAATTAGGATTCTAATAACTTGTATAAATACCTTGTAAATCCTACTATTTAATAATTATTTAAAGATCACAATTCTTTTATCCCTAATTGTTTTGGGTTTCTATCGTTATTCAACTTTGTAGAGATTTCATATATAAATATAGAAGTGGCAAAGGATGTTTACTACTTGACAATATATCAACAACTCACCTTAGTAAAAGAGGTATTAAGGGATTTGGTAAAATGTTGAAAGTGGTCTATTGATGATTAACTATACCACAATAACCTTGATTCCAAAGGTTAAAAATCCAATTTATGTCAAGGAATATAGACCTATTGGTTCCTGAACAACCCTGTAAAAACTACTTATAAATTAATAACGACTAGATTAAAGAAAGTGGTTCAAAAATTGGTTGGAGAATCTCATGCATGATTCATTTCTGGTAGGAGTATACTCGACAATGTCATAGTAGCACATGAATTTGTTAAAGGTTATTACGAAGTAGGATTCTCCCCTAGATGCCTTATTAAGATTGATATCTAGGAATCCTATGAATCACTCATGTGGAATTTATTTAAAATTTTGTTGCTCGAGTTTGGTTTCCCGATCAAATTAGTCTATTTCTTAATGGAGTGTGTTACCACTATAAACTACTCTTTATTGATGAATGGAAGTCTAACTCAAAAATTACTTGGAACTAATGGTCAAAGCAAGGTGACTTCAAGTCCCCATATTTATTTTTATCAGCAGTGGGTTATACGTTAACCGATTCCTGAAAAAACTCCAATTGAACCCAAACTTTAATTTCCATCCTAACTGTATCAAAGTCAATTATGTAAATATTTGTTTTTCTGATTATCTTATAATATTCAATAGAGCTGATAAAACATCTTTACAACTACTACTACTACATGCTTTCTATCAATTTTTTGAGGTTTTGGGGTTGAGGACAATCTGTACATATGCTCAATATATATCAATTGAGTATTCGAAGAATTGGAAAATCAACTATTATATGAAATGCACTTTAGACTTGGAGAAATTTCTTTAAAATAGATTGAGTTCCTATAACTTCCGGAAATAGCCCTTAGACGTAACTAGGGTCATCGTCCTCTTTAAGGAATAAGACTATCCTCTTAGCATACATCAATACATTAATAGGTCAAATTTAGCGGAAATTTAAAAACTTTTTCATTATATCTACTCGAAGGTTTACATAGACCTCTACATACACATAGTATATATATATCGAGTTTATATAGATCCTTCGTATATGAAGATAGCTTATTCTTCTAATTTTATTGCACGTAGATATTTATACATAAAAGAAAATATAATCATAATAGTCGTCTCATCTCATAACTATCTAGCGTATTAATTTGGGCATAGCCCATACATCAAAGTAAGAATGCCTCACATGGTCTATACAACATTTGGAAGGTCTTTTCACATGCCTTCGACCAATCAAACTTCTTACTCTTTTGGGTCAAAGTATTCAAGGGAGATGCAATGGACCTAAAACCATCGACAAACCTCCGGTAATAACCCGCTAGACCCAAGAAACTCTTAATGTCAGTTTGATTCAATGGTCTAGGACAATTATTGACCGCTTCATTTTTGTTGGAATTACCTCAAATCCCACACTAGAGATGATATGACCAAGAGATACCACCTACCTCAACAAAAACTCACATTTGTTGTACTTGGAAAATAATTGGTTCTCATTAAGCACTTGTAACATCATTCTCAAATGGTTCATATGATCACTCTCAGTTTTTTAATTTACCAAGAAATCATTAATGAAGACAATAACAAATGAATTGAGATCCATAAATGTCGTCGAGGCATTTTTGATACCAAAGGACATTACTAAAACTCATAGTGACCATATCTAGTATGAAATGTTGTCTTTTGTATATCCTCACCTCTCACAATAAGTTTGTGATACTACGATCTAAATCCAATCTTAGAAAAGTATCTTGCCCCTTGGAGTGGACCAAACAATTCATTAATTCTCGGGAGAGGATTCTTATTGTTTATAGTGACTTTATTGAGTTGTCGATAATCAATGCACATTCGAAGAGACCCATCCTTATTCTTCACAAAAAAAAACCAGAGCACCCCATGAAGAAATAATGGGTCTTATAAAGCCCTTGTCTAGTAAATACTTGAGTTGAGCCTTCTACTAGTTCAATTCAGACGTTGCCATCCGATACAAAGGAATTGAAATGGGATTCGTATCCGGTAACAAGTCGATATGAAAATCAATTTCTCATTCGGGAAGAATACCGGAAAGATCATTAGGAAAAACCTCTAATTTGACTTGGGAGGAAATTGATTTGACACCCACTTTTGGAACCTAGACATGTCATCTTAAGCCTACTTTTTGAAGAAACACCATCAAAGGATCTTTCCCTCTTGGGATCTCTACTCCTCCTTTTAGACCTTATCTCTTCCACTTGTAAAGCATGAACCTTGAGACGATAAATAGTCATATTGTCATGTATCATAGACGAATGACACTCTTCTTGCAAGTCATCCGACACTCCCATCATAAAACGGTTCATTTCAACTCTAGGGTCAGAAACCAAAGATGGAGTATATTTTAACTATTTAACTAATTTAATAGAGTATTAAAGAACACTTATCTCTCCTTAGCGAATGTTGATGAACTCACCACCTTGTCTTCCCTCTTCTCACTAGGAAAGAACCTATCAATAAATGTCTTCTTGAACACTTTCCAAGTCACCGTCCACCCCTTAGCGACCTATTGTCCCTCATTGGACGCACATAGAATAGAGAATCTTTTAGATCTCATCACTAAAATCATAGGGGTCTTATTCTACACTGGAACCATAGAAAGTAGGAGGATTCATCCAAGTGAAGTCCCTTATATGAGATTCCATAGTAGCAACTTGTTTATTTTCCTTTGGTACAACGTCCGGATTAGATTGGGACATCATGGATTTAACAATTTGGAGAAGAGATTCCCTTATGTTCTCATCCGTCGAAGGAGGAGGGTTCGCCGGAGCTTGGTCATCATTCACATTTTTCTCAAGAGGAGGAACTTGATCACCACGGGGAGGAAATCCAGCATTGCCAATCTCTTCTTCACTCTTCTTCTCGCATTCCTTCGAGCATTCATTTCAATATAATGAAAATAATAGGATTAAATTCAAAAGCACATAGAGCTAATCACTCCAAAGGCATGATAATGGACTTCCAAGAAAGTGAGAGTTTCCTAAGCATCTTGTAGATTCCTATCCATAAGTGTAGCACGCTTCACAATTATGAATACGAACTTACATAGATGTGGTTGAGGGATACATAGACTAAAAGATAATTCAACCGTATGCTCTGATACCAAGTTTGTCAAATTCGGAATGCCCCCTATGCGTAACCGACGTCGTCGTCCTCTTTGAGGAGTAAAACTAGACTCTTAGCTTACATCATTACATTCATAAGTCAAATTTAGTGGAATTTTTTTTTCATTTCATCTACTTGGAGGTTTACATAGAACACTACATACACATAGTATATATATACCTTCGTATAGGAAGATTACATAGTCTTCTACTTTTATTGCACATAGATATATATATATAAAAGATAATATAGTCATCATAGTCATCAAATCTCATAACCATCTAATAAGAGTGTAAGAAGTTAGGCATAACCCATACATCAAAGTAAGAATTCCTCACATGGACTATACAATGTTTCATACTAAATGAAAAGGAAAGAACATAATTGTATTTAATAGTAGAACAATATCATTGTTCGATAGTGGAATCACCCTCGGAAAGTGAGGACCTAACATACTTAGATGAATAAGAGATCCAAAGCCTTTTCCAATTTCATCTACAAAGCACTTCAACTATAGAAACCTAAAATGTTGGGGAAAAAGGAGAAATGGCGTTAATACACCATTTGTACTAAGTATGAGACCATATGCACACATACTATTATAACATGTTAAGAAAAGGGATATTTCATAAACTATGCACTTCTCATTATACTTCAGTACTTCATTTTATTTTAGGGAACACTTGCCTTAACCGACATAGACCACAAGAGCTAAGTGTGGAATCTAGTGTTGTAAAACCTTACACCGAAGGAAGGTGTTTTACCAGCCAAAGCAGAACCAAATATAAACATAGCTTTCTAGGTGGATCCATTAGCTAGTCTTCCTATGGGGAAAACATAGTTCAAGAACTAAGAGATAGGTATAATCCCTCAACATAAAATTTGGCACTTGGGGCCTCCTCTCATGGGAATACAAATGGATGAGTATCTCTCATAGGGGATTCAACACCACATGTAGAACTATAAGGTGAATCTTCCTCTATGGGAAGTCAACACCTCCCAATTTCAAGTTCACTTGGTGCTAAACTAAGTCCCTTTTCAAAATGTCTTCAATGTCCTTTATTAATAATCTTAGCTTAATGTAGGTCATAGGGTCAAATCCTTGTATAAACATCATAATCATCATCATAGCTCAATAATAACTTCATAAGTAAAATCCTTTCATTATAATTCACATAGGTGAGGTTAGCACATTAACATTCTCTTATCATAATAAGGACCATTGGTAAATCTTTCACCATCCTTATAACATTTACATCTTAAGCTAAAACCTCAAAAATCATAGTCAACACATTTCAATTAAACATCATACCATTCTATCAATCCTAATACAACGAATAATCTAATACAACATCATGACTTAATCACAATTAACCTTAATTTGAAGTAAAAGATAGGGATCATAAGACTTATAAAGTCTCATTCATAATTCATCATCAAAGTATTACCATAACCATCAATTCAACCCAATTTTGGTATACATCATCGTAAGTTAATAACCAACATAATAAAAAGGCTAGAAAAATAACTACATCACTATTCAATTGTAGATGAATGTTTAAGACAAGATACATAGGTCAGTTACCAACATACTTCACAACCTACATCATCTTCTCAAGAACTAGCATAAAAGGCTACAAATTACCCTAATTCATCTATTATTAGAGTAACAAAATCATATAGTAGTAATTCTACAAATAACCAAGTCAATTGAACCAATACAACCTAATTCATATCAAGATAAAAAACCTAGGGTTAAGGGTCATCTTCTACAAACTATACCAAACCATCAAGATGTATCATAATTAGGTTAGAATAATTCTCAATATATTCACATTATCCAAAATAAAACATAATACAATCCACTCATGACATTAATTTCGAGATTGGGAAAGACCCACATGAAAGCTCAACTTTTGAAAATACATTGAAGGAGCCCTTTGAGGAAAGACGTCTCAAAGGTGAACTAGATACCATAACTTAATGTTTGATGAAGAATTGATGGTTTAAACTTCGCTTTACATCCCCGAAAACCCTCCCCTATCTTGGTCTTCAATGGTGTCTTCCTATAGAGAGAGAAAGAAAAGAGAAGAAAGAGAATTTGTTTTGTGAGTTGTGAGAGTTTTGTGTTATTCTTAATTAGGTTAGGGATTTATAGAGGTTATTAATCAAGATAATTAAACTTATCTATACCATAATTAAACTACTAACCAATCCAACTAATTAAATACCTAAAGTGAAAACGTGCAACCTTTACAGTGTCATAGACGACGCCACGATTGATGGATCGTGGGTCAATCGACGGACTTGGCCCCCTTCCGTGTTGCACATCCTTATTCTTGGTCAGAGACTGTGTACACAAGATCCTAGAACTACTTATCTAAGTGTTGGTTAACGGATGGCATCGACGCCCCGTCGATCCACACATGCCTAGTCGATGCCCTCTCGTTGGTGCACACTGCTCAGGTAGTGTTTTACTCCATTTGTAAGGGTCCTCCTCAAGGTCCCTTGGTTGGTCCTGAGATATCATACCCTGGAATTTTTTACCATGAATCAACTTAAACATATTTTATACGCCCATTAAAAAATTTTCATCTATTTCTGACTTCTAAAATATAGTAAAATAAGCTAAGGCACGTTGGTACCTCATTGAACTAGTTTCCGAACGTCATTAACGTTCTTGGATGTTTTGGTTTCTAGACTTCCTAAATGACTTATATTCATAAAAATACACCTTAAAACAGTGTGTATACCTTATGAAACTTATGTGAGGCTCTACAGCACGTCTTGGATTTTTGAAGTTTTACAGTTCCCTTGTCCTCAAGGAATAATACTATATTGACATGCATGACACTAGTGGCGAGAAGACCAGAACGATTCAATTTTGGACAACAAAGTTTTATATTATGGTGGTTGAATTCAACAGATGAAAAGTTCGATATTTGAGATGTAGACGTATTAGGCTAAAATATTCCTCCTACAGAAGATAGTGGTCTTATTGGTGACTAGGATTTGTGATACTTTCTTATGGACAGGGATCATTAAAAGATCTTTGATGGATTAGTAAACCATATGTAGGCCAAAATCTTTTGGAGTCCTGGGTTTGTTAAACTACAACCTATGAAACAAAAAATCTATATGTAAACTCTTGTGGGTCGTGGATGTAAAGAAAGAAAACTTATTGGTTCATTTGATTAACAACTTCTACATCAAGGACATATCTCTAGATAAGGCACCAATTTCTAAACAAGAATGTTGGCTTGTTAGAAATATTCTTGAATCTTAAAAGTTGTTAACGAATATTAATATGGATGATGATCTACAAAAGTATTCACCGCAAGAGGCGCTACGTATCAAGTAAATGTACAAGTTGTTTCAACCACGATTCGCAAAAGTTCCATAGAAGTTACTCACACTTTCAAAAGGCATGTTGCCAAGACATCAACTTATATTATGGCTCAACATCTATCAAAAACATTCAACAGTTCAAAGATTAAGAAAATGGAGTATAATTGTTTCACTAGTTATGTACTGTGAAACACATTCTCAACAAAATTATGCAGTAATTTTATTTTCGAGTGTGGATGTTCTACAAGTGTATGGGTTTCACTCTCGACAAGGAAGAAAATTCATAGAGAAATAGGAAGCAGGGAAAATGAAGTACAATGTATATGCAATAGAGCGCATAGAAGTGGACAAGTCGCAAAATTATTATGTTTGGTTATATTCAACAAATGTCTATGACATTTGCAGTTAAAGGTATTTAAGGCAATTCTCACAACAATGAACCATCTGCCAAGAGATTGAATAAATTTTTCCTCCAATTCCATATTAGAGGACATTTCCTACCGAACTGGCAGCCAATTCTTGATCAAATAAATGCTTATCTCTGTATAGATTAATTTATAATTATTTAGTATAGGTATATAGGTAATCTCTTGAGTAATAGTTCTGGAGTCCAAAATAAAATAATGGTATACATTTGCTATTTGGTTTAATAAAAGTATCTACAGTTTTGCATAAAAAATGAAACACTTTCAAAATAACAGATTCATCACATCTAGTCTTTTCCCTGAGTTCCATAATCCTTTCATGTGTAATAAATATGATTCACTTAAAATATGTATTGACTACCTTCAGTTGAACAACGTCACAATTAATAATAAGTATATCATTCCATAATTGACAACATGTTGAACTAGCTTCCAGGTGCCACTAGCCTCTTTATGATTGATATTAAATATAAGTATAATCAGTTGATGTCATTTCAAAGCCAGTTTTTAAAAATCCGTATGGTCTAATGTGACTTGATTGTGACACGAGACATTGTATATTGGGTCAACTTTTGGGAATTGTACTCTTTGTTAAAAATTATTGTACTAGTGACTTCTATGTCTTGGATCATAAATTTCTATAATATCCTTCATATAGATTGTGACTTTTTCGACAAGTTGTCACTCTTTCTGAAGGATTTTGATTTTTCGATGAGTCGTGACTTTTTCAAAGAGTTGTGACTTCTCCGACAAGTTACGACTTTCCCAATAAGTTGAAACTTTTTAAAAAGGTCATGAATTTTAAGGTAAAACACAAAAAAAAGACTGTTCATACCCTTTGAGTATATATAGAAGGGTTTCCTCTCATTTTTCAAACACAATTTTTTTGACCTTCTACTCTTCTTCTTCTTGCATTATAATATTTTTGTGTCACTTATTATAATCGAGTGAGTCCAAAATTTTTTGGAATATGAGATACCACTATTGTGATGAAGTAAGTCGTTTTATCCAAAAGAGTCTATATTCCAAAACCTCGAGTACTTGACTAAGATAATTTAAATGATATAATAACAATTTTTTTGCTTAATATATAAAATTGTGTGTAATGTTCCAATATGTGAAGTTAACATAATGTAGCCTAAATTCATTTTTTTGTTAAAAATTTCTCTTCTGATGTAGATATATGTTTCTAAAATCTTTTCTAAAATTTAAAGAAGTGTCACACTTTTTTGGTCGAGACAAAAGATTGACTATAATTATCAATGATACTTATGTGATCTAGACTATCATTAAGTTTTGTTAAATATAGTTATTACTAGATAAACATTGCCCTTTTGGTTTTTTTATTTACGATTTCTCATATTTCATTTTAAGACTAAGAAAGGTTCATATGACTACTTATAACGCCAATTTAAGTTTCTATTAGTTTAATTTTTATTATTTATTTCATATTTATTTTTACAACATAAATATTTTCATTAATGAATTTATATTTTGGTAGATATTTGTATTTAAATAAAATATGTCAAAAATGTATTATCAAGTTAGAAAGATCATCTGACTTTAAAATATATTATTTAAGAATTTTCAGAGTTTTTGTTTTCAAAACATCTGTTTAAATGACAAGAAAAATAAAAAATAAATATTGTGTGTATAGTAATATTAGTGAAATACAACTTATTACATTATTTAACTTCATCAATTTTAAATAAATTTTTACATTATTGAATTTAACTGATTAAAATTTTACAATGACCATCCTCGATGCACCTACTTTGCATTCAAATTATTTCTTCTAGGCTTTAAAAGGTTGTGCCTTGGATGTTCATTTTCCCTTATTTTATTCAACTTTGGCCAGATATAGGTGGTGTACTTTACCCTATAACATAGTCAAATGAGTCTTAGTAGGGGATGCACCTACTTGTTCCTTTGGATGGTGGATCAATAAGGCAAAGTAGGTGATGCACCTACTTGTCACCTATTAAGTTAGTTAATTCAAGCAAGGAACTCAATATTTTAATTTCATTTATAGACAATAATAATTTTAACTTAACTCAAAACTTTTAGACATTATGTAATTTCAAATCTAGATTAAAATATCAATGTATGATTTCAAGTTTAAATACTTCAATCGACATTAACTTAATCGTCTCACATCAAAATCTAAGCGCAGTTCACTTTAAACATATTATATTGTCATTAGTCGCTTCCGAAACTGAGTTCATAACCATACTATAAGGAAATATATAACCGTCGTATAAATAGAACATGTATACGTAGAATACACCCTGTTACATCCTCCCCCTTATGATCATTCGTCCTCGACTGATGGTTGAAGCTAATAGTTTGGTTAACCTTGGAATTTCATTTCGAGATTTGTGAGGGTTACCATTATAAATAGGAGTGTCTAAAATCCATCAACTAACCTAAAGCATGTATACACGAGTCTAGCATGAAGTCTCAATATATATGGTTCATAAAATAATAATATGAAAAATTAAACCACTTTATTAACAGTGTAATTTACAGAATATGAACAATTATAACTCATATAAATAAGGACTCTAATAGACCTAAACACAAGACATGAAGATGACATATAAAATGAAAAAATTCTAGTAGGATATATGATCATATAAGGGGACCACATGATCTCAGATCCTTATGTTGATGTTTAGGATGAGGAGGGATATTTAGGATCTCTAACATCTTCTATTCCAAGTATCTTATGTTACATAATAGGCGGAACCCATCCCTGGCCCCTTTATGTAGATACAAATTTTTATTTACACTTCAACTAAGCTTTATTCATTTCAGACACCTTATGTCATATCCCTCTATGTCATTTTGACACTTTTTGCTGACATGTCATAGAGAGTGTAATAAACTCATCCCGGACGCGTGAAAACATTTGTTAAATCATTTTTATTTCATTTTTTTCACCTACTTCCTCATTTTTCAGAGATCATCACCCAAAATTTAAACTCCTTTTGTGGAGAAATAAATTTTATAATGCTTCATATAAAAAAAATTATTTTTACACATTCGACTCATAAAATAATCATATATTAAAAGTTAAAAGAAGAAATGTGAAAACCCCTGCTACATTGAAGAAGAAGAAAAATGAAAAGTCACAAATTCATGAATAATCATAAAATATATTTTAGTAGGGATATGTGTTGGTTTGTTAATCTAATTGAGAAGATGATGTAGGGTTTAGGGTGTGTAAAGGCAGAGAAGATGTTGGGTGAGTGGGCGGAGAGTGGAGAAAATACAACGGTTGGGGTTTATGGGGTGGAGAAGATGATTTGAGTGGGGTTGGGTTATTTCATTTTTAAATTTTTGTGGGAGAAAATTCCACATTTTATTCACTCATTGGTCATTTATTTTTTGTACTAAAAAATCATTATTTGATAATTATTTTCTTACATATATTCTACGTGTCTTCATTTAATTCGTCATTTTGACACATCATAAATGAGTGTATTACAAACTCTGTATATATTTTATTGATAATTCAAAAAGTGTAAAAATGACACAATGGACCATGACATGGGGTGTCTAAAGTTAATAAACCCCACTTAAGGTGGTGTATAATAAAATTTTGTGCAAACTTTAAGGGGATACCTATGGATTCCACCTACATTGTATTCCTCACACAATACTTCAATGGAGGTTACACATTTTTAACTTAGCGGGCCTTAACAATCAACAATAACCATAGTATATCCCAAAATCATTTTATATGGAATGGACAAAAAAATCATAAGGCTAACTAATCGGGGCACTACTTTCCCTTCTCTTTTTTCTCCTGATGCTTTTCAGAGGCAAGTCTTATAAGAACACATAGTTTCTAATATAAACTCTAAAGTGTTATGTTGCGCCTTACTTCTTATAAGGCATTATTCTAAGTCATTTATCTATGATTGTGATAAGATTTACATATATTCCAAACCTTTTCTGGTCAAAGGCATCACTGTATCATTATACGAGGAAATATTTTTCCAAAATTTTAAAAAATCAAGTCAATAAGCACATTAGGGCATAGAATAAGGATAAATAAGTCACATTGAGTATGACACACTAGCAGACTAGCAAAAAGGGAGCACATAATACACTGACATTAAGTTATAGAAATATGTGGTGTACACACGATGCATGTGGTGCATGAGTACTAAAGCTACGAAATACAATATGTAAGCAAGTCGACTATATGGCATATGTCTACATAAAAGAAAACGAAATACAAAACACAAATCACATTGAGCAAGTGTGTTATATTTCATGGATAGATGGACTAATATGCAATGAGTACACATATGAAATATGAGCAAGTTAGTAAAATACACAGGGGAAGAAAAGCTATAAGGCATTTAATGCTCAAGCAAGTAGGCTATGAGGTATTTAAAACATATAGAGGTGGTTGTAAGATCAATTATCTTGCAGTACCAACACAATATGAAAAACTGACATGCGGAAAGTAAGTAGTGCAATAAATAACATGTAGCGAAAAGGTCCTATTAAAATATATAACATTAAACAAGGGTACTCTAAAGTGTAAAACACTTACATGGAAGTATTATATGACATTAGGTAACCTGTAAGAAGGTAACACACAAAGGTAAAACGTCATACAATTAAATTATAGAAAATGCATAATGTATAAGTCTATAACAAACCATCTTCAGAAACTAGGAGATATTCTATAGAACTACGCTACCATAATAAGCTTAAACACAACCTCTTAAGAGTTAAGTCATGGGTGGGATACTTTTGATCATATTCCTTACTCACCTCAAAACATATACAATTGATTTCCCCATATTGTCGATTAAATATCCTAAGAATCCTTATGGGTGTTCTGCTATTGGGACTTTTCTTCCATCTAGGTTATTATAAATACTATAGTTAAGATAGATTATATATCTCAATAGTTCATCCTTTGGATTATGAGGTCGAGGTCAACTTTTCCTTCATTACAATCTTTTGTCATATCTGTCACGACCAAAAACGGGCCGCGACTGGCACCCATACTTATCCTACTATGTGAGCGAACCAACCAATCCAATTCCCAACGTTTCAACCATAAATAACAAAATAAAATGCGGAAGACTTAAACTCATTAATGAAAATCGATTAAATAACTTATAAAAATTCAACACTATTTATTCCCAAAACCTGGAAGTCATCACCACAAGAACATTTATGATCAAATTACTAAACTAAGAGTATTCTAAGAAGCTAAAATAAAAAAAAGCTAGTCCATGCCGGAACATCAAGTCATCAAGACATGAGGAAGAAGATCCAGTCAAAGCTAGAAGCATTAGCTAACCCTGAAATCCGGTGTAATGAAGACTGGATAGAGTTGCGGTTGAGTTGAAGACGACAGTATGTTTGTTGCACTCCACATATAACAAAGAAAGAAACATACAAGTAGGGGTCAGTACAAAACACGAGTACTGAGTAGGTATCATCGGCCAACTCAAAATAGAAAACATTATGTATCAAATAATATCATAAATCAACTACAATACTCAACATGTAGCAACAACAAGTTCTATAATCATTAATAAGCACCGCCAAGTTCACCCATGAGGACTCAAGCCTCAATGCCATACCCATTAGGGAATTAGGTTCATTAGATTTAGCATATTAACGTCTTTCAAGATTCATTATGTTTATTTCCCTCGTGTCGGTACGTGACACTCCGCTCCATATACTACGTGTCGGTTCGTGACACCCGATCCCCTAATTCTATGTGTCGGTTCGTGACACCCGATCCCCTAATTATACGTGTAGGTTCGTGACACCCGATCCCCTAATTCTACGTGTCGGTTCGTGACACCCGATCCCCTTATTTTTCGTGTCGGTTCGTGACACCCGATCCCCTAATTCTACGTGTCAGTTCGTGACACCCGATCCACTAATACTACGTGTCGGTTCGTGACACCCGTTCTACTACTCTCATCACTTTAGTTAATCAAGCCTTCTTTTATACTAAGGCATCATCAATCTCATTAACAAGGCAGATTAGGGTTTTTCAAGAATTAGGATTCAATAGCTTCATCATGCTTATTTTATCACAATTATGTAATCATATTCATACAAGCATACAATTAAGCATATAGAAGGGTTTACAATACTACCCAATACATATCATTCGCTATTAAGAGTTTACTACGAATAGCATAAAAACCATAACCTACCTCCACCGAAGAATTCGTGATCAAAACAAGCTAATCTTCAAAGTCTTTGCTTTCCTCTTCGTTCTTCTCTTTCTCTCGTTCATTTCTCCCTTCTCTCTCTGTTCTTTCTATTTTTGTTATTCAAAACCCTCTTTCTTTTACCCTAATTAATATATAATTAAGTATAAAAGATGACAAAAGTAACCCACTAATTAATTTAAGGTTATCTCCTTTAACCCTCAAGAAATTGGATTATTAATATTCAACCACTAACTTTATAATTATAAGCAGGAATAGTCCAAAATGCCCGTTAAAACATTTAACAGAAATCCGACCCAGCCTGGGATTACGCAGTCTGTGACGGGCCGTCGTGCCTGCGACGGTTCGTCCTGCTGCTTCCGTCACAGAGTTCAGAAACCAGATTTCAGTAAAATGTCTGTGACGGCCCGTCATGCATGAGACGGTCCATCCTGCCACCCCGTCGTGACGTTCAGAGAGTCGATCTCAGAACCCAAATTTTCGGATTCTAAGTGTTTTGGAATGAGACCCCCTCGACGGTCCATCGCGGGGTCCGTCGACTCAGCAAGTTTTTTCAGAAATAAAATCTGCTGCTCAAAACGACTAAACAGGTCGTTACAATAGATACCAATTTACCCATCGTTCATCCTTGAACGATCATAAGAAGAAAAACAAGGGCAAAAGGGAGTACCTGAATCTGTAAACAGATGTGGGTATCTTTCTTGCATATCAGCCTCCTTCTCCCAAGTGGACTCTTCAATTGGTCGATTCTTCCATTGAACTTTGATGGATGCAATCTCCCTTGATCTCAACTTGCGAATTTCTCTATCTAGAATGGCAACAGGCTCATCCTCATAAGTCAAAGTTTCATCAAGCAGAACTGAGTCCCAACGAATGATGTAGTTTCCATCCCCATGGTATCTTTTTAGCATAGACACATGAAATACCGGGTGCACTCCTGACAGCCCTGGAGGCAAGGCTAATTCATAAGCCACCTCCCCTATTCGCTTGAGTAATTCAAATGGCCCAATATACCTCGGGCTTAGCTTACCTCTTTTACCAAACCGCATCACACCCTTCATGGGTGAAACCTTCAGCAGAACTTGCTCACCCTCCATGAACTCCAAGTCCCTAACCTTTCGATCTGCATACTCCTTTTACCTACTTTGAGCCGCTAAAAGCTTTTCTTGAATAGATTTCACCTTCTCTAATGAATCCCTCAAAAGGTCAGTACCCCAAGGTCTAACCTCCAATGCATCAAACCAACCAATGGGAGACCTACATCTTCTCCCATACAATGCTTCAAAAGGAGCCATATCAATACTTTAGTGATAACTATTATTGTATGAAAACTCTGCTAAGGGTAAGAAGTTATCCCAATTACCACCAAATTATATCACACATGCACGAAGCATATCCTCCAACACTTGAATCGTTCCCTCAGACTGACCATCGGTCTGAGGGTGAAATGCAGTACTAAGGTCCAACCTAGTACCTAATTCAGCATGCAATGTTCTCCAAAACTAAGAAGTAAACTGCGTACCTCTATCTGATATGATGGAAAGTGGAACTCCATGCAACTGAACAATTTCTGAGATGTAGAGTCTGGCTAACTTCTCTGCATTGTAAGTCACCTTAACCGGAATGAAATGAGCAGACATAGTTAATCTGTCCACAATAACCCAGATAGAATCAAACTTACCCAATGTCTTTGGAAGACCAACCACGAAGTCCATTGCAATTCTCTCCCACTTCCATTCAGGAATGGGCATTCTCTGAAGTGTTCCTCTGGGCCTCTGGTGTTCATACTTTACTTGCTGACATTTGGGACATTTGGCAACAAAATCAACAATGTCGCGCTTCATTCTACTCCACCAAAAGTGTTGCTTTAGGTCACGGTACATCTTGGTTGCACCAGGATGTATAGAATATCCGGAATTATGAGCCTCTGTAAGAATTGTGTGGATCAAATCATCAACACGGGGCACACATACCCTTCCCTTAATTCTCAAAACACCTTCCTCATCCATTATCGCTTCTTTAGCCTCTCCTCTCAACACCATATCCCGAATTCGGCTTAGTTTCTCATCATCAAACTGTTTTCCCTTGATCTTGTGAAGAAAAGAAGATCTCGCCTCCACACTGGCCAACAATCCTCCCTTCTCATTTACTTCTAACCTCATAAATTCATTAGCCAGAGTCTGAACCTCTCTAGCCAATGGGCGTCTAGAAATTTGTAAGTGGGCTAAACTACCCATGCTCCCTGCTTTTGTACTTAAGGCGTCTGCCACAACATTAGCTTTTCCTGGGTGATACAAGATGGTAATATCGTAGTCCTTCAGTAGTTCCATCCATCTCCTCTGTCTCAAATTCAAATCCTTCTGAGTAAAGACATACTTTAGGCTACGATGATCCGTATAGATTTCACACTTAACCCCATATAGATAGTGTCTCCATTGTTTTAATGCAAACACTACCGCAGCCAACTCCAAATCATAGGTTGGATAATTACGTTCATGCACCTTTAATTGCCTCGAAGCATAAGAAATTACGTTCTCCTCTTGCATTAGCACTGCACCCAAACCAGAATAGGATGCATCACAATACACAATGAAGTTCTTACCCTCTACTGGCAAGGTAAGGATAGGTGCGGTAGTCAGCAAGGTCTTGAGTTTCTGAAAGCTTTCCTCACAATCATTCGACCATACAATTGGGACATTCTGCTTAGTCAAGTTCGTCAATTGGAAAGCAATAGAAGGGAATCCCTTGACAAATCGACGGTAGTAACTGGCTAAACAAACAAAGCTTCTTATTTCTGACACATTAGTAGGTCTTACCCAATTCTTCACTACTTCGATCTTAGAAGGATCCACCATCACTCCATCCTTAGAAACCACGTGCCCCATGAAGGACACTGAATCTATCCAAAACTCACACTTGGAGAATTTGGCATAAAGTTTTCTCCCTCAACATTTCCAACACAATCCTCAAATGTTCCTCATGTTCCTTCTTACTCTTGGAGTATATCAGTATATCATCAATAAATACGATCACAAAGAGATCCAGATATGGCTTAAAAATCTCGTTCATCAAGCTCATGAAAGCAGCAGGGGCATTCGTTAGTCCAAAGGACATTACCAAGAATTCATAATGGCCATACCTGGTTCGAAAAGAAGTCTTTGGCACATCTGCTGCCCGTATTTTCAATTGATGATAACCAGAACTCAAGTCAATCATAGAGAAGACACAAGCACCTTGTAACTGATCGAACAAATCATCAATGCAAGGAAGAGGATACATGTTCTTAACAGTTACTTTATTCAGTTGCCGGTAATCTATGCACATCCGAAGACTCCCATATTTCTTCTTCACAAACAAAACAGGAGCACCCCAAGGGGATGCACTCGGTCTAATGAATCCTTTGCTCAACAACTCTTGAAGTTGAGACATTAACTCCCTTAAATCTGCTGGAGCCATTCTATAAGGGGGTATGGAAATGGGGCGAGTACTCGGTTCAAGATCGATGTAGAAGTCAATATCTCTATCCAGTGGCATACCAGAAAGTTCTGCAGGAAACACATCTAAAAACTCGCGGACTATCAAAACCGACTCAATTGAAGGTACTTGGGTAGTATCATCCCGGAGGTGTGCCAAGAAAGCTAAACAACCCTTACTAACCATTCTCTTAGCACGAAGAAAGGAGACGATACGAACGGATTGGAAGTGTAGTCACCCTCCCACACTAACGGATCTGTCGCAGGCTTGGCTAACGTCACAGTTTTACCATTACAATCCAAGATTGCAAAATTTGGAGAAAGCCAAGTCATACCGAGAATTACATCGAAATCAACCATTTCTAAGATAACCAAGTCTACATGAGTATTGCTCCCCACAAAAGTTACCAGACAAGACCTATATACCTTTTCAACTATTACAGACTCACCCACCGGAGTAGAAACACGAATAGGCATGCCAAGCAATTCACAATGTAAATTAAGACCATTAGCAAATGAGGAAGATACATATGAAAATGTGGAGCCAGGTTCAAATAATACAGAAGCCATGAAATCACAAACCAAAAGACTACCTGTGATAACAGCATCTGATGCCTCCGCTTCAGACCGCCCAGGGAAAGCGTAACAATGGACCCTATCACCTGTCTGCCCGTTGCCCCTACCATCTTGAGCTGTAGTGACTCCAGTTTGTCCGTCACCCCGGTCGTTTTGGTGACCACCATTACCTAAGCCACCACGTCCTCCAGAATAACGGCCTCTACCATGACCACCTCTACCTCTAGCTATTGGGGGTCTATAACTCTGTTTTGGACAATTCCTCCTAATATGTCCAGTCTCCCCACATCCATAACACTCTCTGGAGTCAAGCATAGGTCTCTCAGAGAAGTGTTGACCGGTCTGAGGTGGACCCCCAACTACAGTCTGTAGTGAAGACTGAATTGGTCGTACTGAGTAACTTTCTGAACCCTGTCCTCTAGAGTAAGAACCATTAAAATCACCTCCCTTTCGAAACCTTTTAGATGTCGATGCCATGGTGAAGTCATCTGGATTCACTCCTTCCACCTCTATCACGAAGTCTACCACTTCTTGAAAGGATTTTGCCGTAGCCGCTACCTGTAAGGCTGAAATCCGCAATTCTGACCTTAACCCCTTCACAAAACGGCGAACCCGCTCTTGTGGACTGAAACATAGTTGGGTGGCATACCTGGATAATGCGTGAAACTTAGCCTCATATGCAGTAACCGACATCCTACCTTGCTCTAGGCTCAAGAACTCATCTCGTTTCCTATCCCTCAAAGTCCGGGGGATATACTTCTCCATAAACTAGGTAGAGAATGATGCCCAACTCATAGGTGGTGCCTCTGTTGGTTGACACTCAACATGTGACCGCCACCACATTTTGGCATTCCCTTGAAACTGATAAGTCACAAACTCAACACCAAAACCGTTCTACTATACCCATCTTGTGTAGTAGCTCATGATAGTCAACCAGAAAATCATAGGCATCCTCAGATTCAGCACCCTTGAAGACTGGAGGTTTCAATTTCAAGAACTTACTGAAAAGTTCATGCTGATCATTTGTCATTATAGGCCCTGTGGTCAGACGAGGAAACATGCCTATTTCCAATGAGGCATCCATGCGGGGAGCCATAGTAGCTGCATGTTGTATCTCCGGAACCGGAGGTGTTGGTGCAGAAAACACTGGAGGCATCTGGACTTGATCAGATATACCGCTAAGATAAGCAAGATCCTGATTGATCATCTCTGGGTAGGTTGGGGCGGCAATTCCTCATTCTGCACTTGTTCATTCTCCCCATCCTCACCCTCCCTTACCACTTCCTCAGTTGGTGGAGGAGTCACCGCCCTAGTACCAGATGGGCTAGGTACTCGTCCTCTTCCTCTAGAGGACGTCCTCCCACGACCTCTTCCACGGCCTCTTGTCACTGCTTCTCTCTGAGCTACAGTCCCAGTGGCTGGCTCAGACGCTTCTTGTCTTGCCGATGTTGGTGTTGGCGCAATCGTTGTTGCTCTAATTCTAACCATCTGCGAAATAGAGTGAAGATGGTCAGATACCAATTTGTATCACCTAGATACCAATTGGATCTAATTAATAGAACGAAAGAAAGAAGGAATAGAATTTTCCTAAAGTCTTATAGCCTCTCAAAGAAAAGTAAAGGCGTCCCCCTACCGTTCCTTAAGACTCTACTAGACCTGTTCTTGTGTGATGAGACCAACGAACCTAATGCTCTGATACCAAGTTTGTCACGACCCAAAACGGGCCGCGACTGGCACCACGCTTATCCTACTATGTGAGCGAACCAACCAATCCAATTCCCAACGTTTCAACCATAAATAACAAAATAAAATGCGGAAGACTTAAACTCATTAATGAAAATCGATTAAATAACTTATAAAAACTCAACACTATTTACTCCAAAAACCTGGAAGTCATCACCACAAGAACATCTATGATCAAATTACTAAACTAAGAGTATTCTAAGAAGCTAAAATAAACAAAAGCTAGTCTATGCCGGAACTTCAAGGCATCAAGACATGAGGAAGAAGATCCATTCAAAGCTAGAAGCATTAGCTCACCCTGAAATCTGGTGTAATGAAGACTGGCTAGAGTTGCGGTTGAGTTGAAGACGACGGTATGTTTGCTGCACTCCACATATAACAAAGAAAGAAACATACAAGTAGGGGTCAGTACAAAACACGAGTACTGAGTAGGTATCATCGGCCAACTCAAAATAGAAAACAGTATATATAAAATAATATCATAAATCAACTACAATACTCAACATGTAGCAACAACAAGTTCTATAATCATTAATAAGCACCGCCAAGTTCACCCATGAGGACTCAAGCCTCAATGCCATACCCATTTGGGAATTAGGTTCATTAGATTTAGCATATTAACGTCTTTCAAGATTCATTACGTTTATTTCCCTCGTGTCGGTACGTGACACTCCGCTCCATATACTACCTGTCGGTTCGTGACACCCGATCCCCTAATTCTACGTTTTCGTGACACCCGATCCCCTTATTCTACGTGTCGGTTCGTGACACCCGATCCCCTAATTCTACGTGTTGGTTCGTGACACCCGATCCCCTAATTCTACGTGTCCGTTCGTGACACCCGATCCCCTAATTCTACGTGTCGGTTCGTGACACCCGATCCACTAATACTACGTGTCGGTTCGTGACACCCGTTCCACTACTCTCATCACTTTAGTTCATCAAGCCTTCTTTTATACTAAGGCATCATCAATCTCATTAACAAGAAAGATTAGGGTTTTTCAAGAATTAGGAATCAATAGCTTCATCATGCTTATTTTATCACAATTATGTAATCATATTCATACAAGCATACAATTAAGCGTATAGAAGGGTTTACAATACTACCCAATACATATCATTCGCTATTAAGAGTTTACTACGAATAGCATAAAAACCATAACCTACCTCTACCGAACAATTCGTGATCAAAACAAGCTAATCTTCAAAGTCTTTGCTTTCCTCTTCGTTCTTCTCTTTCTCTCGTTCGTTTCTCCCTTCTCTCTCTGTTCTTTCTATTTTTCTTATTCAAAACCCTCTTTCTTTTACCCTAATTAATATATAATTAAGCATAAAAGATGACAAAAGTAACCCAATAATTAATTTAAGGTTATCTCCTTTAACCCTCAAGAAATTGGATTATTAATATTCAACCACTAACTTTATAATTATAAGCAGGATAGTCCAAAACACCCCTTAAAACATTTAACAGAAATCTGACCCTGCCTGGGATTACGCAGTCTGTGATGGACTGTCGTGCCTGCGACGGTCCGTCCTACTGCTTCCGTCACAGAGCTCAGAGACCAGATTTCAGTAAAAGGTCTGTGACGGCCCGTCATGCATGAGACGGTCCGTCCTGCCACCCAGTCGTGACGTTCAGAGAGTCGATCTCAGTACCCAAATTTTTGGATTCTAAGTGTTTTGGAACGAGACCCCCTCGATGGTCCGTCGTGCCCATGATGGTCAGTCGTGGGGTCCGTCGACTCAGCCAGTTTTTTCCAGAAATAAAATCTGCTGCTCAAAACTACTAAACAGGTCGTTACAATATCACACTCAATGTCTAGTGTCTTTTGAAGGTCATAATAGAAAATAGTGAAGCTTTAACGTACCATTAAACATGAAATCTAGTAACATTTAAATGTTAGGTACCGATAATATTATATAATAATTCATAAAATCTTAGAGTTTGCACCTTTAGTCTTAACTAGATAGATTTAGCTAACATATTTTTTTTAAAACAAGTGAGGGTGGTCTCACTCTGTTCCCATGCAAGATAGAAAGTATAATAATAAATAACATATGATCAATTTTTTAACCTCCCTTAACAGGACTATGACTGATGAATTACTACTAGATAATAATAGATGAATCCTTTAAGATCTCAATACATGTGAATATTGCTCTATTTTTCTTTTGTACTCATGATATAGATCAACTAGGTCCATGTATCTTCTATCTAAGTAACCTTTTTATTCCCCTATGTTTCTTGTTGTTATAAGGACCAAAATCAAGACTTGAATCAATACTAAAATGACTTCTCTGTCAAACAAAGGTTCACAAAGTTTTTCCAGGGTGCGCCATTATATTTCGTTAGGATTCAAGAGTTGATACCTTTTTATTTTCTCATCACTTAGAAACCTCTCTTTCATAATCGCCTATGTCACTCCTCTATAGCATCCTCACATGCCCCTACTTCTATGTTTAAGGAATTTGACAGATCCCATATATAATGAGAAGCTTTACGTACATATTCAGCTTTGTAATTCAAGATTCATTGTCATATGCTTCCTATCTAACAAGTACCTTTTAATCAAAACTAGTAGTTTCATGTACCAGGTCACGCCCAGGGTGTAGACACCTCTTGTATCATGATTAGTCTAGCAATGGTTGAATCAGTCTCAATGACCACATTTGTGAAGCCTTTATGCACACATATTTCAGTAGCTAATTGAATAGCCATTATCCCTGAATACATATTAGTTTTAACGGGTATGTACAACCTAACTAATTACAATTATATCTAACCAACCCATTTTTTTTCTTTTTTTAACCTTACCTTTTAGAAACATACTAATCCTCCTAATCAAAACATAGGTCATAATATGAACTACCAAAAATATTATTTACATAAATTGGCATACTTGTCTCTATGTTTTTAACCATGAAAAGAATACAAATGTTATTAATGCTTATTCGGGGTTGTTGGCACATACCATATAAAATCAAAATATTAACATATTTGGGATGGTATATGGTGAGATTTTTGTACTTGTCATCTAATTAGGGGTATGTCTAACACTTTTGCAATGATACATCAGCCTATCAGATTGTTCCACTGACTTCTTCCGACTAAAAAAAAGTGGTTCAACAACATCAATTTTGAGGACATGTATATTGCTTAAAATTCTATGTATATGACAGACTTAGAACAATTCTCTTCTATAAAAATAGATCCTATAGATATGGAGGAAATATAGAACTCAAGAGTGGGATACATCCTCCCAAGAATATGTGCTTAAAAATGCTACAACTCATATATGTAACTAGGTAAACCATCAATTTTAAGCATAAGGATTACCATATTATATCTTTCACAATTGAACAAACATGATACAAATGGTCAAAATGCAACTTAAAATGCATATAACATATTACTTTTAGCTACCTTGTGGAGTGGGACGGTCTAATAAAAAGAGCTCAATGGATTCTAAATGTTGATAACTTCAAATCTTTTTCTGTAGGTTACATGTTGACATTTTAGCTACTATTAACGTTAAGCATCGTAAACATAATAACAATAGCATGATCAGGTGCAAGTGAAAATTTATTTCTTAACTTCGCTGTATTGCATAATTTTTTTTAATGAAGGAATGTAATATTTTTAAATGTACAAGTATCCCCCTTATTATAAATCTGGCGTGCAACATATTCATAAGTAAGGCTGTAATAGACACTACTTTGTAGGATCTTTAGGACGAACTGCTCTAATACAACTTTTGTCACCCCTAACCCTAGGTGAGACAGACAAGTGCTATATGAATACAATCTTACGAGTGGCCTATGATGAGGAGGTAAACTACTATTATGTAAATGTACTTACGAATGAAAAACTTCATATACAACACATGTTGACTAGCTGAACGGATACATGTGACAAGTGAAACTATGAACACCAATGATTGCTCTACAATGTCTACAAAGACTCTATTGTGATTCTTGATATTACCACTATGAAATACACATAATAAAGACTCGGCAAATCCTAGAATCAACCCGGAGCTCACCAATAACCATCGTGTATAAGGTGGTTCTATTTGGGAGGTCTACTAGTTTAGTACATGTACCTGGAGCATGAAATGCAACTTCAACCATATGTAAAATGATAGCTAAGTTAAACCAAATACCAATATATAAGGGCTACAGACCACCTTTGCTTGTACGTGTGGAATCGTGCATGTTACATTCTTTTCTTTGCTTTTTTGTACTTCATAACCATATAAGACATATAATACAAATGACTAGTTGATCACCAGCAAAAGAGGATGACCCATGCTGGGAATTCTTGATGTTCTAATATTTCCTCAAATTGGGATCCGCCCATTCTAGGCTTTCTCCCCTGAGCAGACACTTATAATTATACTGATTTTTTCACTTAGATTTTTAATATTTGATATTGTTTTTTTGATGGTCATAAATCTTTAGAGATTGTTCTTTTGATGTTCATAACTCGTTTGTGATTGTTCTTTTGATCTTCATAACTAGTTTGTGATTGATGTTTTTTGGTCATAATCCTTGTTTAGATTTGGAACTATGTACTAGTAGTAAAATACATATGAATATGGACTTACTACAATAACAATGACATGGGAAGCAAATGTGACATGAACATGTAATATTTAGTAGCTTATATGACTCAGTAAACATTTTGACATCTCATATTGAAGCACATATCAAGTGAAGACATTTAACATTTATCCAAGAATTTTGAACTCTATATGGTAACAAAAGACTCACTAACTAATATTAAATACAAGGTAAACATTGAAGTTGAACCAATGACGAACGTGGACATATTCGACTTAAGGACGGATACATATTTCAAGTACAAATAAATGTACAATAGAGCAAGTAGTAATCATGTGAGGTAACATTATAGTCTAACACAATGGGAGTTATAACCATGAAAAGAAATATCTGAACATGTGACATAAAGACATATCTATTAAATATTAAAGCAAGTTTGCATTATATTGGCAGATTGTGTGACATGTAATATAGGATCATGTTTATTTATATAAGGGAAATCTGTGTATGGGGTACTTTGACGATGAAAAAAGATGAAACACATGCTTGTTAAAGTAAGCATATACATGTAGTTACAAACTCAAATTAGAGTACTCACTCCTATGCTCTACAGTGTATGAACTTCAAGTATGGATCAATCACTACAAAAGGCACATAGAAAGCTTACTTTTTGTAATTCAAGTGTTGGGTTAATGCCAAAGAAAAAGAAAAAGGAAATTGAAATATATTACATGCCTCAATTTCTAATTCGTATAGCCTACAAAGTGTTAACCTGCCAGTTAACGTCATTGTCTTCATCTACAACAACTAATCATTTAGGCTAATAATATAAACTTACCAACCAACTCGGGATATTTTATCTCATCAAAACAGTAGCAATCCCTTAATCTTTCTAATTGATTGTTTCCTTTCACATATTGTAACAACCCTAAAAACGAATAAGATAAAGATTTAGGTGTCAATAATGCTTGCGATTAAACAAAGGTTCACACGTATTGATATGCGCAGAACCAGACCTTAGAACCCTTACTACGATCAATTGAACTAACTTGTGGAGTTATTTGGGCTTGTAAAGGTTGGAACCAACCAAGTAAGTCTCGCAAAAATGAAGATTTAATCGAAGGAGTCTTTACCGGACTTAAAAGATGAAATTTTATGTTTTGACGGTACAGGGGTAAAATGGTCATTTCCAGGCCAAGGGTAACATCTTAATTACCATGAGGAATTAATAAATTAATAATTAATTTAAGTAAAAGAGCTTTTCAAATTTGAGGCGACTCAGAGTGACCCATTTCGCAAATGGGTTGCCACTCGGCTTCGAGCCCCACTTGGAGCAAGGAATTGATGATTTAATCATTAGTTAAAATCTATTCATTAAGGGTAAACACTCCAATATGCACGCTTTCCTTTGTAACTCCTCTGTTTTCCCTTACTTTTAAAATACTACCTGAAGTTTTGTATGATCCTATAGTGGTTAGTACGCCTTTAGGAGAAAGTGTAAGAAATGATAGGGTATACAAGGATTTCCAAATAGTTGTAAGTTGTAATACAATGTGTGCAAACTTGATTGAGTTATCCATGCATGATTTTGATATTATTATTGGCATTGACTTACTTCACAGTTGTTATGCTTGTTTGGACTGTCGTAGTAGAGTGGTGAGATTTTACTTCGCTGATGAAGAAGTGTTAGTCTGGAAGGGGTACAATTTGAGTCGTCCTAATCCCATGATTTCAAATCTTAAGGCTAATAAAATGATGTCCAATGGGTTATTATGTCATCTTGTGAGTGTTTATGATTTAGATCATGGCATTCCTTCCATAGACTCAGTGCCTGTAGAGAACCCCTTCGAGAGATTGACTTTGGTATCGACTTAAAACCGGATACTAAACCAATCCCAATTACTCCTTATCGAATGGCTCCAGCATAACTCAAAGAGTTGAAATTGCAGTTAAAAGATCTCACTGAAAAGGGTTCCATTCAGCCGAGGATAAAACCTTTTGGCGCTCCAGTATTGTTTGTAAAAAAGAAAGATGGGACCCTTAGAATGTGTATTGATTATCGTCAGCTCAACAAAGTCACTACAAAGAATAGGTATCCACTCCCCAGAATAGATGATTTGTTCGATCAACTTCAAGGGTCTAGTTTCTTCTATAAGATTGATCTTCGTTCAGGGTACCATCAACTTAGGGTTAGGGATGGAGATACCACTTAGACAGCCTTTCTTACCCGCTATGGTAACTATGAGTTTCTATTCATGTCATTTGGTCTCACAAATACGCCTGCGACATTTATGGATCTCATGAATAGGGTCTTCCGTGAATACCTTGACTCTTTCGTCATAGTATTCATTGATGACATTCTAATCTACTCTAAGACCATGGAAGAGGATGAACAACATTTGAGACTAACCTTGCAGGTACTTAGACAACACCAATTGTATGCCAAATTCAGCAAGTGTGAATTCTGGCTGAGACCAGTGACCTTCCTGGGCCATGTTGTGTCCGATCAAGGTGTATAGGTGGACCCCAAGAAGACCGATGTTGTTAAGAACTGGCCAAAGCTCCTTACTCCCACTGACATCCGTAGCTTTCTAGGATTGGCTGGTTACTACCGCAGGTTTGTGGAGGGCTTTTCTTCCATTGCTGTCCCACATATAGCTTTGAGGAAGAAAAAAGCCAAGTTTGAATGGACGTAGACTTGTAAGAATAGTTTCCAGGATCTCAAGGACAGAATCACTTCATCCCGGTGCTTAATATACCTAAGTGTGGTGAGAATTACATGGTTTATTGTGATTCATCTAGAGTTGGTTTGGGTTGTGTTCTTATGAAGGCTGGTAAGGTGATAGCCTATGCTTCTAGACCGCTCAAGGTTCATGAAAAGAATTATCCCACTCATGACTTGGAGTTGGCATCTATGGTGTTTACATTGAAACTTTGGAGGCATTATATGTATTGATTGCATCTGGATGTATTCACAGATCATAAGAGTCTCTAATACGTGTTCACACAGAGGGAGTTGAATCTACGTCAGCGTAGGTGGTTGGAGTTGTTGAAGGATTATGACATGAATGTCAAATACCATCCTGGTAAGGCTAATATTGTAGTTGATGCTTTGAGAAGATTTAGCTTGGGGAGTAAAACCCACATTGAGGACGAGAGGAAGGAGTTGGCAAAAAAGGTACACAGATAAGGGGTGTTTCAGTTCAGTCTAGTTCAAAATCATCCCTGATAGTTGAAGTCAAGAAGGGTTACATTTTAATTGTGTGCTGATGGAGCTGAAGGACTCAGTGTTGTTAAAAATGAATGAGTCTTTCGCCTTGGGAGAAGATGGAATACTTAGATACCAGAACAGGTTGTGTGTACCAAATGTGGATGATTTACAAACTAGTATTGTGGCAAAGGCCCATGGTTCTAGATGTTCAATATATCAAGGTTCCACCAAGATGTATCATGATCTTAGTTAGATATATTGGTGGGATGACATGAAGAAAGACATTGCAAGATATGTGGCTAAGTGTCCTAATTGTCATTCAGTCAAGGCAGAGCATCTTAAGCCTGGTGGTCTAACGCAGATTATTGAGGTTCCGACGTGGAATTGGGAGTCCATTAATATGAACTTCGTGGTTGGTCTTCCGAGAAGTAGGAAACAACATGACTCCATATGGGTTATTATAGACAAATTGACTAAGTCTTCTCACTTTATCCCTGTGAAGTCTACCTACAGAGCCGAGGATTATGCGAGACTTTATATCGATGAAATTCTGAGATGGCATGGGATTCCCTTGTCTATTGTCTCAGATAGAGGACCTCAGTGTACCTCTCATTACTGGAGTTCTCCAGAAGATCTTGGGCACGCAGGTGAAGCTTAGCACTGAATTTCATAATCAGACAGAACGGCAAGCAGAACACACCATTCAGACATTGGAGGACATGTTGAGAGCGTGTGTGATCAACTTTACAGGAAACTGGGATGACCATCTGCCTTTAATAGAGTATTTGTATAATAATAGCTATCACTCTAACATTTGGATGGCACCGTTTGAGGAACAGTATGGTAGGAAGTTTAGATATCCAGTTGGGTGGTTCGAGGTTTGAGATTCATCCATTTTGGGTCCGGAGATCATTGGCTTAGAGAAGGTAAGAGTGATTAGGGACAGGTTGACTACTGCTTACAGTCGACAGAAGTCATATGGTGATAACAGAAAATGACCTTTTGAGTTTGATGTTAGTGACCAGGTTTACTTTAAAATATCGCCTAAGAAAGGTGTGATAAGATTTGATAGATAAAGGAAGATGAGTCCGAGATATATTGGGCCATTTGAGATTCTACAGCGTGTGCGTAAGGTATCCTATGAGTTAGCATTGCCTACGGAACTAGCTTCTATTCATATAGTCTTTCATGTCTCTATGTTGAAAAAGTGCCTAGGTGATCCAGCATCAATCATACCTGTTGAAGGTTTGGGGGTTGGTGAAGAACTGTCTTGTAAGGAGGTACCTGTTCAGATCTTAGACATACATATCAAGCGGCTGAGGAACAACGATAATTCCACAGTGAAGGTATTGGGGAGAAATTATCTTTTAGAGGGTGCTATGTGGGACGCTGAGGCCGACATGTGATCCCGCTACCCTCATCTTGGAAAGTTAGTTGGGCTTGGAAAGGTTGTAACCAACCAAATAAGGCTCGCGAAAATGAAGATTTAATCGAAGGAGTCTTTACCGGAATTACAAGAAGAAATTTTATATTTTGAGGGTACAGGGGTAAAATGGACATTTCCAGGCCAAGGGTAATAATGTAATTACCTTGAGGAATAAATAAATTAATTAATTAATTTAATTAAAAGAGATTTTCAAATTTGGGGCGACTCAGAGTGACCCATTTCACAAATGGGTTGCAACTCGTGTTCGAGCCCCACTAGGAGCAAGGCATTTATGATTTATTCATCAATTAAAATTTATTCATTAAGGGTAAAATGGTCCTTTAACATATTAATTAAAATAAATCAGATTTTTATTAAGTTAATTAAATACTACTTTGGCTAAGTCTTGAATTTAGTCTCCTAATCCTAATAACTCTCTTTCCCTCACGTTTCTCAACTCTCTCTCATGTTCTCAATATTTCTCTATCACGTTATTCTGGCAAACACAAAAAAAACAAGAATATACATCAAGAGTTCTTCACACTTGAAGAACTCAAAAGAATTTTTAAGTAAAAGACAAAGTAATCAAAACGTCAAGTCTAAGAGAGGATTCGTCGAGTGGGGTGTGTGTTAAAGTGAATATGGCGTGGTTTGGAGGAGTTTCCGGAAAGCAGCTACACACATGAACAACATCTAAAGGAATTGGTTGCTCTCCTGGAATTCTTTCTCCAAAAGTACTTTCCTTCGAACGTTTCTCAAGCTCTTGAAAACTAAGGTTGTTCCCCTTTGTATGTCCTTGTCCTTAGCTCCCAAACGAATTCGTAGGATGGGTATGTTGTGCTGCTAGACTTAGGCATGATCTACGTATTAATATTAAGTGTGAACATGTTTTATGTGGGAGAAATTACGAAAATTATATTCGAAGTGTAACCAAAAATTGGTGTTGTGTGTGCATCGTGGGCAGAGGCTTTAGCCCCTATTTTGGGGTCGAATATTCATGTGTTTTTGGTGTATTTTATGAGTGTAATGTTTGTGCAATGTGGTGTTCATTATAATGAAGAATGTTGGGTTGAATAACACTCTTTTAGCTAAGTAAACTCATGAAAGAGGTGACTAAAAATGAGTGAAGAATGATAAGAAAAAAATTCCAGATTGCATACTCTCCCATAATGTTAAATTCTGGGTTTTTAAAAAGGGAAATAAATAAGTGAGGTCAATGGGAATTGAACCCAACACCTCAAATGTTGAGCAGGCTGAAAAATAAGAGAAAAACGTGAAGGAGCTAAGGGGAATCGAACCCCTTAGCTACTGGTTTTTTGAGGCAAAGAAAAAGGAAAATGGGGGCTGGGGGGGATTCGATCCTAGCTCCTGTTTTCGCGAAAAAATAAGGGAAATAGGGCTAGGGGGAATCGAACTCGTGACCTATGGGGAGGACAAGGAGAAAAATTAAGTAAACAAGTAAATACGAGGCATGGGATTCGAACCCACGACCTTCTAGTACGAACGAAGGGAGGGGAAATAATGAAAAAAGAAAATGCAAAGTGTGGGGATAGAACCCACGACCTCAGCGATGAAGGGAAAGTCGAAATAATAAGGAAATAAAGTGAGGCTGGGGGGATTCGATCCCACAACCTCACTGCCACTCTCCAATTTAAATAAAATAAAGATAGAGGAGATATGGGGTTCGAACCCACAACCTCACAGCCTCCTCAGCGGAATTTTCTTTAAAAAAAGGGTGGGGGGCTGTGGGGGTTCGAACCCACAACCTCTGTATTGCATCAAATTTAACTCTTAATATCAAAGGGTTATGGGGGCTCGAACCCCCAACCATTCGGTTATCTAAGAGTGAAATTTCAATATAAAATTAATCCTTTAATGTAAATGTTGAGATTTAATTTATTGTCTAATGTTATGAATATTATAAATAAAATTAATGAAATATTTAAATGATATCCAAGATTTGGGTTCCCTTACCCAAATTTTTTCATTGATGCGTAAGTCATATGTGAGTAAAATATCCAAGAAGAATGCCATTTACTTAGATGAAAAATTAAGATCTTGGCATATATATACAAGATGCATAAGTCTTGTACTACATAATCTTAGGAAAGTAATTATGACTTAGCAAACATCGAATGAAGCCCTATTGCTTGTATATATAGACACATAAGTCTAACATACGTTCAAAATAAGTGGACCTAAGATGTATGTAATGAAATGATGAACCCTAGGAGGGTCAAGTGTTAGTGTAAGATACACTAAGTTTCCAAGTGCATTGGCATATGATGAGATATATTATGAAATGATTAAATAAGCATTCACGTAATAAGATATGAGTAACTATGAAAAGAAAAGGTGCTAATAATGAAGAATGTGGTGAAAACATTAGATGAGGCTAATGAATATGATGAGAGCAATCTCAAGTGAGCCTAATGTTACCAATACGTACTCACCAAGGAGAGTGTATGATAATGAAGAGACCAATCTCTATGAACACTTTAATAAAGGTATTAAGCTTAACACAATTAACAATAATGATGAGATGAGATATAATCTAATGAGCTATATTATCCTCATATTAGAAGTCAACTTCCAAGACGTATGAGTTGAACATAATGGAACTTTATACTGAGCACCGATAGGCTAGCTATGAGCGGTGATGCCTTCTTTTGGGAAGGGAAAAGTTTCACGTAACTCTAATGAGATGAGACTATTTGGCTTGCCGGATATGGGTCTCTATACATCTCCTAGTCTTTGAACCTATACTGCTAATATAGGGATCTGGCGGGGTCACATTTCCCATGTACTCTAGCATGTTTATTGGGTCACTTTGGCCGCTGATTCCACCTCATTTCGGTGTGGGGGAGACACTAGATTTCATGATGTCACATGATCTATATCGGTTAAAGATAAAGTTCCCAATGAATGAATGAGGCCAGCCTTAAATGAAGCACATAATGAAATGAATGATACCAAAGGTGTTAGGATAGCATAATCAAGAGGTGAGCTATACTCGGGTAATGACATTAGGTTATGCCTGATCATTGCACAGAAAACCCGATGAAAGTCTTAAACGACATCCTAGGTATAGTTAGTGTTCACACTTACCTATGAATGAAATGAAATGAAGTACGTATGAATGAATGAAGCAGACTCTATGTTTACTAATGAAGACTCCCTAGTTGAGGTCCCATATGTTGGGCCCTCATTTTGGAAATTCTTAATGTCAAGTCCATGATTCCCAAGTCGCATGGCATATGAATGAATAATATGAAAGAAGCAAGGTGCTATATGTTATGTGCTATATGAAGATGTTATATGTTGTGTGCAATACGATATTTATAATGATACATGTTAATCTCATGGCATGACCTTTTTAACCCAATTTGGAAAGGTCACTAACTTTCCTAATCTCAATTTGGCAAGTCTACTGACATGACTTCCAAAAATCATGTCATTAGGAAAGAGTTGTTCTTTATCATGGATGTCCTTGATGTGTGCTTGCATATACCCATACTTAGTACAAGTGTGTACTAACCCTATAAATCTATACTATTTTAGGTGCAGACGCAGGTGGTCGATAAAGTTGCAGGATCTTTGTTGCAGTTATCCGGACGTCAGCATTCATCCGGAGTTTGGTAGGTCCTCATGCTTTCGAGGATGCTAATTTTGTATACTCTAGCGTAGTTTTAGAGTTGAGTTAGTGGTGTTCCACTAGTGTTTCTTTCTTATTTTGATTTAGACTTTGTATTGGGACATTTTGGCAATTACACAATTAAGACTTAATGAACTATTTCTTTAAGTTGTTTATTTCTTTAATATTAGATGGTTGATGATGAACGATTATAAAATGTTAAGAATGTTTAGCAAGCATGTTTAAATAACAAAAAGATTCAAATTTTCCGCTAAAATTAACCTATGTAAAGCAGGTGTGACGTAAGTAGGCTTGTTTGCGACCTTTGAGAGGTCAACGACGCCGGTCTCGTCTGGGGTCTAGATTCCAGTCTTGACACAAATTCTGTCTGTTATAGTTATTTAGGAACAACCTTTCCATGAAATGTGCAGTTACTTTACCAAAAAATTAATTTAATGCTGCATCACCATTGCTTATAAATCTGACCTTAAAACTTTCCGCAATCATTCTCTAAGTACATCTATGACCTCCCATAAAAAAAATTAATAAAATAACAATCTTCAACACTAAAAAATAATCAAAAGACATGAAATTGTGGTTTTAAATTACCATCCCTAGAGTCGTAATAAAAAAGTAAGTCACGAATTTTTAAGTAAATAAATAATTAAAGGTTTTGGCAATGGCGTTACCTTGGCTATCTATGTATGTTATTCTCTTTCAATTACTATTTTTGTGACCTTCTCTTATTCTTTGGAAGAGAGTGACAAAACATTGGCTTGCAACACATATAGCTACCTCTAGTTCACTCCCTTTGAAGAACTGTCAAAATATACTTTAAACAATAGAGATGAGAAGTTCATCTAGTGGCTTCTTTGGAAGAAACTAGGTGAAAATTGTTAGAACCCTTAATGGGAAAATTGGGTGGTTGCTTCATCTTAAGAGAAAGAGAGAAATATATGAATTTGAGAGCTTAAAATTTGTATAAGAGAAAAATTAGATATTTATGTAATATTTTTGACCTTAATAGGTTTATCTTTTGCCACCTTTCTTATACTTCTCTGCAACCAACACATTTCATTAGGTGATGCACCTACTTGTCCATTCAAATTATTTCTTGTGGACTTAAAAACATTGTGCCTTGACTGTCTATTTTTCCATTATAGTTTTATTGAACTTGGATCAGATATTGGTAGTGTACTTGGCCTAATAACATTGTGAAATGAGTATTAGTAGGTGATGAACCTACTTGGTCCTTTAGCATGTCAATAAGTCAATGTAGGTGATGCACCTACTTGTCACCTACTATCTTAGTGAAGTCAATAAAGCACCTCAATATTTTATTGCATTTATAGGAAAGAATACAATTAACTTAACTTAAAACTTATATACACTACGTCAATTTTAACTCTAGACTCAACTACCACCTTATGATTTCAAGTTTAAATACTTCCATTGACGTCAACTTAATTGTGTCCCATAAAAAAATATGGGTTGTTCACTTTAAACCTATTCTATTGTAACTAGTCGCATAGGAAACCGATTTCATAACTATACCGCAAGGAAATTTATAAATGTCTCATAAATAAAACAAGTACACGTTACGGGTTGTTACACTTTAAATCATTATTTATCATTCCATGGTATTGTTAGCTTCACTACTAGTGGATTATTATAATTTGGGCATCATGATTTGGTTACTTGTGTCATGACAAATCATTACTTTTAAATAATAAAATTTATCTATTTATTTTCTATTATAAGAAAATACATTCTTATGATTAGTATTAATACAATAATGGAATATTGATTTACCTTCAAACTAATTTAGGAAAATATTTCACTTAGCTTCAAGTAATAGGTTGTTTTATATCATATATAATAAAAACAAAATTAGGTAGGATTTAGTTTTTAGTATATATCAAAGTAGTATACAATTTATACTAATTATAATTTTTTCCAAAATTTGATAAAATAGTAATGGAATTCTATAAGAAACCTATTTTCTATAAACTTATGACCACGTATTATGGATACTACTTATTCAAACTTCAACAACACTAATTCTTTTCCTTATATGAAAATATCGACTCAAAATATTTGGCTAGTATTAGAGAAGATCAAAAAACAACATCAAGTTCAAGATAATATACTCTCATTTAAATTTATTCCAAAACAATTAGTGTTTATATTAGGAAATTCTATAATTCAAACTACCCAAACATTATAGAATTCAATTTTTTTATTTAAACATACAAGGGTTAATTTTAGGCAAACACAACTACAAATACAAGAACAACAACAAAGACATTATTTAACAAACGCATATATCCTCATATACCTCTTCTTTAGCCATGCCTAGAAAAAAAGTAATATTAGCTTTTATTGAAAATGAAACGGAAAGAAAAGTCTCATACAAGAAAAGACTCATAGGGTTGTTGAAAAAGGCAGAAGAACTCCACACTCTTTGTGACATTGAAATGGCTCTAATCGTATATAGTCCTTATAGCGATGAACCTAAGGTGTTTCCCAATCTTGTTGCAGCAATCAATACTTTTCAAAAGTTTAAAGAATTGGAAGCATTGGAGAGATACAAAAATATGGTCACAAAGGAAGAATTCACCAAGAAAAGAATCAAGAAGTTGCAAAAAAAACTACTAAAGATAAGAAAAGAAAATAGGATCAAGGAAATTACAAATGAGATGCTTGAAGTGTTGAATGGAAAAATTATTTCCACTGACATGAATCTTTTCTATCTCAACGATCTAAGCTACGTTATTAAGAAGAACCTTCTATTAATACGTAAAATAATGCAAAAGAATGATGGTGACGAGGGGTCTACACCAAATGTTCCTCAATCAACTCCTTCATTCAAATATATGATGTCTTTCCCAATTATAGATCCTCCTTTTACTGCTATGACACCACCAATGGATCCTTTAGCTGAGATCCCCTCAATGGGTGCATCAATTCAAATGAATAACTACCAGAACTTTACTGATATTCCACAAATTCCATCATTTATTGATTTACTCAACTTGAATGATGATGATTTTGTCACATTGTTTGATGACCTTTCACTAAACAATGCTGATGATCAAGATTCAAACCCTTCCAATAACAAGTAAAGTCTTTGGACTAGTATATGTCTTCTTTTTAGTATTGTTTTATGTATTCATGTTGTCCCCTACAAAATTTGTGTCTTTTAGGTTTTGTATGTTTAAGTGTTTCATAGGATTCTCTACATCAGTTTTATTTTGTAATTATAATAAAAGTCATATGTATGTCCTGTTCGATTAATTATTTTTCAAATTTTAGTATTTCAGTCACTTATTAAATTTCTGAAAATTTACATATTTACTAGATTGTGATTTATGTAATTATTCATTTTTTTATTGCTGTTGTTATAAAAATGTTTTTTGTTTGCACGATTTTCCAAAAAAACTTTTTGCACTTTAAAACTTAAATAAATTGATTTATGTATTGAGTAAATTTTCACTCTCAGCTTTTCAAGATGAATAACCCATAAATCTAATATTCAGTATGAATTTTAACATTTAAGAAAATTATTAAGAAGTCCTACAAAATAAATATTTTGAAATAATAAGGTGAAGTAAAAGATACATTATTAGTATTTTATTTAGTAAGTTAAAAAATTCCATATCTTTTTGGTAAATTTGATTGTTTATAACTAATTTTTGTATTCCAACAATTTTAAATAGTATCACCACATATGTTCATTGGTTAAATTTTTCTCATTTTGTTGTTCTACGTTTATTATGTCAAGAAGTTTTTTCCACACGTAACTCGATTGGAAATAATTAACGTATTAAGAAATAAATATTCTTGTTTACTAAACATTTGAATAATATAAATATTCAAAAAGTACTAAGGGTCTTCTAACACGTTGGTGCATATCAAGTAATAGTTTTTGGGGATGTTCATTTCACATTTTACCCTAATAATACAAAATTTCTGCATGCATAATTGTCAAGACCTAGGGATACACCCTAGATGTAACATGACGCATAGAACCCCAAAGAATTCCATACAAGACATATAACTCTCATTACATGAGAAATAGAACAATAAGAGTGAAACAAGATGTCAAAGTCCAGACATTTTATTAAAGAAAAACAGAATTCTAGAGAACTTCTAACATCGTAAACATCTAATCTAATAGAATAAAATTGAGCCTAGCCCATACATCATGTCCCAAAAATATACATGAAACAAACTTGATACAATGAAACTTTGTCCTCGGATGATTAGAACTCAGCAAAGCTTAGAAATCTAAAAAAATAAACAATTAGCTATGAAACTAATGACAATGACTTAAAACAAGAAAAAAAACAATTAACCCTTTACTTCTAGTACACTACCACATGACCATGTGAGTTGCAAGACTCGTAGTCCCTACAACGAGCCGAGGTTCTCCCTTTGGTTCTTTAACGAGTGGCTACGGTTCAAACCCTTTCTCGCCTTACGACTAGCTTAGGATCGTGACCCTTCCCATGGTTGTTGTAGCCTTCACGAGCCGTCTTTAGGAAGGGTCCTTGTCCGGTGCAGAGTATCATAGATACTGCCTAGCCCTCCACGAACCTCTCCATGAATAATGGTCCTCACCACAAATCTTTATGGTGGTCATTTGAGGTGAGGTAGTGCTTGGTGAAGTCTTCCCAAAATTCCTCCCTTTTTGGATGTTGCCCTCTCAATTATCCCTAGTTTAGCCTTCTAGATTTTGAGGTTTTTAATTATCTCCCTCTTGGGAAAACGTGTCCTCGGGTAAGATTCTAGACATTTCTAACGGAAAAAGCTCAAGACTAGCAACCCTTCATGAATGCAACATATAAAAATTTCCACAACCGAGGAAACATTAACTCCAAGCTAAACATACTCAATGTACTATAATGAAAGGAGGTGCAACGCCTAACAAACCAAAATGTATGAAATTTTAAAATTCCTCATCTTTAACAAACCAAAATGTAAGAAATTTTAAAATTCATCATCTTCAAGGAGACGCTTCCTTCTCCAAGCTAAACGTATGCTAAACACAATTATATCATCTCCTGGAGTCTATAGGGAACTCACACTCAAAATCATAGCTAAAGCATGTTCATCATATTATTTCCTGGAGTCTATAGGGAATTCACACTCAATGCACAACATGATGAGTATAATCGATCATGTAAAATCATTTTCTTCAAAACACAAATTTTTCATGAACATGCATAACATAAGGAAATCATGGGATCACATAAAACACATGACTCTAAAACATAGGAAAGGTCAAGAGGAACTCATTACCTCAAGCTAGTGTCAAAGTAGAATGAAAAAGTATGGATATTGGGACATCATATTGGCCTTGACCTCAAAGTATCACCCTGCACGATATGATTTCCTTTAAAGCGCTTTGGCACACGCAACTTGTTGTTTCTCAACTCCTAAACTTTTCTCTCAAAAATCTCAACCAGGACTTCCACACGTGAAAGGTTTTTCTTCATCTTCAACTCATATCTTAGAGCTGGATGTCGTAGTATTTTCTTTGAAGATCTGACGTCATATTTGTAACGTGTTCATGTAGATGTATATATTGATCACAAGTCTTCGTTATGTATTTTCTCTGAAAGATCTCAATCTCAGACAAATGAGGTGGTTATAATGGGGATAGATATTCATTAGTGTCAAATGTAAAAGAGAAGTAGGATAAAGAACCAACTTTTTAGGAATTAAAGACAAATGTTCATAAGAAAAAAGTAATGGCTTTTTAACAAGGGAGGGATGGCGTATTAAGGTATCAAGTTAGATTATGTGTAGCAAGAGTGTTGATCTAAAATAATACATTATAAAGGAAGTTCATAGCTCTAGATATTTCATTTATCCGGGTTCCACAAAGATGTATCATGATTTAATAGAAGTATTGGCTGAGTAGTATGAAGGGCAATTTATAATTTGTGTCTAAGTGTTCGAATTTCCAACAAGTTAAAGTAGAGGACCAATGTCCTGGTAGTATGTCCTAGAATATAGAACTTCCAGAATGGAAGTGAGAGATGATTAATCATGATTTTATCCTATCTTTAACAAGATCTCGCAGGCAACATGATTCAGTTTGGGAGATTCTAGATAGAATGAAAAAATTAACCCACTTTTTCCGGTAAAGACTACCTATTTACCAGAGGACTATGCCAAAATGTATCTTCAAGAAGTGGTTAGACTTCATGCAGTTTTTCTCACCATTATTCAGACAAAGATGAGCAATTTACTACACAATATTGTATGTTATTAAAAAATGGCTCGGGTTCAAAGGTTAACTTATGTACTGCCTTTCATTCTTAGATACATGGTCAAGTAGGGAACAATATTCATACCTTAGAGGATATGTCGATGGCTTATGTGATTTATTTCAAAGGTAATTGTGATGATCACCTACCTCTTATTGAATTTGCTTACAACAACAGTTAGCACTTAACAAATGGCTTATTATGAAGATCTTTATGGGAGAAGATACACATCTAATATTAGATGGTTTGAATTTAGTCAAGCAGGGTTGATAGGACCTCATTTAGATAATCAAGCTATGGAGATGGTGAATGTGATTTAGGAGAGGTTTAAAATGACAGAGTCCAATCCTACACCTATGTAAGAATAATGGATTTAGACTTTGAAGCAGATGATTGTGTATATTTGAAAGTTTCACCCATTAAATGTGCTATGGTATTTTGTAAGAAGGAGAAGCTTGGTCCTCGATATATCGACCCTTACAAAACTAGGTAATGTATCTTATGAGTTGGACCTACCAATAGAGTTATCCATAGTTCAAGCAGCAGTTCACATCTAAATGTTGAAGAAGTTCATGGGCGATCCTTCATTAATCATAAAAATTGAAGATATTGGGATCAATGATAACTTAACTTATGAAGTGATTCTTGTCCAGATTCTAGATCGCTATGTTTGCAGGTCGAGGACTAAGACAGTAGAATCAGTCAAATTTTTTTTTATAATTATAATATGGATTTCAAAAAAGTTAATGCAATTATCAACCAAGCAGTAGGTGACATCCGAATGTGTACAACGGGATGTAATATACAAAATTTTTGACATATAACATATTAAAATCTCACAACATAATTTTGTGAGCTCTTGAACTCATAAATATCAAAAATTATAATAAAGACGATCTTACTTTCCTAGCAATCAAGAAGAAAAAGACATGTTACTGAATATATTATTCAAAAAATATAGTCTTTCAGGTTGTTTTTAAATTTAAGGTTCACAAAATTAGTTGAAAGAAGCAAAACTAAAGAGCTGTTACTTATTTATAAAAAAAAAAAAAAACCTTATCAAAGGAGAATGAGTTATCACTACAACAAATGATCTTTAACGATAATTAATAGCTTAATTTTCGATTAATAAGTACTCTAAGAGGAAATTGGTACTCTGTGTAAATGTCCATGAAGTCTATAGCAACATTGAATCAAATGACAGTTTATTAATGTCCGTAAAGGCTATAGTACTCTCTGTGGACGTGCATACTTATGATCGAAAACTAATATTTTCTAGTGCATTTTGAAATTTGTTAGTTTCAAAAACAACTTGATCTCTTCTATGCCTAAAATGAAGAGAACAAGAAATATGTAAAATTAGTTAACTTGCAATAAAAGATATGGACTAATTGTCTCTATATAAATATTATAGGAATAGTGCAATGACATACATAATGTGTGTACCCAAGAAAAAACAGTGAGAATAATATACTAATTATGGCAAGAAAGAGAGAAATCATTTTGCTTCTTTTAACAAACCTCATCATTTGTTCCGCATTAGTTGTCAAATATTTGTTGTTAGGTGCTATCAAATATAGCACAACCCTATAAATTTTCAATCATCCTCACTGGTATTTTAAACATAATTAAAAACAGTCAACAAAATTGCAAAAAGAAGTTGAAATAGATACATCAATAACTATGTTTTATAGTAAAAAAATTAAGCTTAATGAAATAGGAGGAAGAAAAATTTGAGAAATAAAAGACACTTTATAAGAATCTTAATTAATTCATATGAATTCAACAAATAAAAACATACAAACAATATTTGAAGAAATAAACTATTTGCTTACTAAAGAAATAAATGTAACAAATTCAACCATCAACCATTTCAACAGTATATTGAGTTGTGAAATCAATTTTCTTTGTTTATATGAAGAAACCTTTAGAAAGGGACAAAAGAGATGATCAATTTTCAGTCATCCTTACTGAAGCTTAATAGAGTTTTAAAAAGTCACCAAAATAAGGGGAAAATTGCAAAAATTCCATCAATCACTTGACTTATAGTTAAGATTATGCTCCATGAAAACTTTAAAGACTGAGAAGCTTTGGTCTATCCTTACACTGGATTGTCACAGTAGAGTAGTCTTTATCTTACCAAATAAGAAAACTCACATAAGGCCTCTCTTTTTCATTTAATCCTTCACAAGAGGCACGTTCATAATTTTGGTATGCAAACATTACTTGGTGATTGTCTTCACTCGGTCTATGAGAGACCCTTGGAATTTCTTAATTTATCACTACATCTAAGTACTATTTATAATAGTTGCTTCATCATAGACAACTCTTTCGGATCATTAACTTACTTCCCTTTTCCTCACCTAGCTATTGTTAGGCGTTATGAGTCCACACATTAACATTAATCACATTGCATTTGAGATTCGTGAGGACAGAGTTCACCTGATACAATAGTCCCAGTCTACCATTCGGGCTATTGACTCAGGCACATTCATTAGTTGTTTTAGAGAGTTTCCTGGTATGATATAAAAAGGAGAAAGACTATTCAAAATAAGATAACTCAGACACATCAGACAACTCAAATGTATACTCAGACAATTTAATTTTGTATATCATCCATCAAAAGCACACAAAAGGTTTCTAGTGATCTCGAGAACATGTTGAGTTTTACCTTCAGGGTTGTCCACGCTTGTGCTTTCTTTAAGTTGACATAATTACACCCCTGCTTTACGTTTAACTATTATAGCTTTTTAGTGCCGTGATTATAGAAATGTGCACGATACATTATATCATATTTGTAAACGTTTCTAAATATGCAAAATGTAATTCCAGGGAACTGAAGATCATGATAAGTGTGCATTTTTTCATTTAGTTTTTTTTATTTTTTACTTGCAACTTGCTAGATCATCCTTTACTCTATTGTTTCACTAAAATGAAATAGTAGAAACTTCATATTGAAGAAACTAGCACCTGTTAATATTAGAAGAAGCCTAATAAAATAGAATAACATGTGTTCTGCAGTAAAAATAAATATATATATGCTCACTTGTTTTAGTTCTCACATGCAAATGAACTTTTTTATCAACTTAGAAAGGTGTATTGGTATGAGAAATTTAAAATCACTAATATCAGAGTGGCGCATGGCTTTCTTGATATCTCATCACATCCCCAATTAATAAACACAAAAAATCTCTGTGTGAGAGTAAGAGAGAAACAATAGTTGAGATCTCATGAAAATGATATTATAATTCACAGATTAAAGAAAATAAAAATCACTTATAAACTGAGAAACCTCTCTAATTATAACAACACTAAATAGAGTCCTCGTAGCCTCTCATATTTCTCGACAATAATACTAAAAGATGAAATATTAAATTCGAATATAATCAACTGATATCAAAAGGTTAAAGCTAAAGTTGTTTCAAGTTATCTAACATAAAACACATATAAATTTTGAGCTATTTATGAGGAATGTTGAGGAAACAACAAAATTTGAATAACCACATACCATCTTTGCCAGTTCATTCCATTTATCTTATTGATGGTTTTCATTACCGAGTGGCTGTTTCTTTAACTCTTCAAAAATGTAAATAGGTATGTACTGAATTCTCCAAAAGTAATGTATTTTTGAAGAATTCGACACGGATGTGTTAACGTAAGTTAATAATCCGCACTACTTAGCCAAGTGAGACTATCTCATTATATGAGAATCCAAACTTATTTGCCTTTTTCAATAATAAAACTTCCAAATGAGGAAGATATATTTTTCTACTGGACAACATAAGAATATTGAAGACAATAAGGAAATAGGCAAATCTAAGTCACATTATATTTCAATCAATTTCAATTCAAATGTCAGGGGATAGAACCAAATCTTAACTGTAGGTAGTTAAGAAGACTCACTTTTTGTTGTTTTTTATGGTATGAATGGTTCTTGTTTCAGACCTACGCTAAGATTGCAACACAAAAACTTTTGCTTCCATTTCTTCCATGAGTAATAGCTTGTCGAGTTCCTCTAACAAATCTTGTCTATCCCTCACCAGTATCAACATGTTCCGACATTGCATCATTTGATTTCTTGAATCTTAACCATCCTAGAAAATTCTTTTCATATATCTTCACTTTGTCATCTCTATCATATAGTACCTACAAAAATTTGGAGTTTTCTATTTGAATGTTTATAATGTATTATTCATATTTATTTGATTATAACATACAGTTTTATTATCAATCAATGCTTCGAGAAGAACATGTATAGGTCCTTTTTTATCCAGTTCCTCCCATCCTTAAAAAATATCATATTAAGTAACATATCAAGATTCAATTAATTAAGAAAAGCTTAAAAAATTAGTGGTGTGTGTCATAAAGAAGAGAGGTAAAAACAAATTAAATCTAAAGTTGAACATGCATGAGTAAATAAAACCCAGTTAGAAACATAAAATTACCAAATTCTACAATAAACTATTTAAAAAGCAGAAAATACACAATAAAAGAAGTAGAAAACAAAATACCCAACATATTGTGACTATCAAAAATGAAAACTTTCCAAGGAAAAAAATATAGAAGTGAGAAGAATAAAAAGGGGAACAAACATCAATTTTCAAGCATCTCTGAGTATGAATCAAACCAAATTAGAAACATCATGAACAAAATCATAGAAAAATTGGAAAAATGTAATTAATAACATTGAAGAACTGAAAACAAATATTCATTTGAGATTGATTGATAAAATTAGGTTTATTTACGATCATCAAAAACAATAAACATAAACCATTGAAGAGGAAAAACTGATGCAAGAACAAATGTTAAAAAGACTTAAAAATTTCAGGACTCTGAAGAGAAATTAATAGAAGATTCCATGGCGGAATGGTATGGTGGACCCTTGTACTTGTATAAATTTGTATTCTTAACCATTCTACTTAACTATTTATCAACTGAGCCCTTAGACTCAACGAATGTCAACATTTTAAACCCCCTTGGCGTTGTCTGAGCTTCAAACGCTCAACAAAAGTGACACGTCGTCATCCACATCAGATTTCAAATGACACATCATTAATTATTTATTTTTAAGAAATTTTTTTTCTCTTCTTTCCTCTTTCATTCTTCTTTAACCATGTCTCCATTTTTTACATTAGATGTCACCATCACAATCATCATCTTCACCATTAGCACCACTTTCTTATATCACAAAAATCACCATTAATTTTTATGTTTTCATCATTCATAAATTTCAGTTATAATAATTATTAAAACTTTGTTCATCACTTGAAACTTCATAAAAATATTTTCTCCATTAATGTAAAATTTGTTACCATTAAAATATCTCATTATATCTAAATTTTGATCTAACAATTACTTTTACCCATAAAAAATTTCAAATTTATTGCCTCAGAAATTTGTAGAAATGAGAATAAAAAACTAATCGAAGGACAACGTATTAGCAACTAAAGAAACAAAAAGTTTTTGAAGGTGCCGCCGCCACACCACCCAATCTGGCCGTCGCCTCCACACAATCACGAAACTACCTCCGTCGAAGCCATACAACTATATCTGGACAAGATCTCTTCAATGTTGTAACTAGATCCTCCAACCTAGCCATCACCGCCACACTTTCTTCGACGAGCACCACTACTATCGACGTCTTCCTTTAGAGGCGAGTCAACGGAGTCAAAAAGGTTTCAAATTCAAGATCTGATGACAAGAGTATAGAAAGATAAACAAAGAATTGGACACGGAGATGGTTGTTGTTGAAGGTGGAATATGGTGAAGAAGATATGGTCTTCTTAATTATTTTTTAATTTTTGTATTATTTAATATTTTTATTAACATTTTAAAAATTGAAATATAGTATTCACTCGCCTTAAGTAGTGTGAAATCACACACTTTTTCCAACTCATCCATCTTAAATCCAAATAAGTGTGGTCAATGATCAGAAGGGTCCGAAAAATTGTGTTTTATTGAGTCTAAGGATCCAGATGACAAATAGATAAGTACAATGGTTCAAAATACAAACTGATACAAGTACAAAGGTCCACCAGACCATTTCACCAATTCCAAAATAAAACTATCAAAGGAAAGGGATGGTTTGAGTTTCTTACACGTGGATATAAAAGGATTATGGCAAATAAAATTAGGCTAGTTGGAGAAAAAAATTGAAGCTTTCACGGCACACTCTAGAGTACTTTTTGTACTATTATGTGATGCCATGTTCGTCCTCTCTTACTCGCTTATATATAAGGGTAATATCAAAAAATTATGATTTTAAGGATCATCCATTATAAAAGCATTTCCCTCTATGAGGATATGTGAAAGTATGCTATTATGATCAAAGGAATATGTAGTTTTTTAATTCATTGAGATTAGTGGCGGAGTTAGATTTGTTGATTAGGGGCTTCGAAATCTAAGAAGCAGAACCACAAATTAGTACAAGGGGGTCCAACATCTATTATACATATTTAAAAAATAATTTAATCATGTATAAATAATTATATTTTCCGTCGAAGAGGGTTCAGATGAACCCTAAGTATGCTACTTCCGTCCTTAAAATGACCTTATCTGATGCCACCTCCTTTGTTCTCATCTTGCAAACTTGGTCATCTAAAATATGAACTTGAAGTTCCTCATAGGATAATCTATCCTTATTCCCATCATTTTCACTTGGTACAATCGATGAAGGATCACCCATGCACTTCTTCAACATGGAGATATAAAATACTGGACGAACCAATGCTAAAACTTGTGGTTGCTCTAATTTGTAAGCTACATCGCAAACTCTCTTTGATATTTATAAGACAACTGTACTGGGGACTAACTTTCCCCTTCTTATCAAACCTCATAGTACCCTTCATGGGTTAAACATTCAGATATACCGAATCGTCTAGTTTAAACTCCTACGGCCTTCTCCTAGCATCTATGTAGAACTTTTGGCGACTCCGTGCCGCTTTCAATCTCTCTTGAATCACCTTTACCTTTTCCATGGCTTGGTGAACTAGTTTTGTTCCTATCACCCTGGTTTACAAACTTCGAAAAACCTAATAAGAGATCTGCATCTTCTCACATAAAGATCTTCAAATAAATCCATTTGGATACTCGAATGGTAGCTGTTATTATTAGCGAACTCAATGAGAGATAAGTGATCATCCCAATTTCCCTTGAAAAATCACTCAATCCCTAAAAATATCTTCTAATGTATGGATAGTACGCTCTTCTTGCCCATATGTCTGAGGATGGAAAGGAGTTCTTAAGTTTACCTTTGAACCCATACCTTTTAGAAAGACTTCCGAAACTTATATGTAAATTGTGCACCTCTATTTAAAATTATCTACACTAGGACTCCATGAATTCTCACAACCTCCTGAATGTATAATTTCACATAATCCTCTGTCAAATGAGTGATTTTTACGGGCAATAATTGGGTGGATTTTTGTTATTCTATTTAGAATCATCCAAATTGAATCAGTGTGAAACCTTGGAAAGCCTGTGATGTAGTCCATAGTATTCATATCCCACTTCTATTCTAGAATTTCAATATCCTGAGCAAACACTACATGCCTTGGTGTTTTACTTTCACTTGTTTGTAATTCAGGCACTTGGTAACAAACTCAACAATGTCTTTCTTCATACCTTCACACCAATAAACCTCTATCAAATCTTGGTAAATCTTGGTGGAACCCAGATGAATGGATTATTTGCAGTTATGCGCCTCTTCCATGATCCTCTCTTGGATTCCATCCACCCTAGGTACAAACAATCTACCCTGATACATTTACACACCTTCTTCCCCTTGTTAAAAAACCAAAACTCTTTGCTTATGAACATTGGGTCTTTGTCTTTCTTCTCTTTCACTTCTGCCACTAATCATGACTCAACTCCATTGGTCACCAGTATCCCTCTTTCTATGGAATCCATAAGTATGACTCACGGCATGCAATTATGTGTACCTCTTAGGCTAACTCCCTCTTTTCTTCCTCAAAATGGGCGGTACTTCCTATTTATAACCTGCTTGAAACATCAGGAACAACATTATCTTTACATGGGTGGTACTTCCCGTATCTAACTTGCTTAAAACATCAACAACCACTTTAGCCTTTACTAGGTAGTAAAGAATACTCATGTGATAATCCTTGAGTTACTCTAACTACCTCCTATGTTTGAGATTTATCTCCTTCTCGGTAAACACATATCAAAGGATTTTATGATAAGTAAATATGTCAACATGAACACCATACAAATAGTGACGCCATATATTCAAGGAGAAAATTACAACAACCAAATATAAGTCATGGGTTGGATTAGTCTTCTAATGAACCTTATATCCTTGTCATTCTGCATTAACACGCAACCCAAAGCGACTCATATAAATCACAGTGCACTATAAAATCTTCAGTACCTTTTGGTAAGGTGAACATTGGGGTAGTAGCCAACCTCTTTTTAAACTCCTGAAATATTTTCTCACAATCTTCAAATTATTGAAACTTAACTTTCTTCTGAGTCAACATGGTCAAAGGAGAAAAAATAGACAAAAAACCCTCAAAAACCTTTTATATTAGCCAGCAAAACAGAAGAAACTCTTTATATTAGTTGGATACATGGATCGAGATAACTCTGAACTGCTTGTATCATTTAGGTGTAAACTCTAATCCCATCACCGGAAACTACGTGGAACAAAGACTTGATCCAAAAGTCACACTTGGAAACATGGCATACATATGTTTATCATTCAATTTCTGAAGGACTATCTTGAGATGTCTAGCTTGATATTCTTCATTCTTTAAATAGATTAGTATGTCATCATTGAAGATTATAACAAATATATCTAAATAAAGCTCGAAGATTGTGTTAATAAGATCTATTAAAGTTGCTGGTGCATTGGTCAAACAAAAAGATATAATCAAAAACTAATAATGCATTTATCTGGTTCTGAAGGATTTATTTGTAATGTCGCATTCCCTAACCCTTAACTGATCTTAGCAGATGTGAGATCAATTTTCGAGTAACAGGTGGCACCCTAAAGCTAATAGAAAAAAAACCTATCCTTGGGACATGATACTTATTCCAGATTGTAACCTTATTCAATTGGTGATAGTTTATACACATCCTAACGGAACCATCTTTCTTTCTTACAAACAGGACTGGAGCACTCCATGTTGAGACACTTGATCTAATAAAACCTTTATCTAATTGATATTTCATCTATTCTTTTAACTCTTTTAACTCTTCTGATGCAAATACATATGGTTAAATAGAGATAGGATGAGTATCTGGAATGATTTCTTTGCCGAAGTCATTTCTCTCTCAAGAGGGACTCTAGGTAGAACATCAGGAAATACTTCTCAAAACTCCTTTACTATAGAAACTGACTTAACGGAAGGTACCTAAGCACTTGGGTAATTAACTCGTACAAAGTGATAGATACACCCCTTTGGTACAAACTATCTCACCTTGAGGTACAAAATGAAACGATCCTTAGTCTTTACTAAACTACTACTCCACTCTATGACTGGATTGTTAAGAATCTAAAAATTGACAACTCAAGTTCTACAATCTATTGGTGTATAATAGGAACGAAGACAGTCCGAACAAGAATGACATAAAAATCTACCATGTCAAACTCTATTAGGTAATCCATGGTGTTGCTATGAAAAATAGAAATAGGACAATCACAATAGAATCTTTTCGCTAGATTAGAGTCTCCAACAGGGGAAGAAACACAGAAAGGTTCACAAAGTTTCGTAGAAAGATTCTTAACCTGATTTGCAACATAAGAAGTTACAGAAGATAAACTTGTTCATTGGTATAGCAAAGAATAAACACCAAATGTAATGAATTTGATCATACACTTGATTAAATCTGTAGAGTTATCTTGCTCAAGGCGGCTAGTGATTGCATATAGTCAACCTTGTCTGGTGCACTAATTGAGACTGTGCTGGTCCAGCTATGAAATTCTGTGAGTTCTGGCCTTGATGCTCGCCTTTGTTTTTTGGTTCATGAGCACTAGCAGATGATGATGCATGCCACTTTTTCTGCTGAAATTTTTGCCTAGTAGAACCACCCTTCTACTTCCGAAACTTATTACAAGACTACTCTTTATTGTTCCTATACTCTTCTCTATCTCGTAGCTTCTCCACTTACGTTGCTACACATAGACCATTAACTTTGATATGTCCATGTCGCATATCACCAATGCACCTCTGCCCTCTTTGATTAAAGCACGACCCAAGACAGTGCCAAACAAGCTAATTCTCCTTCTCATGTCCTCAAGTAATTCAGAAGCATAGTGGGACAGCTGGGTGAACTTCACCCAATATTTATGTACAGGGAAGTAGTCCTATTTCAATGTAAGGAATTCCCGTACCTTATCTTATTTAAGTTCTTGGGGACAGATTCACTCTAAGAGAGATTCTTCAAAGAAAGCCCAATTCGGGCGAGGTGCATCCAAATCTCTGCCCTTCTTTAACTAATCAAACCAAGTCCTAGCAACATTTTTCAATTGGTATACATCTAACTCTACTCTTTCAATATCAATGACATGCATCATATCAAAAACCTTATTCAACTCTTCCACAATGTTTTTTGGATCCCCTGTTGTGCTTAAACAAGTGAAGCTGGGAGGATTCATTCTCAAGAACTCATGAATCCTTAAGGTGTCAGCCTCTTCTAGTCGAGTCCCTCTCAGTTGCCCAACATCATTAGTCACCTATTGCTTTAACATCTTGATAGCCTCAAGGAAATTAACATTAGTGACTTCTCCTTGAGGTGCACGTTTGGTGCATTAGGTACCTCTGGTTCCTCAACATTCCTTTTGGCAATACGACCTCTTGATACTCTTCGTAAAGGCATGATGATCTGAAATACGCACAAGAACAGATTATATAAATACTTTTTGTAATAAACTCTAATGCATGAATAGGGATATGATACAAGTGAGAAATTCCTAAATTTTGTACCCTCTCAATCATAGATGTGACGTGCTTCACACCGATAACTAGGAATCTACAGAGACACCTTCATTGACTCCCTAGGACTCTTCAAATTTTTGCTCTGATACCAGGTTTATCACGACCCGAGCCTACACTCTGGATGTAGCCGACATCTAATATACATTGTTGTTCTTGAGTATACCCTTTTCCTGTCTTAGATAACTCAGTGGAAGACTTAACTCAATTTTAAGCGAGAAACATTCTCATAAAATAACTTAAATAAATGTCTCAGCCAAAATGAAACTTAAGTCTCAAAATAGAATATCTGAAATTCTAGATAATGAGAGACTTAAAACTGAGTTATCTGACTGACTACCTGTCTATTAAGAATATATAATACAAGAATGAATATTGGTACAAAGCCCACAACATTCTATAAAAATAATAAAAATTTATAAACTAATGCTACGTAATTCAAGGAGGCTCACCACTAACTCTGAATCCTCAAACTTAATCAATGAGGCACTGGATGCTGAATGTGGTTACTTGCATCTGCGTCATAAGGAGAGGCTGTCCAACAGGCATCAGCACATTGAATATACGAGTATGTGAGTTGGAATGCTAAACAATAGTTAATGCTAAAAAATAATAGGAAGAAACACTTACCTTGACTCTACTTAACTTATGAAATATTGAACTTAATATAATGAAAAAAAAAGCATATAATGTGTGTGTGTGTGTGTGTGTGTGTGTGTGTGTGTGTGTGTGTATATATATATATATATATATATATATATATATATATATATATATATATAAGAAGATGCAATAACAAACTCAACTTTATTTATATGTTAAAGTAATATAATTTCTGTATGAGACTAAGTAGTGATACAACATCTCGCCTATTCTGCAGAAGTGTTCTATACTTTGTTGTCGCATATATATCCTCAACTTAGTGGATCCACTATCTTAACTTACCTCATCATCCAAAATTATGACCCGTTAATACTCATGATGGCTACACGATTACATGGAGACTTTAGTTAATATGAACTCTCATCCTATCATAGGTGCTCAATACTACACCCAAAATACACTTTAGTACATGATTTTAAAATAACTTCCTGTCTTTAGGTGGAGATAATTTGCTCAACACTTTATCTTTAAAAATATCTCTTGGGATCAATGTCCCCTTTTCTTGTTCAAAACACTTTTAGAAATCTAGGTTTCCTCTTTAACATAAATGTGAAAACATTTGTAGTTTTTTTGGGAGTACTTAGTCCCCTTATAACTTTTGAAAAATGAACTCAACTCTCTATTCTTTCCTTAACTTGAAAACTTGAGTCTTAATCAATTCTCAAGGAATACTTAGTTCCCTTATATATCAGTGAAGAAAATACTTTGACTTTTACTTTTAACTTTAACTTGAAAGTTGTCTCTTAAAACGAATTTAATACATTTAATAAAAACTCTTGAAAGCCTTTAAGAACATTTCTTTGTGTTACTTCATAACTTTAGACTTGACTCGTAAATTTTGTAGACTTTGATCTTTACTTTCCTTGAATTGGATTATGGATTCTATGTTATGATTTTGTTCTTTGATGACTTATAGGTTCTTAGAAATTATTTGAAGTAATTAGAATCATCGAAGGTGTTAATATACCTTAGAAAGATTAGAAGGGATAAAGTACAAAAATTTGGCCAAAATCGCCAATCCAGCTGCTTTTAGAGCGACTCGTGACCCCCTCTAATGACAGAAGTAAATTTGTAGCGCACTATGACATGCCACACTAGGCCTTAGTGTCAGAGGTCGAGTTTGGGTGCACTGTAGGCTTGACGCACCTTGCCTTCCCCAGGTGCATCAAGTGGATTTTTAAACTCATTTTCATCTCCCAACCTCCTTAGTTTATTAGAACAAATGGGACTATTTGTAACCTCAATACAAACTTGATTAACCTTTGAAAAAACCCAAAGAAAAAAAGATAAACCAACAATAGGAAGCCAATAATTCAATCAATGACAATTTGACACTTTTCTTCTCGAACTTGAACTTTTAACATGTAAACAACTCATAAGCTGCTAAATTGAAATAAATCGGTGTATGGGTGGACTAACCCACCATCAAAAAGCCTCACATTCATTATTATGGATCACCCCCACGAATTACACTTGTAATATTTTGGAGTTCTTGACGAAACCTTGATCTTCATCCGTTCTCCTTCATCTCTTCTCTTTTCTCATAAGCCCTAAACGTGAATTGATTTTCAAAACTGAATTAAGACTTATTTATTCCAATTAAACCCGTAAAGTGAATTAGAAAATAATTGGGTGAAAAGATTAGTTTCCCTTACTTAAATCCGTAATTTGACTTTCCTAACTTTGACAACCCAACTTCTGATAGACATATCTCCCTCATACGATATCAAAATTGCAGAAACCCTCAGGAGTTGGAAATATATCTTCAATGGATTTCAAACCATATGAACAACCACCTCTAACTCTTCCTGAGCAACAAGTTATGGTCGTGTGAAAATGACCAAAACTCACTTCTTAAACATAGTTCTTAAACTTATTTCCCTTTCATTCGAAAAGTGATTGTTTTTAATTTCTTAGATTATTCTTACTTATGTAGAGTTACAAGATATTACATCTTGATGCATATCATGTATTAATAAAAACACAATTAGGTAGGATTTAGTTTTTAAAATATTTGTAAGTAGTATAAATTTCTACTACATATAATTTCTTCCAAAATTGGAAAAAATATTAATGTAATTCTTTAAAAATCATATTTGTAATAAGTTTATGACCATTTGTTGTGGATACTACTTATTCAAAGTTAAATAATATTAATTGTTTTCCTTATAGTAAAGGATTAACTAAAAATATTTGGTTAGTATTAGACCAGAACCAAAACCAACATAAAATTCAAGATAATATACTATTATTTAACTTCATTCCAAAATATTTACTGTTTATATTAAAAAATTCTTGAATAAAAGATACTCACATATTAAAGATTTAAAATTTTTCATATAAAACTACAAGAACAATAACAAAGACATTCTTGAACAAACACATAACTCCTCATATACCTCTTCTTTTGCCATGCCTATAAAAAATTAATATTTGCTTTAATTGAAAAAAAAAGCGGAAATAAAAGTCTCATACAAAAAAAGAAACATAGGGTTGTTGAAAAAGGCATTAGAACTTGAAATAACTCTCATCATATATAGTCCTTATAGTGATGAATCTACGGTGTTTCGAAATCTTGCTGCAGCAATCAATGCCTCTCAAAAGATTAAAGAACTGGAAATATTGGAAGATAAAAAAATATGGTTATAAAGGAAGAAGTTGTAGAAAAAACTACTAAGGGTAAGAAAGTAAAATAGGATCAAGGAATTTACGAATGAGAGGCATTAAGTGTTGAATGTAAAAAGTATTTCTGTTGAGATGAATCTTTTCTATCTCAAAGATCTAAGTGACGTTATTTAATAAGAACCTTCAATTAGTATGTGAAACAATGAAAAAGAATGATGGTGACGAGCAGTCTATATCTAATATCCCTCAGTCCGCTCCTTCAATAACAATGACATCTATGATGCCTTCCTCAATTATATATCCTCTATTTACTCCTATGACACCACAAATGCATCCTTCAGATGATATCCCCTCAATAGGTCCATCAATTCAAATGAATAACTCTCAGAACTACTCTTTTGACATTCCACAAAGTCCATCACTGATTGAATTACTAAATTTCAGTATTGATGATTTAGTGAATTTTTTTATGACGTTTCACTAAAAAATATTAATGATCAATATTTAAATCCCTCAAATAATAAATAAAGTCTTTGGATTAGTATATGTCTCTTCTTAGTAGTATTGTTTTATGTGCTCATGTTAACCCCAAAAAAAATTGTATTTTAGGTTTTGCATGTTTAAGTGTGTAATAGGATTCTCCACAACAGTTTTATTTTGTCCTTATATTCAATGTCGTATGTATGTCATGTTCAATGAATTATTTTTCAAAATTTGTTATTTCACTCAATTATTAAATATATTAAAATTTACATGTTTACTAGCTTTTGATTTATTTAATTATTCATTTGTGTTTTTATTGTTTTTGTTAAAAAAAAATGTATTTTGTTTGCACGGTTTTCCAAGAAAACCTCTTGCACTTTAAAAGTTAAAATAAATTTATTCATATATTTATTAAATTTCACTCGCAGCTTTTTAAGGTGAAAAACCTATACATCTTAAATTGAATATGAATTTTAACATTAAAGAAAATTATTAAGAAGACCTATAACATCTTCATTATGAAATAAGAAGGTGATGTAAAATATTAATCATTTTTTTGGATTTATTAAGTTAAAAAAACTTCACGTCTTCTAGTTTAATTCTATTATTTATAATTTTTGTAATCCAACAATTATTAATTGTATCAGGACGTATGTTCATTGGTTAAATTTTTCTCATTTTGTTGTTCTCCCTTTGTTATTTCAAGAAATTTGTTCCACACGTAACTCTTTTGGAGATAATTGAAAATTTAGAAAATTTAGAAAAATTTAGAAAACTTAGAAAATTTTTACAAGAATAATTGTAAAGAACTAGCAGTACCCCGTAAATGTAACATGACACATAGAACCCAAAGAATTCCATACAAAACATTTAGCTCTCATTACATGAGAAATAGAATATAAGAGTTAAACAAGATTTCAAAGCCCAAAAAATTTATTAATGAAAAATGCAAGCCTAGAAATCTTGTCTAATCACAACCATCTAATCAAATAGACTAAAATTGGGCCTAGCCCATACATCAGGTCCCAAATAAAAATTCAAAATAAACTTAATATAGAAAAAGTTTGTGCTCGAAGCATCAGAACTCAGAAAAGCATAGAAATCTCAAAAATATTCAACAATTAGCTACGAAACTGATGACCATGATGGTCGGGGAGATTCGGGGAATATGAAAGAAAATGTATGCATTAGTACTAAACAATGTTACCAACTATGATATTCGTGCATAAAAACATTTAAAATGATAAAAGGGACATTTCATGTAATGACATGCAATTGAGCAAGCTAAAACATAATATAAGACTGTTCGATTACATGTTTCATTAAACATGGCTACTAAAATGTCACATTATCTTTAAAATCATTAAACACATGTGTGATACATCTTGAAGTAACACTAGTTCATCGTTAATGTGGGGAATTAGCCTTAACCGTCACTACAACGATCCATTTTGTCGCTTTGAGTATTAGAGCTTTGTATCTCATAAAATACTTTCTCATAGATTCTTGATGGAAATTGTGAATTATTGTGTACTTGCTCTTATTACTCTATGTATAGACTAGACACAATAATTATCAAACACAAAGCTATACTCAAGTTGCTAATCGTGAGGTCTATATACATGTCAAGCGTTTTGTTTCTTATATTCAAGCCTAGGGTTAAGTCTTTATTTCTCCTAATAAAATGCTATACTTAATATTAAAGTACCTACGTCAATTTGATTAACACTAGATTAGGTTGTGATGTTCAAATGAATAAAACATAAAATAGAGAATAGGTTTCGAACTAATGCATATCGAAATATCAGTTCGATGGCCAAACATACACTATTCTAGAACATCATAATTCTCTACTCATCATTACTATCATTAATAAATAACTGTACCTTAATTATCTCAAGAAAAGCAACCTGCAACCAATTTTTATTCTTTTTTCAAATTAACAATATAATATAATATTAATATATATATCCGTTTGTTTTCATCATTCAGGAAGCCTTATGATAATAATATAACCATATATATCCATGAGTATCAATGTTCAAGCAAAGGTAAGGTTTTAACCTGATGCAAATTGGGTTGTCCTCATATTATCACAGAATAATTTAAGGTCAAGAGGCTACTATTTATCTTCTTTCTTCTACAGTTTATTGTTACCCTAATTGTGATATATGAGTAGTTATAAAAGAGTGAAAGTTACCCACTATAAATTAAAATGGGTCCCCATATGTGTACTGGATATTGTGAATGATTGTGTACTTGCTTCCGTTGTCACTTGTTCATGTTGTTCGTTGTTAGCTACCGGTTAGGTGTCATAGTTGATTTTGTACTATTATTTATTGTATGTTAGTTTCTATTTTGGCTTTGCCAATGATACCTACTCATTACATGTTGCTCCGTACTGAGCCCTACTTGTATTTTCCTTTGTTTTTCTTTTATGGAGTGCAGTAAGTGTACCAACAACTTCGAATCGCCCTCATTTCTAGCTAGTCTTAAGTATATCATATTCCAAGTAAAGCTATTCATTGAAGCTCGTGTAGGATTATCTCGTTCATGACATGATATGATTTGTTTTCGAACATACACTATTTTATTTAATTATTTTGGTGTCTTTAGTACTCTTAGACTTTGTATTTTACAATTAGATGTTATTATTGTGATGACTTTCATGTTTTAGGAATGACACATACTAGATTATAATTGATTTGAGTTTCTTACACCAATGAGATTTATGTTTTCTCATCATTATTAGTAATTTGTAAGGTGAATGATTAATACATGTTGGGGATGAATTATTTTGTTCACCCACCTTGGAGGTCAAGTGTTGGTGCCACTCACAAACCGATTTGGATCGTGACAAACTTCGTATCATATCATTAGGTTTGGTAATCTCATCAAATAAGGATAATTCTATTAGTCTTGTGAAACGGTATAGGGACACCTTTACTTTTCTTGGAGAAGCTATTAATCTTCATGAAATGTTTACTCCTTCTTTAATTCGTGCTACTACTTGAATCAAATTGTTATCTAGGTGATACAAATTAATATCTAAACTTTTTCAGTTTATTTCACATATGGTTAATCATAGAGTATTAGATGTTTAAATAGCATCACCAAAAAGAAAAAAATTATATGTCCTTAGAGATCGGTATAGATTTTGATTGACTACAAGGCATATAATGACTTGTGATGGACGTGATCTTTATATTTAGGTCATAAAGCGGAAACCCTTGTTCTTCATGGCTATCGATTATGACGATGTTTATGCTTTCACTGTTTCTTGTTTTAAGTTGCTTCATAAAATGAATATAGTCAAAAGACTTAGTATTGAGTTTATGATATACTAGTTTCAGGGAGACGCAAAATATGGTGATAGTCTCATGTTGAGTGTCGATTAATAAAGGCACTACATACGATTTAAGGCACATTTTCTAACTTCCGCATCCTATTATACATCCCAAACTTTGAGCGATAGGTTTAGAGATGGTTTCCTAAATATAGAGAAAAGGAAGGTATGTGTTGCAGCCTATGAGGTAAAAAATTATACTTTACATAGATATTTGACAACATGCAACAAGTTTCATAAGGAATAAGTAGAAAATGAACATAATTACGTTAGAAAATACAATTGGTTAGAATTTTAATAACATGTATGGTTTGTTCAGCTATAATGAAATTAGGTTGCGCCAATTAGAGTTAGAATCTTTACTACGATTCCATGCACCGATTGTATAGGAAATAACATCATGATAGGACTACTATAATAGTACCAATTCTTACTTCGTTAGATTTATGAAATGTGTTACTTTTGTTATCGACCCGATCTAAGAAAGAATGCAAATTTGCTTGGGCTAAAGGCAACAGATTTGGTAATGTTTTACAGTTATTCAAAAGGTAGAAATGTGTGGGCTATTTCTTTATAATTTTATCGATAGGTATAATGTGTTCTAGGGACGGATATAACAAACTTTTATGGTTTGGTACTAGTGTTATGTGGAAATGAATACGTAGATCGTCAATTCTGAATACTAACTACTTAAGGAGTGGTCAATTATATCACATGTTCTGTTAATGGGATTTTGTGTTGCGTTCAAATTTGAGAAATCAACTAGTTCTTTACTACGGATGCTTTGATTAAGAATTATGTTTAAGAATTATTTTAGTTGTCGATATTTGGTAGGATCGTAGCGCATATAGGTTCGAAATTGTTTCTTGAGAATTTTCAATGAGGCCTGATGATTTAATATTATGTTTCAAAGGAGTGGATTGTTACTGGAAGGACAAGCTTATGAATAAAGAATTCCCATTAAGTATACTTAGGTGAAGTAAATTGAAGATTTCACTATGAAAGTGCGTATAAAATAGGGTTTGTACCTTGAATTTGTTTGGTATACTTGAGTTTAAGGTGTCATGGCGATGAAAAGATTCAGTTCGTGGTGATGATAAAGGCTTGTTGAGTATGATTGTATACGAGTTAGCGATGGATTGTTATTGAGATGTAAATACATAATACAAATTGTTGGCTAAAAAAACATTGTATGATAAGAATGACTTGTAAGTACCTAAGGTTGTGATTTCCTATTATTTAGTGAGTAATGTGGTTGTATGAAACATTTTGAGAGATGTTGGGGTATCTCTCGAATAGAACATAAAGGAGATAGAGTCATAATTAAAAGAAGATAAAATTTGTGGAATGTGTAGCTTTCAGAAATAAGTGAGTGCAGGAATATTTTATTTGATTGCAAGGACTTCAAAAATATCATAAAAGTGGTTGAGAATTGGTTTTAGAGACGCGTGGTTTTATCTATTTTGTTTTTGGTACGGTTACATTGTAATAGGATCATTATATTGGTTAAAATCTATTTGATAAAAGTAAAGAATGAGTATACATACATTCAACTTGAGCGGGATGATAAGTTCCGTTGAAGTATTGAATTTAGTAATGAGTATGGTTGTATTTTTGGTGAACGATTTGGTAAGGTTTATGGAGAGGTGGTCAATGATAAGCTAAGGTAGAAAAATTCATAAAAATTTTCAAAGTATAAGAAAATGTAGATAGATAAGGGTGTTGGGTCACACAGTTTGATTTATAATTCAAAATTTTAATTATAAGTATTCATTCCTGGTGATATGTTTTGTCAAGGTATGAATTTGTAAGGTAATAAATGTTTGATTGCATCAGGTTTCGATCATTTGGAAGGACTTGCACGTGATTGGACTCATAAATTTTGTTACTTTTTATTGTAAAAGAATATAAGGAAGGGCTTCCCTCAGAGATTTGATTTAGAGTGTGCAGTAAAACGTCATGGATTGTAGGTACAAATGTTAAGATAGGTAAGCGTTTTTGAGAAACAGGAGTCTAATATATTGAAGGGTCCCAAATAATTAGAATTTTGCATCATGGTAAGAATTTGAGAAAACTGAAGGAATAAAACCTTTTCTATAAATCCTTAGGGTGTAGTCGAAGGTTGTACTGATTTTTTCCTAATATTTTAGATATGTCTATAAGATGAGAACCATTCCAGAACAGAATTACAAAGAGTTTATCATCAATTTTTATAAAGATTGAGTTTTGGTTTAAGTAACAAATAATGAAGTATAAGATGGTTTAGAATGTTAGCTAAAGCATTGTATGTGGAAGTAGTGTGAAGTTGACTTTGGTTGTGATTTAATAGTTTCATCTCGATGGAAAGGTACTATAAAATTTTAAATATTATTATAAGTCATGTCTGGGACTCGTAATTGTTATGAAATGATCAAACAGAAAGGGAGATAGCCATAGTTTGTACATATATTTGCTAAGAATATTGATACTAATAATGGTTTGAGTGCAAGGTAGATGATCAATGTGGTTATGATGTTTTATAAGTATTAAGATTGTTGACTTAAGTGGTTATGGGGTTTGATAAATCAAGTATGTGTGCAATTATAATCGGGACTAAATTGGTGATTGTCGATAGCTAGAAAATCTAAGAGATAGAGTCAGATTTATGAAAATGTTTGATATAGGAACTATGGAAGGAGTATCTAGAGTTATTAGACCTTGGTTATGTACATTTATAAGTGACCAACTACTTCATTTTGGAAATGATCTAGAGTATGATTCACTTTCACTGTCCGTGTATGTTTTTGATTATATGGATGAGCCTCTATTAGAGGATCAAGTGTACTAATTCTGTGATTGTCTTCCTAGTGGGGTCACATCCTTGGTTAGACTTGTTCATTTCAGTTATGGAAGATTTAGTGTTGTTTGGGATAGTTGAAGCATACTAGTGATTCTACACACAATACTTTGCTTATGAGAATTTATAGGAGACCTACTCTGAATATTTACATTTGTACGATAGACATAAGATTTATCTCATAATCGGTATCATGTTTTGGCTATATGTGATTGAATTTTGGAACAATTGTCTAGTTTTGTCATTCTTAAGATTCGTCTATAAAAAAAACTAATCGAACATATCGACAATGTTGTTAGAGGTTCTGTATGCCTCAGTGTATCACTTGATGGTGGGTACTTGATCATTTTCTCCTTTGTATCGAACGAATTTGGTTTTATCTAATGACCAATTGATGTCTAAATATCATATTTTTATAGCTCAAGATCGATGAGATATTATGTTGTGAAGATGTAAATTCGAACATATCTCAGATGGTTTGTTCAGGTTTACTCCTGATTGTAACCAATATTGATTCGGGATTTTAGCATGGTTAGGTTAGAAAACATTTGTCCTTATGGTTGTGTCAAGGTCTAGTGGTAGAATTGGTTAGTTGAAGAGTTCACTTGAGAATAGTTTTGTTGTTAGTTGAGCTTGCATAGAACAATAGTTCTCATCAGAGTATTGAGATGTCCCTATTTTAGGCATTTTATAGGAGGAGGTATAGATCTCCAGTTGGTTAGTTTGATAATTTTGAGATGAGACATTGAGTACAATTATTTTAAAGGAATCACTGAGACATGAGGCACCCTTTCTAACCCTCACTTTCTTTTGATCGTTCAAGGACGAACGATGGGTAAATTGGTATTAAATGTAACGACCCATTTTTTCGTTTTTAGTATAAGATCATTGTATTTCATAAAATACTTTCCGATAGATTCTAAATAAATAGTTTTTAGTATAATATCTTTGTATTTAATAAATTACTTTTCGGTGACAATACGAGGATTAGCCAATATGCATTGGGTAAAAACCATTAACCTCTCTTGAACGTTGTTACTCATGGATATATAAGGTTATATTATTGTGATAAGTCTGCCTGAATTGTGATAAAAAAGGGATACATATATTAATATTATCTTATACTAGAATCGAATTTGAAGTATCTTCATGAGGAAGGTGATTATCCTCTAGATCCAACAATATTTCTACAATTACTTGAAAGTTTAAATTACCTTACTATTACTCGACTTGATATCTCTTTTCAGTTCAACAAGTTAGTCAATTTATGGAATCTCCCTTGACCACTTGGTTGTTGTTCATCACATTATTCAGTGCATTCTAGGAACAATTACTTGTGGATTGTTCTTTCTAAGTGGTTCTCCTATTCGTCTTAATATTTTTAATGATTCTGATTGTGTGAGATATCCTGATACTCGTTATTTAGTCTCAGGTCGGTTAATGTTTCTTGGAAAGTCATTGATATCTTGAAAGAGTAAAAAGAAAGATCGTGTGTCAAAATCATCAACAGAGATCGAATATTTATCCATGTCTAGTTGTTGCTCCCAGGTTGTAGGTTTCGTGGATTACTTAATGAGATTGGATTTCCTCGATCTGATTCTAGTCCTCTCCACCATGACAATACAAGTGTTGTTCAGATTGCTATCAATATAGCTTTTTATGAGAGGACCGAACACATCAAAGTGGATTGTGATTATAAACACGAAACTGTAGATAAAGGAGTCATTATTTTTTCACAGCGGACCAATGATCTTCAAGTAGCTGATTCATTTACAAATTCCATGGAACTACAACACCATTAGTTTCTAGTAGGAAAATCTATGTTTCTTGATCCACCAACGTTAGTTTATGAGGGATGTTAGCATGATTGACAACTAAATGATTATATATATTAAAGTAATTATATAATGACATATATTAGCATGATCATATATATTTGTTGTAGAATCAACGGAATAAATATTGTGATAGAATAATTTATTTGGAGGGATAGCACGACATATTTAGAGGAATTCAATAGAAGATTTGAAGAGACAGAATAGTTGATCATTAGGGATAGTACTAGTGTATCCTTAGGTATGTGTAATCTTTATTTTCTCCAAAAGATTCAAGCTTGTTTGTTGTGAATAGGAGCTTTTGTTGTATCTACGATGGCTAGATTTTAGTTTCTCCATATGACTGATGCAAACACAAATTTTCACGGGGATGCAAGGCATAAATCTAGGAAATGTATTAGTCTTAAAATGGTTTATTATGTATCGTTGAGAGGTTTCCATGTGTTAATGTGAAGTCTCTTGAACATCTCAATCTTGAGGGTTCATAAAGTTTGGAGTAATTCCCACAAAACCTTGGAAGAATGAAGTCGGAGTTAGAGATACAGTTGAAAGGCATTGTCAAAAGGGAAATACCGTCATCTATTATTCAAAACCCAGCTCATCTTATAGAGCTACATTTTTCAGTCATGAAAAAACATGCATCTCTTCCAAATGTTGGTTTGTAGAAACAGTTAAAGGGAAATGGAGTAAATATGAAAAGAGAGGAACTTGAAATATTGGAAACTTGAAGAGTTTGGAACTTGAAAAATTCTCTTATGATTTAGTGAAAGACATTTTTCCCTCATCGTGGTTGAAAGAAGAATAGGAGATTTTGAAACACTCATATTAACTGTTAAAAGGGTTTGAAAGAGGGACCCCCCTCGTGCCATTGTCGTCGTCGCTCGCTTGACTCGACTTTGGCTTTGTGTTTAGAAAATGATCGAGAGATTTTAAGTATGCATAAGAAGTAGATAGATTTTAAGTATGCATAAGAATTCTAAGAATATCTCCTTTTAAATAGTTGGTTAGATGCAATAAAAAATTTTAAATTCAAAAAGAAGTTATAAAGAACAACATCAGAGGTTCCTAAAGAGACAAAAAAACGTGGAACAATAAGAATCCCAATTATAGTGGAACACTACGTCCATATAAGATCATAAATAACTAAATTCAAATGGACGACGTTGAACTCCATTCTTATGAGACTCCATCAATCTCTTTTTTATTATTGTATGCAACATTTTGTTTTAAGCAATTTATGAGTCACAGATAGATTTTAAGTATAAAAAAGAAGAGTAAGAAAATTTCCGTGAAAATAGTTGGTTAGATGTAATGAATTTTTTTAAATATCAAGAAGTTATAAAGACCAACATCAGATGTTATTAAAAAAGAGACTAGAAAACGTAGATCAACAACACTCCTAAGTAAAGTAGAACATCACGTCCAGACAAGATCATAATTAACTAAATTAAAATGGACAACCTTGGACTCAGTTCTTATGAACCTCCATCAATCTATTTTTTTTATTATTGTATGGCATATAAAGTATATGCTAATAATAACCGTAAAATTGTTATTATCATAAATGTTTTTTCGTCATTGCCTACAAAATAGTCATTACAAATTTTATGGTTTCATATCACTGGCCTAAACTTTATTTGGATTGAACCATAGTTATGATTTTGATTATAATATCGAGTTAAAAAAATTAATGCAATTATCAACCAAGCAATAGGTAAAATCTGAATATTCACAATGGAATGTACTAAACACAATTTTTGACATATAACATATAAAATCTCACAACATAATTTTGTGAGCTCTTGAACTCAAAAATATTAAAAAATAATAATAAAGACGACCTTACTTTACTAACAATCAAGACCAAAAATACATGTTACTTAATATATTTTTCAAAAAAGATAGTCTTTCATGTTATTTTCAAATTTATGGTTCACAAATTTAATTGATAGAAGCAAAAAGAAAGAGTTGTTACTTCTTTTTTTAAAAAAAAATTAAAAACTTTATCAAAGGGGAATGAGTTATCACTAAAAAAAGTGGTCTTTAATGATAATTAATAGCTTAATTATCGATAAAAATGTATTTTCTGAGGCAATTGTTACTCTATATAAATGTCCCTGAAGTCTATAGAAACATTGAATAAAATGAGAGTTTATTAATGTCGGTAAAGACTATAGTACTCTCGGTGGACGTGCATATTTATTGACGATAAAAAATATTCTTATAGTGTATTTTGGACATTTGTTAGTTTCACAAGAAGTTGATCTCTTCTATGCCCAAGAATAAGAGAACAAGAAATATGACAAATTTGTTAACTTGCAATAAAAGATGTGGACTAATTGTCTCTATACAAATATTCTAGGAATAGTGCAATGGCATACAAAATGTTTGTACCTAATAAAAAATAATTAGAATAATATACTAACTGTGGCAAGCAAGAGAGATATCATTTTAGTTCTTTTAACAAACTACAACATTGGTTCCACATTAGTTATCAAATATTTGTTGTTTTGTGCAATCAAATATAGCACATCCCATAAAAAAATTTCTCGAAAATAAAAAATTTTCAATCATCCTCACTGGTCTTTTAAACATAATTTAAAAAAAGTTACCAAAATTGCAAATACAAATTGAAATAGGTACATCAATCACAATGATTTATAGTAAAAAATTTAAGCTTAATGAAATAGTTGGAAGAAAACTTTGAGAAAGAAACATACTTTATAAGAAGCTTAATTAATGAATATGAATTCAAAAAAAACATATAAACAATAATGGAACAAATAAAGATTTGTTACTAAAGAATCAAATGTAATGAATTCAACCATAAACCATTTCAGCAGCGTATCAGTTTACAATTGAAATCAATTTTCTTTGCATATATGAAGAAAGCTTTCGAAAGGGACAAAAGAGAAGATCAATTTTCAATCATCCTTGCTGAAACTTAATAGAGTTTTAAAAATGTCACGAAAATAAGGGAAAAATTTGCCACAGTTCCTTCAATCACTTGACTTATAGTTAAGATTATGCTCCATGAAAACTTTAAAGAATGAAGGTAACTTCAGAAAAATTTAATTAATGTATTTGAATTTGACTACCCTATAGCAAGAAAAAACCCTAAAAATTATAGTTGTACAAAATTTCTCTATTTATAAACAACATAAGATAGTGTGAACAAATCTTTATTTTGCCTTATGAAAATGTTACAACTCTTTGGAAAAGTTAGAATCCTTAATAAACGTCAGAACATATCATAAAAGTCATAGTTTTTCATAAAAGTCGCAACTATTCATAAAAGTCACACCTTTTTATATGTCACAACGTTTCTAAAATATCATTTTCATAAAAGTTGAAACTTATAATGAAAAGGGAGGGCTAGTTTTGGAAATAAATAAATTTAAAAGGAAATGTTTATTTCTGGTTGTGTCACTAACGTCTTTTATATCAGTATATGATTGTTTAATTTTTTTAAAAAGGATTAAAATTGGTTGCCGGTTTCTTGTCTGAATATAATTAAGGTACAATGATTAATTAAGGATAGTGTAATGATGAGTACAAAATTGTGATGTGCTAGAATATTTAATGGTTTGCCAACAAATTGATATTTCAGTATGCATTAGTTCGAAAACTATACTCTGTATTATATTTTATTCTTTTTATCATCAAAACATAATCTAAGGTTAAAAAATTGAGATAGTTAATTAAATATTAAGTGTAGTATATTATTAAGAGAAATAAAGACTTAACCTTAGGCTTGAATATAAGAAACAAGAGACTTGACATGTTCCTGGACCTCAAGATTAGGAACTTGAGTATAGATTTGTGTTTGATGATTTTTTGGTCTAGTCTATACATACAGTAATTTGAGTATCTATAGACTCTTTGAATTACAAATTACACAAATTGCATAAATTGGAAGTGTTCGAAGGCATTGATAAAGGGAAAATTATTGAAGAAGTAACTTGCTTGACTTTGGTTCTTCGGTGGAGGTAGGTTATGTTTATTTCTATTTTATAGATAGACCCTCAATAGCGATTGATATTCATCGAGTGATATTGTATGTTTCCTATGTACATGATTGTGTGGTTGTATTGCTTGGTTGTGTGGTTTGGGGTTGATCTAAAATTCTGAGACCGTTGAATTTATGATCTTGAACCGTCTCTATCGAAGTTATGCCGTGAATAAAGAAGGTTTGATGAAATATTGTTATTGAATTGAAAGTGGTTATAATAATGAATAAATTAATGATATTATTGTATCAGAGTAACACGTTCCGACATTGTAGTATTGGATAGGAGTGTCACGTTCCGACACGGTATTATTGGATTGGAGTTTAACATTCTGATACGGCATTCTTAGATTTGAGTGTAACGTTCCTACATAGTATAACTAGAGCGGAGTGTCACGTTCCGCCACAGTAACATTATAGAAAAAAACCTGTTCAACTAACTTAACATACTCAATCTCAAAGAACCCACTTACCAAATGAACGTGGTGTGGAGGCATGAGTCCCCATATGTGTCCAGGATATTGTGAGTGATTATGTACTGTCTTCTGTTGCCACTTGTTCATGTTTTTTGTTGCTAGTTACTGGATAAGTGTCATAGTTGATTAGGTACTATTATTCATTGTATATAGTTTCTTTTTTGGGTTTGACGATGATACCTACTCATTACAAGTTGCCGCATACTAAGTCGTACTTGTGTTTTCCTTTATTTTCTTTTTATGGAGTACAATGAGTGTAGCGGCGACCTCGACTCGCCTTCATCTATAGCCAGTCTCAAGTATATCATGTTCCAGGTTGAGCTACTCATTCAAAATCGTGTTGGATTCTCTCTGTCATGACATAATGTCATTAGTTTTCGGACATAAACCATTTTATTTATTTATCTTGGTGTCTTTTATACTCTTAGACTTAGTATTGAAAATTATATTTTATTAATGTGATGACTTTCATGTTTTGAGAATGACATATATAAGATTATAATGGATTTGTGTTTCTTACACTAATGAGATTTAAGCATCTATGTTATGATTAGTACTTTGTAGGGTAAATGATTAATATATGTTGGGGTTGAATGTTTTGTTTACCCACTTAGGAGGTTAAGTGTGGGTGTCACTCACGACTGGATTTGAGACGTGACTGACATAAAGACAATTAGAGCTATAACATGATACTATGGTGTATCCCATACCCAAAAAGGTTGTCCTACTTGCCCAAGTAGAATCATGGACTTCTAACATAAACATGTCGTCTACTCGAAAGATATTTCATCTCTAGAGATAACTTTGAGAAACCCAAACTTTATTTCATGGGAGCTTCCATCTTCAATCAATATCCACTCGATACTAATTATAAAACCCAAAGAATATTTATTAAGTCTCGACTAACCTTATTATGGAGTAGATCCTTATACCATGAATGAGAAAACCTTAAGCATCCATGATGTATTGATAATAGTTTTAGCCTCGAATTCAATTAGGTGAGAATAACTTTCAACCGAAGAAACCTTTTTATGTGAGGAAACCTTTGACATCATGTTAGTTTGTGTTTATGAGAATATCCTTTGAATAACACAATAACAACATCATCATTGGTACTTTACTCTTAGATCCCCTTAAAAAATGGCATACACATCATAAGAACATGCAATAGTCCATAATTTACTGGCCTCTGGAGATCAAAGACAGTTTCAATCATAATTACTTAGAAAGCATAGTTTAGGTATGGATTTCATCAATACATCATGTAGATCTAGCAATATATTCTTTATTTAATAGAACTCTCCTTTTACATTAAAAATCTAACATCAAATGATTCATAACTCAAAAATATGGGTGTTTAAATTTTTTTTATGGGGACATAATCATAAAATAAAAGTAATTCATTAATTCATACTTAAATTTAACATAACAAATCATTTAAATAAACTTTGCAGAGCACCCATGATAATTGAAGAAAACCCTAACAAATTGGGAAATTCGAGCTGTTGAGATTTGAGAATTTGAGAACTCCATGGATGAAAACTATCATAGCTTACTAGCAAAACCCAAATATATTGAAGTATGGAAACTTCTTTTTTGAACCCTATATTGAATCTTCATCTTCTTCTTCTCCATCTTCAATATTCCATAGAGAGAATTATTTTGAGAGTATGAACTTTTGGCAATTTTTTTTGAGTTTACCAAGGTCTAGTAGGCAATGTTATTCTATTTGAATGATTATTGATAAAATGACAAAATAAACTCACTTTTTGCAGCTTTTGTCACCATTATTTCACACAAAGATTAGAAATTTACTACACAATTTTGGAAATCATTCCAAAAAGGTTTCGGTTCAAAAGTTAACTTAAGTACCTCCTTTCATCCTCATACAAATGGTCAAGAAGCGGGCACTATTAAGACCTTATAAGATATGTTGATGGCTTGTGTGATTTATTTCAAAGGTAATTGGGATGATCACCTACATCATATTGAATTTGCTTACAACAATAGTTAACACTCTATCATACAAATGAATCCTTATGAAACTCTTTATGGTAGAAGACATAGATCTCATATTAGATGTTTTGAAGTTGGAAGAAGGGTTGAGAGAGTAACATTTATATCATCAAGATATGGATATGGTTAAAGTGATTCAAGATAGGTTGAAAATTTCACAGATTCATAAGAAATTCTACAACAATGAAAAATGCAGTTAGAATTTTAAGCAAATGATTGGGTATACTTGATAGTTTCGCCCATGAAAGGTGTTGTAAGATTTTTTAAGGAGAAGCTTTGTCCATGGTATATCGTCCCTTACATAATATAAAAAATTGTAGGTAATATATCTTATGAGTTGGAGCTACCACAAGAGTTAGCCGCAGTTCATACGGTATTTCACATCTCCATGTTGAAGAAGTTCATTGGCGATCGTTCATTAATCAAACCAACTGAAGATATTGGGATCAGTGATAATTTATCTTATGAGGAGATTCTTCTCCAGATTACAGATCGAAGTTTTCAATTTTAGGAGTAAGGAAGTAGCATCAGTCAAAGTTCGTTGGAGAAACCAGTTTGTTAAGGAATCCAATTAGGAAGCAGAGGAAGATTTAAAGAATAGATATCCATAGCTCTTTTAAACCATAGAAGTTTCAGTTCAAGGTATTAATTCTTTTTTAGTACTCTATAGTTTATATACTTGATGTGTTAGATTTTCTTGTTGGGTGTTTGAATTGAATTATTTATGTTATACACTTAGCCTAATAAGAGTAATCTCATTTGAGGATGAATAATCTAAAGGGGTAGTACTGTAACATCTTGCAAATTGAAATAACTAGGAAGAAGTTATTAAATACAAATAGCCATTTTTTCAAAATATATGGAAATTTGAAAAATTTGTAAAGTATGTTAAATTAATTTTTTGGTTAACTTCAAACGACAACAATTCCTAGCTCAGGATTATTTAGATGAGTTTCCAAATATCGTAGGAAAGATGATGAAATAATTTTTCCAACACCACCGAGTTTGTGCAATTTCGAGTTTGTATGATTGAGATATGCCTATTTGAAGTTTGGATATTCAAATAATTAAAGTCTAATTGGGATTTTTTAGGGGAATTTAAGTATATTACTTACCCAATTATTTTAATTCATTTTTATTTTTTTAAGTGGGGTCAAATAAGATTTTAGATGGTTTAGAAAAGTTTATGTTCATGCTAGGGCTTGGAGAAAAGACTAAATAGGAGAAACAAGAAGAAAAAACTTAAGACAAGAACGTTTGAGTTTGTAGTGGATTCTCTGAGGACTCAATTCTAAGATGTATGTGAGATCATATAGCATTGGCTTGGTTCACCCGTGCGCCAATCATGATTCAATTCAGTGAAGTATAAGATTTGAAATTAAAGTTTTTGAGTTGTTGATTAAATTCTTTTGAATTATTGTGGGTTGTATTTTTGATTTTTTCTTGATATTTGATTAATATTTTCGGTTAAATTTTGAGTTGAATCTAGTATATATTGAGTGTATAACTCAATCCAAGCTTTTGGGGAAGGAATCATGTGAAATTAGAGAGTTTCGAATTGAAAAATAGCAATGCAAAGTTTGGGAGCACCAAGGGAGTCATCCATCTTAGATCCCTATAAACGGGTCTCTAGCTCTGGGGATACGCACAAGCCATAGCACCCCAATCCTGTCTTTGAATTTCAAGGTTTTGCCTCTTGCACCTCTCAAAGTGCCAGGGACGACAATTCTTACTTTTCTTGTTCCATCTTTTTATACTAGTTCCATAGTATCATGCCTATGTTTTCTAGTTGATTCCAACTTTCTAAGGTACATGTTTACATGTTTAAATCATCCATAAACATGATATCATGAACCTTGAATCCATAATTCAATTCAACTAAAGTTAAGAGTCATATCTACAAGTTAAGAAGTAAGTCAAGTGAAGTTCATAATTTTCTAAAAAGATATTCCAGAAGTCAGAAATTATTACACATTTGAGAAAGAAAGGAAACAATGATTCCAAGCGATATTTTAAGCTATGTTTTAAGTAATAATGTCATACCAAAGAAAGAAGATTATTTTAAAAACATATTAGCTAAGTACACTTTAGGAGTAGTATTGAGCAATGATATGGGGATGCGAGTTGATACGAATAAAGACTCCATAAACAATGTAACCATCATGGGTAGTTAATGATCATATTATATAGACGATTCCTTTTTAATTTTTAACATAAACTAGTGGATCTACTTAGTTAAGGCGTCCAATTTGAAACAAATGTATACGACAATTTTTAAAGTGTGGGCAAGACGTTGTATCAACACTTAGGCTCACAGTGGTTGTTATTGGTTGGAGAAACTCCCAAAGAAACTATATTACTTTATTACAGGAGTTAAGTTGTGTATGTTATTAAATTTTTTAATAAACTGAGTGTCTTTCTACTATAATTAAAACTTTCTATACATTTCATATGTTTTATTGCTTGTTATTGAAATATGTTTTTCATAAGTTGAGTAAAGTCAAGGTAAGTGTTTCGTTAAGATTCCATTCAAGTTTATGTTATTTTTAGAAGTCCCCTCACATAATTGTACATTAAATGGTCTGATGTCGTTTGGTCTGCATCATTTATTGATGCAGACACAGATAATCAGGATCAACATCCATGGTCGCGTTGATCCAGTTATGCACTTTGAGTCGGTTGATTCCTTGCTTTCTTGAGGGATCCTCTTATCATTTCTTTTAGTATTTCATTTGTTAGGACGATCGGAGGTCTTGTCACGACCATCCTTTTGTTTATAGGCTGGATAGACCATTAGTTATAGTTCTTTAGTCTTTTAATTTTCATTATCGTATGTGGAGACTTGATTTTGGTTAATTGTCTAGTTGAATTTTTTTTGTATCACATTCTAAGTTCTATATGAACTATCTTTGATAAGTTAAGTCTTCCTCTGAGAAAGTAAGTTAGGACAAGGGTTCCCTTGGGTCAATAATAGTTCTCGAGTGACAATCCCGCTCAGGGTGTATGCTCAGGGCATCACAACTCTAAAATTATTTGGTTGTAGAGGTTGCTATTATAACTCTGCATCAAAATGAAAAGATCAACCACATTGTATGGCGACAACGGTAGTGCAATAAGAATAGCAACAAACCCCATCCATCATGAAAGCACCATGAACATAGATGTTATATTAGAGAACTTGTTGAAGATTGGAGTATTAGCCTAAATTATATATCCTCTAAAGATCAACTGGCTGATTTGTTCACAAATGCCATGTGCAGAAGTAGACATAATTATTTGTTGGCCAAACTCATGTTTCTTGATAGACAACGTTAATTTGAAGGAGGCTGTTGAATATAACCTTCTTTATCAAAACCAAATTAGGAATTTCCCGATATGGATAACGGTCATTAACTTGAAAGCAATAGATAATTCGGATTCCAATAACTTGTATAAATACATTGTAAATCCTACTATTTTATACTTAATTAAAGATATAACAATTCTTTTATCCCTTATTTTTTTGGTCTCTATCGTTATTCAACTTTGTAGATATTTCCTATATAAATGTAGAAGTGGCGAAGGATGTTTACTACTTGACAATATATCAACAACTCACCTTAGTAAAAGAGGTATCAAGGGATTCTGTAAAATGTTGAAAGTGGTCTATTGATGATTAACAATAACACAATAACCTTAATTCCAAAGGTTAAAAAAATCCAATTTATTTCTAGGAGTATAGACTTATTGGTTCCTGAACAAACTTGTAAAAACTATTTATAAATTAATAACGACTACATTAAAGAAAGTGGTTGAAAATTGGTTGGAGAATCTCATGTAGGCTTCATTTCTGGTAGGAGCATACTCGACAATGTGATAGTAGCACATGAATTGGCTAAAGGTTATTATGACGAAGGATTCTCACCTTGATGCCTTATTAAGATTGATATCAGGGAAGCCTATGAATCACTCAAGTGGAATTTATTTAAAATTGCATTGCTGGAGTTTGGTTTCTCGGTCAAATTAGTTAATTTCTTAATGGAGTGTGTTTCCACTATAAACTACTCTTTCTTGATTAATGGAAGTCTAACTAAAAAATATCAAGGAACTAATGGTCAAAGGCAATGTGACTTCAAGTCCCCGTACTTATTTTTATCAACAGTGGGTTATACGTTAACAGATTCCTTAAAAAACTCCAATTGAACCCAAACTTTAATATCCATCCTAACTGCATCAAAGTCAATTTTGTAAATATTTGTTTTTCTGATTATCTTATAACATTCAATAGACCTGATAAAACCTCTTTACAACTAATACTACTACAAGCTTTCTATCAATTTTTGGGGGTTTTGGGGTTGAGGACAATCTGTACAAATCCTCAATATATATCACTTCATTATTAGAAGAATTGAAAAATCAACTATTATATGAAATGCACTTTAGACTTGGAGAAATTTCTTTAAAATAGCTTGAGTTCGTATAACATCCGGGAATAACCCCTAGACGTAACCAGTGTCATCGTCCTCTTTGAGGAATAAGACTAGCCTCTTAGCATATATCATTACATTAATAAATTTAAAAACTTTTTCATTATATCTACTCGGAGGTTTACATAGACCTCAACATACACACAGTATATATATATCGAGTTTACATAGACCCATCGTATAGGAAGATTACTTATTCTTCTAATTTTATTGCACGTAGATATTTATAAATAAAAGATAATATAGTCATAATAGTCGTCTCATCTCATAACTATCTAGTGTATTAATTTGGGCATAACCCATACATCTAAGTAAGAATGCCTCACATGGGCTATACAACATTTGGAAGGTCTTTTCACATGCCTCCAACCAATCAAACTTCTTACTCTTTTGGGTCAAAGTGTCCAAGGGAGATACAATGGACGTACAAAACATCGGCAAACCACCGGTGATAACCTGCTAGACCCAAGAAACTCTTAATTTTTGTTGAATTCAATGGTCTAGGCCAATTCTTGACCGCCTCAGTTTTTTTTGGAATAATCTCAAATCCCTCACTGGAGATGAAATGACCATGAAATACCACCGACCTAAACAAAAACTCACATTTGCTGTACTTGGAAAATAATTTGTTCTCCTTAAGCACTTGTAACATCATTCTCAAATGGTTCATATGATCACTCTCATTTTTTGAATATACACAGTCATCGTTAATGAAGACAATAACAAATGAATCTAGGTAAATTCGAAACACACTATTCATGAGATCCATAAACGTCGTCAAGGCATTTGCGAGACCAAAGGACATTACTAATAACTCATAGTGACCATATCTAGTCCGTAAGGTTGTCTTTGGTATATCCTCACCTCTCACCATATGTTTGTGATACTACTATCTAAAGTCAATCTTAAAAAAGTAGCTTGCCCCTTGGAGTGGATCAAACAATTCGTTAATGGTAGGGAATGGATACTTATTCTTTATATTGACTTTATTGAGTTGGCGATAATCAATGCACATTCGAAGGGACCCATCCTTCTTCTTCACAAAAAAACCAGAGCACCCATGAATAAATAATAGGTCTGATAAAGCCTCTGTCTAGTAAATACTTGAGTTAAGCCTTCTACTAGTTCAATTCAGACGAAGCAATCCGATACGGAGGAACTGAAATTGGATTCGTATCCGGTAATAAGTTGATACCAAAATCAATTTCTCGTTCGAGAGGAATACCGAGAAGATCATTAGGAAAGACCTCTGATTTGACTTGAGAGTAACTTGATTTGACACCCTCTTTTTGAACCTAGACATGTCATCTTAAGCCTACTTTTTGAAGTAACACCATCAAAGGATCTTGGCCTCTTGTGATCTCTACTCCTCCTTTTAGACCTTATATCTTCCACTTGTTGAGCATGAACCATGAGACGATAAATAGTCATATGTCATGTATCATAGCCGAATGACACTCTTCTTGCAAGTCATCCGACACTCCCATAATATAACGGTTTATTTCATCTCTAGGGTCAGAAACAAAAGAAGGAGCACATTTTAACTATTTAACTTATTTAAAAGAGTATTCAAGAACACTTAAACCTCCTTAGCGAAGGTTGATGGACTCCACCACCTTTTCTTCCCTCTTCTCACTAGGAAAGAACCTATGAATAAATGTCTTCTTGAACACTTTCCAAGTCACCTTCCACCCCTTAACGACCTATTGTCCCTCCATTGGACGCACCAAGTTTAGGCCACATCTTTGAGTTGGCCAGTGGATATCTCGGACTTTTCACTAGTAGAGAACCACATAGAATAGAGAATCTTTTAGATCTCATCACTAAACTCATAGGGGTCTTATTCTACTTTGGACCCATAGAGAGTAGGGGGATTCATCCAAGTGAAGTCCCTTAGACGAGAGGCCGTAGTAGCAACTTGTTCATTTTCCTTGGGTACAACCTCCGGATTAGATTAGGACATCATGGCTTGAGCCATTTGGTGAAGAGCTTCCCTTATGTTCTCATCCGTCAAAGGAGGAGGATTCGGTGGAGCTTGGTCATCATTCACATCATTCTCAAGAGGAGGAACTTGATCACCACGGGGAGGAACTCCACCATTGGCAATCTCTTCTTCAACTCTTCATGTCGCATTCCTTCTAGTATTCATTTCACTATAATGACATTAATAGGATTAAATTCAAAAGCAAATAGAGATAATCACTCCAAAGGCATGACTTCAAATAAAGTGAGAGTTTCCTAAGCATAATCTAGGTTCCTATCCATAAGTGTGGCACACTTAACAATTATGAATACAAACATACATAGATGTGGTTGAGGGAGACATAGACTAAAAGATAATTCAACCGTATGCTCTGATACCAAGTTTGTCAAAATCGGAATGCCCCCTATACGTAACCGGTGTCGTCGTTCTCTTTGAAGACTAAAACTAGACTCTTAGCTTACATCATTACATTCATAAGTCAAATTTAGCGGATTTTTTTTAATTTCATCTAATTGGAGGTTTACATAGAACTCTACATTCACATAGTATATATATACCTTCGTATAGGAAGATTACTTAGTCTTCTACTTTTATTGAACATAGATATTTATATGTAAAATATCATATAGTCATTATAGTCATCAAATCTCACAACCATCTAATAAGAGTTTAATAACTTAGGCATAACCCATACATCAAAGTAAGAATGCCTCACATGGACTATACAATATTTCATACTAAATGAAAAGGAATGAACATAATAGTCTTTAATGTCCTTTATTAATCATCATAGCTTATTGTAGGTCATAGGGTCGAACCCTTGTATAAACATCATAATCATCATCATATATCAATAAGAATTGCATGAGTATAATCCTTTATTACAATTCACATAGGTGAGGTTAGCACATTAACATTCTCTTATCATAATAAGGCACATTGGTAAATCTTTCACCATCCTTATAACATTTACATCTTAAACTATCACCTCAAGAACAATGGTCAAGACATTTCAATTAAACATCATACCATCCTATCAATCCTAATACAAGGAATAATCTAATACAACATCATTACTTAATCACAATTAACCATAATTTGATGTAAAAGATTGGGATCGTAAGACTTATCAAGTCTCATTCATAATTCATCATCAAAGTCTTACCATAACAATCAATTCAACCCAATTTGGGTATACATCATCGTAAGTCAATAACCAACATAATAAAAAGGCTAGAAGATTAACTACATCTTTATTCAATAGTAGATGAATGCTTAACACAAGATACTTAGGTCAATTAGCAACATGCTTCACAACCTAGATCATCTTCTCAAGAACTAGAATAAAAGGCTACAAATTACCCTAATTCATCCATTATTATAGTAACAAAATAATATAGTAGTAATTCAACTAATATCCAAGTCAATTGAACCAATACAACCTAATTCATATCAAGATAAAAAACCTAGGGTTAAGGGTTAAGATATTCTTCTACAAACTATACGAAACCATCAAGATGTATCATAATTAGGTTAGCATAATTCTTAATATATTAAAATTATCCAAAATAAAACATAAAAGAATCCACTCATAATATTAATTTCGAGATTGGGAAAGACCCACATGAAAGCTCAACTATTGAAAATACTTTGAAGGAACCCTTTGAGGAAAGAGGTCTCAAAGGTGAACTAGATACCATAAATTAATGTTTGATGAAGAATTGATGGTTTAAACTTTGCTCTACTTCCCGAAAACCCTCCACTATCTAGGTCTTCAATGTTGTCTTCCTATAGAGAGTGAAAGAAAAGAGAAGGAAGAGAATTTGTTTTGTGAATTGTGAGAGTTTTGTGTTATTCTTAATTAGGTTACGGCTTTATATAGGTTGTTAATCAAGATAATTAAACTTACCTTACCCCTAATTAAACTAATAACCAATCCAACTAATTAAATAACCAAAGTGAAAACATGCAATAATTTTCAGTGTCATAGACGACGCCACGATCGATGGATCTCGGGTCAATCGACGGACTTGCCCCCCTTCCGTGTTGCACATCCTTATTCTTGGTCAGAGACAGTGCACACAAGACCCCAGAACTACTTATCTATGTGTTGGTCGACGGATGGCATCGACGCCCCGTCGATCCACACACGCCTAGTCGATTCCCTCTCGTGGGTGCACACTGCTCAGATAATGTTTGACTCTTCTTGTAAGGGTCCTACTCAAGGTCCCTTGGTTGGTCCTGAGGAGTCATACCCTAGAATTTTCGACCATGAATCAACTTAAACATATGTTATACTCCCTTCCAACAATTTTCATCTATTTCTGACTCCTAAAATATAGTCAAATAAGTCAAGGATCACTAGTACCTCCTTGAACTAGTTTCCGGAGGTCACGAACATTCTTGGATGTTTTGGTTTCTAGACTTCCTAAATGACTTATATTCATAAAAATAGACCTTAAATTAGTGTCTATACCATATGAAACTTATGTTAGGCTCTAGAGCACGTCTTGGATTTTTGAAGTTTTAAAGTTCCCTTGTCCTTAAGGAATATCACTATATTGCCATGAATGCCACTAGTTGAGAGAAGACCAAAACGATTCAATTTTGTACAACAATGTTTAAATTATGGTGGTCAAAATCAACTGTTGAAAAGTTTGAAAATTGAGATGTAGACGTATTAGGCTAAAATGTTCCTCCTACCGAAGATAGTGGTCTAATTGGTGACCTAGGTTTGTTAAACTACAACCTATGAAACAAGAAAGCTATAAGTAAACTCTTGTGGGTCGTGGATGTAAAGAAAGAAAACTTATTGGTTCATGGTATTAACAACTTCTACATCAAGGAAAGATCTCTGGATAAGGCACCAATTTCTAAACAAGAATGTTGGCTAGTTAGAAATATCCTTGAGTCTTAAAAAATGTTAACGAATATGAATATGGTTGATGATCTACAAAAGTATTCACAGCAAGGGGCGCTACGTATCAAGTAAATGTACAAGTTGTTTCAACCACGATTCCCAAACGTTCCATGAAAGTTCCTGACACTTTCAAAAGGTATGTTGCGAAGACATCAACTTATATTATGGATCAATGTCTATCAAAGACTTTTAAGAATTCAAAGGTTAAGAAAATGGAGTATAATTTTTTCACTAGTTATGTACTGTGTAACACATTCTCAACAAAATTACGCAATCATTTTCTTTTCGAGTATGGATGTTCTACAAGGGTATGGGCTTCACTCTCGACATGGATGAAAATTCATAGAGAAATAGGAAGCAGGGAAGATGAACTACAATGGATATGCAATCGAGCCCATGGAAGTGGAAAAGTCGCAAAATTATTGTGTTTGGTTATATTCAACAAATGTATATGACATTTGCAGTAAAAGGTATTTAAGGAAATTCTCACAACAATGAACCTTCTGCCTAGAGATTGAATAAAAATTTCCCCCAATTCCATATTAGAGGACATATCCTACCGAATTGGCAGCCAATTCTTGATAAATTAAATGCTTATCTGTGTCTAGAATAATTTATATTTATTTAGTATATGTATATAGGTAATCTCTTAATATTTCTGGATTCCAAAACAAACTAATGGTGTACATTTGCTATTTGGTTGAATAAAAGTTTCTACAGTTTTGCATAAAAAGATGAAACACTTAAAAAATAACAGATTCATCATATCTAGTCTTTTCCCTGGGTTCCATAATCCTTTCATGTGTAATAAATATGATTCATTTAAAATATGTATTGACTACCTTCAGTTTAATAACGTCACAATTAAGAATAAGTATATCATTCCATAATTGACAACATGTTGAACTAGCTTCAAGGTGCCACTAGCTTCTTTATGATTGATATTAAATATAAGTATCATCAAGTGATGTCAATTCAAAGCTAGCTTTTAAAAATCCGTATAGTTTAATGTGACTTGATTGTGACACGAGACATTGTATATTGGGTCAACTTTATTTATCAATGCTACTTATGTGATCTAGACTCTCATAAAGTTTTGTTCAATATAGTTATTACTTGATAAACATTTCCCTTTTTTTTAACGATTTCTCATATTTCATTTTAGGACTAAGAAAGGTTCATATGACTACTTATAACTCCAATTTATGTTTCTATAAGTTTAATTTTTATTATTTATTTCATAGGTAATTTTACAACATAAAAATTTTCATTAATGAATTTATATTTGGGTAGATATTTGTATTTATATAAAAAATGTCAAAAATGTATTATCAAGTTAGCAAGATCATTTGACTTTAAAATATATTATTTCAAAATATTCAAAGTTTTTTTTTCAAAACATCTGGTTAAATGAAAAGAAAAATACAAAATAAATATTGTGTGTATTGTAATATTAGTGAAATACGACTTGTTACATTATTGAACTTCATCAATTTGAAATAAATTTATACATAATTGAATTTAACTGATAAAAATTTTGCATTGACCATCCTCATAGGCGATGCACCTACTTTGCATTCAAATTATTTTTTCTGGGCTTTAAAAGGTTGGGCCTTGGATGTTCATTTTTCCCTTATTTTTATTCAATTTGGGCAAGATATAGGTTGTTTACTTTACCAAATAACATGGTCAAATGAGTCTTAGTAGGGGATGAGCCTACTTGTTCCTTTGGGTGGTCCATCAATAAGGTAAAGTAGGTGATACACCTATTTGTCACCTACTAGCTTAGTTAATTCAAGCAAGCACCTCAATATTTTATTGCGTTTGTAGACCATAATAATTTTAACTTAACTAAAAACTTATAGATATTATGTAAATTTTAATTCTAGATTAGAATATCACCGTATGATTTCATGTTTAAATACTTCAATCGACATCAACTTAATCGTATCACATCAAAATCTATAAGCAGTTCACTTTAAACATATTATATTGTCATTAGTCGCATAGGAAACCGAGTTCATAACCATACTACAAGGAAATATATAACTATCGTATAAATAGAACAGGTATACGTAGAATACACCCTATTACATCCTCCCCCTTATGATCATTCGTCCTCGACTGATGGTTGAAGCTGATAGTTTGGTTCACCTTGGAATTTCGTTTCGAGATTTGCCAGGGTTACCATTATAAATAGGACTGTCTAAAATCAATCGACTAACCTGAAGAATGTATAGACGAGTATAGCATGAAGTCTAAATACATATGGTTCATAAAATAATAATATGACAAATTAAACCCCTTTATTGACAGTGCAATATAATTCACAGAATATGCAGAATTATAACTCATATAAATAAGGACTCTAATATACCTAAACACAAGGCATGAAGATGAAATATAAAATGAAAAAATTCTAGTAAGATATATGATCATATAAGGGGACCGCATGATCTCAGACCCTTATGTTGATGTTTAGGATGAGGAGGGATATTTAGGATCTCTAACATCTTCTATTCCAAGTATCTTATGCTATATAATAGGCGGAACCCATCCCTGGCCCCTTTAAGTAGATACCAATTTTTATTTACACTTCAACTAAGCTTTATTCATTTCAGACACCTTATGTCATATCCCGCTATGTCATTTTGACACTTTTTGCTGACATGTCATAGGGAGTGTAATAAACTCATCCCGGACACGTTAAAGCATTTGTTAAATTGTTTTTATTTTATTTTTATTCACCTTCTTCCTCATTTTTAAGTGATCATCACCCAAAACTTAACCTCCTTTTTTGGAGAAATAAATTTGATAATGCTTCAGATAAAAAATGAATTTGAACACATTTGACTCATAATATAATGATATAATAAAAATTAAAAGAAGAAATGTGAAAACCCCTGCTACATTGAAGAAGAAGAAAAAATGGAAAGTCACAAATTCATGAATAATCTTAAAATAGATTTGACTAGGGATATGTACTGGTTTGTTATTCTAATTGAGAAGATGAAGTAGGGTTTAGGGTGTGTAAAGGCAGAGAAGATGTTGGATGAGTGGGCGGAGAGTGGAGAAAACACAAGGGTTGGGGTTGGTGGGGTGGAGAAAATGATTTGAGTGGGTTTGGGATACTTCATTTTTAAATTTTTGTGGGCGAAAATTCCACATTTTACTCACTCATTGGTCACTTCTTTTTTTTTTTACTAAAAAATCATTATTTGATAATTTTTTCTTACATATATTCCACGTGTCTTCATTTAATTCGTCGTTTTGACACATCATCAACGAGTTTATTACAAACACTGTATATATTTTTTTGATAATTAAAAAAGTGTCAAAATGAAAAAAATGGACCATGACATGGGATTTCTAAAGTGAACAAATCCCACTTAAGGTGGTGTATAAGTGAATGTTTTTGCAAAGTTTAAGGGGCTACCTATGGATTCCACCTACATTGTATTACTCCCACAATACTTCAATGGAGTTTACACATTTTTAACTGTCGGGCATTAACAATCAAGAATAACCATAGTATATCCCGAAATCATTTTATATGGAATGGACAAAAAAAATCATAAGCCTAACTATCGGGGCACTACTTTCCCTTCTCTTTTATCTCCTGATGCTTTTCAGAGGCAAGTCTTATAAGAATGCATAGTTGTTAATATAAACTCTAAAGTGTTATGTTGCATCTTCTAATATTGCATTATTCTAAGTTATTTATCTATGATTGTGATAAAATTTTCATATATTCACAACCTTTTCTGGTCAAAGGCATCAATACATTATTATACGAGGAAACATTTTTAACAAAATTTTAAAAACTCAAGTCAATAAGCACATTAGGGAATAGAATAAGGATAAATAAGTCACATTGAGTATGACACACTAGCATACTAGATAAAAGGGAGCACATAATACATTGACATTAAGTTATAGAAATATGTGGTGTACACACGATGCACGTGATGCATGAGTACTAAAGCTACGAAATACAATATGTAAGCAAGTAGACTATATGACATGTGTCTACATAAAAGAAAATGAACTACAAAACACAAATCACATTGGGCAAGTGTGTTATATTGCATGGATAGGTTGACTAATATGCAATGAGTACACATATGAAATATGAGCAAGTGAGCACATTACACATGGGAAGAAAAGCTATAAGGCATGTAATGCTCAAGAAAGTAGGCTATGAGGCATTTAAAACATATAGAGGTGGTTGTATGATCAATTATCTTGCACACAATATGAAAAAGTGACATGCGGAAAGTAGCTAGTGCAATAACAACATGTAGCCAAAAGGTCCTATGAAAACATATAACATTAAACAAGGGTACTCTAAAGTGTAAAACACATATATGGAAGTATTCTCTGACATTAGGTAACCTGTAAGAAGGTAATACACAAAGGTAAAACGTCATACAATTAAATTATAGAAAATGCATAATGCATAAGTCTATAACAAACCATCTTTAGAAACTAGGAGATATTCTATAGAACTACGCTACCATAATAAACGTAAACGTACTCTCTTAAGAGTTAAGTCATGTGAGGGATACTTTTGCTGATATTCCTTACTCACCTCAAAACACAAACAATTCATTTCCCCATATTGTCTATTCTATATCCTAAGAATCCTTATGGGTATTCTGCTATTTGGACTTTTCTTCCATATAGGTTATTATAAATAATATAGTTAAGATAGAATATAATTTCACAATAGTTCATCCTTTATATTAGGAGGCCGAGGTCAACTTTGCCTTCATTACAATCTTTTGTCATATCACACTCAATGTCTAGTGTCTTTTAAAGGCCATAATAGAAAATAGTGAAGCTTTAACATACCATAAAACATGAAATCTAGTAACATTTAAATGTCAGGTACCTATAAAGTTATATCATCATTCATAAAATCTTAGAGTTAGCACCTTTAGTCTTAACTAGATAGGTTTAGCTAACATATTTTTTTTAAAACAAGTGAGGGTGGTTTCACTCTGTTCCCATGCAAGATAGCAAGTATAATAATAAATAACATATGATTAATTTTTTGATCTCCTTTAGCAGGACTATGACTGATGAATAACTATTAGAAAATATTAGACGAATCATGTAAGAGCTCTATTCATGTGAATAATGCTCTACTTTTCTTTTGTACAAATGATACAGATGAACTAGGTCCATGCATCTTCTATCTAAGTAACCTTTTTATTCCTGTATTTTTCTTGTTGTTATCAAGACCATATATCAAGACTTGAAGCAATACTAAAATGACTTCTCTGTCAAACAAAGGTTCACAAAGTTGTTCCAGGATGCTCCATTAAAATTCGTTAGGATTCAAGAGTTGATACCTTTTTATTTTCTCATCACTTAGCAACCTCTTTTTCATAATCGCCTATGTCACTCCTCTATAGCATCCTCACATTCCCATACTCCTATGTTTAAGGAATTTAACAGATCCCATCTATAATGAGAAGCTCTACGTACATATTCGCACTTGTAATTAAAGCTTCATTGTCATATGCTTCCTATCTAACAAGTACCTTTTAATCAAAACTAGTTGTTTCATGTACCAGATCCCGCCCAGGGTGCAGACACCTCTTCTATCATGATTAGTCTAGAAATGGTTGAATCAGTCTCAATCACCACATTCGTGAAGCCTTTATGCACAGAAATTTCAGCAGCTAACTAAATAGCCATTATCTCTGAATACAAATTAGTTTGAACGGGTATGTACAACCTAACTAATCGCAATTAGGTCTAACTAACTCATTTTTTTCTTTTTTTAAACTTACCCTTTAGAAACATACTAATCCTCCAAACCAAAACATAGGTCATAATATGAACTACCAAACATATCATTTACATAAATTGGCATACTTGTCTCTATGTTTTTAACCATGAAAATAATATAAATGTTATTAATGCTTATTCGGGGTTGCTGACACATAACATATAAAAGCCAAATATTAACATATTTGGGGCGGTATATGCTGAGAGTTTTGTACTTGTCATCTAATTAGGGGTATGTCTAACACTTTTGCAATGATACATCAACCTATCAGATTGTTCCACTGATACATGTGACAAGGGAAACTATGAACACCAATGATTGCTCTACAATGTCTACAGAGCCTCTATAGGGATTCTTGATTGTACCACTATGAAATACACATAATAAAGACTCGGCAAATCCTAGAATCAACCCGGAGCACACCAATAAACATCGTGTATAAGGTGGTTCTATATAAATGTACCTGGAGGATGAAATGCAACTTCAACCATATGCAAAATGATAGCTAAGTTAAACCAAATACAAATATATAAGGGCTAGAGACCACCTTTGCTTTTACTTGTGGAATCGTGCATGTTACATTCTTTTCTTTACTTTTTTGTACTTTATAACCATATAAGACATATAATAAAAATGACTAGTTGATCAGCAGCAAAAGAGGATGTCCCATGCTAGGAAATGTTGATGTCGTTATATTTCATCAAAATTGGGATCCGCCCACGCTAGGCTTTCTCCCCTGAGCAGACATTTATAATTATACAAATTTTTTCACTTAGATTTTTAATATTTAAGATTGTTTTTTTTATGTTCATAACTCTTTAGAGATTGTTCTTTTGATGTTCATAACTCGTTTGTGAATGTTCTTTTGATCTTCATAACTAGTTTGTGATTGATGTTTTTTGGTGATAATCCCTGTTTAGATTTGGAACTATGTACTAGTAGTAAAAGACATATGAATATGTACTCACGACAATAACAATGACATGGGAACCAAATGTGACATGAACATGTAATACTTAGTAGCTTATATGACTCAGTAAGCATTTTGACATCCCATATTGAAGCACATATCAAGTGAAGACATTTAACATTTATCCAAGAGTTTTGAACTATATATGGTAACGAAATACTCACTAACTAATATGAAATACAATGTAAACATTGAAGTTGAACCAATGAATAACGTAGACATATTCGACTTTAGGACGGATACATATTCCAAGTACAGATAAATGTACAATAGAGCAAGCAGTAATCATGTGAGTTAACATTATATTCTAACACAATGGGAGTAATAACCATGAAAAGAAGTATATGAACATGTGACAAGATGACATATCTATAAACAATTAAAGCAAGTTTATATTATATTGGAAGATTGTATGACGTGTAATATAGGATCATGTTCATTTTTATAAGGGAAATCCGTGTATGGGGTACTTTGACGATGAAAAAAGATGAAACACATGCTTGGTAAAGTAAGCATGTAAATGTAGTAACAAACTCATATTAGAGTACTCACTTCTATACTCTACGGAGTAGGAACTGCAAGTATGGATCAATCACTACATAGGACACTTAGAAAGCTTACTTTTTGTAATGCAAGTGTTGGGTTAATGCCAAAGAAAAAGGAAGTTTAATAGTCTTACATGCCTCAATTCCCAATTCGTATAGCTTACAAAGCGTCAACTTGTCATTCAACATCATTGTCTTCATCTACAACAACCAATCATTTAGGCTAATAATATCAACTTACCAACCAATTCGGGATATTTTATCTTATCAAAAAAGTAGCCATCCCTTAATTTTTCTAATTGATTGTTTCCTTGCTCAAATTGTAACAACCATAAAAATGAATAGGATCAAGATTTAGGGTGTCAATAATGCTTGTCATTAAACTAAGGTTCACACGGATTGATATGCGTAGAACTAGACCTTAGAACCCTTACTATGATCAAGTAAACTTACTTGTGAAGTTAGTTGGGCTTGTAAAGGTTGGAACCAACCATTTAAGGCTCTCAAAAATGAAGATTTAATCACAGGACTCTTTACCAGACTTAAAAGAAGAAATTTTATGTTTTGACGGTCTAGGGGTAAAATGGTCATTTCCAGGCCAAGGGTAACATTGTAATTACATTGAGGAATTAGTTAATTAATAACTAATTTAATTAAAAGAGTTTTACAAATTTGGGGCGACTCAGAGTGACCAATTTCGCAAATGGGTTGCAACTCGTGTTCGAGCCCCACAAGGATCAAGGAATTGATGATTTAATCATCAATTAAAATCTATTCGTTAAGGGTAAAATGGTCCTTTAGCGTATTAATTAAAATAAATCAAATTTTTATTAAGTTAATTAAATCCTACTTTGACTAAGTCTTGAATTTCGTTTCCTAATCCTAATAACTCTCTCTCTCTCACATTTCTCAACTCTCTCTCACGTTCTCAATCTGTCTCTCTCACGTTTCTCAACTCTCTCTCCCGTTCTCAATCTGTCTCTTTCACGAAATTCTGCCAAACACAACAAAAACCAGAAAATACATGAAGAGTTCTTCACACTTGAAGAACTCACAAGAATTTTTAAGTAAAAGACAAAGTAATCAAAACGGCAAGGCTAAGAGAGGGTTCGTCGAGTGGGGTGTGTGTTGAAGTAAATATGGCGTGTTTGGAGGAGATTCCGAGCAGCAGCTTCACACTTGAACAACATTAAAATGAATGGGTTTCTCTCCTGGAATTCTTTATCCAAGAGTACTTTCCTTCGAACGTTTCTCAATCTCTTCAAAACTAAGGTTGTTCCCCTTTGTATGTCCTTGTCCTTAGCTCCTAAACAAATTTGTAGGATGGGTATGTTTTGCTGCTAGACTTAGGCATGATTGACGTATTTATATTAAGTGTGAACATGTTTTATGTGAGGGAAATTGTGTAACCAAAAAATGGTGTTGTGTGTGCATCGTGGGCAGAGGCTTTAGCCACTATTTTGGGGTCAAATATTCATGTGTTTTTGGTGTATTTTATGTGTGTATTATGTGTGCAATGTGGTGTTCATTATAATAAAGAATGTTGGGTTGAATAACGCTTTTTGAGCTAAGTAAACTCATGAAAGAGGTGACCTAAAATAAGTCAAGAATGATAAGAAAAGAATTTCCAGATTGCATACTCTCCCATAAGCTTAAATTCTGGGTTTCTAAAAAGGGAAATTAATAAGTGAGGTCAATGGGAATTGAACCCAAGACCTCAAATGTTGAGCAAGCTGAAAAATAAGAGAAAAACGTGAAGGAGCTAAGAGGAATCGAACCCCTTAGCTACTGGTTTTGTGAGGCAAAGAAAAGGAAAATAGGGGCTGGGGGGATTCAATCCTAGCTCCTATTTTCGCGAAAAAATAAGGTAAATAGGGCTAGGGGGAATTAAACTCGTGACTTATGGAAAGGAGAAGGAGAAAAATTAAGTAAACAAGTAAATGGGAGGCGTGGGATTCGAACCCACGACCTCCTAGTACCCGCGAAGGGAGAGGAAATAATGAAAAAAGAAAATGGAAGGTGTGGGGATAGAACCCACGACTTCAGCGCTGAAGGAAGAGTCAAAATAACAAGGAAACAAAGTGAGGCTGTGGGGATTCTATCCCACAACCTCACTGCCACTCGCCAATTTAAATAAAATAAAGATAGAGGGGATGTGGGGGTTCGAACCCACCACCTCACAGCCTCCTCAATGAAATTTTAAAAAAATAAGGGGGGGGGGGGCTGTGGGGGTTCGAATCCACAACCTCTCTATTGTACCGAATTTAACTCTTAATATCAAAGGGTTGTTGGGGCTCGAACCCCCAACCATTCGGTTATCTAAGAGTGTAATTAAAATAGAAAATTAATCCTTCAATGTAAATGTTGAGATTTAATTTAGATTCTAATGTTATGAATATTAGAAAAAAAATTAATGAAAAATATAAAGGATATCCAAGTGATCCAAGATTTGGGTTCCCTTCCAAAAATTTCCACATTGATGCATAAGTCATACGTGAGTAAAATATCCAAGAATAATGCCATTTACTAAGATGAAAAAAATTAAGATCTTGGCATCTATATACAAGATGCATAAGTCTTGTAGTACATAATCTTAGAATAGTAATAATGACTTAGCAAACTACGAATGAAGCCCTATTGCTTGTATGTATAGACACATAAGTCTAACATATGTTCAAAAATAAGTGGATCTAAGATGTATGTAATGAAATGATGAACCCTAGAAGGATTAAGTGTGAGCGTAAGATACACTTAGTGGCCAAGTGCATTGGCATATGATGAGATAAATTATGAAATGATTAAATAAACATTCACGTAATAAGATGTGAGAAACTATGAAAAACAAAGGTGCTAATAATCAAGAATGTGGTGACAACATGAGATGAGGATAATTAATATGATGAGAGCAATCTCAAGTGAGCCTAATGTTAGCAATACGTACTCACCAAGGAGAGTGTATGATAATAAAGAGACCAGTCTCTATGAACACTCTAATGAAGGTATTGAGCATAACACACTTAACACAAATGATGAGATGAGATATCATCTAATGACTTATATTATCCTCATTTAGAAGTCAACTTCCAAGATGTATGAGTTGAACGTAATGGAACTTTATACTGAGCACCGATAAGCTAGCTATGAGCGGTGATGCCTTCATTTAGGAAGGGAGCAAGTTCACGTAAGTCTAATGAGATGAGAATGTCTGGCTTTCCTGATATGTGTCCCCATACATCTCCTAGTCTTTGAACCTATACTGCCAATATAGGGATCTGGCGGGGGTTAAATTTCCCATGTACGCTAGCATGTTTATTGGGTCACTTTGGCCGGTGATTCCACCTATTTTTGGTGTGGGAGAGACACTTGATTTCATGATGCTCACATGATCTATGTCGGATAAAGTTAAAGTTCTTAATGAATGAATGAGGCCAGCCTTAAATGAAGCACATAATGAAATGAATGATAAAAAAATGTGTTAGGATAGGATAATCAAGACGTGAGCTACACTCGGGTAATGACATTAGGTTATTCCTGATCATTTCACAGCAAACCTTATGAAAGTCTTAAACTACATCCTAGGTATAGTTGGTGTTCACTTTTTCCTATGAATGAAATGAAATAAAGTACTTGTGAATGAATGAAGTAGACTCTGTGTTTGCTAATGAAGACTCCTTAGTTGAGGTCCCATATGTTGGGCCCTCATTTTTGAAAGTGTTATTGTCAAGTCCATGATTCCCAAGTCTCATGGCATATGAATGAATGATATGAAAGAAGCAAGGTGCTATATGTTATGTGTTATGATATGTGCTATATGAAGATGATATATAATGTGTGCAATACGATATTTATAATGATGCATGCTAATCTCATGGCATGACCTTCCAAACCCAGTTTTGAAAGTTCACTAACTTTCCTAATCTCAATTTGGCAAGTCTATTGACTTGACTTCCAAAAATCATATCATTAGGAAAGATCTGGTCTTTCTCATGCATGTCCTTGCTGTGTGCTTGAATATACCAATACTTAGTACAAGTGTGTACTAACCTTATAAATTTATACTATTTTAGCTGCAGACACATGTGGTCGATAGAGTTGCAGGATCTTTGTTGCAACTATCCGGACGTCAGCATTCATCCGGAGTTTGGTAGGTCCTCATTCTTTCGAGGATGCTACTTTTTTATATTGTAGAGTACTTCTAGAGTTGATCTAGTTGAGCATGTTCCACTAACGTTTCTTTCTTGTTTTGATTCACACTTTGTATTGGGTCATTTTGGCAATTATACAATTTCGACTTAATGAACTATTTTGTCTGTTCTTTATTTCTTTAATATTAGATGTTTTATGATGAACGATTATAAAAATATTAAGAATGTTTAGAAAACATGTATAAATAACAAAAAGTTTCAAATTTTCCACTAAAATTAACCTATGTAAAACAAGTATGACGTAAGTAGGCTTGTTTGCAACCTCTGAGAGGTGTATGACGTCGTTCTCGTATGGGATCTAGATTCAAGTCGTGACACAAATTCTGTCTATTATAGTTATTTAGGAACAACCTTTCCATGAAATGTGGAGTTACTTTACCAAAAGATTAATTTAATGGTACATCACCATAACTTATAAATCTGAACTTAAAACTTTCCGCAATCATTCTCCAAGTACATCTATGACCTCCCATATAAAAAACAATAAAATAACAGTCTTCAACACTAAAAAATAATCGAAATCCATGAATTTAAGGTTTTAAATTACCATCCCTTGAAATGTTATAAAAAATTAAGTCACGAATTCTTAAGTAAGCAAATAATTAAAGGTTTTTGCACCGGCGTTACCTTGGCTATCTATATATGTTGTTCTCCTTCAATTACTATTTTTGTAACCTTCTCTTATTCTTTGGAAGAGAGTAACAAAACCTTGGCTTCCAACACATATAGCTACCTCTAGTTCACTCTCTTTGGAGAACGTCGTAATTTAATTGAAACAATAGAGGAGAGAAGGTCATCTAGTGGCTGCTTTGGAAGAAACTAGGTGAAAATAGTTAGAACCCTTAATGGGAAAATTGGGTGGTTGCTTCATTTTAAGAGAAAGAGAGAAATATATGAATTTGACAGCTTAAAATTTTGATAAGAGAAAATTGAGATATTTATGTAATATTTTTAACCTTAATAGGTTTATATTTTGCCACCTTTCTAATACTTCATCTGCAACCAACACATTTAATTAGGTGATGCACGTACTTTTCCATTCAATTATTTCTTGTGGACTTGAAAAGATTGGGCCTTGGCTGTCTATTTTTCCATTAAATTTTTATTCAACTTGGGTCAAATATAGGTAGTGTACTTGGCCCAATAACATGGTCAAATGAGTATTAGTAGGTGATGAACCTACTTTGTCCTTTAGCATGTCAATAAGTCAATGGAGGTGATGCACCTACTTGTCACCTACTTGCTTAGTGAAGTCAAGAAAGCACCTCACTATTTTATTGTATTTATAGGCAAGAATACTTTTAACTTAACTTAAAACTTATATACACTACGTCAATTTTAACTATAGACTCAACTACCACCTTATGATTTCATGTTTAAATACTTCCATTGACGTCAACATAATTGTGTCCCATAAAAATATATGGGTTGTTCACTTTAAACCTATTCAATTGTAAGTAGTCGCATAGGAAACCGAGTTCATAATTATACCGCAAGAAAATTTATAAGGGTCTCACAAAAAGAACAAGTACACTTAACGGGTTGTTACACTTTAAATCATTATTTAGCATTCCTTGGAATTGTTAGCTTCACTACTAGAGGATTATTATAATTTGGGCATCATGATTTGATAACTCGGGTCATGACAAATTAGTTCTTTAAAATAATAAAATTTATCTTTTTATTTTCTATTATAATCAAATACATTATTTTGATTAGTATTAATACAATAATGGAATATTTATTTACCTTTAAACTAATTTAGGAAAATATTTCACTTAGCTTCAAGTAATAGGTTATTGTATATCATATATTTATAAAAACACAATTAGGTAGGATTTAGTTTTTTATATATTTCAAAGTAGTTTAAAATTTATACTAAATATAATTTCTTCCAAAATTGGATAAAATAGTAATGGAATTTTATAAGAAACCTATTTTCTATAAACTTATGACTATGTATTATGGATACTACTTATTCAAACTTCAACAACACTAGTTCTTTTCCTTTTATGAAAATATCGACTCAAAATATTTGGCTAGTATTAGACCAGATAAAAAAACAACATCAAGTGCAAGATAATATACTCTCATTTAAATTTATTCCAAAACAATTAGTATTTATATTAAGAAATTCTATAATTCTAACTTACCAAACATTATAGTATTAAAAATTTTAATTTATATATACAAGGGTCAATCTTAGGCAAAGACAACTACAAATACAAGAATAACAACAAAGACATTATTTAACTAACACGTATATCCTCATATACCTCTTCTTTAGCCATGCATAGAAAAAAGTAATATTAGCTTTGATTGAAACTGAAACGGAAAGAAAAGTCTCATACAAGAAAAGACTCATAGGGTTGTTGAAAAAGGCAGAAGAACTCAGCACTCTTTGTGACATTGAAATGGCTCTCAACGTATATAGTCTTTATAGTGATGAACCTAAGGTTTTTCCCAATCTTGTTGCAGCAATCAATACTTTTCAAAAGTTTAAAGAATTGGAAGCATTAGAGAGATCAAAATATTTGGTCACAGAGGAAGAATTCACCAAGAAAAGAATCAAGAAGTTACAAAAAAAACTACTAAATATAAAAAAGGAAAATAGGATCAGGGAAATTACAAATGATATGCATGAAGTGTTGAATGGAAAAATTATTTCCATTGACATGAATCTTTTCTATGTTAACGATCTAAGTTACGTTATTAAGAAGAACCTTCTATTAATACGTAAATAATGAAAAATAATGATGGTGACGAGAGGTCTACATCAAATGTTCCTCAATCAACTCCTTCAATAACAATGACATATATGATGTCTTCCCCAATTATAGATCCTCCATATACTGCTATGACACCACAAATGGATCCTTCAGCTGAGATCCCCTCAATGGGTGCATCAATTCAAATGAATAACTACCAGAACTCTACTGACATTCCAAAAAGTCCATCATTTATTGATTTACTCAAGTTGAATGATGATGATTTTGTCACTTTATTGGATGACCTTTCACTAAACAATGCTAATGATCAAGATTCAAACCCCTCCAATAAAAAGTAGTGTCTTTGGAATAGTATATCTCTTCTTTTTAGTATTGTTTTATGTGTTCATGTTGTCCCGTACAAAATTTGTGTCTTTTAGGTTATGTATGTTTAAGTGTGTCATAGGATTCTCTACATCAGTTTTATTTTGTAATTATAATAAGAGTCGTATGTATGTCGTGTTCGATGAATTATTTTTCAAATTTTTATATTTCAGTCACTTATTAAATTTCGAAAAATTTACATATTTACTAGATTGTGATTTATGTAATTATTAATTTTTTATTGCTGTTGTTACAAAAATGTTTTTTTTTGCACGACATTCCATGAAAACCTTTTGAACTTCAAAATTTAAATAAATTGATTTATGTATTGAATAAATGTTCACTCTCAGCTTTTCAAGATGAATAAACCATACATCTAAAATTGAGTATGAATTTTAACATTAAAGAAAATTATCAAGAAGACCTACAAAAAATATATTTTGAAATAATAAGGTGAACTAAAAGATACATTATTTTTTTTTTTTAGAATGTTAAAAAATTCTATATCTTTTGGCTAAATGTGATTGTTTATAATTAATTTTTGTATTCCAACAATTTTAAATAGTACCACCACATATGTTCATTGGTTAAATTTTTCTCATTTTGTTGTTCTACCTTTATTATGTCAAGAAGTTTTTTCAACACGTAACTCGATTGGAAATAATTAACGTATTCAGAAATAAATATTGTTGTTTACTAAACATTTGAAACATATAAACATTCTAAAAGGACTAAGGGTCTTGTAACACGTTGGTGCATATCAAATACTATTTTTTGGGATTTTCGTTTCATATTTTACACTAATAATTCACAAAATTTCTGCATGCATAATTGTCAAGACCTAGAGGTACACTCTACATGTAACATGACACATAGAACCCCAAAGAATTCCATACAAGACATTTAACTCTCATTACATGAGAAATAGAACAATAGGAGTGAAACAAGATTTCAATGTCCAAACATTTTATTAATGAAAAAAAGAATTCTAGAGATCTTGTCACATCGTAACCATCTAATCTGATAGAATAAAATTGAGCCTAGCCTATACGTCATGTCCAAAAAAAAATACATGAAACAAAATTGATACAATGAAACTTTGTCCTAGAAGGATTAGAACTCAGCAATCCTTAAAAATCTAAAAAATTAAACAATTAGCTATGAAACTGATTACAATGACTTAAAACAAGAAAAGATCAATTAACCCTTATCTTAAAGTACACTACCAGATGACCATGTGAGGTTGAAAGAATCGTAGTCCCTACCACGAGCCGGGGTTCTCCCTTTGGTTCTTGGACGAGTGTTTATGGTTCAAACCCTTTCTCGCCTTACGACTAGCTTAGGATCATGAACCTTCCCATGGTTGTTGTAGCCTTCACGAGCCGTCTTTAGGAAGGGTCCTTGTTCGGTGCACAGTATCTTAGATACTACCTAGCCCTCCACGAACCTCTCCATGAATTATGGTCCTCACCACGAATCTATATGGTGGTCATGTGAGGTGAGGTGGTGCTTGGTGAAGTCTTCCCAAACTTCCTCACTTTTTAGACGTTTCCCTCTCAATTATCCCTAGTTTATCCTTCTAGATTCTCAGATGTTTCATTATCTCCCTTTTGGGAAAACGTGTCCTCGGGTAAGATTATAGTCATTTCTAACAGAAAAACCTCAAGTCTTCTATCAACCCTTCATGAATGCAACATATAAAAATTTCCACAATCGAGGAGGAAACATTAACTCCAAACTAAACATACTCAATGTACTATAATGAAAGTAGGTGCAACAACTAACAAACCAAAATGTAAGAAAATTTAAAGTTCCTCATCTTTAAAAAACTAAAATGTAAGAAATTTTATAATTCCTCATCTTCAAGGAGGCACTTCCTTCTCAAAGCTAAAAGTGTGCTAATCACAATCATATCTTCTCCTGGAGTCTATAGGGAATTTACACTCAATGTACAACATGATGATGATAATCAATCATGTAAACTCATTTTCTTCAAAACACAATTTTTTCATGAAGATGCATAACATAAGGAAATCATGGGAACACATAAAACACACGACTCTAAAATATAGGACAAGTCAAGAGGAACTCATTACCTCAAGATAAAATCAAATTAGAAGGAAAAAGTATGGATATTAGGACATCATATCGGCCTTCACCTCACAGTCGCACCCTACACGATATGATTTCCTCCATAGCGCTTTGGCACACGCAAGTTCTTGTTTCTCAACTCCTAAACTTTTCTGTAAAAAATCTCTACCAGGACTTCCTCACGTGAAAGATTTTTCTTCATATTCACTCATATCTTAGAGCTGGATGTCGAAGTATTTGCTTTGAAGATATGACGTCATTATTTGTATAGTGTTCATGTAGATGTATTCATTGGTCATGAGTCTTCGGTATGTATTTGCTCTAAAAGATCTCAATCTCAGACAAATGAGGTGGTTCTAATTACTCAAGGATTATGACATGAGTATTTTATACCACCCATGTAAGGCTAATATTGGTTTTGATGCCTTGAGCAGGTTTTCTATGGCTAGTACTTCCTACTTTGAGATAGATAAGAAAGAACTAGCAAAGGTTGGGAACAAACTTTAACTCTTGGGAGTTTATATATTGGATTCCACAGATAGAAGAGGAGTGGTGATAAATGGGGATAGATCTTCATTAGTGTCAAACGTAAAAGAGAAGTAGGATCAAGAATGATTGTTTTAGAAATTAAAGACAAATGTTCATAAGAAAAAAGTAATGGCTTTTTAACAAAGGAGAGATGGTGTATTAAGGTATCAAGTTAGATTATGTGTAGCAAGAGTGTTGAACTAAAAGAATGCATCATAAAGGAAGTTTATAGCTCTAGATATTTCATTCATCCGGGTTCCACAAAGATGTATCACTATTTAATAGAAGAATTGGCTGAGTAGTATGAAGGGCATTTTGTAATTTGTATCTAAGTGTTCGAATTTCCAACGAGTTAAAGTAGAGGACCAATGTCCTGGTAGTATGGCCTAGAATATAGAACTTCGAGAATGGAACTGAGATATGATTAATCCTTATTTTATCCTAGCTTTTCTAAGATCTCGTAGGCAACATGATTCAGTTTGGGAGATTCTTGATAGAATTAAAAAATTAACCCACTTTTTTCCAGTAAAGACTATTGATTCACCAAAGGACTATGCCAAGTTCTATCTTCAAGAAGTGGTTAAACTTCATGCAGTTTTTCTCACCATTATTCAGACTGAGATGAGCAATTTACTACACAATTTTGTATTTTACTCAAAAAAGGCTCGGGTTCAAAGGTTAACTTATGTACTGCCTTTCATTCATAGATAAATGGTCAAGTAGAGCACAACATTCATACCTTAGAGGATATTTCGATGGCTTATGTGATTTATTTCAAAGGTAATTGTGATGATCACCTACCTCTTATTGAATTTGCTTATAAAAGTAGTTAGCACTATACAAATGGATTATTATGAAGCTCTTATGGGAGAAGATACACATATAATATTAGATGGTTTGAATTTAGTCAAGCAGGGTTGATAGGACCTCATTTAGATAGCTATGGAGATGCTGAAAGTTATTCAAGAGAGGTTGAAAATTACACAGAGTCCAATCCTACACCTATGTAAGAAGAATGGATTTAGACTTGAAGCAGATGATTGGGTATATTTGAAAGTTTCACCCATTAAAGGTGCAATGGTATTTTGTAAGAAGGAGAAGCTTTGTCCTCGATATATCGACCCTTACAAAACAATGTAATATAACTTATGAGTTGGACCTACCAATAGAGTTATCCATAGTTCATGCAACAGTTCATATCTCCATGTTGAAGAAGTTCATGGGCGATCCTTTATTAATCATAAAAATTGAAGATATTGGGATCAATGATAACTTACCTTATTAGGTGATTCTTATCCAGATTCTACATCACCATGTTTGCAGGTCGAGGACTAAGACAGTAGAATCACTCAAATTTCTTGTTATGATTATAATATGGATTTGAAAAAAGTTAATGCAATTATCAACCAAGCAGTAGGTGACATCTGAATGTGTACAACGAACGGGATGTACTAAACAAAATTTTTGACATATAACATATTCAAAATCTCACAACATAATTTTGTGAGCTATTGAACTCATAAATATCAAAAAATATAATAAATACGATCTTACTTTCCAATTAATCAATAAGAGAATGACATGTTACTGAATATATTTTTGAAAAAAGATAGTCTTTCAGGTTTTTTTTATATTTAAGGTTCACAAAATTAGTTGAAAGAAGCTAAATTAAAGAGTTGTTACTTATTTATCAAAAAAAAAACTAAAAACTTTATCAAAGGGGAATGACTTATCACTACAAAAAATGATCTTTAACGATAATTAATAGCTTAATTATCGATAAATATGTATTCTAAGAGGAAATTGGTACTCTGTGTAAATGTCCATGAAGTCTATAGCAACATTGAATCAAATGACAGTTTATTAATGTCGGTAAAGACTATAGTAATCCTAGTTGATAGGATATTATTATTATAAATAATGTTAACCAATAATTAGAGTCTTGTACAATATATATGGTTGTAGACTATAAGTAATTACACAATAACCCCAACATAATTAAGTAATTATATATTCTATCTAACATCCCCCCTCAAGCTGAGTCTTGGCGGAAGCAAGAGGAAGCTTGGAGAGAAGATACTGAAAACGCTGAGATGGTAACGGTTTTGTGAGAAAATCCGCTAGCATGTCCTCGGTGGAAACATACTCAGTTGTCATGGCTCCATCAATTACCTGTTCACGCACAAAATGACAGTCCTTGCCCACATGCTTCATGCGCTTGTGGAAGACAGAATTCTTTGTCAGACAGATCGCATATTTGTTGTCGCAATACAAGCTTGGTGACGGTGTTGAAACATGAAGATCGTCTAGAAGGTAGGTGAGCCACATGACTTCCGAGGCTGCAGCGGATAGAGCGCGATATTCAGCCTCCGTGGAGGATTTTGATACCCGTCCCTATTTTTGTGTGTTCCATTAGATCAAATTTGGTCCAAAGAAGATGAGATAACCTGTTGCTGAGCGGCTGTCCGATGGATCATTAGCCCAGTGAGAATCGGATTAGCCGCAAAGACGAAGGTCTCCTCTTGAAAAAGTAAGACCACACGAAATTGTGCCTTTGACGTACCGAAGAATGCGTTTGGGAGTGTGAAAGTCTTGTTCCGTCGGACTGTGCATTTTCTGAGAAACGTAGTTGACTGCGAACTAGATATCTGGACGGGTAACAGTTAAATATTGCAAACCGCCGACCAAACTGAAAAACAAACGTGGGTTGTAAAACGACACGTCTACACCGTTAGTCGACTGGTTGGGGCTGATTGGCGTAGGTACGGTGGTGCATGAGTCCACTCCTGCTCGATGGATTAGTTTCCCTGCATATTTAGTCTAGTGTAAGAGAAGCCGATCACTGCTTCGGTTAACTTCCAACCCGAGAAAATATTTGAGAGAGCCAAGATCCTTCATCTAAAACTCATGATGCATACAGTTTATAAAATCATGAATGAGGGTAGGGGAGGAACCAGTGACAAAAATATCATCAACATAGAGGAGTAGTATGAGAATTCCTGTGGTTGAATGTTTGACAAAAAGACTTGTGTCATTAGTTGTGGTAGTGAAGCCTTGTGCCGCAAGAAAGGATGAGAGACGTAGGTACCATGCTCGTGGATCTTTCTTTAAGACATAGAGAGATTTTACCAACTTACATACATGAGTAGGGTACCGTTGATCAATATATCCAGGACGTTGCTGCATGTAGATTTCCTCCTCTAGTTCACCATGTAAAAAGGCGTTAGAAACGTCCAGCTGATGGAGTGACCACTGATGATGCATAACTAGAGACAGTACAAGGCGGATTGTCTGTTGTTTAACCACTGGACTGAACGTTTCGGAGTAGTCCAGCCCATAAGCTTGATCATATCCCTTTGCAACAAAACGAGCTTTGTATCTAGCCACAGTGCCATCTGAGTTGCGTTTGATGCGATAAATCCACTTACAGCCAATGGGAAACCGGTTCGAAGGAGGAGGAACTAGCACCCAAGTATTTTGTCTCTATAACGCCTCAAACTCAGCATCCATAGCAGTGCACCAGTGTTTATTTTGAGCATCCTGTTTGTATGTTGCGGGCTCAGTGAGTGGCTGGACATCATAGGGAATGGTAGAGGAGTAAGTTTTTGGTTTGAAGATGCCACTCTTGGCACAGGTAGTCATGGGATGATGAGGAGCCGGGATTTGGGTTGGTGCTATTTCTGGTATGGCTGTAGGGCTGGTTGTCGACGTCGGCTGTGGGCTGGTTGGTGTTGACGACGGCTGTGTCGACGGGAACGGTATTTGTGTAATGTGTGGGTGTTGTGTGTGCGTTGTTGTCTGAGTAGAAGTGGCGGGTGTCGAGTGTTGATCGAGTGTGATAGCTGGCGGCATTGGTGAAGACTGAGGCATGTGAGCATGGTGAGTTGCTGCCAAGGGCTGTGTAGGAAAAAGAGGAAGAACTCCAAAGTAGGATGGTGAGGACGGGGACTGCTGGGATAAAGACTTGTGGTAGGGAAACTCGGTTTCATGAAACTTAACATGATGGGTCACATATATACGCTTGGTGGTGGGATCAAAGCATAGATAACCTTTGGTAACGGGTTCATAGCCAACAAAGACGCACGGTTTCGATCGAGGTTGTAACTTATGATTCACTTCATGAAGCAAATGGGGATAGGCAAGACACCCGAAAACACGGAGAATGGAGTAGTCTGGAGCAATGTAGTATAATTTTTCATGTGGAGAGATATGACCAACAGATTTCTTTGGAAGACGATTAATTAAAAAATTTGCTGTGGCAAGCGCCTCAACCCAGAAAGTTACTGGTAAGCGAGCTGTGTGGAGAAGAGTAATGACAGTTTCGATGAGGTGACGGTGCTTGCGTTCCGCCACCCCATTCTGTTCAGTGGTATAAGGACACGTTTTTTGGTGGAGGATGCCAAGACGCTGGAGAAAGTTTGCAAACTGATTGTTGACATATTCACGGCCATTGTCAGTTCAGAACAATTTGATGGTAGTGCCAAACTGATTCTGAACCATGAACTGAAAACTTTTGAAAGCTCCAAACGCCTCAGATTTTTTTTTAAGGGATACAACCGGGAAAATTTGGTAAAGTCATCAATAAAGCTAATGTAATACCGAAAACCACCAAAAGATGGGACCGCCGTAGAGCCCCAAACATCAGTATGAATAAGTTGAAAAGGAAATAGTGTTGCATTATATGATAAAGAAAATGGTAGTTTGTGTGACTTGGACACAGAACATGACTCACAGGACTTTACATTGGACACTTTATTGAAACCAAAAAGTGAAAGTAAATGTTTATTGACTTCGACAGAAGGATGGCCCAAGCAATGATGCCAATCTTGAGGAGTGAGAACGGCAGAGCAAGCTGTTGGAGATGACTCGATAGACGCAGACACTTGATAATTGGAAGGTAGCATGTAAAGACCTTGCTCACAGTGGCCTATGTACCTCACTAGGTGGGTGGTGTTGTCCAGAATCTGAAATTCATTGGAGTTAAAGAGTAGGGTACAATTATTATCTTTGGTGAAACGATAAACGGATAGAAGATGAGATTTAAGGGATGGTACATGAAGAAGATTACCAAGGTGAAAAATGCTAGAAGAGGTAGGTATTTTACCTGAGCCCACATGAGCAATAGGGAGAGGATGGCCACCTGCACTAGTAACACTGTCATTGCCAGAGTATGGAGTATAGGAGTAGAGACGAGACAGGTCCGGCGTTACATTGGCATTAGCACCTGTGTCTAAGAACCAGTTACCATTTGATTCAGCAGAGTTTGCAGCATAAAACGCTTGAGGTGACGACGTAGACGGTCCAGAATAAGTGTTATCAAACCTATGCCAGCAGTCCCATGCAGCATGATTGTATTTGCCACAAATTTGGCAGATGATGGAGCTGCGAGGAGGTCCACTGCCACGACTAGCAGACCCCCCTCGACCACCAGAGAAGCCGCCTCGCTGTTGAGTGCTGTCGACAGACCCCCCGCGACCACCTGCAGAGCTGCCACGACCAGATTTAGCATGATTCAGAATAGCGACAACCGTAACAACAGAATCAAGATGCTTTTGCATAGAGTCACTACCCTTCTGAATACCATGAAGTTGTTCCTTTAATTGAAATATATGAGTGCGAGATAGTGAGTTATACCGAAATTGAAGATGATTCCATATGGCTACAGTGGAAGTTAGTCCATGGAGATGATTCTGAACCGACGGGCTGATAATTGCTAGAAGACACGCCGTAATTGGGCATCAACAACGGACCATTTTTCGTAGTCCAGGTTGAGTGTGACAGCGGTGGCTGCCGCTGCTGCCGCTTCTCTAGGTGAATCATCGACTGTGACGGTGAGTGTGGCGGGTGGAACATCCATGGTTCCATCAACATACTCCATGAGTCGATGGGCGGAGAGATTTGCAGACACGGTAGTGAACCAGGATGGAAAATTTGAATCATTTAATTTTTCCGGAGTAAGAGAATGGAGATTTTTTATAAAAAGCTTCAACCCCGTGGGGAGATCATCTAGAGGATCTGTGGTCTTCACCATGGTGAGATAATCGTTGAAGAGAGACGACTAGGGGCGGCGGCTAGGGTTTGGGAGAAATAAACCCTTGATCCGATACCATGATAGGATATTATTATTATAAATAATGTTAACCAATAATTAGAGTCTTGTACAATATATATAGTTGTAGACTATAAGTAATTACACAATAACCCCAACATAATTAAGTAATTATATATTCTATCTAACACTAGTGAACGTGCAGTAAAAGATATGGACTAATTGTCTCTATATAAATATTCTAGGAATAGTGCAATGACATACAAAATGTTTGTACCCAAGAAAAAACAGTAAGAATAATATACTAATTGTGGCAAGAAAGAGAGAAATCATTTTTCTTCTTTTAACAAACATCATCATTTGTTCCGCATTAGTTGTCAAATATTTGTTGTTAGGTGCTATCAAATATAGCGCAACCCTATAAATTTTTAATCATCCTCATTGGTTTTTTAAACCTAATTAAAAATTGTCACCAAAATTGCAAAAAAAGTTGAACTAGATAAATCAATCACTATGTTTTATAGTAAAAAATTAAGCTTAATGAAATAGGAGGAAGAAAACTTTGAGAAATGAAACACACTTTACCAGACTCTTAATTAATGTATATGAATTCAACAAATAAAAACATAGAAACAATAATGGAATAAATAAAATATTTACTTACTAAAGAATTAAATGTAATAAATTCAACCATCAACCATTTCTACAGCGTATTGAATTGTGAAATCAATTTTCTTTGTTTATATGAAGAAACCTTTAGAAATGGACAATAGAGAGGATCAATTTTCAGTCATCCTTGCTGAATCTTAACAGAGTTAAAAAAGTCACAAAAATAAGGGGAAAATTGCCAAAATTCCATCAATCACTTGACTTATAGTTAAAATTATGCTCGATGAAAACTTTCAAGAGTGAGAAGCTTTGGTCTATCCTTACACTCGATTGTCACTATAGAGTAGTCTTCTCTCGGTATATGAGAGACCCTTGGAATTTCTTAATTTATCGCTACATCTAAGTACTATTTACAGTAGTTACTTCATAATAGACAACTCTTTCGGATCATTAACTTACCTCCCGTTTTCTCACATAGTTGTTGCTAGGCGTTATGAGTCCACACATTAACATTAACCACATTGCATTTGAGATTCGTGAGGACAATGCTCACCTGAGACAATAGTCCCAATCTACCATTCAGGCTATTGACTCAGGCACGAACCTTAGTTGTTTTAGAGATTTTCCTGATATGATATAAAAAGGATAAAGACTATTCAAAATAAGATAACTCAGAACATCAGACACCTCAAATGTATACTCAGACAATTTTTATTTTGTTCATCATCCAATAGAAGCACACAAAAGGTTTCTAGTGATCTCGAGAACATGTTGAGTTTTACCTTCAGCTTGTCCACGCTTGTGCTTTCTTTAAGTTGACATAATTACACCCCTGCTTTACGTTTAACTATTATAGCTTCTTAGTTCCGCGATTATAGAAATGGGCACGATACATTATATCATATTTGTAAACATTTCTAAATATTGAAATGTAATTCCAGGGGACCGAAGATCATGATAAGTGTGCATTTTTTCATATAGTTTTTTTTAATTTGCAACTTGCTAGATAATCCTTTACTCTATTTTTTCACTAAAATGAAACTGTAGAAACTTCGTATTGAAGAAACTAACAACGGTTAATTTTAGCAGAAGCCTTATAAAATAGGATAACTGGTCTTCTACAGTAAAAATAAATATATATATGCTCACTTGTTTTAGTTCTCACATGCAAATGAACTTTTTTAACAACTCAGAAAGGTGTATTGGTATGAGAAATTTGACATCACTAATATCAGAGTGGCGCATGGCTTTCTCGAGATCTCATCACATCCCCAATTCCTAAACACAAATAATTTGTGTGTGAAAGTGAGAGAGAAACAATAGATGAGATCTGACGAAAATTATATTATAACTTACACATAAAGGAAAACAAAAATCACTTATAAACTGAGAAACCTCTCTAATCATAACAACACTAAATAGAGACCTCGTAGCCTCTCATATTTCTCGACAATAATACAAAAAGATGAAATATCAAATTCGAATATAATCAACTGATATCAAGAGGTTAAAGCTAAAGTTGTTTCAAGTTATCTAACAAAAAACACATATAAATTTATCTATTTATCAGTAACGTTGAGGAAACAACAAAATTTGAATAACCACATACCATCTTTGCCTGTTCATTCCATTTATCCTATTGATGGTTCTCACTACGGAGTGACTGTTTCTTGAACTATTCAAAAATGTCAACGTGTATGTACTGAATTCTCCAAAAGAAATGTATTTTTGAAGAATTTGACACGGATGTGTTAACGTAAGTGAAGAGTCCGCACAACTTAGCAAAGTGAGACTATCCCATTATCTGCGAATCCAAACTTATTTGTCTTTTTCTGTACTAAAATTTTCAAATGAGGAAGATATATTTTTCTACTGGACAACATAAGCACATTGAAGACAATGAGGAAATAGGCAAATCTAAGTCACATTATATTTCAATCAATATTAATTCAAAAGTCATGGGACAGAACCAAATCTTAAGTGTAGGTAGTTAAGAAGACTCACTTTTTGTTGTTTTTGATGGTATGAGTGGTTCGAGTTTCAGACATGCGTTAAGATTGGAACACAATAACTTTTGCTTTCATTTCTTCCATGAGTAACAGCTTTTAAAGTTCCTCTAGAAAATCTTGTCTATCCCTCACCAACATCAACATCTTCCGACATTGCATCATTTGATTTCTTGAATCTTAACCGTCCTATAATATTCTTTTCATATATCTTAACTTTGTCATCTCTATCATATAGTACCTACAAATATTTGGAGTTTTCTATTTGAATGTGTATAATAAATTCTGCATATTTATTTGATTATAACACACAATTTTATTATCAATCAATGCTTCTAGAAGAACTTGTATAGGTCTTTTTTATCAAGTTCCTCCAATCCTTAAAAAAGATCATTTTAAGTAACATATAAATATTCACATTAATTAAGAAAAGCTAAAAAAAATAGTGGTGTATGTCATAAAGAAGAGAGGGTAAAACAAATAAAATCTAAAATTAAACATGCATGAGTAAATAAAACCCAGTTAGAAACATAAAATTAAAAAATTCTACAATAAATTATTTAAAAAGCAGAAAATGCAAAATAAAAGAAGCAGAAAACAAAATACCCAACATATTGTGACTATCAAAAATGTAAACTTGCTAAGGAAAAAAATTATAGAAGTGAGAAGAATAATAAGGGGAACGAACCCCAATTTTCAACCATCTCTGAGTATGAATCAAACCAAATTAGAAACATCATGAACAAAATCATAGCAAAATCGATAAAATGTAATAAATACCACCGAAGAACTGAAAACATATATTCATTTGAGATTGATTGATAAAATTAGGTATATTTATGATCATCACAAACAATAAACATAAACCATTGAAGATGAAAAACAAATGCAAGAAAAAATGTTAAAAAGACTTAAAAATTTCGGGGCTCGGAAGAGAAAGTAATAGAAGATTCCATGGCGGAATGGTCTGGTGGACCCTTATACTTGTATAAATTTGTATTCTTAACCATTCTACTTAACTATTTATCAACTGAGCCCTTAGACTCAACGAATGTCAACATTTTAAACTCATTTGGCGTTGTCTGAGCTTCAAACGCTCAACAAAAGTGACAAGTCGTCATCCACATCAGATTTCAAATGATACATTATTAATTATTTATTTTTCAGAATTTTGTTTTTCTCTTCTTGCCTATTTCATTCTTCTTTAACCATGTATCCATTTTTTACATTCGATGTCACCATCACAATCATCATCTTCACCATTAGCACCACTTTCTTATATCACAAAAATCACCATTATTTTTATGTTTTCATCATTCATAAATTTCAGTCATAATAATTATTAAAACTTTGTTCATCACTTCAAAACTTCATAAACCTCTTTTCTTCATTGATGCAAACTTTGTCACCATTAAAATATCTCAATATATCCAAATACTGATTTAACAATTATTTTTAACCCATTAAAATTTTCAAATTTATTACCTCACAAATATGTAGAAATGAGAATAAAAAACTAAGCGAAGGACATCATATTAGAAACTAAAGAAAAAATATTATTTTGAAGGTGCCGCCACCACACCACTCGATCTGGCCGTCGCCTCCACATAATCACGAAACTACCGCCGTCGATGCCATACCACTACATCTGGACAAGATCTCTTCAAAGTTGTAACTAGATCCTCCAACCTATCCATTGCCGCCACACTTTCTCCGACGAGCACCACTACTATCGACCTCTCCCTTTAGAGGCGCATCAATGGAGTCAAGAAGGTTTCAATGTCAAGATCTGATGACAAGAGTATAGAAAGATAAACAAAGAATTTGACACGGAGATGGTTTTTGTTGAAGTTGGAGTATGGTGAAGAAGATGTGGTCTACTTAATTATTTTTTAATTTTTGTATTATTTTATATTTCTATTAACATTTGTAAAATTGAAATATAGCACTCACTCGCCTTAAGGAGTGTGAAATCACACACTTTTGCCAACTCAGCCATCTTAAAGCCACATAAGTGTGGTCAATGGTCAGAAGGGTCCGATAAATTGTGTTTTATTGAGTCTAAAGATCCAGATAACAAATAGATAAGTAGAAGGGTTCAAAATACAAACCGATACAAGTACAAAGGTCCACTAGACCATTTCACCAATTCAAAAATCAAATTATCAAAGGAAAGAGATGGTTTGAGTTTTTACACGTTGATATAAAAGAATTGTGGCAAATAAAATTAGGCTAGTTGAAGCAAAAAATTAAAGCATTCACGGTACACTTTAGAGTGCTTTTTGTACTATTATATGATGCCATGTTCGTGAAAGTATGCTATTGTGATCATCAACAAAATATGATTTGAAGGATCATCCAGTATAAAATCATTTTCCTCTATGAGGATATATGAAAGTATGTTATTATGATCAAAGAAATATGTAGTTTTTTAATTCATTGAGATTAGTGGCGGAGTTAGATTTTTTAATTGGGGGGGTCAAAATCTGAGAAGCAGAACCGCAAAGTAGTACAAGGGGGTCCAAAATCTATTATACATATTTAAAAAAAACTTTATCATGTATAAATAATAATATTTTCCGTCGAAGAGGGTTCGGATGAATCCTATGTATGCTACTTCCGTCCTTAAAAGGAGCTTCTCTGATGCCACCTCCTTTGTTCTCATCTTGCAAACTTTGTCATCAAATATAAGAACTGGAATTTCCTCATAGGATAATCTATCCTTATTCCCATCATTTTCAGTTGGTACAATCAATGAAGGATCACCCATGCACTTCTTCAACATGGAGACATAAAATACTGGACGAAGAAGTGCTAAAACTTGTGGTAGCTCTAATTCGTAAGCTACATCGCCAACTCTCTTTGATATTTATAAGACCACTGTACCGGGGACTAACTTTCCCCTTCTTACCAAACCTCATAATACCCTTCATGGGTGAAACATTCAGATATACCCAATCGTCCACTTCAAACTCCTACGGTCTTCTCCTAGCATCTTTGTAGAACTTTTGGCAACTCTGTGCCACTTTCAATCCCTCTTGAATAACCTTTACCTTCTCAATGGCTTGGTGAACTAGATTTGGTCCTATAACCCTGGTTTACCAACTTCAAACAATCTAATAAGATATCAACATCTTCTCCCATAAATATCTTCAAATAAAGCCATTTGGATGCTCGAATGATAGTTGTTCTTATCAGCGAACTCAATGAGAGATAAGTGATCATCCTAATTCCCCTTGAAAAATCATACAATCCCTAAAAATATGTTTTAAGGTATGGATAGTACGCTCTTCTTTCCCATATGTTTTAGGATGGAAAGCAGTTCTTAAGTTTACCTTTGAAACCATACCTTTTTGAAAGACTTACAAAACTTATATGTAAATTGTGCACCTCTATCTAAAATTATCGACACTAGGACTCCGTTAATTCTCACAACCTCCTGAATGTATAATTTCACATAATCCTCTGCCAAGTGAGTGATTTTTACGTGCAAGAAGTGGGTGGATTTTTGTCATTCTATCGAGAATCATCGAAATTGAATCATTATGACTGCAAAACCTTAGCAAGCCTGTGATGAAGTCCATAGTATTCATATCCCACTTCCATTCTAGAATTTCCATATCCTGAGCCAACACTACATGCCTTGGTGTTTTACTTTCACTTTTTTGCAATTCAGGCACTTGGCAACAAACTCAACAATGTCTTTCTTCAATACCTTCACACCAATAAACCTCTATCAAATCTCGGAATATCTTGTGGAACCCGGATGAATGGATTATCTGCTGCAGTTATGAGCCTCCTCCATAATCCTCTCTTGGAGTCCATCAACCCTAGGTAGAAACAATCTACCCTGATACTTTTACATACCATCTTCCCCTTGTTGAAAAACCAATAATCTTTGCTTATGAGCATTGGGTATATGTCTTTCTTCTCTTTCACTTCTGACACTAATGATGACTCAACCCCATTGGTCACCACTATTCCTCCTTCTGTGGAATCCATAAGTCTGTCTCACGACATGGAAGTAGGTGTGCCTCTTTGGCTGACTCCCTCTTTTCTTCCTCAACATGGGCGATACTTCCTATTTATAATCTACTTGAAACATCAGGAACCACATTAGCTTTACATGGGTGGAACTTCCCATATCTAACTTGCTTAAAACATCAACAACCACATTAGCCTTAACTAGGTGGTAAAGAATACTCATGTCATAATCCTTGAGTAACTCTAACTACCTCCTATATTTGATATTTAGCTCCTTCTAGGTAAACACATACCATAAGATCTTATGATAAGTGAATATGTCAACATGAACACCATACAAATAGTGACGCCATATATTCAAGGAGAAAACTACAACAACCAACTCTAAGTCATGGGTTGGATTAGTCTTCTTATGAACCTTTTATCCTTGTCATTCTGCATTAACACGCAACCCAAACCGACTCTATATAAATCACAGTGCACTACAAAATCTTCAGTACCTTCTTGTAAGGTTAACACTGGGGTAGTAGCCAACCTCTTTTTCAACTCCTGACATATTTTCTCACAAGCTTCAAACCATTGAAACTTAACTGTCTTCTGAGTCAACTTTGTCAAAGGATAAAAAAATGACGAAAAACCCTCAACAAACCTTCTATATTAGCCTGCCAAACACAAGAAACTCCTTATATTAGTCGGAGACATGGATCTAAATAATTCTGAAGTGCTTGTATCATTTAGGTGTAAACTCTAATTCCATCATCGGAAACTATGTGGACCAAAGACTTAATCAAAAACTCACACTTGGAAACATGGCATACAACTCTTTATCATTCAATCTTTGAAAGACTATCCTGAGATGACTAGCTTGATATTCTTCATTCTTTAAATAGATTACTATGTAATCATTGAATACTATAACAAGCATATCTAAATAAGCCTTGAAGACTGTGTTTATAAGATCTATGAAAGTTGTTGGTGCATTGGTCAAACCAAAAGACATAATCGAAAACTAATAATGCATTTATCTAGTTTTAAAGGATTTATTTGTAATGTCACTTTCCCTAACCCTTAATTTATGTTAGCAGATTTGAGATCAAATTTTGAGAAACAGGTGGCACCCTAAATCTAATATAAAAAATCATCTATCCTTGGGAGAGGATTCTTATTCCTTATTGTAACCTTATTCAATTGGCGATAGTCTACACACATCCTAAGGGAACCATCTTTCTTTCTTACAAACAAGAATGGAGCATCCCATGTTGAGATACTTGACCTAATAAAACCTTTATCTAACAGATCTTTCATCTATTCTTTCAACTCTTTTAACTCTGTTGTTGCAATTCCATATGGTTAAATTGAGATAGGACGAGTATCTAGAATGATTTCTTTGCCGAGGTCATTTCTCTCTCAAGAGGAACTCCAGGTAGATCATCAGGAAATACTTCTCGAAACTCCTTTACTATAGAAACTGACTTAACAGAAGGTACCTCAGCACTTGAGTAATTAACTCGTACAAATTGATAGATACACCCCTTTGATACTAACTATCTCACCTTGAGGTACGAAATGAAACGATCCTTAGGCTTTACTAAACTACTACTCCACTCTATGACTAGATTGTTAAGAATCTAAAAATTGACAACTCAAGTTCTACAATCTATTGGTGTATAATATGAACGAAGCCAGTCTGAACTAGAATGACATAAAAATCTAACATGTCAAACTCTATTAGGTAATGCATGGTGTTGCTATGAAAAATACAAATAGGACAATCACAATAGAATCTTTTCGCTAGAATAGAGTCTCCAACAGGGGCTAGCTCTTGAGAAATATACCCACTTCTGTCCTTTTTGATTATAGGTTCATCCAAGTTTGTAGACCGATTGTAGAAGAAGTTAAACCTTATTTGCAAACATAAGGCGATTACAGTAAGCGATAAACTTTGTCAGTTATATAGCACAGAATAAAAACCAAATGTAATGCCTTTGATCTACTCGCATAAATTCATGTACCCCTCCTTGATGCTTCAGTAGCATGAACGTTCATGCACGCAGATAACAAGAGTACTGATCCCGTCACTCCGAACGGCACTGTATCTTCGTTGTACACTTGTCATCGTCTTTCAACTCCTTCGTGCTGGTTTTTGGTGATTGGCATTCCCTTGTCTCTTCCGTACCGACGGATCTCACTTATTTATTATTTCATTTATTGGCTATGTAGACTATTTTTTGTTGTGGATCTTCTGGGTCTCTATGTTTTCCATTCATTGACCTTCTATTGTGTATGGATGTTTCCATCTCTCTCGAGCTCATAGAAGACAGTCAGTAGTTAAGAGGTTCTGCTCCATTTTTTTTAATTAGTACCACATATCTTGTTGAACTTCAGTTACCCTAGTGGCCCGTTAGATAATTTCAATGTCTCTAAAGCTAAGTATTTGATTACATATGAGTTAAATTTATATTTTGTTATGCTAGTTGAGTTAAGTTCCGGCTAAGAAACAACCCCACAAAGAACAGGTCAAGGGTTTGCTAGAGGTTAGCCAGGGTTCTAGACTGTCACCCATATCCACGGTTTAGGCTCGGTATGTGACATAAATAGTCTAAACATAATTAAATAAAAAATATAATAATGAAAATATTAGATTAGATAAATTTTTTGACCAATTCAAAAAGATAAAAAAATTTAATAACTAAAATAAAAATATGATTAAGGAAAGAAACACTAACTTATTATTAAATTTACTAATTAAATGAAAACCTCTATATTTTTCTACCCATGGTCATTTAGTTTAAAACAATGAAAACCCAAATTAACTAAAACCTCGATGTAATCCTCGATTTTTTTCCGAGTTCAAATATTTCGCCATAAAACTAATAAGTAAGATTAAATTTTCGTATTTTATGTAAATTTTAAATATACTGACATAATAAAATAATGTTCTAAGACTTTAAATTCGGTTTCGTCAAAAAAAAAAATTCCACGTTGTACTAAAAATTTCATAAATTATCTAATTATTGCCGATCATTCGAAAGCGAAAAAGCTTATAGATCAATAAATTAAATGTTATCTTCTTGTAACGGACCTGTTTAGCATTGAGCAAGGAGATTTATTCTGGAAACTGGCAGAGGTGACGGAAGGGCCACGACGCGACAGTCAAGGGTTGGTTACGAATGTGAACCGTCGTGAGGTGCGATTTCAAAAACACTTAGAAAATCTGAAATGGGGGTAGGAACAATCGACTCTTTGAAGCGTGAAGGAGCATGGCAGGGACGGACCGTCGCAAGCTCTCGCACGGCCAGCCAACAGCCATCCACTTAAAAACCGAGTTGTGATTCTTCGCTTAGCATGGCGACGGACAGGGGGACGGCCTCCAGGCCGACGGCCACGTCACGGGCTAGCGAATCCTATAGTTCCGGTTTATTGTTTTCTTTTTGCAGCTTTCTTTATAGTTTTTAAGTTTTTAAAGGGCCGGTTTTGCCTATCCTGCGGTTTTGCAGGATATATTTTTTTAGTTAGAGGGCTTAATGTTACTTATAAGTCTAATTAATTTGGGGTATTAATTTTAAAAGAGCCTTCTGGTAACCTACGTTAATAGTTCGTTGGGTGTACTTCTGCACTTTCATTTTTAATTATATACTAATTAGGGGTAAGAAAGAGGGTTTGAATAAGAAAAAAATAGAAAGAGAAAGAACAAGACAGAAAGAAAAGAGAGGGAGAACGAGTAGAGAGAGAGAGGAGGAACGAAGGAGGACAACAAGCAAATTGAGGAATTGCTTGGCATGATCCCGATTCTTCGGGGGAGGTAGGGTATGGTTTTTTTTTTACACTATACGTAGTAGTAACACTCTTATAGCGAATGATATGTGTTGAGTAGTATAGTATTATTAAGGTCTTCTATTATGTTTAATTGCGTTGATATGCATGATGTGATTTATATTATAGATGCATGTTGTGATTTAAAATAAGCATGATGAAGCTATGAATATTAAAATATAAAGAAACCTATTAATTGTTTTTTAATGGATGATGCCTTGGTATAAAAAGACGGCTTGATAAAGTTATAATGAGAGATGATGCTTGGTGTTTAAAAGAAGGCTTGAATAAATTATATAATGAGATTGATTGTGCCTTGGTTGTAAAAGAAGCTTGAGAATTAGGGGATCGGGTGCCACGTTCCGGGTACAGGATAGAAATAAGGATCGGGTGCCACGTTCCGGTACCAGGTATAGAAATAGGGGATCGGAGTGTCACGTTTCCGACCCCGAGATAGTATATGAGGATCGGAGTCCGTCAGACACCAGGATAGTATATGGATCGGGTGGCACGTTCGGGTACCAGGATAGAATATGAGGATCGGAGTGTCAGCGACACCGGATAGTAATGGACGGGTGCCAGTTTTTGGGATCCCAGGATAGATATGAGGATCGGAGTGTCCGTTCCGCACACCGGATAGAATGAGGATGGATGTGTCAAGGTCGACACCAGGATAGAATGAGGAGCGGAGTGTCACGTACCGACACGAGAGTGAATAATATAATGAATCTGAAAGATACTAATATACTCAATCTAAGAACATGTTTCCCAAACGAGTATGATGGAGGAGGCGTGAGTCCTCATTGATGTGCTGTGGTGTTGTAACCAAGGATTATGGTAATTGTAAATGCTGCATGCTAAGGATATTAGTTGATTTTATGATGTTACTTGATTATATACTGTTTTCTATTTTTGAGTTGGCCGATGATACCTACTCAGTACTTGTGGTTGTACTGACCCCTACTTTTTATGTTTTCCTTTTGTTATTTGTGGAGTGCAGCACACCGTGTCGTCATCTTCTTCGACTCAACAGTAGTTCAAGCCAGTCTTCGTCAACACCGGATCGTCAGGGTGACTAACGCTTCTAGCTTGGACTGGATCTCCTTCCTCATGTCTTGATGCCTGAAGTTTTCGGCATAGACTAGCTTTTATTTGTTTTTTATCTTCTTAGAATCTCTTAGTTTAGTAATTTGATCATAGATGTTCTTGTGGTGATGACTTCCAGATTTGTGGGATTAATAGAAGTTGAATTTTAGAAGTTATTGAATTGTCTTTTATTTATGAGTTTAAGTCTTCTGCATTACTTTATGTTGATATTAAATTGAAATGGTAAGGTTAGATTAGTTGGTTCGCTCACATAGGAGGGTTAAATGTGTGTGCCAGTCGCGGCTCGGTTTTGGGTCGTGACACTTGGTATCAGAGCCTTAGGTTCGTTGGTCTCATCACACAAGAACAGGTCTAGTAGGGTCTTAAAGACGTTAGGGGGACCGCCTTTACTTTTCTTTGAGAGGCTATAAGACTTTAGAAAATTCTATTCTTTCTTTCCTTCTTTCGTGCTATTACTTGGATCCATTGGTATCTAGGTGATACAAATTGGTATCTGACCATCTTCACTCTATTTCGCAGATGGTTAGAATAGAGCAACGACTACGCCAACATCAACATCAGCAAGACAAGATGCATCTGAGCCAGCCACTGGGGCCTGTAGCTCGAAGTGGAACAGTGGCAAGAGGCCGCGGTAGAGGTCGTGGGAGGACGTCCTCTAGAGGGAGAGGACGAGAACCTATCCATCTGGTGCTAGGGCGGTGACTCCTCCACCGACTGAGGAAGTAGTAAGAGATGGGAGGATGGGGAGAATGAACAAGTACCAAATGAGGAAATGCCACCCCAACCTACCCCAGAGATGATCAATCAGGTTCTCGCTTTCTTAGTGGGTTGTCTGATCAGGGTCAGGCACCCCCATGTTTTCTGCACCAACACCTCTGGTTTCAAAGTTATAACATGCAGCCACTATGGCTCCTCGTATGGATGCCTCACTGGACATAGGCACGTTTCCCACGTCTGACTACTGGGCCTATAATGACAATGATCAGCATGAACTTTTTAGTAAGTTCTTGAAATTGAAACCTCCAGTCTTCAGGGTGCAGATCTGAGGATGCTTACGATTTTCTGGTTTGACTGTCATGAGCTACTACACGATGGGTATAGTAGAACGGTTTGGTGTTGAGTACATGAGCTATCAGTTTCAAGGAAACGCCAAAATGTGGTGGCGGTCACATGTTGAATGTCAACCAACAGAGGCACCCACCTATGACTTGGGGCCTCATTCTCTAGTTTGTTTATGGAAAAGTATCCCCCGTACTTTGAGGGATAGGAAAAGGGATGAGTTTTTGAGCCTAGAGCAAGGTAGGATGTCGGTCAATGCATATGAGGCTAAGTTTCGTGCACTATCCAGATATGTCACCCAACTATGTTTCAGTATACAAGAGCGGATTCGCCGTTTTGTGAAGGGTTAGGTCAGAGTTGCGAATTTCCCTTACAGGTAGCGGCTACGGCAAAATCCTTCCAAGAAGTGGTAGATTTCGTAGTAGAGGTGGAAGGAGTGAAGCCAGATGAATTCACCACGGCGTCGACATCAAAGAGGTTTCGAAAGGAGGTGAGTTTAATGTTTTTACTCTAGAGGACAGGGTTCCGGAGGTTACTCAGTTCGACCCGTTCAGTCTTCACTACAGACTGTAGTTGGGGGTCCACCTCAGACCGGTCAACATTTCTCTGAGAGACCTATGCGTGAATCTAGAGAGTGTTATGGGTGTGGGGAGACTGGGCATATCAAGAGGTATTGTCCAAAACAGAGTGATAGACCCCCAACAGTTAGAGGTAGAGGTGGTCATGGCAGAGGCCGTTATTCCGGAGGACGTGGTGGTCGAGGTAATGGTGGTCACCAAAATGGCCGGGGTGATGGGCAAACTGGAGCCACTACGTCGCAACATGGTAGGGGCAACGGACAAACAAACGAAAGGGCCCATTGTTATGCTTTCCCTGGGAGATCAGAGGCGGAGACATCTGATGCTGTCATCACAGGTAATCTTCTGGTTTGTGATTGCATGGCTTCCGTATTGTTTGATCCTTGATCCACATTTTCTTATGTATCTTCCCTCATTTGCTAATGGTCTAAATTTACATTGTGAATTACTTGATACGCCTATTCGTGTTTCTACTACTCCGGGGGTGAGTCTGTGGTAGTTGAAAAGGTATATAGGTCTTGTTTGGTGAACTTTGTGGGGAGTAACACTTATGTAGATTTGGTTATCTTAGAGATGGTTGATTTTGATGTAATTCTGGGTATGACTTGGCTTTCTCCGCAATTTGCGATCTTGGATTGTAATGCTAAAACTGTGACGTTAGCCAAGCCTGGGACAGATCCGTTAGTGTGGGAGGGTGACTACACTTCCAATCCGGTGCGTATAATCTCCTTTCTTCGTGCTAAGAAAATGGTTAGTAAAGGGTGTTTAGCTTTCTTGGCACATCTCAAGGATGACACTACCCAAGTACCTTCGATTGAGTCGGTTTCGGTGGTCAGTGAGTTTCTTGATGTATTCCCTGCAGATCTTCCGGGTATGCCCCCAGATAGGGATATTGACTTCTGTATTGATCTTGAACCGGGTACTCGCCCCATTTCTATACCCCCTTATAGAATGGCCCCCGTGGAGTTAAGAGAGTTAAAAGCTCAACTTCAAGAGTTGTTGAGCAAAGGCTTCATTAGACCAAGTGCATCTCCTTGGGGTGCTTCGGTTTTGTTTGTAAAGAAGAAAGATGGGAGTTTTCGGATGTGCATAGACTACCGGCAGTTGAATAAGGTGACCATAAAGAACAAGTATCCTCTTCCTCGCATTGATGACTTGTTCGATCAGTTACAAGGTGCGTGTGTCTTCTCTAAGATTGACTTGAGATCCGGTTATCATCAATTGAAAATACGAGCAACGGATGTGCCAAAGACTACTTTTAGAACCAGGTATGGGCATTACGAATTTGTAGTGATGTCTTTTGGTCTTACGAATGCCCCTGCTGCGTTCATGAGTTTGATGAACGGGATTTTTAAGCCATATTTAGATCTCTTTGTGATTGTATTTATTGATGATATACTGATATACTCCAAGAGTAAGAAGGAACATGAGGAGCATTTGAGAATGGTATTGGAAATGTTGAGGGAGAAAAAGCTTTATGCCAAGTTCTCTAAGTGTGAGTTTTGGCTAGATGAAGTGTCCTTCTTGGGGCACGTGGTTTCTAAGGATGGAGTGATGGTGGATCCCTCTAAGATCGAAGTAGTGAAAAATTGGGTAAGACCTACTAATGTGTCAGAAATAAGGAGCTTTGTTGGGTTAGCTAGCTACTACCGCCGATTTGTCAAGGGATTCTCTTCTATTGCTTCCCAACTGACGAACTTGACTAAGCAAAATGTTCCATTTGTATGGTCGGATGAGTGTGAGGAAAGCTTTCAGAAGCGCAAGACTCTGTTGACTACTGCACCAATTCTCACCTTGCTAGTGGAAGGTAAGAATTTCATTGTCTATTGTGATGCATCCTATTCGGGTTTGGGTGCAGTACTAATGCAAGAGAAGAATGTGATTGCTTATGCTTCAAGACAATTAAAGGTGCATGAACGTAATTATCCGACCCATGATTTAGAGTTGGCTGCAGTGGTGTTTGCATTAAAGCAATGGAGACACTACTTATATGGGGTTAAGTGTGAGGTCTATATGGATCATCGTAGTCTACAGTATGTCTTCACTCAGAGAGATTTGAATTTGAGACAGAGGAGATGGATGGAACTACTGAAGGACTACGACATCACTATTTTGTATCATCCAGGGAAGGCGAATGTTGTAGCGGATGCTTTAAGTAGAAAGGCGGGAAGCATGGGTAGTCTAGCTCACTTGCAAGCTTCTAGGCGCCCATTGGCTAGAGAAGTTCAGATTCTAGCTAACGACCTTATGAGATTAGAAGTAAATGAGAAGGGAGGATTTTTAGCTTGTGTGGAGGCAAGATCTTCTTTTCTTGACAAGATCAAGGGAAAACAGTTTGATGACGAGAAACTAAGCCGAATCCGAGATAAGGTGTTGCAAGGAGAGGCTAAAGAAGCGACAACCGATGAGGAAGGTGTTTTGAGGATTAAGGGAAGGGTATGTGTACCCCGCGTCGATGATTTGATCAATACTATTTTGACAGAGGCTCATAGTTCAAGGTATTCGATACATCCGGGTGCAACCAAGATGTACCGTGACCTAAAGCAACACTTTTGGTGGAGAAGAATGAAGCGTGATATTGTGGATTTTATTGCCAAATGTCCAAATTGTCAACAAGTAAAGTATGAACACCAAAGGCCCGGAGGAACACTTCAGAGAATGCCCATTCCGGAATGGAAATGGGAGAGAATTGCAATGGACTTCGTGGTTGGTCTTCCAAAGACATTGGGCAAGTTCGACTCCATTTGGGTGATTGTGGACAGATTAACTAAGTCTGCTCATTTCATTCCGGTTAAGGTGACTTACAATGCAGAGAAGTTAGCCAAACTTTACATCTCAGAAGTTGTTCGATTGCATGGAGTTCCACTGTCCATCATATCAGATAGAGGTACGCAGTTTACTTCTAAGTTTTGGAGAACATTGCATGCCGAATTAGGTACTAGGTTGGACCTTAGTACTGCATTTCACCCTCAGACCGATGGTCAGTCTGAGCGAACAATTCAAGTGTTGGAGGATATGCTTCGTGCGTGTGTGATAGAATTTGGTGGCCATTGGGATAGCTTCTTACCCTTAGCAGAGTTTTCATACAATAATAGCTATCACTCAAGCATTGATATGGCTCCATTTGAAGCATTGTATGGTAGGAGATGTAGGTCCCCCATTGGTTGGTTTGATGCATTCGAGGTTAGGCCTTGGGGTACTGATCTTTTGAGAGATTCGATGGAGAAAGTGAAGTCCATTCAAGAAAAGCTTCTAGCGGCGCAAAGTAGACAAAAGGAATATGCAGATCGAAAGGTTAGAGACTTAGAGTTCATGGAGGGTGAACAAGTCTTGTTGAAAGTTTCACCAATGAAAGGGGTGATGCGGTTTGGTAAAAGAGGCAAGCTAAGCCCAAGGTACATTGGTCCCTTTGAAGTACTTAAGCGAGTAGGGGAGGTGGCTTATGAGTTAGCCTTGCCCCCAGGGCTGTCCGGAGTACATCCGGTATTCCATGTGTCGATGTTGAAAAGATACCATGGGGATGGAAATTACATTATCCGTTGGGATTCAGTTTTGCTTGATGAGAATTTGTCCTATGAGGAGGAGCCTGTTGCTATTTTAGATAGAGAAATTCGCAAGTTGAGGTCAAGGGAGATTGCATCTATCAAAGTTCAATGGAAGAATCGACCCGTTGAAGAAGCCACTTGGGAGAAGGAGGCAGATATGCGAGAAAGATACCCACATCTGTTTACAGATTGAGGTATTCCTTTTCGCCCTTGTTTTCCTTCTTGTGATCGTTCGGGGACGAACGATGGGTAAATTGGTATCTATTGTAACGACCTGTTTAGTCGTTTTGAGCAACAGATTTTATTCTGGAAAAACTGGCAGAGGTGACGGAGGCCACGACGGACCGTCACGGGTACGACGGACCGTCGTGGAGGTGTCGTTTCAAAACACTTAGAAAATCTGAAATTGGGTACTGAAAATCTACTCTCTGAACGTCGTGACGGAGTGGCAGGACGGACCGTCGCAGTCTCGACGGCCCGTCACAGGCCATCCACTTAAAAACGAGTCTCTGTAGCATGCGACGGACAGCAGGACGGACCGTCGCAGGAGCGACGGCCCGTCACGGGCTACGCAATCCCAGTTTGGGTCGGATTTCTTTATACGTTTTAAGGGACGTTTTTGACTATTCCTACTGTAATTATAAAGTTAGAGGGTTAATGTTAATAAGTCTAATTACTTGGGGGTTAAAAGAGGTAACCTTAAGTTAATTAGTGGGTTATTATTGCCATCTTTCATTCTTAATTATATACTAATTAGGGTAAAAGAAAGAGGGTTTGAATAAGAAAAATAGAAAGAACAAAGACAGAAAGAAAAAGAGAGGAGAACGAGTAGAGAGAGAGAGGAACGAAGAGGACAACAAGAAATTGAGGAATTTGCTTGCTTGATCACGATTCTTCGGTGGAGGTAGGTTATGGTTTCTTTTACACTATCCGTAGTAAACTCTTAATAGCGAATGATATGTGTTGAGTAGTATTATTAAGTCTTCTATATGTTTAATTGCGTGTATGCATGATGTGATCTTATATATATATGCATGATTGTGATAAAATAAGCATGATGAAGCTATTGAATCTTAAATCTTAAAGAAAACCCTAATTCACTTGTTAATGATGATGCCTTGGTATAAAAGAAGGCTTGATAAATTATATAATGAGATTGATGATGCCTTGGTGTAAAAGAAGGCTTGATAAATTATATAATGAGATTGATGATGCCTTGGTGTAAAAGAAGGCTTGATGAATTAGGGGATCGGGTGCCACGTTCCGGTACCAGGATAGAAATAGAGGATCGGGTGCCACGTTCTGGTACCAGGATAGAAATAGGGGATCGGAGTGTCACGTTCCGACACCAGGATAGAATATGAGGATCGGAGTGTCACGTTCCGACACCAGGATAGTATATGGATCGGATGCCACGTTCCGGTACCAGGATAGAATATGAGGATCGGAGTGTCACGTTCCGACACCAGGATAGTATATGGATCGGGTGCCACGTTCCGGTACCAGGATAGAATATGAGGATCAGAGTGTCACGTTCCGACACCAGGATAGAATATGAGGATCGGAGTGTCACATTCCGACACCAGGATAGAATGAGGAGCGGAGTGTCACGTACCGACACGAGAGTGAATAACATAATGAATCTTGAAAGATACTAATATACTCAATCTAAAGAACATGTTTCCCAAACGAGTATGTTGAGGAGGCGTGAGTCCTCATTGATGTGCTTGGTGTTGTAACCAAGGATTATGGTAATTGTACATGCTGCATGCTAAGGATATTAGTTGATTTTATGATGTTACTTGATATATATACTGTTTTCTATTTTGAGTTGGCCGATGATACCTACTCAGTACTTGTGGTTGTACTGACCCCCTACTTTTATGTTTTCCTTTTGTTTATTTGTGGAGTGCAGCAAACGTGCCGTCATCTTCGACTCAACAGTAGTTCAAGCCAGTCTTCGTCACACCGGATCTTTAGGGTGAGCTAACGCTTCTAGCATGGACTGGATCTCCTTCCTCATGTCTTGATGCCTTGAAGTTTCGGCATAGACTAGCTTTTATTTGTTTTAGCTTCTTAGAATACTCTTAGTTTAGTAATTTCATCATAGATGTTCTTGTAGTGATGACTTCCAGATTTTGGGGAATTAATAGAAGTTGAATTTTAGAAGTTATTGAATTGTCTTTTATTTATGAGTTTAAGTCTTCCGCATTACTTTATGTTGATATTAAATTGAAATGGTAAGGTTTAGATTAGTTGGTTCGCTCACATAGGAGGGTAAATGTGGGTGCCAGTCGCGGCTCGGTTTTGGGTCGTGACACTTCTAAAAGTATTATTAAATATGTAATTGTTACATCATGTCGTAAAAAAGATCTAAATTTAGAAAGAACTAAATTGAAAATAGCCAAATTTGAAATTTAGCTAGTTATGTTTGAGTTGCGAGTTTTGGGTCAACTTCAAACGACCATAACTTTCAGGGATGAGTTACGTCACACCCCATATCCTAGACATGCCAAATTACAGAAAATAGAAGCTCCAGGTGCCACCGACGGGCAGCACCCACAGAATATAGGGAGACCCACGGACTATAGGTGGGGTTCGTGAATGGCCACCTGCAACCCTCTCCCGAAGAGCCCCAAAAAATGTCAAAGTTTTGACCCACGACCAAACCCACGGACCCTTAGGTAGACCACGAGCTGTGGTTTTTTACCCATGGATCGAGACCCTCAGGACCCTTTCTCCGAAGGCATTCAATAGTTGAAAGGACGGACCGTCGGTCAGACTATTGGCTAGCCTTAAAAACTTTAAGTCAGGGGTCATTTGGTCTTTTCCCTATGCATTGGACCCCAAAGTACATCGTTTTAGTTAGTTTTATCCTAGTTACTTGATCAGAAATTACCCTAGTCAACTAAATCTCCAAAAATTCATCAAGTTGAATGAGCAAAAGGCGAAAGAGTCGACCAACCCAATTCCAAGAAGACAACAAGGTTTCCTCCAATTCCAACTCAAAAATCAAAAGATTTCTCTCAAATTCCACACCAGGTGTGGGATTTCACTTGTGAGTTCCTTTAACCCATTGGGTCCCTAGATTTCTTGATTCTCTATATCATGTTTAGACCTAGGGTTTCTAGCATTTCAGATTTATGTTGTGATTCAAATGTCATACAAACTCAAATCAGAGTAGTGTGTGTTTGGGACATTTTGCTTAGTTCTTGCATGAAATTCAGAACCCTAGTTGTGTAGATTTGTTTAGCTCATGAATTACACTTGTTAAGTAAATTTAAATAGTTATCCATGATCTTGTTAAGAAAGTTTCTTTATCAATATATTAATGTTACATTTTCTGTTAGCATGTCAATGTTTTGAGTTATTCCTAGAAATTCATTCAGCATATGTTGCTTACTTAATCAGTTGGGAGTAGAAAATTTTTATTATGTATGAGGCATTTCATGTCATACTTGTATGAGGCATTGTTTGATTGACAAATGGACATGAATGAGATTCATTTGCCAAGCTAATAAAGGGACATCTTTAAGTCTCCTTTGTCATTTTTATGCCCCTTGTTGAATATATTGTGTTTTAATTTTTTTAAATATGTTTTTCTTTTTTAAGATTATTGTTATCATGCATTTTAAGAATTTATTTCTTGATTTAACTAGTTTATGTTTTCCATTTTTACGTACTAGAATTTTTATTTAAATTTTACGATCATTATATAAGTTTTTAGTTTATTATTTTAATATTATTTCTCTTTTTTTATGTTAATTTATTCTATTATAATAAAATTTGTTTGAAAATTATTTTTTAGTTTATAAAATAAAGATATAATAGGTTTTCTAATCCTAACAATTATTTTTTATAAAAAATTATAAATAAAGTTTGTAAAATTACAAAAATTTGTTTAAGGAATAAACTATTAAAATTATTATTTATATTTATAATTTCATAATAAATGTGTAATAAAAGTTAATAAACAAAATATTAATTAAATTTCACCTACCTTGAATTTTAAGAATAAAAATATCGTATAAATTGACGAAAATAATATGTATTTATGTTGGTGTTTATGGATGTATTTCCTTTTTGAGTTCCATGACAATAGTTTCAAAACTTATATAATTGTTTTTCAAGATCATTGATGTTATTTCCGTTATATTTACTTATTGAAGAGTATTTGTGGATTGAAGTGTGTTTGGATTATGAAAATGTTGAGAGAAAAATAAAAGAACATATTAAATTTCTACCTTCTTTATTGTCATATTAATAATCTATTTTTTTTATAATTTCTTAATAAATTATAAACAGAATAATAGTTTTACTAATCTACACTTTTTTGGGTAACTTTATAAATTTTATTTATACTTTTATAAATAATTAATTGTTATCATAAAATAGAAAATTGTAATTAATTATATCTTTGAAAATTAAAATTATTTTATATAACTATTTTCAACAATATAAATTATCAATATCGAAATAGAAAAATCACATCAAAATGTTAAAAATAAAATGAGTCAGGCAAGATCTCTTGAATTTCATATTTTTCATGAATAAAGTTATTTAAGTATGAAATTTGGAACAATTGTTAGAAAACCAAAGGAAAAAAAAGAGTAAGAAAAATAATGAAGAGAAAAAATAATTTAAAAGAAAGAGAGAAAAAGAGGAGTTTGGTCAATTTCCGAAAATAAATCCACTTGGCAAATTATGAATGAGCCTTATACAACTTTTGTCTGCCACATCATATTTGTGCCTCACACATAATAAAATTTTTCATCGAGAGTACGCCTAATACCAAGTGGACTAAGGATTAGTCACCCTCGTAGTCCAAAAACTACTTGCCCCCATAGGATAAGTCCCATATGAGGGCAACATATTTATTGATCATGTCAGTATGCCTTTATACCCTGGCAAGGTGTATTGGGTCCTCTAAATGAGGCGATACATCGGACTCCACAGATAGATCTCGTGGTTTTATGTCGATTACTAGTGGCTCCCACAGTCAGATTCTAGTGTATTGACTAGGTTCTCAATTATAGTTCAGAATTCAGTCTCAGGTCATTACGTTCAATTAGTGCAACATTCTGTATATTTCAATATTTCCCTCATGTTAAGATTATATCATTGCTCTTATTTCTTTGTTCAATTATGTATACTGTTCAGCTTTATCCTATCTTGCATGCTCAATACCATTCAAGTGCTAATGCATACTCTATGCTACATCTTCTCGTGATATAGGTTCATTTTCCCGGCATTTAAATTATGCATAGGTTTGTTCTCGATCTCCAGTTCAACAGTATTAGCTAGTGGTCATTTTTTATTCCTCGAGGACGATGGACATTTTTTAATGTATTTTCAGTCTTTCATTTTCAATTTTGTTAGAGTTAGTTGGGGACCTGTCCCATCATCTCTAGTCATTTAGATAATTATATTTAGACATAGTTAGATTCAGTTTTAGTTGAGTTTGATCTTTCGGTTGTCATTAAACTTAGTTAATTATATATTAAGACTTAGAATGGGTATTCCCCGTCATTTCTCTTTATGTCATGTTATAATCTTCTTCATATATCTATCTAATTTTAGTTATCTTAGCATGATTATGATATGAGAACAGGGTTAGCAAGGGGTTATTCTTGATCCTTGGCCTCGTGTTAACGTCTAGGGGGTAGCCTCAGGGCGTGACAAACTTGGTATCAGAGCACTAGGTTTAAGAGTCCTAGGATGTCTGGAAAGCCGCTCTAAGTAGGGTCCGTTTCATGGGTTGAAGAGCGCCACGCATATGAGGGGGAGGCTATAAAGTGTTTCTAAGAAAAAATTTACTCTCTTGATGTTCTTATGTTGCGTGGGTATGATATCCTTTCTAATCCATCGCCATGCATTTCAGATCATGCCTCTTTTTAGATCTTATCCCAGGAATATTAATGCCTGCAACATTGACGCAATTTCTCCACCCCCAGATCACGAGGTTTCGAATGCAGAGTTTTGGAACAAATTTTGGCCCAGATTGTAGTTAACTAGAACAATCAGCAGGTTCGTGTTCCTGCAAATGTTAGTGGTAGATCAATGGCAACATGGGTCCGTGATTTTATTAGGATGAATCTACCTAAGTTTCTAGGGTCGCATGTTTGTGAAGATCTTCAAAACATAAATAGTCGCTTAACTATAGGAGTAGGTCTAAAATGGTATTTAACTACACACTTAACATATATAGTCCTTTAACTATTCAAAAACTTGCCAGCTTTCGTCTCTTAACTATACACTTACCGATTTTAGTTCCTTAACCATAATTTTAGTCCTTTAAGTATTCAAAAACTTATCAGATTTTGTCTTTGTCCATTTCTTTAATACAAATAGCTTAGGCTTATATAACCAATAATATTCATGAAATTAAATCTTTAACACATTTTTAAAGTTGTTTCTCAGATTTGTTCTTTGTCCATTTCTTAATACACATAACTTAGGCTTATAATAACAGAAATATTCATGAAATTAAATCTTTAACCCATTTTTAAAAGTTGTTCTCTATCCCCACCCTTTTTTCTTCAAACTACAGTCATAAAAAGAACAATAACATTTACGATTTAAAAGCAATTAATGAGGAAATAAGATATAAGTCCTAATTTTATTCAATAAAGGATAAAATTAAGAATATAATTGTTGTTAATGACTTGAAGTCGCACTCGAATATTTTGATTAGATTGAATTTTATTTAATTTACTCAAATTATTTACATAAAATTAAATGAATAGAATAATAAAATTTATCTATTTAAAAATAATTAAACAAATCACAAATATACTTTTTATAATTTGAATTTCTAAAAAATTAAACAAATTCCGCTCAATGAAGTCGTTGGAGTACAAACTTTGAATTTAAGGAAGAATAATTTTTTGTCTTTTTATAATAAAGTTTAGCATATTCAATTCATTAGTAGCCATAAATATGCTTCATTTTATCCTTTGTTGAATAAATTTAAGACTTATATTTTCTCTGCTCGTGAATTTTATTTTTAATCGTTATGGTTCTTCGCATAAGAAAATGAAGTGGATAGAGAGAAACAAAAAAAATGTCAAAAGATTTAGTTTCTCGAGATATGGACTCCATTAATATGAAACTAAGATATTATATTAAAAAAATAAAAAAGACCAAGCATGAAAAGTTTTTGAATAATTAAACGACTAAACCTGGTAAGTATCTGACAAGTTTTTGAATAGTTAAAGGACTATATCCGTCAAGTGTATTGTTAAGGGACCATTTTAGACCTACTCCAATAGTTAAAGGACTATTTATGTCATTTTATCTATAGAAGTAACTACAACTGATACGGTAGAGTTGGCATCCTACCAACTCAAGGATGTAGCTCACATTTGGTTCATGCAACCTGTAACTAAAGAGTGTTTTACTAGAGCTTTTTTGGACAGGTTCCTTCCAAGAGAGTTGAGGGAGGCTAAGGCTCAGGAATTCATGGACTTGAGGCAAGGTAACATGTCAGTCCAAGAGTCTGGACTTAAATTCATCAAACTCTCCAAGTATGCTCCACATATGGTTAGGGTTGGGAGTTCGGTTCTTCGGTTTGGTTTAGTTAAATTGTGGTTCGGTTCTTCGGTATTTGGTTTTAGAAAAGTGCACACCATATTTATACCAAACTAAGATCGGTTCGGTTCGGTTTTTTCTACTTTGATTTAATTTAGTTCGGTTTTTTATAAATTGGTTTTTCGGTGTGAATAAAAATAAAGAGGGAATAAGATAAAGTGCTAAGAGTTTCATCATTTGTTAATTGAAAATAGAGAAAAGACATAAGTCACCACTGAAGTTGTTACGTATTTTCAAAACGACACCTTAACTTTGAAAGTGTCCTATATCAGACCACAAATTTTTTTGATATCTTTGTAAATGGGTCATTTTAACACATTCCCTCATCTAGTTTGTGCGCGTGATGCTCACTCTTTTCAACCTGTTCAACCCGACCCGATTCTTTATTAAAGTAGAAAAGTCCTTTTTCTTCTTTGTTATTTTTCAGCTTTCTAAATTCTTCATATTTTCTTCTCTCTATCAAGATTTTTGGAGGAAGAAGAAATTGAATTTGATATTTTCGATCAAAATCTAATTACAAGATTTATGAGGGTGTCCCACCCAATATGACAAGATTAAGAGGATGGTTAACATTCAAGTATTATACAGTATGAAATACAAGTACTTCCAAACGTAAGCAGGATATGCACTAGTTCGCAATAATACAAGTACTACTCCAAAATAATATCAGCACGTGACTGAAAAAATTGTCCAACGACCATATCAATATTTGGTGCTCCAATTTAATCTTTTTCGCATACGTCCAATTGCTTCATCATTTAACATGCATATGAATACTTCAGGCAAGGACATCTTGGCAATAAAATCACATAAAAGGTAGTAGTATCAAAGACCTACAATCTCTTTAAATTTGTGATGTTCTAAAGGTATTAAGGCTCCAAGCCAGACATATGTACTGTCTCTTGGATAAGCTTTTATAAGAGGTTGAATGGAACTATTTTGATAAAATCAAGGAACTCGGAAACAAGAGAAAAAGGAAAACAAATCTTAGGTAGCCTACTTAGAGGAGAAAGAAGATCGATAAATCATCATAATTTCTACCTTTTTCTTTGTTACATTGTTTTCGTGAGTGGTGTATTTTCAGTTTAGCATTATTTGAGAAGACTCTCCGACACTTTTATCCTTCATTATTTTTTGTAATGAAATAGAATATGGTGTTTTTAGTAATACACAAGGAAAAATCTTTATGTTGAAAAATAAAAAAGAAAACGAATTTCTATCATATTGCGTTTGGGGAAGATGATGAATTCTTCAAAGAGAGAGTACCAATGTTGATCTTGCTTTTAAAAAAAAAAAAAGAAGATGACATCATGAAAACAGGGCTACCAATGTCTCTTTTAGGTTTAAATTTGTTGGAAGATGATGAAATTAATTAAATAATTGATGATAAAGAAATAAAGTGACACATGTCACTTTTGAACTGGTTAATGGCATTTAAAAGATTGTGTCACGCGCCTCATGTGTGTGGTCACAACCCGAACGAGAGAATGGGTCAAAATGAGAGTTCAAGAAGAGAAAAGAGGAGAAAAGAGGGGTTATAATCCTATTAGTTTTTAGTAATATTTTAGGGGTTATAATCCTATTAGTTTCAGTTTTATAATCCTATTATACACTTAGGGTTTTAGTTGACAGTTCAAGAAGAGAAAAGAGGGGAGGATCAAGCGTTCGTTGAGATTCTTGCATGATGTCATGCATTTTCACCATGATTTTGGTATGTAATAGGTATGTAAGATTCCATAGTATTGGATTAGTTCACCCACAATCCAATTATGTTATTTTCTGCAAAATTTCATTCTTGTAGTTGAAAGATTAGAGTTCTTGATAGGTGTTCTTGAAGTTCATTAAAAATCTTGTTGTGTTGAGGTTTTGATAATTTGTTGAGATAAAATTAAGTAATTTTACTGTTGTTTTCAGTAGATGAGAGTTTAATTAATTTAAGTAATTGAATCCATGTGATTGTGAAAGAAATTGCTCGATTCTAGGCGAGTTAGGGTGAGAAAATGAGCAAGGAAGTTCAGCAAATTTTTTGGATAGGGCCTGGCATGATGCGCCTGCTATAGCGCCCCAAACCCCCCTCTGTACCCATAGACCCAGGGTCTCCTGCCCCATCCAGTTTCCCTCCGGGTTCTTTGTTTGAGTTCGTTTAAAGTGCACATTCACTCCTTTTTTTATTCTAACTAACCTAATCTACTTCTGCACACCTAAAATCATTCCTAACATGATCATAACCTTGAATTCATAAATCAAATTCAAGATAGAGTTAAGAGTTAAGTTTTGAGAATTCTTTCAAACATTCTAAGAAAGTCCCTTTGGATCCTTTTGTGAATTCTTCTACAACATTTAGTAACTTTATTCAAGACTCGAGCAAGTGAGAATGAGAGTGAGGAGAATGTATTCATGATTATACACTGCTAATACATCTTTTATATCATGAACAATAACTCTTAAATTCATAATTCACATTCGAGAGATAGTTAAGAGTAGAGTTCAAGAAAGCTTTTGAGTTCAATTGTGAATTCTTTGAGCTAAACTATCGATTTGAACTAAGATTTGAGTAAGTAAACATGGGAATGAGAAGGCTCCTACAAAATGAGTTCCTTATTGATATTTTTACCCTTGAGTCGAGTTGTTCAGGCCTATAACTTCCGCGTTAATTCCACAATTTGAGTATCTTTGAGAGGAGTAGCATCTGCAAATTCTAAGTCTTAAGTAATAAGTTTCTAACACATTTGAGTTTATGTTTCTAATAATGGGACCGTAACATGTTACCCATGAAGTCCTTGAGTTGAATTGTTTATGCCCATAATTCCGCATGAATCCTATAAGTCGAACATTCTTGAGATGAGAAGTGTTTTTGAGTCCTTAAGTTGATTAGTTCATGCTCACAATTCCGCATAAATCCTCCAATTTGAACATCATGAAATCATCCATAAACATGATATCATGAACCTTGAATTAATACTTCAATTCAAGGAAATTTAATAGTCAAGTCTAGAAGTTAAGGAGCAAGTCAAAGAGAAAATTATAAAGTTTTCAAAAGTCTTTCACCAACATTTTAACTTTATTTTAGGACTTAAGCTTTGAGTTGAGTAAAGAGTAAAAATAAAGTTTATTTCTTCAAAGATTATATGGGCACTAAGTATTCCCAACAGTAAATGATTTTTACATTTAAGATGAGAGGAAACTTCCAAAAGAATCCTCAAAATGTTTTCACATTTGAGAAAGAAAGGGAACATCGATTCCAAACGAGCTTGTAAGCTAAGTTTTGAGTAATTATCTCAAACCAAAGAAAGATTTTTGTTTTCCAAACTAATGAGGAAGTATATTTTGGGAGTAGTATTGAATACTGATATGGGAAACCGAGTTCAAATAACTGAAGTCTCCATAAACCATGTAGCCATCATAGGTAGTAAAGGATCATACTTTTTAGATGATCACTTAAGTTAAGCTAGTGGATCCAGTAAGTTAAGCGTTCTATATGACAACAAAGTATAGGACAATCCAGGCAATGTGGGAAAGACGTTGTATCACCACTTAGGTTCATATTGGTGGTTGTCTCATAAACAAACTCCCATAGCAGTAATTGTATTTTTCTTGACGAGGTTCTACTTAGTGTGAATGGGGGTATGAGACTTCATTAATTCATTCCACATGTTGACTTTGAGAGGGATCATGGTTTGTTTTTTTATGATACTATTATTATGAGTTGACATCATGTTTCAAACAATTTTACTTTTTCTTTATATTGCATTTATTTAAATTGTTGAACAATGAAATGAGTTAAGTTAAGTATTCATGAGTTGAGTATTTCAAGTCGAGTATCATATCTTTGGAGTTGACTCTCTAATCTTTGAGTCGAGTATCATATCTCCGAAGTTGAATATCACATCTCTGAGTTGAGTATCTTATCCTTCAGTACTTCTGAGTTGAGTAAGTTTGAGTATTGTTGAGTACGCTTGAGTATTATTCGGTTGAGTGAGTTGACAAAGGTAAGTATTTTTTTTTCATCAAGATTCAAGCTTATGTTATGTGTTAGAGTTCTTCTTACTTGCTTGTACATTCCACGTACTGAACCATTTGGCCTGCATCTTCTCATGATGCAAGCATAGGTATTTATGATCATCAACAAGATCTTTGTTGATTCATTCTATAGTTCAAGTTAGCTATGGTGAGCCTCCTTGCTCCAAGAGGATTTCATTTACTTTTCAATTATATAAGTTGTTAGGATGTCATGGGTCTTGTCCCGACTTTCATTATTGTCATTTAGAGGCTTCATAGATAGATGGTAGAGTTTCAGAAGTCTATACAATTTATTTTATGAAATATTTAAAAGACTTAAGTTGCCTATTTTATGGCAAGTTGAATACAATTATTTTTATTCAAAGTTTTTCATTTGAGTTAAAGTTTTGTGTTCAATTTCATGAATTCTATTTTGTTTCAAGCTTTTGCATGCCTAAGTTAGTCTTATGCTTGTAGTGAGCCAAGTTGAGTGTTTCTTCTGGACCAAAAATAGTTCTTAAGTTCCTTCCACGACAAGGGTGTAGACTATCGAATGTCTATGTAAAAGTAGACGTATAACCAAAGCTAGAATTCAGAGATGCCAATTGAAGCTTCCAATTTACTTCAAATAAATCTATGAAATCCAAACTCCAAGTCAATAGCACAAAATCTAAATATGAATTTTTGAGAGAACTAAAATTGAGAGATTCGATAAGATGTTCATGAAATAGTTTGTGAATTTGTTATTTAAATGAAAGAAAATGGGTATACATATAGTGTTAAGGAGTTAGAGAGGGGTGGAGGGCTGTCTTGAGCCATTTTGGGCCCCACCCCAATGGCTAGAAGGACCTAATTGCTTTATAATAACGTTCACCTAAAAAAATAAATTCAAATGGCCGTTGAACCGGATCAATTAGAAAGGTACCAGACAAGAACCGATTCTTAGCGAACTGGATTAACAACTATAGAGGACATTTTTGTAAAACATAAAAATTTAGCGTAAAATTTAAATTTTTAAAAGATCCCGAATAATGGAATTTGGCCGAAATACTAGTATTTGGGAATTTTGGTTATTTGCCAAATAATGACAATTGTATGAACAAATATTAATAGCCAAAAATATCCCCCAAATTTTACTTGAGAAATCTATGGCCAAACAGGTCCCTAGTATTTTCCCTGGGGTGCCCCACTATTGTCTACGATAAAGAACGATGGTGCTCTTAGGATGTGCATCGACTATCGACAATTGAACAATGTCACAATCAAGAATAAGTACCATATACCCAGGATAAATGACTTTTTTGACCAACTACTGGTGATAGTAATTTCTTGAAGATAGACCTCATATTTGGTTAACATCGACTCAAAGTCAGAGATAGGGGCATCCCGAAAACAACTTTCAGAACCTTATATGGTCATTATGAATTTGTAGTTGTCATTTCCACTAACCAATACTCCTGAAACCTTCATGAATTTGATAAATAGGTATTCAAGCAGTATTTGGACTAGTTTGTTATTATCTTTATTAATGATATCCTAATTTACTCCAAAAGTGAGGAAGAACATGTGACTCATTTGAAGGTTTTCCTGCAAACTCTTAAAGATTGCTAGTTATTTGCTAAGTTTAGCAAAGTTCAGTTTTGGTTGCAATATGTTGCTTTCCTTGTTCATATAGTGTCTAAAAAAGGGATTCGAGTGGATTCTTAGAGAATACAGGCAGTCAAACAATGGCCTAGACCTACCTCTCCTACAAATATTCGAAAGTTTCTTGGTTTTAGAAGGTTATTACAGAAGGTTCGTGGAATGATTTCATCAATAAATTTTCCATTGACTAAGTGTTTAGACGAGTGTGAGAAAGCTGCTCAGAACTGAAAACTAGGTTGACTACAACATCCATTTTGACTCTACTAGTTAATATGGTTATGTGATCTATTGTGATGCATCCACTGTTGGCCTAGATTGTGTATTGATGCAGTGAGCTAAGTTTATAACTTAATCTTCTAGAAAACTTTTGGTGTATAAAAAGAACCATATGACTTATGATCTCGAGTTTGCAACAGTAATTTGTCCTCAAAAGATTTGGAGTTATTACTTGTATGGTGTTCAAGTAGATGTGTTCACAGACCATAAGATTCTTCCAAATGTGTTCACCCAGAATAAGTTGAATATTTGCCAGAGGAGATGTCTTGAGTTTCTCAAGGACTATGATATGAATTTTCTTTACCACCCTAGTAAGTCCAGTGTAGTAGTTAATAATCTTAGCAGACTATCTATGAATAATGTAGCACATGTTGAGGAAGAAAGAAAGAAACTACCAAAAGATGTTCACCATCTGCTTGTTTAGGAGTTTGGGTTATGACCATATCAGATGATGGTGTAATAAATATGGATTTAATTACCGTTTTACCCAATACTCGGAGAAAGTGTTACTCCATTTAAGTAATAATAGACACAATTACTAATTTAGCTCATTCCTTGGCTATCGTAATACATATTTGGCGTAGGACTATGCCAAGATTTACATTAAGGAGATACTTAGGTTTCATGGGTTCCTATTCCTATAATCTTATATAGCGTTCCTTAGTTCACCTCTTATTTTTTGAAGTCATAACATAGAATTCTTGCTACTCATGTTAATCTCAGCACAACATTTCATCCAAATATGGATGTTCAGTAAGAATGTACCATTCATACCTCAGAGGACATGTTAAGAGCTTGTGTGACCGATTTTGGTATTATCAAATATCTTACAACTAAAATCCTTATTTTTTCTAATCATATTCCTCCATCAATGCGAAACAATAAGTTTTATCTATGCGAGGCTCTAAGGAGAGTGAGAGCGCCTATATAGAATGCATATTGAAGTTTTATCACAATATAAGGGGACTGGTGGAGGATCTCTTTAAAAAATAAAACAAAACATGTCAAGAGAGTCTGATCGACCACGACCAAACTGAACAGTTAGAAATAAGTATCCCACCTTAAAAATTAGAAATAATTGACCCAAAAGGGTATTTGGTATGATCATCTTCCTCTTATAGAGTTCGCCTACAATAATAGTTACTATTCCAGTATTCAGATGGTCCCTTATGAGGAATTGTATGGTTGAAGATACATATCTCCAGATGGTTGGTTTGAAGAAGGTGAAGCAAACTTTATAGGGATATATTCGGTTTATGATACAATGAAAAAAGTAAAACTCATCAGTTACACACTTAAGACAACCCTGAGTCGTTGGACGTCTTATGCAGATGTAATGAGAAGGAACATGGAGTTCAAAATTAATGATTAGGTTTTTTGGAAAGTCTCACCTATGAAAGGGGTGATAAGATTTGGAATGAAATGGATGCTTAGTCCTAGATGTATATTCCTTACAAGATCATGCAAAGAGTTCGTAAAGTAGCATGTGAGTTAGAGTTGCCAGTAGAACTAGCGGCAGTGTGTAAGGTCTTTCACATTTCGTTGTTGAAGAAGTGTGTGGGTGATCCAACATCTATATTACCTTTGCAAAGTGTGATTATGAAGGATAATCTCACTTATGAGGATATGCCAGTTGACCTTCTTGATCGTTATGTTTGAAGGCTGGGAAACAAAGAAGTCGCTTCAGTTAAGGTTTTGAAGAGAAGTCAGTACATGGAGGGAGCTACCTGGGAAGTAAAAAAACATGAAGGCCAAGTATCCCCATCTCTTTCATGTCGATCCCATTCCATCTTGAGGTAATAGTTCATTTTCAATTTTTCAGTTATTCATAGGTAGATTCACTCTTAGTATCATGTTTCTTCTGTCATTCTTGCACTTTTAACGTATTTGCATGTTCATGGAACATAGTTAAGTCATATTTCAGTGTCCAGTACTTAATTGTAGGGTTTTAATCCTTTCCCTCTAAATTCAGTTAGTTTAGTCTTCGTTCGAGGACTAATTTTCCCAAAGGGGTAAATAATGTAACACCCCGTATCCTAGACAACCACATTATAGGAAAACAGATGTTATTGGTGCTATCGACAGGCACCACCCACATACCGTACGGATACCTACAAACCATAGGTGGGGTCCATGAATGGCCACATGTAGCCCTCCCAAAAAGCCTAGAAAATATTGTCTAGAGGTTGATCCACGACTGACAAAATGCATTGTGGGTCAGTCCATGGACAATCAGTCAGTCTGTTGGTTGGCCCCATCGCTTTTAAGTCAAATGACATTTTGTATTTTCCTCGTGTAGGACCCCTAAACTACTTTGTTTAACCCTTAAACTACGTCGTTCTAGTAATTTTTGACCTAGTAACTAATTAGAACTTACCCTAGTAAACTCATTCTCAAAAAATTCATCAAGTTAAATGGGAAGAAGGGAAAGAGTTAACAAACCATTTCAAAGAACGCAACAAGGTTTCCTCCAGTTCCAATAATGAAATCGAAACATTTCTCCATGATATTGGACAACAGGCATGTGGGATATCACTAGTGGGTTCCTTTCCCCATTTGGTCCCTAGAATTCAGTCAGATTCTTGATTCTCTATATTATTTTTAGACCTAGGGTTTCTATAATTTCATACTTATGTTGTGATTCAGCTGTTAGACAAATCCAAATTAGATTATTATGTGTTTGAGAAGTTTTGCTTAGTTATTTGCAGCAAATTCAAAGCCCTAATTATATAGATTCATTGAGTTCAAGTATAACACTTGCTAGTTAAGTTTAAATACTTATATATGCTCTAGTTAAGAATATTTCATTATCAATATATAAAGGTTGCATTTTTAGTTAGCATGTCAGTATTTTGGGTTATTCCAGTACTACAGAAATTCAACCATAATGTACTACTTACTTAATCACTTGGGAGTAGGATGAATAACGAGTGGACTAAGGGTCAGTCATCATCATAGTCCCAGAACTACGTGCCCTCGTAGGTTAAGTCAACTTTGTGGGCAACATATTTAGTGGTCACGCCATTATACTCTTGAAAGGTATACAAGGTCTTCTCAATTGGGCGACAAATCAAACACCACAGATAGCTCTCGTGGTTTTATGTCGGTTACTAGTGGATCCAGAGTCAGATTTTAGTGTATTATTCAAGTTGTCAGTTACATTTCAGAATTAAGTCTTAGAATATTTTTACATGGTTATTACAATTAGTTAGTACAACATTTAGTATATTTCAGTATGTCCCACATGTTCAGTTTATAGCATTGCTCGTATTTCTTTGTTCAGTTATATATATTGTGAACTTTATCTTACTACATGCTTAGTACCTTTCAAGTACTGAAGCATACTCCGTGCTACATCCTCTCGTGATTTAGGTCTAGGATCTCAACATTCACAAGATTAGTTCCTGATCTCCACTTCAGCAGTATCAATAGTGAGTCCTGATTTCTCAAGGATGATAAACATGTTTTATCATATTTTGAGTCTTTCCATTTCAATTTTTCTAGAGTTAGTTGGCGATAGTCCCACAATATCTAGTCATTTAGAGGCTTATATTCAGGTATAGTTAGATTCAGTTTTACTGGTGTTTAATATTTTAGTGGTCATTGAACTCAGTTTATTATAACTTCAGACTTAGAATGGTTATTTCCCATCATTTCTCTTTTTGTCATGTTTTAAGATTCCGCACAAATTTATCTCATTTTTGGTATCTTAGTATGATTATGATATTCCAACAAGGTTAGCTTGGGGTCATTCATGATCCAGGGGTAGCCTTGGGGCTTTACAAGTTACGTAGCCCATAAGATATCAAATAAAAGATCTTGTAATCTACTTTCCAATGTCATCGAGATTGTTAAATTTCAAGTTCAGATGAGGAAAATATGCCTGTCTGAAGTCAACCTATCAAATTAAGAAGAGTTATTCGAATTAGTGAGGGGTAATTGTTTTTGTTCCTTACCCCATCAGCTTAAAAGGTTTTTAGTGTTATTTTATGGGTCAAATTTATTTGGGTTAGTTTTGACATTCCTAAACTACGCTTAGGGTTTTGAGAGGAGTTCAAGAACTGGAAAAGAGGAGAAAAGGAAGAATAAACAAGATCTCTTGCGAATCGAGGAATTGTTTCACCAAATAGAGAAATGTAAGTTTTCATAGTGTTGGGTTCGTTCACCCACACAGCAATCATGATTTAAATATTTGAATTTCATCCATATTATTTGGAATATTGAGTTCTTGATGAATTCTTGATGAGTTTCTTGAAGTCTATGTTTCATTTTTTGATATGTGGTTTCGTTGCATTTTTGTGACAAGGATCTTGTGTTTTAAGTATTATTCTTGAGTAATTTAGAGTGGATTTCATTGTAATTATGTTGGATCTATGAATCCATAAGATTTTTAGGGAATCATTCGATTCTAGAGGAGTTGTACATAAATTTGAAGCAATAAAATTCGTCAAAACCTGGGCATAAGGGTGGAGCATAGCGCCACTCAGTGAGCCCCAACTGGTATAGGTTGGGCCTTGAATAATGTTCCACTCAGTGCAACCCAACCCACCTTTATTAGGTTGCGGCCTAGCTCACTGCACCACTCAGTGTGCCAGGGTCCCCAAGTCCCCTACCCTTCCAACTTTCTTTTCATGTGAGTTCCCTCGGATCGTACCTATGTTTTTTACTTGATATCCAAACTTAAAATCTTCACTAAACATCAAGAGATTCTTCCTAACATGAATCATATCTTTTGAATTCATAATTCAATTTTAAGGAAAGATTTAAGAGTCAAGTCTTGAGAGTTCTTTCGAGTCATTTTGAGAAGTCTTTTACGATCTTTTAAAAGTTGTTTTAAGACTTGATACTTGAGTATGAATATGTGGAAAGTTGAGTGTCATTTTTCAAAGTGAATATATGGGAACTAAGTATTCCCAAGAGTAAATACTTTTACATTTAAAATGAGGGGAACCACTGATTTTCGAAGGAGTTCACGAGTAGTTTTGACTACTATCTATTTTAAGTAAATCTTTTGTGTTATAATATCAAAGTTGAGGATGAGGAAATTTTTTTATATACATGAGGTTATATTTTGGGATTAGTATTGAGCACCGATATGGGGACGAGTCCTGATCATAAACAATGTAGCCAACGCGAGTAGATAGGGTCATACTTTTTAGATGATTCCTTATTACTTTTTAAGAATATCTTAGTGAATCCACTTAGTTTGGGAGTTTTATACCATATTAATGTATAAGATAGTTCTAGCGGTGTGGGTGAAAAACAGTATCATTATATAGCTAATAGTCATGGTTGTCGATTAGAGAATCTACCCAAAATAGTTATTTTTTATCTTTACATACAAACTGAGTTATTATTGTATTTTTGAAATTCAGTGAATTGTTATCTACTATTTTAAATGTTATATAAACTGAACTTTTATCATTGTTTTATATTGCATTGAGTTGAGTATCCATGAGTTGAGGTTGAGTTGAGTTGAGTAGTGTCAAGGTGAGTATGTTTCCTCTTTATCAGTTCAACCTTGCATGTTATGCTCAATATTCCCCTTACATGCTCGTACACTCCATGTAATGACGTCATTTGTCCTGCATTATTTCATGATGCAGATACATGTAACAAATATTATCAACCAACGCTTTATTGATCTAATTGTGTTCCAGAGTTGTTTGGTGACCCTCCTTGCTTCCGGAGGATCCCTTATTTATCTTCATATATTTCAGTTTTGTAGGATGATTGGGGGGGAATTTGAAACTTGAACTAATTAAAGATAAATGACTATAAAAGAAAATTAAGTAGGGAATTTAATGGATTTAATATAATAATATATTATATTGAAAGTAATTCATTGAAATAAACACATATTCCAAATTTCAAGTTTTGAAGAAACCAACAATTTTTTTAATGTGGGTTGTTACTGTTTCACACTAAATTCAATTCTTTAGGTTTTGGGTTTCTCAATTTCCTTTGAACTCAATTATCTTTATCAGAAGTTTCTTCAACTATAAATAGTGCATAAGAATTATTATTAGTATGATCATACTTTGTAGTAGGGAGCCATCTTAGGAAATCTTTTCCTTTTTTTAAAAGACATTAGTACTTGAAGATCCTTGTTTGGGGTTTTTTCCTATGAATGATTGTGTAACATTGAATTTTATGGATGAAAGGTGGTTACCGTATAAATTGCTCTTTTGTTCTTGTTTTAGTATTTCATGATTGACAACCATTGAAATAAATTCATTGTCTAACTTGAAATAGAGAGAGGAATATGAAATAAAACATAAGACTAGAAGATCATGATCTTCTCTAGAAACTAGGGTTAATTCGTATCTAGGATAACGATATGCCTAATCTTTACCTTTCTTGGTTACCAATAAAAATGAAACGTAATACTCCCATTATTTACAGACAAGAAGCGTCAGTGTGAACAAATGTTTATTGTGCCTTATCAAAAAGGTTACAACTATTTGGAAAAGTTGCAACCCTTTAAAAACTTTGCAACTCTTCATTAAAGTCGGACCTTTTCATAAAAGTCACAACTTTTCATAAATTTACAACTTTCATGAAAGGGGAAGGCTAATTTTGTAAATAAATAAATAAAAAGGGAATTCTGATTTGTGGTGGCATCACGTAGACGGGCCTAAGCTTCTCTTATTTGTATATATAGCCCTTTAAAGTTGTTCGCATAATTCACTTAGACACTTTAACAAAGATTTATAGCTATTGAACACCTAATATGTACCCATTAAACACAAAATGTTGATATGGCAATATATGTGTGCTTCACTTAATATTATGCGCGTGAATAGCTTTAAATAGTATTTTAGTTTTATTCGTTTTGTAAAATTTTGTATTTTTTTTATTTTATCAGCTCTTGGGATTTCTTGATAGAGAAAAGAAATCAACTCCACTCTTATTTCAGTCATAGTCTTTTTCACACAAACTCTCTGCACTTCTTTTTTCTTTGTTATTTCATTTTTTTCATTTATACATATATATATATATATATATATATATATATATATATATATTTCAAATCTACTAATTGATTTGATTTTGCAAGAAAGAAGATTTTCAGGCATTGAAGTTAAAAAAGTTAGTTGACTTCCGTTTATCACTATTTCAGGCCACTCTAAAAAGATATCACTATTCAAATTATAATGTAAAATAATTAAGTTTATAATTAAAAATGATATCATAAATTTCATAGAATTAATTTCTCTTCTACGTTGATTTTAAAATGATTTACGTCGATTTATTTTTCATAAGCTTCTCAAAAATTACTTTGATGGCTACACATTTTACACAAATAGACTTAAACCCTATAAACTATTAGGATTAATAAGAAGAAAAATGAAAGTCGACGAATGGAGGATTCGAGAACGACGAGTGTCTAGAGAAGAAGAAGAAGAACGACAAAGGTTTCAGCAGGTGGGATTAGATTGATTAGGGTTGAAAATTATTTTTTATCGTTCAAAATTAAAATTCATTTTTAATGGTTATATTGGCCTATGGGCACGTGTCACAATTTTATCGATAAACCTATCAAAATACCACGTGTGAGTTACACGCACAATAATTTTAATGCACATGTCATTTTGTATTCAATAGACACATATTTTTTAATGTTGAAGTGTCTAATAAGTATGAATCATAGTTGAGGTGTTTAAATGTATTATGCAAACAACTTTAAGGATCATGGATGAAGTTTTTCACATCCAGGGAGCACCCCCTGGAGGTAATATGGCGTACTTGACCTCTCGGAGGTCATGTACAAGCCCATAGTCATCATTCATCACATTGTCATGGTAAATTTAGCGGAAAATTTAAAACTTTTCATAGCGCATCATATTCTTAGAAACTTCACTTAATATATATAAAATATAATATTACATACTTATACTATAGGTATCTTTGCAATCTTAGACTCAACAACATTAGAGTACTTTAGGGACAAAACCTTACAACATAATACATAACAATATAATTCATAAAACTTTACAATAAACATAAGTAGGAGATCCTTGAACTTAAGGATTCCTTTCCTTGAGCTTGGGAATTCACATGTAAATCTCCTCACCATTTAAGAGATCCTTTAAGCATCCATAACCTACACCGTGTAAAAAGTAGAGAAGAATGGGATTAGTACAAGAATGCACTATGTATGACAACCATGCAAAAACATACATCTAAAAAGGACATTTTCTTGAAATCATACTCATGCTTTGTTTTGAGTAAATCTTCATAAAATCTTTATACAATAGCATTTATATCATTAACATACTTCATATAGACATATTCAAAGGCAAAAAATCATAGAAAGCATATATAGAGTTTAAGTCATTTTTAGGTCATTTTACAGTGTGATCCTTTTTGCTTTACAGTGAACGATCTTTTCTTTTACTCATTAACCTCCCAAGTAACCCTATAGTGATACTTGGTGCAGTGAATCACCTTAGGCCACAAAGAAAGCAGACATACAAACTACACAAGTCATCACTTATCATCATAGAAATATAGCACATGATAGACCCATTTAAGTCAAGACTTCATTGGCTTTACAGTAAGTTACATCCATTTACACATATAGTCACTTCACTTCACATAAATCATTTTAAGATCTTACTCAAGACTTCAATCTTAGTCTACTAGTGCAATGTACATGTGAAGCCCCATAGTCTCACACATACTTAGTAAACATATCATGAGACCACAAGCCTTAACACTTCATACATCAACATAACAATTGAAGACAACTTCATCCAAGCTTGGCAAGACCTTCATCAAATAGTCATCAAGACCAACATCATGCATATAAGGAAAAGTTCACACTATTTTGACTTATACCATGCACATCTTCATAACAAGTAGATCAATACTACAATGGCATGCATAAAGACATAACCATAATTATACACATTACAACACCTTCCTAGAACTTCCTAAGGAGCTACTTGTGCAATGTCTAGATGGGTTCTTTACTTCCACTTATCCTAAGTAAGCTCCCTTAGGTCATCCTAGTTAGGATCCTAGTCATTTACTTCAATTTTCCATTTTACTTTAGCAAAACTATAGCCTTAACGTACACAAAGACAATGGGTGCTAAACATGGAATTTGGTGTTGTAGAGACTTACACCAATGGAAGGTGTTCTTACCTAGCAAAGGTAGAACATTAACACATGCATACTAAGTGAATTCACTTGCTAGATCATATATGGCAAGAATAGTTATGGAACTTGGAGGTACATGTGAAAACCCTCTTTATGCCAAGATGGGGAATCGTGGTTATTAATTATGGAATCCTATTTATGCCTAGGCATTGTGGTTATCTACCTCATGAGATTTATGGTAGACCTTCCTTCCCACATTGGGAAGGGACACCACTCATATTCAAGTTCACTCGGTGCTAAGCTAAGTTCCCTTTATTAAAAAGCCTTTATTATCATTTCTTTATAAAAACATAGGCTTAGGAGATTGAATCCCTATATACTTAGCTCATACGTCATAGATGAGAGTTCATCAACCTAAATCATGTGAGATACCATTTCACATGGACATAGCATATATCATTAGCATTATCTAGTTTAGGATACACTTGAGCACACCTTTCGAGGCCCCTATATTGACTAGATCACCATTCATGTGTGTGTGTGTGTGTGTGTGTATATATATATGTGTGTGTGTGTGTGTGTGTGTGAGAGAGAGAGAGAGAGAGAGAGAGCACTCCTTTCACATAAACACATTAAAACCACACATGACCATACATTCATATTCATGTACATAGAAATCAAAACTAGGATCTATCCTATCAAGGCACACATGGGCAATGCATAGGCAAGGTCCCATACCCTTGCCCATACTAGTACACCTATAAAGTCATCATAGTTAAGGAAACACATATCATACTTTCATAGACATATTCTTAACATGCATAGTAGTAGCAGACGCTAGTGAATATGAGAAATACCTTTCATTTAGACACCATGACCTATACTACTTATAGACATCCATGTAAAGTGAGAGTGTCTGTACTTTGGTCAATATGATCATATAATGGCTATCAACAACATATTAAGGCAAGCACTTTCTTAAAACCATAATGCACAACAAAGTATAGACCATACAACACCATTTAGCATAGGAGGCAAGAGATCTTTCACAATATATTCAAGACTCCTAACTTTTGCTATTCAGGCATTCACATAGGGGTACATATGTAAGGGACAATTAGCCATTTTAACTCATCAATGGCAGCACCTACACTTTACCCTAACTTAGATATACACATGCTTATATAATAGCCACACCACCTAGATCACAACTAGAATAGGAATGTAGGCATAAACATCACGTAGTGTGATCATCATAATCACTCATTCATATATTAATCAATTTTATTTAAAGGCCATGATCAACACATAGATAATGACAATATAAAGTAAACACCGAAACCATAAGTGGACCATGCAAAGAATGACATACAAGGCTTCATTAATAATACTATAGAGAAGTAGAGAAGTAGAAGGGTAGAGTAATTCTTACCAATCCTTTTCCCTTTGGTCACGATTGACCATAACTACTCTTTAATCAATAATTGAATTATAGGGCATTAGCTAAAGTACCATAATCATAAAATAAACCATGTAAAATTCGCTACAAGATCATATTACAATCTAATACAATACATGATATATATACTAGAAAGTAGAAGAAAATAGATCTTTAACCCAATTCACTTGCATTGATCAACAATAACAATTTATCAACAACATACATGTAGGTCAGTAGATAAAGATATCATTACTCAAATAAAATCATGCTTTATCTACCCTAACAGTTAGATCATGTCATATACATTACAACACTCACTTTATAGGCTAGAAAAATCTAAATCCATATCTAGAAATTCAATGGTTATCTATTCATATTAGATAAATTAACCTAATTATCATCACATTACACATATAGTCATTGGCTAAGGACAATTAACCATGGTCGAGTCATATAACAATCATCTCAACGTCAAGATCACAAGTTACTACTTGATAGACTAGAAGAACCTAGATCAATTCAAACCAAGCCTTCTTAACTTTGATCATACAAGATTTAAATTCACAATTAAATCATGATATTAACCTATAACAGTAGCTACAAGACTCTCAACATAATTGAATTTCATTTCTATACAATGAAGGATCAATGTCATAGTCATCACCTTAATAACTAGGCTAAGCATGTTCAAATCTTCATACATTGATCCACATTTACCCTTCATCATCAATTAACATAAACAATAGTAGATATAAATAATTCAACGTAATAGAATCACATTTCAATCAATAACAAGCCATGATCACAATGTCTATTCAAGGCTAAATCGATTTTGGGAAGGAACATGGGTTCATCAGGCAATTGGATTTTTTTCGCGTTAAAACAATACATTAACATCAATTAATCATTATTAATACATTAAAAAAAATTTTAGAAAGAACTTAATCCATTAAAAATGTTTTTAGAAAGAACTCGTGGCTAGATTAAAGAAAAAGAGATTTGATCATAAAACTTCTTTGAAAACCTTGAGATTAACTCTTCAAGTGAAAGGTTACTTAGAGATGAAGGATCACCATACCTTTGTCTAGTTGAAAACCTCTAAAAATTGATGATTAATCCATGGAAATCCAAGATCCAAGTTGTTCTTAAGCTTCACCAAAAATTGAGCTTTCTAGGGAGAATTGGTTTTGGAAGGAAAGCTGCGTATATGGGATTGGGAATGGGTTGATCACGTTTTGGATCACTTATATACACCCAAAATATATAAATAAATCAAGTAGGGTCAGGTTAGTACGTGGGGTAAATTTCCATTCACTCCTTCAATGAGTAGTGTGCAGGCAGTGTCACCAGGCTGCATCGACAGACCACCATCGACGGTCAGTATGTCCATCGACGGGTAGTCTGTCGCTTCAGTCGATTGGAACTCAGAATGTTATTGGGTTGATCTTTGACCAGAATAAGTATCCATAGATGAGGCCTCACCAACAATCTGTTGGTCAACCAACTAGGTGTCGTTTTGTTCACTCGATTCATTGTCTCGACAGCCCTTAAGTACTTTTTATGGGCCCTTTGGCGGGCCCTTGAGAATTCGTACCCCGATGTTTCCAATGAAAATATGCACATTGACAAGTCAAGGACCTTCCATGAAAGTTTCACCCAAAAAGCACACATAAAACACGTCCAAACATGCTAGGCCCCATCAAGACATACTTGAACGTCTCAAGGGCTATCTTTCGAACGTCTTAGACATTTCTCGATGTTTGACCTCCAAACTTCATGAAACTTCATATGATTCCTATAAACATAATTATAATTCATTTTAAGACTTCATAAGCTCATGACATACAAATATAAGCAAGTATAGACACATGAGGCAGATAGGTGACTAGTCGTCGAACGTCTTTGTCGTCCCTTGACGTTTGACTTCCAAATCACCTCAAACTATACACACTGCCTCAATACCATATTACAAACAATTTTAGAACCTTAGACACTTACGAATAACATCTTAGTCTCTAGATAACCTAACTCATTTTGGGGGTCTTACAGCTTAAACCTACATTTAAATACAAAAATATTTTATTTTTGTTTTGTATCTTGTTCTTACATCCCACCCACCCACCCACCCCCGCAAGATCATGTCTTCATAAGATTAACAACACCCTCTTCATTACTAGATTTGACTGTGAAGTGGCACAACCAATTGAAAACATCAATTGCTCTTTGTCTTGTCCAAATAGAAAGCTCATTATATGCACTTTCGTTAATAACATGTATTAATGAGAAAGACTAGTTGGACGTTATTTAGTTCAAGGGAAATTATATTTTGCTTCACATGAGAGACTTCTAATCAAGATTTAACCCATCTACAGACTACAGATGATGCATTAAAAGTAGAATTAGTCGACCAGGTAAGATCATGCAACGTATACAACTTAGAAATCACTAGTTCACCATGAAGGTCCTATTCCACCTAAATCACCTCCATTCATCAAACTTAACATTCTATTACATAAGATCTTTAATTTATGATATAATTTTCTTTGATGATTAGTCCCTTCAACAATATTATTTGACATGCAACACCTAAAAAAATCAACCTAGCAAGTATTTTTACCACATAATGATTCCTATTAAATTATTGGCCATGCAAGCATCAAGTACCTCAACGTATTGAATAACTCCAAACATTCATTAACAATTACACAACAATAGTAAAGTGTACACATACTAAGGGTCTTATTTATGTCCAATAGACATGAGCTGCGGGAGACCATCATATCACACCATTGTGGTATTTAATCCACAATAATGATAAATATGGTATGTGTATCAGTGAGGTACCTAATTACTGTATATTGTTATATATAGTTTATGTTCTAATTAGGTACTCGATTTACTAAATAATTACGCTAAAACCCAAACCCTCTCATCAAACATAAAATTCAATATATCAACTCGAAGTATACTGGAAACACAAAGAATTCAATGATTTCATCAAGGGATAACTAGTGCAATCTTATGCTATTTAATTCATATCAGCAAACTCAAATATTTCCGAATATCAATAACTTAAGAGTCTATGTAAATCAAAGTCGATTCTAACTTCAATAAATTCTATGAATTCCTTATTATTTATCAAAGTTATAGCCTATCACTAACTAAGTAAAAACATCCCCCCCCCCCAATGTCTTCACTACGAGCTTTCCTGGTTAATGCCAATTAAGTTTAATTCCTAAGTTACAGGTCAATGCAACTGCTCTATCGGTAGTCACATTCTTATATTCACCTAGTAATTTATCAAGTAAGTCACATAAAATACTCATATGAGGATTCATACAGTAATATATAAACACATTATTAATACACTCAAATCACACTCTAAAATCATTTAAAAGAGTGAGTGATCGTCATTAGTAGAAAACCCAACAAAGGGTCGGGATTGAATCCCAAAGGGAATGGTATTTCATGACGAATTTCTCATCAAGAAATTTGGACTTTTAATCAAGTCATTTGTACTAATTAGAATTTTTGGGTGCTTGGTACCACCAACTTAATATAAAGGTTTGATTGTCTAATATCACAATTAAACTAAAATTGAAATGAAATCAAGAGTTAACAAGCAATGTAGGGTGCGTAGATTGGATATCAACGTAACACAATGGTGATTGTTTTTCTCTATTGTATTTTACATACATGAATAGGCTAACTCATCTTTAATCATGAATCTAATCTTCTTACGATCTAAAAGCATCCTTATATCGAATCTACTTTTAGTCTCTAATTGGCAAACCTAAATAACCCAACACCTTACACTATCTTCTATTTCAAGAATATTACAAATATATCCAACTCATAACCTCTCTTTCAAGAATTCCATAAAAATAAAACCTAAATTGATAGTATTGAACTAATACCCATTCTAATTTATCTCTTTTGAGCATCAATTGGAGATCGAAAGTATGAATTAAGCTTGCAACATTAACCCATTATTTAGCCCCATGGTAATTAGGCCAAATTCATGCATGAATAACAACAAAACAGAGCATAGCACAATACTCTCTACATTAAATCAACACCTAAACCCATTAACACACCTCAATATCTCAAGATTTTTAGCAACCCATCCCAAAAGTAGAGAAAATTACACTTCCATGAAAGCAGATATGGATAACTTGAAATCAAGCCAATAAGAGTAAACTCACTTTGGAATTAAGTTCAATTTATCAAAAAAACAAGTCTCAAATAATAAAACCCCAAGAAATAAAAAAAAAATCTTTCAAAAGTAAAGTGTTCTCTATTTTTAACTTTCTAATATAACTTCTCGAATATAACCCTTTCGAATCTCTAAAAATTGCATAATTTGGGTTATTTATACTACCCAAAATTTAGCCCATAATTAACTTAATAATCAGCTCTTCAATATTAGTCAGGATCACCAAACTCATTCGGCGAATCACCCTTAATTCTTCAGCTCGCTTTGTGATGCTCTAGGGTTCAAGTGTTTGAACCTCATTTGGCGAACTCAATCAAGTTTGCCTTTCACCTTCGACAAATCGCGAATACCACTTTAGACCATCTTCCGAGCATTAACTCTTTTTCTTGCATAATGTCACTTTGGTTGTTCTAACTCAATGCATTGCCTTCTCTACTTGTGTCCGCCGACCTTCTTTTATAGACACATGTGCTATGAACTATCAATTTAGGTAAGGATGTGCTCAGTTGGAAATCCTTCCTTTATGTGAGACGAACATCAATGTTCACTTTGCACTTTTTTTTTGTATTTTTGGCCATTCTTTGAAATTGAGTTCTTGCCTTGTCCTATTTCCCTCATAGTTGCAAATCATCAATATTTGATTAGAAAAGATAAAATTTAGGGATTGTGGACATTAATTATTAGCCAAATATACCTTGAATTAGTGTAATCTACCACTCATCAACACCAAACTTAAACTTTTGTTTGTCCTCAAGTAAATAAAAAACGCAATAAGCTCAATGAGGTTGTCTACAACAATACTGAATGAGAGCTAACATACAAGAGCCAAGTCAAGACTATTATCTTTAGCATGTTCCATAAATCTTGAATAAAAAAACTTCAAATGGGGACTAGCTAGTCTGAACACAAGCTCAAGCTCAGTTTAGCTTATTGTCTAATGCAAGCATATGTTTCAAAAAATGCATTCACATGCTCTTATATCAAGAAAGATTGCTCTCACAAAAAAAATCAACAAAGTAATAAGAATCAATCGTTCTCTCAAAAGAGAAACATATGCAAGCTTTGTTTCACAAATTTGCCAATATTTTCAATGATCACACAACCTAGTTCATATAAGATGTAAAATGTATTTTAGGCTTGTAATGGGTCTAAGGTTTAAGGCATGGTCAATCAAAATTGTTGACTTATACATTTTCAAAGTATTGTTGTAATCATTATTACCTCTTCTCATGTTTGTTTTCTTCATTTTTTATGAGAACTCTAATCTTGACTTTCACTAAATTTATTTGGAATTTAAAATTGTCATAAGTCAAACGGGCGGTTCAAGCCGAGCACGTCGACCTCCTCGGTGATGCGCTCGTGAGACTGGACATTTGGCTCAACAATCTGCACTTTTCAAATACTTTCCACACTTCGACTTGCACAATCAACAGAACATTATTTCTAAAACAAAAATAAAGCGGTGAACACTTGGGTTGCCTCCCAAGAAGTGTCTTAGTTATGATCGTGGCACGACGCAAGTCCCACTTAAGTTCCATTAGTTGGGTTTTCGGAATTTTAATAAGGCAACCCTTCTTTCGGCTCTGGAAAGAGCTAAGAAAATACTTGGTCTACTTGGGACCTTAGTAGCTGAATAAGCATGGCATGAGAGGTTATCATCTGTTCAGCATCAAGACATTCTCTCTTAACTCCTCCAATAATATGTCGTGTTTTTCAACCTAGTGTAGAATGGTAATAGAAACTCTTCAATCTACCCACCCTCTTGTTTCTTCATCTTTTGACGCTCGTGAGGGGGAATATATATGCCCTTCCTCTTGGACATTACTTTAAGCTCCTTGATGTTTTTGTCCAAGGCGTCCTTTTGAGTCAATAATGTGGCCAAGTGTTGGTCCTTCTCAGTTTCCTTGTTGGTCTTAGACACACAATAGAGGATTTAAACTGCTGATTCTTAGGATTTTCCAAGCAAACAACACGAAGAAAGTTGGACTACCACTATTCTAGTTTTGGGGCTAAGACCCTTGTAGAAGCATTCCAGAAGCATCTTATGTGGAATTCCATTAGTTGGGCATTACCTCAATAGGATCTGAAAACTTTGCCACAACTCATAAATGTATTCACCCTCCAATTGCTTAAAATTTAGAATGTTATCCCTAAAAATCAATAGTCTTAAAGGAGGGTGATTCTTTGGGTCACTGTTGCTACAAAATATTCTCCAATTCTCGGCTCAAAAAAGTAACACATAAATCAAAACTAAAAATTAAGTTAGTTCAACTGTAACTAATTAAGAACAAAATTCAACTTAACTTAAGTATCTTGAACAACAACACTCCCCGAAAGCGGCGCCATTTTTATTTCACATATCAACACTTCATCCAATACTTAGTGTCAATGTTCGTTAATCAATAATATAATCCATTTAAGTTAGTTGGGGTCTAATCCCACAAGGATTAGTACATACTTAAGATTTAAAAGCCAAGTACAAATATATTCAACTCAATTATAGGTAAAAACATTTACGAGTAAAAGCATGGTTCAAGTTTGGGGTGACACAAGTGTCAAATAGATAGGGGTTTTTTATTGCAATTAACAACTACAACAACAAATAATTCCAAGGAACAAGTAAGGAGACGGGTTCTTGGGATGTGAATGGATTATAGGATAAGGTAGACAGGAGGGTAATTGCAATTGATAGTTAATTGTTGTAAATCAGTGAATAAGCTAGACTTTAATGGGATAAACTTCCTCTCGAACAATTTACCCCAAATCAAATTGGTTTCTCTCGAACAACAATAAGTAAATATTAAGAACAATTTTCCCTTTAATTCATTAACTCTCTCGAGATGAATGTGTGGAAAAGGATTTAAGATTCACTCTCTCAATATTAACCCATGACAACCCAATACCCATAGACCATCAAATCAGTAATCTTGGTTTTAAAACCTCTATCTCGAGCAAGCCAAAAACATGAAGGTAGAGTTGCATTTGAAACTACAAAACTTTAGATTAAACCACAATTACTAAATGGAATCACTTTAAAACAACATTTAGACTATCAAATAACAATGCCCAACAACTAAATCAACCCATAATCATACCCTAAGAATTGGGGTTTTATTTAGACATCATAAAAAGATAAAAAAAAAGATGCTACAAAATTGTGTTTCCTTGAACTGGGTAAGATTAATTTCATCTTTACGATGGTCAAGGTTGAAGAACCCCAATACCCACTTCTAATTTCTAAAAAATGGAAATCTTCAAAGATAAGGAAAATATTGTCTTAGTACTCTTAGTTCTAACTCAAAATATACTATAATGAAATAAAATTTGATACGAAACATAATGTTTAAAAATGTATTTATCTTCACCAAAAATCCTGTTGCGAAGGACCATTCGGCAGAATAAGTTGGGATTGTCGATCCACTCGACGATCCGCCCTTTAACCAGTTCCATCGCCTTTTTACTTTGGCCTTCATCATCTTAAATTTCTAGAACCTTGGGCTATCTAACCACATCATCGCAAAACGTTCTATGACATGCCGACTGCTCCCTTCTATCGCCAACTTGATTTTTAATATGCCGTAATTTTACTATCCTTGGAAAAATCACTTTTTGAAATGTTTAAAATATAAAAATATTTTAACAAAAAATCCTTATAAAAAGTTGTCACTTAATTTTTTATTAAGAAAACTTAATTTAAAAAAGATTTTAAAAGATAAACTTTTAAAAATTTTGAGAAAATGGGTAAGAGGTTCTTATGTATACATTAAGAAGGTATTAGCACTTAAAGTAGCCTCTAACAGGCGGTTATCCAATGACTTAAGTCAAATATATTTTGACTATTTTTTTAGAAAATGATTAATTTGGGAAAATAATTATATAGAGAATAATTTTTAATTTCTAAGAAAATAGGATATTAATTGAAATATTTGAATTCAATTGTAGAATTTTTTACGAAATTAGGTTGATCAAAATTTAGTTAATTATTTTTTAAAATGATAATTTGAACAAATTTTATTTAATCAAAGTATGAAAACCATGTAAATTAATTGTAGAATAAATAAAAAAATTGACTAAAGATTTCCAAATACAGTACATGACTTGATAAAAGATTTTACTAACATAAAGAATATAGTTTTCTATTGGGAGATTAATAATTCTAAAATTAGAGTTAATAAACAAAATATTAAATATTCACAATTAAGAGCAAGGGCGGGAAGTTGAATTTGGGCCCCCCTTTTGGGCCAATTTCTCTGCAATTTTTGGGTTTTAACTCAATTCTCGTTTTTTTGTATCAGCATGTATGAATATATATAGACTCGTTTTATGCCTTCCAAATTTGTAGCAGTTATATTTTAGCACGTCCTAGCTTCCCTTTATTTTGTATCAGCTTCCTAAACTTGGAAATAATGACAAAGTTGACTTGAAGAATGAAGAATGTTGGGTTTCAACCAAACTCGAGCTACAATGAATGAAGTCTCCAAATTGGACTCGGAACAAGAGACTCATGCAAGAAAAATAAACAATAAGAATTATAATGGTAATTCAAGCAACTTTAAATTATTCACAGCTAATAATGGGAGACACATTACAAGAAGCAATTAATAGGCCATTACAAAATGAATTAACAGATAAAGCTAAATACCCTCCGGTAACAAGTCAAACATTTACTAATTTAAGAATAAATAGTTGTCGGATAACATATTTATAGTAGCCAATGCATACAAAATTAAAAATGATAATAATAATAATAATAATAATAATAATAATAATAATAATAATAATAATAAATAATAATAATAAAAATATAAGAGGACTTGCAACACCAATAAAATAGTAGATAATATCAATAATAATTTCATCAGCTAGAAGAGTAACACTTAGCCACATTCAACTGTTAAGACCATAAACATTAAGGAAATCAGAAAATAAACAACCCAACATAAACAAAAAATTGATAATTTCCAAATAAAAAAAGAAGAATTTAGCAAGGGGAATGGGATATTACCTTTTTAGGGCAGGAACTAGGCTAACGAGCTTAACCACGAAGAACTACCATCACTGTGAGCCGATTTCGATGAGCTCCGGAAAAAATAAAACAACTTAGAATTCGAATCGAAGAGACTCCAAACTCTCTGTTTCTTTTTTTCTCTTAAGACCTTTCAAATTCTCCAAACTTATCTTAATCTTATCTCTTGTCCGTCTTTCTCTCACTGTCTTTTTTTTTCTTAATGACAACAATACCATGTATTAATAGCAAAAACAAAGGTTTGAAATCAAAAACCATTTTAGCGGGAGATGAAAGATTGATTGAAAATAATATAGGAGAAAATGAGTGAGAGGAAAACATACCCCTAAAAATCCAGATTCGATGTAATATCTTCAGCTTTGGGTTAGATCATGATGAGATTTTATCTAACCTTAAGTCAACAATTTGGGCTAGTGGTTTGTAATCTTTGACTATGGAGGGAGGGATTGTCAATGGTCATGGGTAGTGTCGTTGGATGAAGAAATTATGGTTCTTTGTGTTCACTTTGCATTTTGGAGGAAGAAAAGTGACAGAAGAAGCACGCGTGAATATAGGATATATGCATAGATGTTTGTATATTTAAATATATGTATATGTGCATACGTGTAAAGAACTAAGGTATGACCCTTTTTTATTTAAAATTTGGCTGCTGTTATTATTGTTCTAATCAAATTAAACATAGATATAGACAAATTGAGTCCAATAAATAATTTGGCTAAAAGAAATAAGATGAATACTTTTCTATTAATTGTTTGAGATTCTTAATTTAAACAATACAAAATAATTATCAAGACCTAATTTCATTGCTTAAAATACAAAATTATATAATTCACTAATCTAAAGGAGATAAATACGTATTTACACTAAAAATTGTTTTTTAGCTATTTATCAAATATTTATATAAAAAAATTTCTCCTTCAAGGCTCGGCATACTACAACTTTAGGCGAGATAATTGCCATTTAGCGACTCCCTTAATGGGTTAGGCGATCATGAGATCTTATTTTCTTTGTTCGTTCAGCTGCCTTAATCGTTTTTACTCATTAGTGTCCATGCTTTGTTCCTCAATCCAAATACCTAAAAGTCAAGGGTTTATACCAGTTATTGGGATAAAATATTAATTTGTGGACACTAAATCTATTAAAATAAATCCCTAAATGAGTCCAAATCGTGGACTCATCAACATAACAACTTGCTCAAGGTGTAGTAAAAACATGAGAAAATGCCTAGCATGTACGAATGTTTGCTTCAATTGTGGAAAAATGGTCAAAAGATGAGAGATTTCCCCTACATTCCACTAAGGTAATGAATGGTAGGCAAGATCAAACTAATAGTTTTGTTTAGGTACTCCAAATCAAAATAAATCTTGTTCTCTAAGACTCAACAGGATCACGAGGCTTCTCCGGATGTAGTGATGGATATGTTGAAAGTATTTCAACTTGATGTTTATTCCTTACTTTATTTGAGTGATACCTTATATTAAGTTACTCTTTATGCAGCTATAAGATTTGATGTTGGTAAAAAAAACCTCACTAACCCCTTTCATGTCTCTACTTCAATTGGTTATTCTATTGTTGGTAAGAGAGTTTATAGAAATTTAATTATTTCTATTTCTCATAGAATCACAAATTTTGATCTTGAAAAGCTAATTTGTAAGATTTTGATGTTATTATTGGGATGGATTGTCTTTATGCATTTTAAGCTTCCATCTCCTTTAGGACTTAATTATTCACTTTCAAGTTTCCTAATGAACCTATCATGTCATTGGAAGGAGGAATTATATTCTGAAGGGTCAATTTACATATTGTCTAAAGGATAAGAAGATGATCTCTAATAGTTGCATTTACCATCTTGATTGGGCTAGGGATGTAAATTCTGAAACACCAACTCTTGAGCCAGTTCTAATTATAAATGAATTTCTGGAAGTGTTTCCTGATGATCGTATTGGTATTCCTTTTGAAAGGGAAATTAATCTCAGTATTGACCTTATTCTAGAAATGCAACCTATTTTTATTTCTCCTTATCTTGTAGCCCTGGACGAACTTAAGTAGTTAAAGGATCAAGTGAATGATTTATTGGATAAGAGTTTTATTAGGCTGAGTATCTCAATGGAATCTCCAATGTTGTTTGTTCAGAAAAAGGATGGTCTCTCTTAATGTGCATTGACTATCTGTAATTGAATAAGGTTATCATTAAGAATAATTATCCTACTACAAGGATTGATGATTTTTTATGAACTCCAATGAGCAAGTTATTTTCTAAGGTTAACTTTGGGTCAAGTTATCACCAATTGAGGGTGAAGGAGAATGATATTTTAAAGATGGCATTTCGAAGTCATTATGATTTTTTGTGATATTATTCGAATTCACTAATGACCAACATCGTTCATAGATTTGATGAATAGGGTATTCAAATAAAATTTTGATATGTTCGTAATTCTGTTTATCGATGATGTCTTGATTTACTCACGGAGTGACGATGAGCATGTTAAGAATTTGAGGATTGTGTTGCAAATTCTCAAGAATCGTGAATTATAATCTAATTTTAGAAAATATGACTTTGGTTGAGGTCTGTTTCTTTCTTTGGCCATGCTGTCTTCAGTGAAGATATTCTGGTTAATTTTAAGAAAATCGAGGCGGTCAAGAATTGACCTAGACCTTTGTTCGTTTAGATATGTGGATTTTCTTGGGGGTTTTCCAATTACTATAGAAGATTTATGGAAGGATTTCACTCTATTGTTTCACTTTTGACGACATTAACACAAAAGAAAGTTAAATTCCTATGGTTAGAAACTTGTGAAAAGAGTTTTCAAGAATTGAAAGACTCACTTTAGTCGCTATTTTGACACTAATGAAAGATCAGATTACTTTGTGATTTAATATGATGTTTCATGTATTGGTCTTGGTTGTGTTTTAGTGAAAAATTGAGAAGTCATTGCTTATGCTTCAAGGAAATTGAAGGTGCCTGAAAAGAATTATCCAAGTCATGATTTGGAGCAAGCAGTGATACTGTTTTCCTTACAAATTATGAGAAATTATCTATCTGGTGTTAATCTAGATGTGTTTACGGACCACAAGAGTTTGAAATATCTGTTTATGCAAAAGAATTTGAATCTTCATTAAAGGAAATGACTTTAGTTTTTCACGGGGAGGACTTTCTCAATTTAAGTGTTAGTATTGAGTATGATTTTTTTATTTTTTTTCAAATTCACCTGCGCGAATTAAGTTTCAGTGTTGCAAGTCACCCTTTCTTTTCAATGTCTAATTAAAATAAAATAACTCTTTCTTTTGGTCTGCAACCTAGAAATTCAAACAAGGAATTCTATTGACCGAGGGAAAAGTATTAGGCATCGCAAACGCTCTTATCAACTTATACTTTCTTTAAATTATTCTTAGATATTTTATTACATGTAATAATTTGTTTGCATTTTTTTTAAACTTTTATTTGGTTTCAACCTAGATGAGCAACCTCATTCTTGATCTAAATATACATCGTATTAGAGGCATATTTGTGTTGTTCAGTGGAGTGCATCACACCTAATAATCTCTATTTACCCCTCTAAATTAAAATCAAATAAAGTTAAACTAATACAATTTGACCAAAGTATGTCACGCATCCTTGAATTTATTTTAAGTGTTTCAAAAAAGATGTGTAACCACATTCTTAATTGAATTAAATGTAACCTATTGTAAAAAGTAATTCAAAAGAGAATAAGATCATAATCTGGAACCACGAAAACAACCTCGAACTTAACACTTCATTTTTTTCAAGTTGTATGTGTTGCTCATTTTGTAATGTAGATGGGGGTGTACTACGTGTAGTTGATGTGTAGGTGGGTGTCTTTGGATATGAACATATTGTTGATTTTTTTTTCTTCTTTCAATACATTTTTTATATATGTAGAATAGGATGTGTTTTGTTCTATTTGGTGTTGTATTTTTTTCCTCTCCCCTTTATGTCGTTTGAGATGTGTGTGTGAGTGGTTGAGACTTGTAGAAAGGAGTGGAATGTGGTTTGGGTTAGATTTGTAAGGGAGTGGGAATGATTATTGGGGGGGGGGGGGGGTTGTAGTAGTTAGGCTAAATTGTAACATCCCGCCTTAGAAAGAGCAAATTTAGAAAGAACTAATTTGGAAAGAGAAAATTTGGGATTTGTTCAAGTTAAGCTTAAGTTGTGAGTTTTGGGTCAACTTCAAACAAACATACCTTTCGTAATTGATGATTTAGGTGGCCTATAAAATATGAAATGAAAGGTCATTGAATCTTCTTTCAACGCCGCCGAGTTTGCTTAATTTTTAGTTTGGATGAGGGAGATATACCCGTTCGAAGTTAGCTTGTCTAGTTAAGGAAAGTTACCAGAATTAATGAAAGGTATCTTGATCTTTTCCTTATTCCATCATCTTAGTTCGTGTTTTAGTAATATTTTGGGTCAAATCTGATTTGGGTCAGTTTTACAATGTTCTAAGCTAAGTATATTATACATATGAGTTAAACTTTATATTTCTGTTTATCTAATGTTGAGTAAGTTTCGCTAAGAACAAAGACAGGACAAGGGTTTGCTAGAGGCCAGCAATGGTTCTAGAGTGTCGGCCATATCCAGGGTTTAGGCTCGGAATGTGACATATATAGTCTAAAAATAATTAAATAAAAAATATAATAATGAAAATATTAGCTAATTAATTTTGACCTAATAAAAATATAACAAAATTTAATAGCTAAAATAAAAATATAATTAAGAAACACTAACTTACTTATTAAATATAAATTAAAAAGAAAACATATAATTTTTTATTTCTTTTAAAAACAATTGAAACCAAAACTTACATATATGTAATTCGATTTTTTTTTGGTTTCAAATATTTGAAATAAACTTAATAAAATAAGATTAAATTTTTAATACTTAATGTAAATTTTAAATATACTGACATAATAAAAATGTTATAAGACCTTAAATTCGGTCAAAAATCACGTGTCTACAAATCTGATGAATTTAATTATGAATTCAAAAGGAAAAAGTTGCAGATCAATAAATAAATGTTTATCTTGTACAAGCATTATTAAATATGTAATTGTTACATCATGCCGTAAAAAAGAGCTAAATTTAGAAAGAACTAAATTGAAAATAGCCAAATTTGAAATTTAGCAAGTTATGTTATTCATGCTCCTATAAAGACAGTTTTATCATCAATATATTAATGTTACATTTTCCGTTAGCATGTAAATGTTTTGAGTTATTCAAAGAAATTCAATCATAATCTGTTGCTTACTTAATCAGTTGGGAGTAGGAAATTTTTATTATGTATGAGGCACGCCATGTCATACTTGTATGAGGCATTGTTTGATTGACAAATTGACATGAATGAGACCCATTTGCCACGCTAATAAAAGGACATCTTTAAGTCTCCTTTGTCATTTTTTTATGCCCCTTGATGAATATATTGTGTTTTAATTTTATTAAATATGTTTTTCTTTTTTAAGATTATTTTAGTCATATCTTTTAACAATTTATTTGTTGATTTAATTAGTTTATGATTTCCACTCTTTACGTACTGGAATTTTTATTTAAATTTTACGATCATAATATAAGCTTTATGTTTAATATTTTAATATTATTTCTCTATTTTATGTTAATTTATTCTATTATAATAAAAAAAATTGAAAATTATTTTTTAGTTTATAAAATCAAGATATAATAGGTTTTCTAATCCGAATATTATTTTTCAAAAAAAAATATAAATAAAGTTTGTAAATTACAAAAAATTGTTTAAGGAATAAAATATTAAAATTATAATTTTTATTTATAATTTCTTAAGAAATGTGTAATGAAATTTAATAAACAAAATATTAATTAAATTTCACCTACCTTGAATTTTAAGAATAAAAATATCGTATTAATTGACGGAAATAATATGTAATTATCTTGGTGTTTATGGATGTATTTCCTTTTTGAATTTTTTGACAATAGTATCAAAACTTATATAATTGTTTGTCAAGATCATTATGTTCTTTCCGATATGTTTACTTATTGAAGAGTATTTGTGGATTGAAGTGTGTTTGGATTATGAAATTGTTGAGAGAAAAATAAAAGAACATATTAAATTTCAACCTTCATTATTTTCATAATAATAATCTACTCTTTTTTTTTATAATTTATTAAGAAATTATAAATAGAATAATATTTTTACTAATCTACACCTAATTTTTTTTGGTAACTTTATAAATTATATTTATACATTTATAAATAATTAATTGTTATCATAAAATAGAAAATTGTAATTAATTATATATTTAAAATTAAAAAATAATATTATATAGCTATTTTTAACAATATAAATTATAAATATCGAAATACAAAAATCAAATGTTAAAATAAAATGAGTCGGTCAAGATTTTTTGAATTTCATATTTTTCATAAGTAAAGTTATTTAAGTATGAAATTTCGAACAATTGTTAGAAAAGAAATCAAAGGAAAAAAAGAGTCAAAAAAGTAAGGAAGAGAAAAAAAATGTGAAAAGGAAGAGAGAGAAAAGAGGAGTTTGGTCAATTTTCATAAATAAATCCACTTGGCAAATTATGAATGGTCCTCATACAACTTTTGTTTGTCACATCATATTTGTGCCTCATGCATGATAATTTTTTCATCGAGAGTACGCTTAATACAAAGTGGACTAAGGGTCAGTCACCCTCATAGTCCCATATGTGGACAACATATTTACTGATCATGTTAGTCATAACTTTATACCCTGGCAAGGTGTATTGGGTCCTCTCGATGGGGCGAAACATTGGACTCCACGGATAGATCTCATGGTTTTATGTCGATTACTAGTGGCTCCCACAGTCAGAATCTAGGGTATTAACCAAGTTCTCAATTATAGTTTGGAATTCAGTCTCAGGTCATTAACTCAATTAGTGCAACATTTTTTATATTTCAATATTTCCCTCATGTTCAGATTATATCATTGCTCTTATTGCTTTATTCATTTATGTATATTGTTCAGTTTTATCCTATCTTCATGCTCAATACCATACAATTACTAATGCATACCCTGCGCTACATCTTCTCGTAATGTAGGTTCATGTTCCCGACATTTAAGTGACACATAGATAAGTTCTCGATCTCCAGTTCAACAGTATTAGATAGTGGTGAATCTTTATTCCTCGAGGGAGATAGACATGTTTAATTGTATTTTTGGTCTATCAGTTTCAGTTTTGCTATAGTTAGTTGGGGACATGTCCCAGCATCTATAGTCATTTAGAGACTTATATACAGACATAGTTAGATTTAGTTTTAATTGAGTTTTGATATTTCGGTTGTCATTAAACTTAGTTAATTATATATTCTGACTTAGAATGGGTATTCCCTGTCATTTCTCTTCATGTCATGTTTTAAGATTCTACACATATTTATCTAATTTTAGTTGTCTTAGCATGTTTATGATCTCACAACAAGGCTAGCTTTGGGTAATTCTTGATCCTTGGTCTCGTGTTAACGTCTAGGGGGTAGCCTCGGGGCGTGACAAACTTGGTATCAAAGCACTAGTTTTAGGATTCCTAGGATGTCTGAAAAGCCGCACTAAGTAAAGTCTCTTTCATTAGTGTGAAGAGCACCACATATATGAGGCGGAGGCTACAATGTGTTTTTAGGAAAAACTTTACTTTCTTGATATTCTTATCTTGCGTGGGTATGATCTCCTTTATAATCCATCGTCATGCATTTCATATCATGGCACTTTGTAGATTTACCCCAGGAATATTAATCCCTGCAACGTTGATGCACTTTCTCCAGTCCCAAATCACGAGGTTTTGAATGTAGAGTTTCGGAACGCCATTCAAATTTTGGCCCATATTGTAGTTAACAAGAACAATAAGCAGGTTCGTGTTCTTGTAAATGCTAGTGGTAGATCAAACGAAGAAAGGGTCCATGATTTTATTAGGATGAACCTACCTGAGTTTATAGGGTCGCAAGTTGGTGAAGATCCCCCAAAAAAATAAATTTAAATGACCCTTGAACCAGATCAACTAGAACGGTACCAGGCCAGAACTGGTTCTTACCGAACCAAATCAACTACTCTAGAATATATTTTTGTAAAAGATAAAAAATTAGTGTAGAATTTAAATTTTAAAATATCCCAAATATTGGGATTTGGCCCAAATAGAAGTATTTGAGAAATTGGGTTATTTACCAAAATTATTTGCCAAATAATGAAAAATTGTACGGACAAACACTAATAGCCAAAATTTCCCCCAAATTTTACTAGGGAAATCTATGGACAAACAGGTCCCTAGTATTTCCCCCAGGGCGCTCCAGTGTTGTCTGTGACAAAGAACGATGGTGCTTTTAGTTCATCGACTATCGACCGTTGAACAAAGTCACAATAAAGAATAAATACCCTATCCCCAGGATAAATGACTTTTTCAACCAACTACAGGGTGCTAGTAATGTTTTGAAGATAGACCTCATATTTTGTAACCATCAACTCAAAGTCAAAGACAGTGACATCCCGAAAACATCTTTCATTACTCGATATGGTCATTATGAATATGTAGTAATGTCATTTATACTAACCAATGCCCTGAAACTTTCATGATTTTGATGAATAGGTGTTCAAGCGGTATTTGGACTTGTTCGTCATTATCTTTATTGATGATATCCTAATTTACTCCAAAAGTGAGGAAGAACATGTGACTCATTTGAAGGTTGTCCTGAAAACTCTCAAAGATCTCTAGTTATTTGTTAAGTTTAGCAAAGTTGAGTTTTGGTTGATATATGTTGTTTTCCTTGGTCATATAGTGTCTAAAAAGGGATCCGAGTGGATTCTTAGAAAATAAAGGCAGTCAAATAATGGACCAGACCTACCTCTCCTACAAGTATCAAGAAGTTTCTTAGGTTTAGCAGGTTATTACAGAAGGTTCGTGGAATAATTTCATCAATATATTCTCCTTAACTAAGTGGTTAGATGAGTGTGAGAAGAGCTTCTCAAAACTGGAAACTAGATTGACTACAACATCTGTTTTGACTCTACCAGTTTATATGGTTATATGATCTATTGTGATGTGTCCAATGTCGGCCTAGATTGTGTATTGATGCAGTGAGCTAAGGTTATAGATTAAGCTTCTATACAAATTAAGGTGCATGACAAGAACCATCTGACTCATGATCTTGAGTTTGCAACAACAGTTTTTCCCCAAAAGATTTGGAGATATTACTTGTACGGTGTTTACATAGATGTGTTCATAAATCATAATATCCTTCAGTATGTGTTCACCCAGAAAAAGTTGAATATTCGCTCCTTCATATGTGTTCACCCAGAAAAAGTTGAATATTTGATACGCTCAAACTTACTTCTTATTTGAGAAGTAAAGCGGCCGTGTCAAGTAAATAACCCAACTAGTGAGGTTGGGATCGTTCCCACTAGGAAAATAGTATAGAATTAACTTCAACATGTTATTACTATTGTTTGGTCAATGACTTCCTTGGAAAGTAAAAACAATAAAAGGGGGGTTTCTATTTCTAAATGAGTGAAAATAACTAACAAAATTGAAAGAGACACTTAACAGCTTTGAATATTGGAGTTTAATCAATTAATAAAAGTAACTAGGGTTTACGTGTTCCCTACAGGTTCATAACTTGATAAATCAAACTATAACAATTCTTTCCTAGTATCTTGCATGCAAAATGATAAGTTATGTATTTCTAAATCCTTGGTCCGGCATCTAGAAAATCTCACTCCGCACCTTGGTCCGGCTACGTGTGTTGCTATCCTAACCATTATCTTTACCTCATATTAAGCATCGTATTCGATATTTGACTAAGTTATTACCTCGTACCAATCAATACTAGCCTATTAGATAGTATACACTAAATCTATGATAATAATTCTTTTCCTATTATCTACCTCCTTGGTCCAGCAAGTAGCATTAAGGCGAGTTCTAACGTTGGCCATCCGTTAAAAAGATTTCTAAGAGAGAATTATTAATACATGCAAGACACTATTCTAGAATTGTTATTTTTGTTAGGTTTTATCTCATTATTTGCCAATGGTTCCCACAACCCTAGTTATGGAGTTTAGTTACTCATAGTCATAATCACAACATTCAAATATATTAAATAAGAATTCATGTACTTACTTCAATTAGAAACAGTAAAATCCGAAAGTTTGCTTGATTAATCACCATAAATCACTTGCAAGAATCTCAAAGTAATCAATAATCTCACAAAAATTCTAATGATAATCAAGAATCTAACAATACAGTATCTACTAATATGATCTAATAATCCAGAGTCTAACCTCAAAAACGAGGTTTTTCGAACTATTTATAAAAAATAAAAACCTAATTAAACAAGGACTCTATTTGCTGGAAATCTGCCAAAACACGGCTGGGTCGACAGACCTCGCGACGGATCATCGTGGTCACGATGGACCGTCATGGACTCCGTCGTCCCATACTTGTGCAATTTCTTATGCTGCTCTCTTCATTCCCCTCGACGGCAAGTATGACGGACCGTCATAGACACGACGGACCGTCACATGCTTCGTAACCCCACACTTGGTCAGACTTCCCCATCTTCCTTCAGCAGCTGCACTACGCTGCCACCTACGGACCGTCACAAGCACGACGGACCGTCATAAGCTCCGTAGGTGGTCTCTTCTGCATTTCTTCGCTCAAAATCTCCGCATTCAGCTTTGGACAGATTTTCTGCAGAATAAAAAGAAACTTATATAAAAACTAGCACAAAAAGGCTTTTGGAAACACTAAACTTAAGGAAAAAGTATTAATAATACCGTGAAACCACGGTATATCAACACCCTTAACTTAAATTCGTTGTTTGTCCTCAAGCGACGCACTATGACTCAATACAAAATCTTTGTACAATAGTATCCATGTTTCATCCTTTGCAATCATTTGGCTATCAATCCCGATTAATCTCATCAAATCTATGCATGCTATCACTATTAGGCTTAAATTATGTGGGATCAGAACATGACACAGTCTCACCATGCACTAACACCTATCCTCTTCAATTTCTCACCGAGGTGCTAACAATTCCGGTATTGCAACTAGTGTCCTCACTTTAAAAAAAATTCCTTATTTTTCACACAATGATTTCAGTTTGAGTATAAGGATTACTTTTCAACTCTCGCTCTCAGAACAAAGTCACACTCATTCATACCTATTGCCATAAGCTTGCCCTTATTTTCAGTGCCTTAAGTTCGCTATACAACCCTTAGGAGCACGATAGGACTTTCTTAGCTAGTAACATAGGCTCAGGGTCAGGTAGGGTATATTTAGGTATACTTTAGTGACTTTTTGCCCTCCTTGACATATCGGCTAAAACTTCCACTTTCTATCATTTTATCTTGCCCAGTTTCTCATATTCTTTCACCTTGTTTTTTCTCTTATTTCTTCATTTTTGTAAGTGACTCTCTTCTTTTCTTGTATATTTTTCTTTTTCTTTACTTTTTTTTTCAACTAATTCTTGAGTCACTTTACTTTTGTTCTTTCTCTCTCTTTGTTCTATCAACCCCACTTTCCAGAGCATTCCTCATAATAGCCACCCTCAACTCATGGATTTGCTATGAGTCAAGGTACACAATACCCAAAGTTAGTTCAGGGCCATAATGAAGGTTGTTTACTGCATTAGCCACCCTCAACTTATGCTTTTGGCATAAGCTGAGGTGCACATCTCCAAGGCGGGACCAGGGCTAACACATTGTTCCCAGAAAAGATCAGTTGGGGTGAAAAAGAAAGGTCTAATTTAGGCTCAGATCATTTGGATCAAAGAAGGATAAATTTCATTTGGTTTATTTTATTTAGGCTAGAAATGGGCTATATTGAATAAGGGCCTATGATCCTTTCCTAATTGTCTATCACAGCTTACTTTTAGCAAGACTAACCAGGAAAGTTCTAGCTCAGAACCAATACAGTACTATTCAAATCTTCCTCACATTCACTTGACATCTCATTACTATACCAAATTATCAGACACCTAGTTCGAATTTTAGACTTAGGGTAATGCAATGGTGTACTTCTATGTCATGCTTAGATTCACACATTTATCAGTTACTATGCCTAGTCATGCATCATTTTCTAATTTATCAGGATATCATTTAGCCATCATGCTCCAGAATTAAACTATGTACAAAAGATGTAGACATGTTGGTTCAACAGAAAATAGTAATCAGAATTTTGGGGGAAAATAACATAGGCAAGAAAACCCCAAAAGAGGATAGTGAATTGGGATACTCAGACTTCACCCTAACACTGACTTTCCATTTACCACACCCCCAACAAAAAAAAAGCAATTGTCCCCAATGCATAAAAATATAAATACTAGAGTGGTAGGTGAAGCAAACCTGTGGCGCAAAGCGCCGTCGATCAGCAAACTGGTGGGTTCGGTTCCCCAGAACCCACGTCCTCTGCAATCTGGACACCCTCGGTGGTGTCCTCAGCAACAACCGCACCATCAGTAGTGCCTCCTGCTATCTCCACAATTCGGGAGCTAGACGCCCCAGCCGCTAACTTTGATGCTCTCATCTGGTGCGCCTCCTCCTCAGCAAGTGAGGCTCTCGTCACAGCCTCCATCTCTCGGTGCTCCTTCTTCCGTGCTCGCGCCTCGTACTCTGCTCGACCCCTACGCCTCTTGGAATGATCTCGAGGGGGAGGTGGTGGAATCTATGAAGTGGAAAATAGGGCCGCCAACACTGTGTCCTCAGCAGGCTCGACAAATGGGGCCTCAGACTCCGGCACCCTAGCCTCTAAGATCGTGTCGATATCTGCACGAAGACTGTCAACTACAGCCTGAAGAGTCGACACATCCACCGGAGGGGCTGGTCGGGCTAACACCCTCAACTCAAAGCTTTCCAAGCGCTGGTGAACCTCAGCGATCTTCTGCTCTGTATACTGGACCATTTTCCGCTCTAGGTGCTCTTCTGACTCAGTAATAGACTTCTGCATCCACGGCTGGGTATGATGCAGAAGTTTAGCCATTTGTTCCACTAATTTTTGGAACCTAGCAAGCGGGACCAGTTCCGGTAGAGGGGCTATGCGAGAGGAGCTCGGGGCAGTGCTATTACCCGGGATAGACTCGATCGGGGTAATGTCAGTGGACGCCGCCTGTGTAGTTGTGCGGGCCTGGGCTACCGTATCAGCAAGATCATCAGCAAATGGGGGCAGCTCTAGACGGGTACCTCTGCGTAGAGCCAACTCATTGGCCTCATCTCTGATGAGGCCAATGTCAACAGTGCCCTGCGGGGTCTTGAGCTGATCTACGTGCCATATAGGCACACCTGCGGACCTACAAAGAGAAAATATCATGAACGGGAAAGGGTAAGTGGTAGTGACCTTGAAATCCCTCTCATGCATGACTGCCTGTAGAAGCCACGCGAAATCCACCTCGAACCCAACAATCATCGCCATCAACACTGCTTGATCCCATGCAACGATATTATCAGCGGTTGTGGGGGAAAGGCAGTGGCGGACAATCACCACAAGAACTTCGCCGTGAAAGTTAGGTTGGCCTTCTTGATGGCCCCCTTTGGCTCCGTCACCCAGTCGGCACCCTCTCCATCAACTGACAGGTTCAGGGCCATCCACCTCTTGGTGGTCTCTCTCAGTCATGGCTCGCACAGGAACTGGCCATCTTTAACAATCTGCCATCTGTAGTCAAACTCGGCAGTGAAAGGGGTCCGAGTAGCATCAACACCCTTGCCGTATAGAAATCGGCGGATGGCAGGCAGGAAAATGTCAACCTGCACGCCCCGTACTCGGACCTGCTCCTATGGGGCCTTTTTTGCGGGGGCAGCCCGCTTATCTATCTGTGATCGGAGAGTTGCTATGTAGGATGCGTAGAACTCTCAGACCATTTCTTGACTGTAACGGCCCAACGGACGTGCTGTCCACTCCAGACGATGCCTGGTGAAGAGATTGTGGATCTCAGGCATTGTCGGGAGGCTCCCTGTAAGGACCCACCGCTTCAAGGTGAGTGTTCGAGTCATAACTTCCTTATCAGTCAGGAACTTTGTATCAGAGTAGACTTGAAATTGCCCATCGACACACCACCGGTTAGGCTGGTCACTGGTTGGGGTGGGGGCCTGAACTGGTGAACCTGATATGGATTCCGAACTGTCAGCCTCATCAGACAAGGCCGACGCTGCAGCGGTGGCGGGTGCGGGAACCTCAGTAGAGCCGGAGGCTTCCTCGGACCACGATATTCCTAAGGATCCAGACGCTCCTTCTTCCTTTGTGGCTGACCCAAAGGGTGTGCCGGTCAGTGTGCACTCCTCATCAGACTGGGAGGCAGTGACTACGCCGGATGCCACCTTTTTGGGTGTGGCTTTGGGAGCACGTGCATCACGTGAAGGGGTGGAAGTGCCTGGGGGCACATACTCGGGGTCACGCTCATCATCCGAGCCAATGATTATGCGGGCAGATGGGGTGAATGACTTCGATCGCCCGCGTGCGAAGATTCGATCTTTCTTGGGTGCCATAGTAGATAGGACCTGTAAAGGATCAATATTAGTATGAGAAGTGGCAAACAAGACAAGCAAAACCACAAAAACAATTAAAAAATTATGTCATTACTATGGTAACAGTGACACACGACGGGCCTGGTGACGGCTCGTCGTGACTATGACGGACCGTCATGGGGTCCGTCGTGTTTTACTTAGACTATGTATATATGGAGAACCCTGAAGGAGAGTCTCTGACTAGTATGACGGTATGTGCAGGACGGACCGTCACAGGCACGACGGTCCGTCGTAGATGTCTGTCAGAGGACACTTGGAAAAAAAATGGAGACCCTTAGGAGAGGGGTCTCTGACCAGCATGACGGCCATGCAGGACGGACCGTCATGTAATAGAAACGACATGAATGGACCCTATGTTCCTCCTCAAAATCGTAAAGTTACTCCTAGGGATGGTGGAGGTAGTATGTCGCGAGTTGAGGATATGTTGCATAAAATGATGAGGAGGTTCGACGCTAGTGATGAGCACAACAAAGAGCTGAGGAATGATTTAGCGGGTATTGGGCAAAAGTCGATACACATACAATATCGATTAAGCAACTTGAGTTATAATTGGCCCAATTATCTACAACTGTGAACACACGGCAACTGGGCACTCTTCCTAGCAACACTGTCAAAAATCCGAAAAATGATGGACATTGTATGGCAATTACTACTGGCAGTGGCAAGCAAACCATTGACCCATCTATGCCGTCTAATGAGAAAAAGGTGACAAAAGATATTGATAAAGTGGTAGATGTTGATGGTGAATTAGAGGATAACACTGCAAAAGATGTTGAAGTGCCAAAAAAGGTAACTCCCATGCCTAGGCCACCACCCCCATTTCCTCAAAGATTATTGAAAAAGACCGAGGATGGTAAATATCGGCGTTTTATAACAATGTTGAAGCAACTTTCTATCAATGTCCATTTGGTAGAAGCTTTAGAACAAATGCCTGGTTACCCCAAGTTTATGAAAGATCTGGTCACAAAGAAAATATCGGTCACTTTTGAGGATGATGATAGAATGCAGCATTGTAGTGCTATTGCTACAAGATCTCTGGTCCAAAAGAAAGAAGATCCGGGTGCGTTCACTATTCCTTGTACAATCAGGCTATTACATTTTTCAAAAGCATTATGTGATTTGGGGGCAAGCATAAATCTCATGCCCCTCTCGATTTACAAGAAGTTGGGTTTGGGTGATCCAAAGCCCACTGCGATGCGGCTATTGATGGCTGATCAAACAGTAAAAAGTCCTATAGAGATACTCCACGATGTGCTAGTAAAAGTGGAGTCGTTCATATTTCCGGCAGATTTTGTTATTCTTGATTGTGAAGTCGATTTTGAAGTGCCCATTATTCTTGGGAGGCCATTCCTTGCTACGGGAAGAGCCTTAGTAGACATGGAAAAGGGGCAGATGAAATTTCGGTTGAACAATGAGGAAGTGACCTTTAACATTTGTAGGTCCATGAGGCAGAGTGGTGATCTCCAATCGGTATCTGCTATATCCTACAACATGAGTGAGACATCTGAGACACAAATAGAAGAACATATAGGTGTAGAAGCATTACCAGCAGTGATAATGAACTTTGATATCGATTTCATTGAAGAGTATGAGTCATTAGTCGCGGATCTTGACCGAGGTGATTATCGGTTTAAACCGAAGAAATTTGAGCTAGATATGAAGAATCGCGAGTCCCCACCCGCGAAACCATCTATAGAGGAGGCTCTAAAATTAGAACTAAAATCTCTCTCACCTCATCTCAGGTATGAATTCTTAGGAAATGGTGACACTTTGCCGGTAATCATTGCATCAGACCTGGATGAACAACAGGTTCAGAGTTTGGTGAAGGTACTAAAAAGGTTCAAAAGAGCTATTGGGTGGACTATTGCGGACATTATTGGGATCCCTCCTGGTATTTACTCTCATAAAATCCAACTCATGCCTAATCATAAGCCAAGTATTGAGCACCAAAGACGCTTATATCCTCCTATGCAAGAGGTCGTGAAGAAGGAAATCATTAAGTGGTTGGATGCCGGAGTAATCTATCCAATTGCCGATAGTAGTTGGGTATGCCCGGTTCAGTGTGTACCTAAGAAAGGGGGAATGAATGTGGTCCCCAACGGTAAAAATGAACTTGTTCCAATGAGACCAGTTACTGGATGGAGGGTGTGTATGGATTACCCCAAACTAAATTCATGGACTGAAAAAGACCACTTTCCTATGCCCTTCATGGATCAGATGTTTGATAGACTTGCAAGAAAAGGGTGGTACTGTTTTCTTGATGGATATTCAGGGTATAATCAAATTTCTATTGCACCAAAAGATTAAGAGAAAACCACTTTTACTTGTCCATATGGGACCTTTGCGTTCTGAAGAATGTCGTTTGGGCTATGCAATGCACCCGCCACATTTCAGAGATGTATGATGTCAATATTTTCTGACATGGTGGAGGATACTATAGAAGTTCTTATGGATGATTTTTCTGTGGTTGGTGATTCATTCGGGTGGTGTTTGACCAATTTATCTGAGCTCCTTAAGAGATGTGAAGACTGCAATTTAGTACTAAACTAGGAAAAGTGTCATTTCATGGTGAAACAGGGTATTGTGTTGGGTCATCGCATTTCAGAAAAGGGCATAGAGGTTGATCGAGCTAAAGTCGAGGTAATAGAGAGACTTCCCCCACTTATCTCTCTGAAAGGTGTGAGAAGCTTTCTTGGGCAAGCAGGTTTTTACCGGAGATTCATCAAAGACTTTTCAAATATTGCACATCCATTGTGCAAACTGCTTGAGAAAGATTGTAAATTTTGTTTTGATGAATCCTTTCTTAAAGCATTCGGTAAGCTAAAAAAGAAATTAGTGTCTGTGCCTATCATTATTTCTCCTGATTGGAACAGTCCATTTGAGGTGATGTGCGATGCTAGTGGGGTGGCTCTTGGTGTAGTATTGAGACAGAGAAAAAACAAAATGTTTCACCCCATCTACTATGCTAGTAAAGTCCTAAATGAAGCTCAGAAGAACTACACAGTAACCGAGCAAGAACTCCTTGCAGTAGTCTTTGCTTTTGAGAAATTTCGCTCCTATCTGCTAGGTACTAGAGTTATAGTGCATACTAACCACTCAGCATTGAGATATTTGATGGCAAAGAAGGATGCGAAACCTAGGCTGATTCGTTGGGTATTAATGCTACAAGAATTTGACTTTGAAGTGATGGATAGAAAAGGAACTAAAAATCAAGTTGCTGATCACTTGTCTCGTCTAGAGGATGAAGCTATGAGAGAGTTAGGGGATAAGAGTGACATTGATGATACTTTCCCCGATGTGCATGTATTGGCTGCTTCACAAGACTTTATCCCATGATTCGCAGATTTTGCGAACTATCTAGCTAGTGATATTGTTCCATCAGACTTGTCCTTTCATCAAAGAAAAAAGTTCATGTACGATGTGAAGAAGTTATTTTGGGATGAACCGTACTTGTATAGGAATTGTGCCGACGGGCTTATTCGGCGTTGTGTGCCAGAATGTGAGATGTTGAGTGTGTTAGAGGCAGGTCATTCCTCACCTGTTGGTGGACATTATAGTGGTATCCGGACCGCTCATAAGATATTACACTGTGGTTACTATTGGCCAACTCTTCATCAAGATGCTCATGAGTTTGCTAAAGCATGTCACAGATGCCAACGAGACGGAGGCATTTCAAGAAAGCAAGAGCTCCCTCTAAACCCCATTCTTGTGATTGAGTTATTTGATGTTTGGGGTATTGACTTTATGGGCCCTTTTGTGAGTTCTCATGGAATGAATTACATTTTAGTAGTAGTTGATTATGTATCTAAATGGGTCGAAGCCATCGCCCTCGCAAACAATGAAGGGAAAAGTGTCACTGCATTCTTGAAAAAGAATATATTCTCTCGTTTTTGCACCCCAAGGGCCATTATTAGTGATGGGGGCTCCCACTTCTGCAACAGATTGTTCAAGGGGTTATTGGAGAAATATGGGGTTCACCATAATGTGGCCACTCCTTACCACCCTTAAACTAGTGGGCAAGTTGAAGTGTCGAATCGGGAGATCAAACAGATATTGTCAAAAACTGTGAACGCTAGTAGAACAGATTGGTCAAGGAGGCTTGATGATGCTCTTTGGGCCTACCGGACAGCATATAAGACTCCCATAGGTATGTACCAACTTGTATATGGGAAAGCTTGTAATCTTCCGGTTGAGTTAGAGCATAAAGACATGTGGGCTATGAAGAAGTTGAAAATGATTGGAGCGAAGCTGCAGAACAACGGTTAAATGGGTTGAATGAACTCGATGAATTTCGCCTGAAAGCCTATGAAAGCTCAGCCCTATACAAAGAAAAGATGAAGAAGTACCATGACAACATAATTGAAAAACGAGAGTTTATGGTCGGGGATTTGGTGCTTTTATTCAATTCCAGGTTGTGTTTGTTTCCGGGCAAGCTCAAGTCCAAATGGACTGGTCCTTACTTAGTTACCCAACTATTCCCTCATGGAGCAGTTGAGTTGGAAACTAAAAAGGGTGTGCGGTTCAAGGTGAATGGACAGCACATAAAAATCTATTTCGGGCATGCTGAATCGGCGAATGAAGTGATTGAGGCATACCATCTTGATTAAGTCTGAGTAATCAAGTGTCCCCAGTCGTGCCGCGACATTAAATCAGGCGCTTGTTGGGAGGCAACCCAATACTTATAGTCTTTTTAGTAATGGTAGCATTTTCCTACTAATGGGTTTTTAAATTTGCAGGCACATCACCAGGAAATTCTGCAGAAAATTACTGTGCAGCAGTCACTGACGGACACATCGACAGACCGTTGCGCCTGCGATTGACCGTCGTATGCCTCTGTCGTACCAGGTACGTCGTTTTGTTATTTTCAAATTAGGGCACACACGATGGAACCAACGACGGGTCGTCACAACTGCGACGGACCATCGTCGGGGAATCGTCGCGTGATTAATGAGGCGTACCCGACCCGACCTGGTTGGAGTTTATAATGAAATTTCACCATTTAAACTCCCCAACCCCTCATTTCACTCCCATTCCTTCATTATTCCTCCCATTACACTCTCTTTTCAACTTCCACAATCTCTTTCTCTATCAACCGATCATTGCCCCCCCCCCCCACAATTCTCCAAAGCCCTAAAAGTGTTAATATACTAGTCGGAGTTGTTGTTGTGGGTGTCTTCCTGGTCACTGAGTACTTGTCCTTTTTGTTTTCCCTAATCCTAAGGTATGTGTCTCTAATTTCTACTCATTTATCTTGCATTTTTGTTTATTAATTAGTATTAGGTGAGTTGTTCGTGATATGTTCGTTTCTTTTATATAATATTTTGTCTAACCTAGGTTAAAAATGTTCGAAATTGCCATGTTTACAACCCTAGACATAGGTGCGTTCGCATTACTAGTTTCCTAGGTAGTTGGGTTAGACAAATGTAGTTCCAAACCACTACAAGTTTGATTTGGGTTCATCGGGGATGCATGGGGTACCCCCAGTTCTGTCACTGATCTACAGAATGAGACCCCGATGACGGACCGTCGTAGGGTCCATTCCAAAAGCCCTAATACCCCACTGTGCATGTTTTCTAAGTGTCCTTCAACGGACACATGCGACGGACTCATGACGGTCCGTCCTGCATGGCCGTCATGCCGGTCAGAGACCCCTCTCCTAAGGGTCTCCATTTTTTTTCCAAGTGTCCTCTAACAGACATCTACGACGGACCGTCGTGCCTGTGACGGTCCGTCTTTCATATACCGTCATACTAGGCAGAGACTCTCCTTCAGGGTTCTCCATATATTCATAGACTAAGTAAGACACGACGGACCTCATGAAGGTCCGTCATAGTCACGACGAACCGTCACCAGGCCCGTCGTGTGTCACTGTTTCTATAGCAATGACATACTATTTTCAATGTTTTGTTTAGTATGGTTTTGCTTGTCTTATTTGCCAATACACGTACTAATATTGATCCTTTACAGGTACTATCTACTATGGCACCCAAGCAAGACAGAATCTACGCACGCGGGCGATCAAAGTCTGATGCCCCGTCTGCCCGCATGGTCATTGGCTCTGATGATGAGCGTGACCCTGAGTATGTGCCCCCAGGCACTTCCACCACTTCCCGTGTTGCACGTGCTCTCAAAGCCACACCCAAAAAGGTGGCGTCCGGCGTAGTCACTGCCTCCTAGTCTGATGGAGAGCGCACACTGACTGGCACACCCTCTGGGTCAGCCACAGATGAAGAAGGAGCGCCTGGCTCCTTACGAGTATCATGGTCCGAGGAAGCTTCCGGCTCTGCTACGGTTCCAACACCCGCCACTGTTTCAGCGTCGGCCTCGTCTGATGAGGCTAACAGTTCAGAATCTACATCAGGCTCACCATCTCAGGTCCCCACCCCAGCCATTGACCAGCCCAACCGGTGGTGTGTCGACGGGCAATTTCAAGTCTACTCCGACGCCAATTTCCTGACTGATAAAGGAGTGATGACTCGAACACTCACCTTGGAGTGGCGGGTCCTTACAGGGAGTCTCCCGACGATGCCCGAGATCCAGAATATCTTCACCACGCATCGCTTGGAGTGGACAGCACGTCCGTTGGGACGTTACAGTGAAGAAATGGTCCGAAAGTTCTACGCATCCTACGTAGTGACTCTTCGATCACAGATAGATAGGCGGGCTGACACCGCTAAACAGGCCCCACTGGAGCAGGTTCGAGTACGGGGCGTATAGGTTGACATTTCCCTGCCGGCCATTCGCCGGTTTCAATACGGTGAAAGTGTTGATGCTACTCGTACCCCCCTCACTACCGAGTTTGACTACCGCTAGCAGATAGTTAAAGATGGCCAGTTACTACGCGAGCCATCACTGAGAGAGACCACCAAGAGGTGGATGGCACTGCACCTGTCATTTGATGGAGAGGGTGCCGACTGGGTGACTGAACCAAATGGGGCCATCAAGAAGGACAACCTCACTTTCACGGCGAAGTTCTTGTGGCTGCTTGTCTGTCACAGCCTTTCCCCCACAGCTGCTAATAATATCGTTACATGGGATCGAGCTGTTTTGATGGCGGCGATGATAGCCGGGTTCGAGGTGTACTTCGTGTGGCTTCTACAGGAAGTCATGCACGAGAGGGCATTCAAGGTCACTACTACTTACCCTTTCCCGTGCATGATCTTTGCTCTCTGCAAGTCCACAGGTGTGCCTATATGGCACGTAGATAAGCTCAAGACCCCGCATGGCACTGTTGACGTCGGCCTCATCAGAGATGAGGCCAATGAGTTGGCTCCACGTAGAGGGCCCCATCCAGAGCTGCCCCCACTTGCTGATGATCTTGTTGATAAGGTAGACCATGCCCGCACGGCTACACAGGCAGCGTCCACTGACACTATCCCGGTCGAGTCTATCCCGGGTAGTAGCACTGCCCTGAGGTCCTCTCACACAGCCCCTCTATCGGCACTGGTCCCGCTTGCTAGGGTCCAAAAATTAGAAGCACAAATGGCTACACTTCAGCATCATATCCAGCCATGGATGCAGAAGTCTATTACTGAGTCAGAAGAGCGCCTAGAGCGGAAAATGGTCCAGTATACAGAGCGGAAGATCGATGAGGTTCACCAGCGCTTGGACGCCTTTGAGTTGAGGGTGTTAGCCCGACCATCCCTTCCGGTGGATGTATCGACTCTTCAGGCTGTAGTTGACAGTCTTCGTGCAGATATCGACACGATCTTAGAGGCTAAGGTGCCGGAGTCTGAGGCCCCTTCTGTCGAGCCTGCTGAAGACACAGTATTGACAGAACTTTTTGCCACTTCAGAGACTCCACCACCTCCCCTTCGATAGAATGCCAAGAGGCGTAGGGGTCGAGCAGAGGACGAGGCACGAGCACGGAAGAAGGAGCACCGAGAGATGGAGGCTGTGATGAGAGCCTCACTTGCTGAAGAGGAGGCGCACCGGATAAGAACATCAGAGTTAGCGGCTAGGGCGTCTAGCTCCCGCACTGTGGAGATAGCAGGAGGCACTACTGATGGTGCGGTTGTTGCTGAGGACATCACTGAGGGTGTCCAGATTGCAGAGGACGTGGGTTCCAGGGAACCGGACCCACCATCTTGCTGATCGACGGCGCTTTGCGCCACAGGTTTGCTTCACCTACCACTCTAGTATTTATATTTTTATTAATTGGGGAGAATTGCATGTTTTTTGTTGGGAGTGAGGTAAATGGAAAGTGAGTGTTAGGGTGAAGTCTGAGTAGCCCAATTCACTATCCTCTTTTAGGGTTTTCTTGCCTGTGTTCTTTTTCCCCAAAAATACTTTTTCTGTTGAACCTGCATGTTTATATCTTTTGTACATAGTTTATTTCTGGAGCATGATGGCTAAAATGATATCCTGATAAACTAGAAAATGATGCATGACTAGGCATCGTAACTGATAATTGTGTGGCCCTAAACATGACATAGAGGTACACCATTGCATTACCCTACGTCTAAAATTTGAACTAGGTGTCTGATAATCTTGTATAGTGATGAGATGTCAAGTGAGTGTGAGGAAAATTTGAATAGTCCACTATTGGTATTGATCTAGAACTTGCCTGGTTAGTCCTGCTAAAAGTATGTTGCAATAGACAATTAGGAAAGGATCATAGGCCCTTATTCAATATAGACCATTTCTAGCCTAAATAAAAGAAACCAAATGAAATTTATCCTTCTTTGATCCTAATGATCTGAGCTTAAATTAGACCTTTCTTTTTCAGCCAACTGATCTTTTCTGGAAACAATGTGTTGGCCCTGGTCCCTCCTTGGACATGTGCACCTCAGCTTATGCCAAAAGCATAAGTTGAGGGTGGCTAATGCAGTAATTAACCTTCATTATGGCCCTGACCCAACTTTTGGTATTGTGTACCTTGATTCATGGAAAAGCCATGAGTTGAGGGTGGCTATTATGAGGAATTCTCTGGAAAGTGCGGTTGAAAGAACAAAGACAGAGAAAGAACAAAAGTAAAGTGACTCAAGAATTAGTTGAAAGAAAAGTAAAGAAAAAGAAAAATATACAATAAATACAAGCAAGAAAAGAAGAGAGTCACTTACACAAATGAAGAAAGAAGAGAAAATAGCAAGGTGAAAGAATATGAGAAACTGGGCGAGATAAAATGATAGAAAGTGGAAGTTTTAGCTGATATGTCAAGGAGGGCAAAAAGTCACTACAGTATACCTAAATATACCCTACCTGACCCTGAGCCTATGTTACTAGCTAAGAAAGTCCTATCGTGATCCTAAGGTTTATAGCGAACTTAAGGCAGTGAAAATAAGGGCAAGCTTATGGCAATAGGTATGAGTGAGTGTGACTTTGTTCTGAGAGCGAGGGGTTGAAAAGTAATCCTTATACTCGAACAGAAATCATTGTGTGAAAAATGAGGATTTTGTTTTAAAGTGAGGACACTAATTGCAATACCGGAATTGTTAGCACCTCGGTGAGAAATTGAAGAGGATAGGTGTTAGTGCATGGTAAGTCTGTGCCATATTCTGATCCCACAAAATTCAAGCCAGATAGTGATAGCATGCATAGATTTGATGAGATTAATCGGGTTGATAGACAAATGATTGCAAAGGATAAAACATGGATACTATTGTACAAAGATTTTGTATTGAGTCATAGTGCGTCGCTTGAGGACAAACAACGAATTCAAGTTGAGGGTGTTGATATACCGTGGTTTCACGGTATTATTAATACTTTTTCCATAAGTTTAGTGTGTCCAAAAGCCTTTTTGTGCTAATTTTTATATAAGCTTCTCTTTGTTTTGCAGGAAATATGTCCATAGATGAATGCGGAGATTTTGAGCGAAGAAATGCAAAAGAAACCACCTGCGGAGCTTATAACGGTCCGTCGTGCTTGTGACGGTCCGTAGGTGGCAGCGTAGTGCAGCTTCTGAAGGAAGATGGGGAAGTCTTACCAAGTGTGGGGTTACGAAGCTTGTAACGGTCTGTCGTGTCTATGACGGTCCGTCCTGCAGGTTCGTCATGAAGTTCAGAGAAGTAATCCCAGTACCCATATTCCAAGAGTTGATGTGTTTTGGAACGAAGACCATCAACGGACCGTTATGCCTATCACGGCCCGTCATACTTGCCGTCGAGGGTAATAAAGAGAGCAGCAAAAGAAAATGCACAAGTATGGGATGACGGAGTCCATGACGGTCCGTCGTGACCACGACGATCCGTCGCGTGGTCTGTCGACCCAGCCGCATTTTGGCATATTTACAGCAAATAGAGTCCTTGTTTAATTAGGTTTTTATTTTTTATAAATAGTTCAACAAACCTTGTTTTTGAGGTTAGACTCTTAGATTGTAAAACTCCTTATTGGTAAACATTGTGTTGTGAGATTCTTGATAATCATTAGACTTTTTGTGAGATTATTGATTACTTTGAGATTCTTGCAAGTGATTATTGGTGATTAATCAAGCAAACTTTCGGATTTTACTCTTTCTCATTGAAGTAAGTACATGAATTCTTATTTAATATATTTGAATATTGTGATTATGACTATAAGTAACTAAACTCCATAACTAGGGTTGTGGGAACCATAGGCAAATAATGAGATAAAACCTAACTAAAATAACAATTCTAGAATAGTGTCTTGCATGTATTAATAATTCTTTCGCTTAGAAGTCTTTTTAACGGATGGCCAACGTTAGAACTCGCCTTAATGCTACTTGCCGGACCAAGGAGGTAGATAATAGGAAAAGAATTATTAACATAGATTTAGTGTATACTATCTAATATGCTAGTATTGATTGGTACGAGTTAATAACTTAGTCAAATATCGAATACGATGCTTAATATAAGGTAAGGATAAGGATTAGCATAGCAACACACGTAGTCGGACCAAGGTGCGGAGTGAGATTTTCTAGATGCCGGACCAAGGATTTAGAAATACATAACTTATCACTTTGCATGCAAGATACTAGGAAAGAATTGTTATAGTTAGAATTATCAAGTTATGAACCTGTGGGAACACGTAAACCCTAGTTACTTTGATTAATTGATTAAAATCCAACATTCAAAGCTGTTAAGTGTCTCTTTCAATTTCATTAGTTATTTTCACTCATTTAGAAATAGAAACCCCCCTTTTATTGTTTTTACTTTCCAAGGAAGTCATTGACCAAACAATAGTAATAACAGGTTGAAGTTAAGTCTAGACTATTTTCCTCGTGGGAACGATCCCAACCTCACTAGTTGGGTTATTTACCTGACACAGCCGCTTTACTTCTTATTTAAGAAGTAAGTTTGAGCGTATCAACTTCACATATAGCTCTCATGGTTTTATATCGATTACTAGTGGCTCCAGAGTCAGGTTCTAGTGTATTAATCAGGTTATAAGTTATAGTTCAGAATTAAATCTTAGCATATTTATACATTGTTATTCTATTTAGTTAGTTCAACATTTACTATATTTCAGTATGTCCCTCATGTTGAGATTATATCATTGCTTCTATTGCTTTGTTCAGTTATGTATATTGTTCAGTTTTATCCTATCATGCATGTTGAGTACCTTTCAGGTGCTGACGCATACTCCGTGCTACATCTTCTCGTGATGTGGGTCTAGGTTCTCAACATTCACATGATTAGTTCCCGATCTCCACTTCAGCAGTATCAGTGGTGAGTCCTTATTTCTCAAGGATGATAAACATGTTTTATCATATTTTCCGTCTTTCAGTTTCAATTTTGCTAGAGTTAGTTGGGGATAGTTCCAACATCTCTAGTCATTTAGAGGCTTATATTCAAACATAGTTAGATTCAGTTTTAGTGGAGTTTGATCTTTTAGTGGTCATTAAACTCAGTTTATTATAGCTTCAGACTTAGAATGGGTATTCCACATCTTTTCTCTTTATGTCATGTTTTAATTTTCCGCACATCTTATTTTAGGTATCTTAGTATGCTTATGATATTCTAGTAGGCTTAGCTTGGAGTCATTTATGATCCAGGGGTATCCTCGAGGCTTACAAGTTATATAGCCCCTAAGATATTATATAAAAGATTTTGTAATCTACTTTCCAACGTCATCGAGTTTGATAAATTTCAAGCTCAGATGAGGGAGATATGTCTGTTTGAAGTCAGCCTATCCAGTTAAGGAAAGTTATCCGAATTAGTGAGAGGTAATTGTGTTTGTTCCTTACCCCATCAGCTTAAAAGGTTTTTAGTATTATTTAAGGGGTCAAAAGTTATTTAGGTCAGTATTGACAATCCTAAATTACGCTTTTGAGATGAGTTCAAGAAGAGGAAAAGGGGAGAAAAGGAAGAACAAACAAGATCTCTTGCAAATCAAGGAATGTAAGTTTTCATAGTGTTGGGTTAATTCCCCACACACCAATCATGATTTACATATTTGAATTTCATTCATAAAATTTGGAATGTTGAGTTCTTGATGATTCTTGATGAGTTTGTTGAAGTTTATGTTTCATTTTTTTATATGAGGTTTCGTTGCGTTATTGTGACAAGGATCTTGTGTATCAATTATTATTCTTGAGTAATTTAGAGTGGATTTCAATGTAATTATGTTGGATCTAAGAATCCATAAGATTTTCACGGAATCATTCGATTCTAGAGGAGTTATACATAAATTTGAAGCAATAAAATTCGTCAAAACCTGGGCATAAGGGTGGAGCATAGCGCCACTCAGTGAGTCCCAACTGGTGTAGGTTTGGGCCTAGCATATTGCGCCACTGATTGCGCCCCAACCCATGTTTAGTAATTTGGTACATAGCACATCACGACATTCAGTGTGCTCCAACCTACCTTCAGTAGTTCAGGAGCTGGCATTTCATGCCACTCAGTGCGCTAGGTTCACCAAGTCCCCTACCCTTCCAACTTTCTTTCCGTGTGAATTCCCTCGAATCGTACCTATGTTTTATACTTGATAACCAAACTTACAAATTTTGTTAAACATCGAGAGATTCTTCCTAACATGAATCATATCTTTTGAATTCATAATTCAAATTTAAGGAAAGATTTAAGAGTCAAGTCTTGAGAGTTCTTTCGTGTCATTTTGAGAAGTCTTTTACAATCTTTTAAAACTTGTTTTAAGACTTGAGTACTTTAATACGAATATGAGTAGAGTTGAATATCATTTTTCAAAGTGAATATATGGGAACTAGTATTCCCAAGAGTAAATTCTTTTACATTTAAAATTAGGGGATTTTCCGAAGGAGTTCACGAGGAGTTTTGACTACTATCTCTTTTAAGATAAATCTTTTGAGTTATAATATCAAAGTTGAGGATGAGGAAATGTTTTTATACATATGAGAAAAGTTATATTTTGGGAGTAGTATTGAGCATTAATATGGGGACGAGTCCTGATCATAAACATTTGTAGCCAACGTGGATAGAAAGGGTCATACTTTTTAGATGATTCCTTATTACTTTTTAAGCATATCTTAGTGGATCCACTTAGTTTGGGAGTTTTATACCCTAGTAAGGTATAAGATAATTCTGGCGGTGCGGGCGAAACATAGTACAATTACATAGCTCATTGTGATGGTTGTGGGTTAGAAAATCTCCCAAAAAGAGTTATTTTTTATATTTACATAAAACTGAGTTATTATTGTATTTTTGAAATTCAGTGAGTTGTTATCTACTGTTTTAAATATTTTATATAAACTGCACTTTTAACATCGTTTTATATTGCATTGACTTGAGTATCCATGAGTTGAGGTTGAGTTGAGTTGAGTTGAGTAGAGTCAAGGTGAGTATGTTTCCTTTTTATCAGTTCAAGCTTGCAGGTTATGTTCAATATTCCCCTTACATGCTCGTACACTTCATGTAATGACATCATTTGGCCTGCTTTGTTTCATGATGCAGATACACTATCCTCAACCAACGCTTTATTGATCCAGTTGAGATTCAAGGTCGCTTATTAAGAACTCAATTTCATCGACTTTGAGAACAAAATTGTGGTGAAAAAAACATGATTGGCGTGTGGTTGAATGTACCCAACACAGTAGGTGAAAATCTGCAACAAAACTCAAGATCTCGACGGACGCTTTGATCCTCTCCTTTTTTTCTCCTCTTTTCGCTTCTTGAACTCTCAACCAAAACCCTAGGCGTATATTATGATTATAAAATTGAACCTAATCATTTTAGACCCCTGAAACCTTATTAAAAACAAATTAAATCTAATTGGGTAAGGAAAACACAAAAATACCCAACATTTTTTGCAGGTAACTTTCCTTATTTGGACAACTCAACTTCTAAAGGACATATCTCCCTCATACGAGCTCGAAAATTAACTAACATGGTGGCGTTGGAAATATAATTTAAAGACCTTTCATTTGATATCGTATGGGCCACCTAACTCATCCTATGCTGAAACTTATGGTCGTTTGAAATTTATCCAAAACTTAGAAGAACTAACGAATGACTTGATATTGTCTTTAATTATTTTTGGAAATTAAGTTATTATATCTAGTGACCTTAACACTTAGGAAAAATTTAAATTCCTTGGTAAAAACATACTCACTAAGAAGGATGGTTCAAGTCTTAGCTCAAAAAAAATTTGACGTGTTACAAATACATCAAACTATAAACAAAAGAGTATGAAATACATGTCATCTCCTTCTTATCTTCATTAGTAGATAAACTTTAAATTGTACTCAACTTAAAGAATTTAACAAGCAGAATACTACCCACTTTTAGTATTATTATATTGAACCTTTAAGTACTTTCTCATTGTACTGCTTCTAGGATAATGATAACATGTATGTCCAAAATTTTCTGTGTGGATTTGTATGTCTAAAACCTTTTAATTTTTATCTCTGTGGATTTGTATGTCTAATTTTTTCTTTGATGATCCAAAATCCTTCATTGCAAACGATTTGCTCAACTCCTTATTTAAATACTACAATTTTGGATGTATTTTTGTCAACAATCAACATATCGTCCATATAAATTAGTAAGATAATAAAATCATCATCAGAGAACTTCTGAAAGAATACACAATGATGTGAAGAAGTTTTTTTGTATCTGTAATTTCTAATGACGTATTCAAATTTCAAGTAACACTGCCTTTGAGTTTGTCTAAAGCTATACAAGTTCTTTCTCAATTTGTAGACATAGTTTTGTTTTTTACAAACCTTTAGGCTGCTCCATGTATTTATTCCATTTAACTCGTAATTAAGAAAAGCAGTCTTGACATCCATCTACTCAGCTTCTAAATTTAAACCCAATCATACAATCATATATAGAAGATATTTTTATAACTTTGCACCAAATTTATAGAACCATTAAGGATAGATCCTTATGTCACGTATAAATTTGAATAGCAACCACATTATATTCTCATTATTTTCTTCTTTCTTTCCTTCCTTCTCTAAGGTTTTGCTTCAACTTGTTGCAAAATCTTTTAATGTGTCCTTTTCTGGACACAACACCAATGAGCATTGAATAATTCTCCTAAGTTTCCTAAAACCAAAACCAACTCCAATTAGGGCTAAAATTCCAATCATTTTTCAAGTAGAACTGAAAACAAAAGTGAATAGAATTATGTCATGGACCTTTGGCTGGAGCAAACACTACAGCAAAAATAACTTTTAGCGATAATAAATAGATAAATTAATAAAGAGTGTTAAAGTCTTTACCGGCATTAGTTAGGTGTCATTAAATCTAATGTCGCTAAAGCCTTTAGGGACATATACAAAAAGTGTTAATTGCCGCTAAAAATATAAATTTAGCGGCAATTGCTACTTTATTGCCGCTAAAGATCATTTTTGATATAGTGAAGGTTCATTGCCCAACAAAAAATTAAAGGGCATGAGGATCTTTACAGTTTGATTACAGTGTTTTAGTTTTCCTGATATAGGAATGGTTGTATGCCATCATGTCTTAAGCAATTTGTATCCTGACAGCATATTCAATGAAACATTAAAAGATCATATATAATTCAATTTTTTTTTATCAAATATATTATATATCAATCTAGGGGAGCAATAATTGAAACATCATATAACCTAGCAATTATGGTACTTTCTAGATACTATGATTTCTCTAATACAAAAAAATCAAAAGTCAATTTCTTACATGACCATGACCAAAAGAATTTTGTATATAGTTTGTATCTTTTCTTTACATAGACATGAACAAGATTAAGACTAAAATAAAATTAGACAATGTTAATTGTCTCTTCATCAAAGTAGCTCCATTGTTAGTAGAAGTATCAGATTCTAATAAAGCTTTATAACTAAAATTAGGGTTTGAACCATAAAGAGCTTGTATTCCCTTAATATCATCCATTTTCAAATCAACTTTCTTTTCTCTTGGCTATAAACTAGGGAACATTACTGCTTCTTGAACTGAAGTATGTGCTAACCCTAACAAATGTCCAATCTCATGTGTAGCTACTGATTCTAAATCAATAGCTACATCTGATTTTTCTCTTTCAAAGTCCACTGCCCATGTCTCCGCCGCGTCTAGATGGAACCTACCAGTTTCTGGTGAAAATGCATGAGCTAAAACCCCTAGAACACCATCAAATGCCTCTCCATCTCCATGATCACCTTTGTAAAACCCTATTCTAATGTCTGCAAATCCGTAATCGTTGCTTTCCATGAATGTAACCGGTATTACCTGTTAAGACATAATATAATTAAGCACTCCCTCTATTTTAAGTTGTTTGATGTATTTTGACTTGAATCTGAGTTTAAGAAAGTAAAGAATACTTTTGAATCTTTCAATTTAAAATTAATGATAAGTCAAATGTACCAAAATGTCATTTAATTTTGTAATCTTAAATATGTCAATGTGGAAAGCTGATGAAATTAAAGAGTTGCCAAAAAGTAAAAAGTCATTCATTTTTTTTAACTGACTAAAAAATAAAGTAGGTTAACGAGATTGAAAGAGTATATATGTTACTAGTTAAATTTTCTACGCTTCACGCGGTGGTGAACTACATTAATATTCTAATTCTGAACATTTGATAATTTAAGTATTTTTGAGAGGGTACAACACTACGATAAATTGTCAAAATATTTTATCCAGAAAAGAAATAAAATATTTTTTCAATCTTAAAATGAAAAATATTTTATTCTAAGTGTTTGTGAATTTTGTTATTAATTCTTTATATATGTAATTGTCTCACTGTCTATATTTGTATTTTCAGAAAGTGGTATAAATATTTTATTCATAAAGAAAGAGTTTTTCTCCTATTCAAAGCGTCTACATACATAATCTAAAGTATTATATATCTTATATAATTAGTTGTGTACTTGATAAGTTAAACAAAATATAAAAATTACATCTTTTGGAGTTCAATGAAATAACACATGTCTCTCAAATAATTTGGATTAAATGATGTCTCGTCAAGTCTCTTATTCAGAATACATTATCGATGATACTACTTTAGTAGCCAAAAGTCATATTTTGTTTTTTATGTATTTTTTGGGGGGGCTTTTAAACTAATGTTTATAAGTAGATAATTATTTCTTTAATATTTGATAAATATAGATTCATTCTACTTTAAGGGGTAATTTATTGTCTCCAACCCAATATTTAAATCACAAACGTTTGATTACGGTTGAGTACAATACTTACCATCCCACTACATTTCTTTATTTTTTGGATGCTACTAATCGATTGAATGTCGTCATAAGATAAAAAGTTGAATAAACAATTCTCCAAGGTAGTGTGGAACCACCATAACTTTTGAACACTCAAAGTCTCTTCTTGGACATTCGATGAATCATTTAGCCACTGAAAACTTTATAGTCATTACTTTAATCTACATGACACCAATAGTTTAATGATTACATCAAACTCTTGATTAGCATATTCTTACTTCATATAATGATAAAAAGTATAAATATAAGCAACTATTTTGAAAACATGTACTCAAAAATAAAATTAATCAGAAAATAATGACTGTAAATAACATACCATGATATGTAATAATAAAATGAAACATACAAGAAAAATCAAGCCCCTGAATGCACAATGTTCCCTTAAGGAAAAATTTCATTCTAGTGCCCGAGTTTTAAAGGAATAGATCCTCTCACGACAGAACGACTATATTCACTAGCGTATTGATAGAAAAATAATGGTGTCAGCAAGTCACTCAATAGGAGCAAAGTACACGAATATTTAATTGTGCAGAAGAAGAAAACATTGAGAACTTTTCGTTATTTTAAAATGACAGGAAATCCCTCTATTTATAGACAAAGAAGGTTAGTGTGAATAAATGTTTATTGTGCCTTATTAGAAAGGTCATGACTCTTTGAATAAGTCATAATCTTTCATAAAAGTCACAATCTTTAATAAAAGTAATAATTTTTCATTAAAGTTGCAACTCTTCATAAAAGTCACAGCTGTTCATTAAAGCGGTAAATTTTCATAAAAGTTGCAACTCTTCGTAAAAGTCGCAACGTTTCATAAAGTCACAACGTTTCATGAAAGCGAAGGTTAATTTTGAAAATAAATAAGCTAAAAGAGAATCCTAGTTTGTGGTGGCGCCACATAAGCAGATTTAGGGTTCTCTTTTATATAAATATATGATTTCCAACAACTTATAAAACTTTTATATGAAATACTTATATACTAATGCAATACGGTATAAGAGCATGTACAAACTTAAAGGTTTAAATTTGGGAACTTACATAAATATACTATACGAAGAAAATATTTAACATTTATAACTATAACATTTTTCTTACTTGATTACTTTTAGTACATTTATAATATGGGTTAAATACATATTACAGAGAATAATTTAATGGAACACATATAATACAAGTTTATTTGATAAATAATACATTTATTATATATTTTAATACACTAATAATACAATGTGTCAATTTCTTATCAAACAAATATAATATAATTTAAAACAATTATACTACATATATATTGCATACAGAATTCACTTTTTATACATACTATTGATTTATTATAGTATTTATATATATTGTTATATATGATAATAAACAAATAAAATATCGCTAAAATGAATAATTATTTATTAAAAGGTACATATTCAAAGTATTTTTTGTGCTATACCCTGAAGGAATATTGATTGTATTGAAGTGTTAACCTAATAAGGGAATACATGGGAGATATATATAGGAGATATAGGAAGGAGTACTAATCCTAATAGGACTAAGATTAAGGAGTACTAATCCTAATAGGACTAGGATTAGTACACAGTAAATACTAATATTATTTTATACTATTTTTTTAATACTATCTGTTATTATCCCCCCTCAAGCTGAGCTGAGCGGAAGCGAATGGAAGCTTGGAACTGAGGTAATCGTGATGTCGGCTCGGGAGAGGTTTGGTGAGAATATCAGCCGGTTGTTCTTCAGTGGGTACATATCGCACAGTCATGGTGCCGGCCTAAACTTCATCGCAAACAAAGAGACAATCGGTATCAACATGCTTCATTCTGGTGTGTAGGATGGAATTCTTGGCCACACAGATGGTTGATTTGTTGTCACAATAGAGAGCAGGAACAGTGTGAGTGGCGCGGAGTTCGCGAAGAATATATGTCACCCACATGGTCTCAGCAGCAAGAAGAGCAAGGGCGCGGTATTCAGCTTCAGTTGAGGACCGAGAGACCTTGGGTTGTTTTTTTGTACACCAGGAGATCAGGTTCGGCCCCAAAAAAATGAGAAACCCCGATGTAGATTTTCTGTCATTTTTATCATTCGCCCAATCTGAATCTGAGAAACCCCGAAACTCCAAGTCCCCGGGTCGAATGAGTAAACCACGACTAAGAGTGCCAAAAATGTACCTGAGAATGTGTTTTAGACAATGGTAATCATGTTCACTTGGTTGATGCATGCGCTGAGCAACTCGGTTGACAGTAAACTGGATGTCAGGATGGGTAATGGCCAGATACTGTAGAGCCCCAATGAGGCTGCGAAAGTGGGTGATATCGGCAAAGGTGGTGTCGGCTCCATTCGTAGACGAAGAGACTACCATCGGTGTTGGTTGACTGGTGCATTGTTCCAGTCCAGCTTTCTGCAACAGATCTCGAGCATATTTTGACTGATGAAGAAACAAACCGCTGCCTGTCCGAGAAACCTCCATTCCCAGAAAATAATGTAATGGGCCAAGGTCCTTCATTTTGAAGGTAGTATGCACAGCTCAACTGATATCCTGAATGAGAGCTGCAGTAGAGCCTGTAATAATGATATCATCTACATAGACAAGAAGAATGACTGTACCGTGTGCTGAATGTCGAGTAAACAGACTCGTGTCGTGTACGCAACACGTGAAGCCGAGTCCCTAGAGGAACATTTTCAGACGTGTGTACCAAGCACGGGGGGCTTGATTGAGCCCATACAGAGACTTCTGGAGTTTGTAAACATGTTGAGGGAAGCGGGGATCAACATAGCCCGGTGGTTGCGTCATGTAGATAGTTTCATCAAGCATGCCATGAAGAAAAACACTGGAAACATCCAACTGATTGATGAGCCAATTGTTGCGCACGGCGAGTGACAGTACCAGGCGAATGGTTTCCTGCCGAATAACAGGACTGAATGTCTCGTAGTAATCAAGCCCATACTCCTGATTGTAGCCTTTAGAAACCAAACGAGCCTTGTACCTGGAAATACTGTCATCTGCATTGTGTTTAATTTTGTACACCCATTTACAGCCCATTGGGTGCCGCCCATGGGGCTTAGGTACAAGAACCCAAGTTTTCTGATCAGTCAAAGCCTTAAACTCGTCATCCATAGCATGACGCCAATAAGCATTTTTTGAGGCAACAGAGTAGGTTGTTGGTTCACTATCGGGAAGGGGTGTATTTGGTAGTATGGTAGCCTGAAAAGTTTTGGGTTTAAAGATACCGGCTTTTCCACGGGTTAACATGGGATGAGTATTGGGGGTGGCACGGGCGGTGGTGATTCGGGGGTGGCCGGGAAGGACCCAAAATGGATCGTGCTGGAGATGTTGTGGGTATGGGGTGGTTCGGGTTGGTTGTGAGTGTGGGTGGTGGTTGCGGGTGTATTGTGGGTGACAGTCGAAGGGGGTGATAAGGGGTGGTTGGGTAGTGGGTGGAGGTGTGGGGTAAGGTGGTGAGGGACCCTGTGAGTATGTTGGAAAAAGGGGAAGGACGCCAATGAATGATGTATTTGTGGAGAAGGAAATAGACTCGTAGGGAAACTCATTTTCGACAAATTTGACATGACGAGATATGTAGACTTTATGAGTTTGTGGGTCAAGACAGCGATAACCCTTGGAGGTAGGATGATAGCCCAAAAAAATACAAGGACGGGATCGGGGTTGTAATTTGTGAATAATATGAGGGTGTATCCAAGGGTAGGCAAGACACCCAAAGACGCGGAGGTTGGTATAATTGGGAAGTTCTTGGTAAAGGAGTTGATAGGGTGATTTGTTGGAGAGGGTGTGACTGGGCATTTTGTTAATGAGGTAGTTTGCGGTGGCTAGAGCTTCTACCCAAAAGGAGACAGGGAGATGAGATTGATGTAGAAGAGTAACCACCGTTTCAATGAGATGGCTATGCTTACGCTCAGCCACCCCATTCTGTTCGGGAGTGTATGGACAGGAGGTTTGATGTATAATTCCCAGGGATTGCAGAAACTGGTCAAAGATGTTATTTACATATTCCTTTCCATTGTCACTTTGAAAAAGTTTAACATGAGAATTGAATTGTGTTTTGACCATTTTTTCAAAGGTGACAAAGGTGGTGTATGCCTGTGATTTGTGTTTTATTGGGTACAACCAAGTGTATTTTGTAAAATCATCCACAAAATAAATATAATAGCGAAAAACAGCAAATGAAGGAACAGCAGTAGGACCCCATAGGTCAGAATGAATAAGTTGAAAAGGTGCAGTTGTACGCTTCTCAGATAAAGTAAAAGGTAATTTATGAGATTTAGCAATTGAACAAGAGTCACAATTGTTTACATGAATGGAAGAAAAACCTAATTGAGACATTAAAGAATTTATTATTTGAGTAGAAGGGTGACCCAGACGATTGTGCCACAACAGACTGTGGCCATCAGCCGAAAGAGCCACCGGAGCCACAGGAACGCTTTCTGAAACTGGGTGGGCAGACGAACTTGTGTCAGGAAGAACGTACAGACCATGCTCACATGGGCCCTGAAAAATCACCCTCTTGGTAGTATTGTCTAGGATCTGAAAATCATTAGAGGTGAACAAGAGTGAGCAATTATTGTCTTTTGTGAATTGGTGAACTGAAAGGAGATTGGTTTTAATAGAAGGGACGTTGGTAAGGTTACCTAGGTGAAAGTTAGCGGTGGGGGTTTTAATGGTACCCGTGCCAGCGTGAGAAATATTAAGGGACTCACCGTTGCCAACAGTAATACCATTGGAGCCATGATATGAATTTGGAGCATTAAGCTTGGATAGATCAGAAGTAACGTGCATGTTGGCCCCAGTATCCAACAGCCATTCAGAGGAAGGGCCGGCTTGAGATGCATAATTGGCACGGTTATCACTATTTCGGCTCTCCTCATACCGAAACCAGCAACGAACAGCGGTGTGTCCTGTTTTCTGACAGATTTGACAAGTTGGACGATCCCGCTCGTAAGTGCCCTGCCCGCCGCTGGAAAATGACTGCCCGCCGCTGCCGAAGAAGTGCAGGCTGTTGTTGCTGCCGTGCTGCTGACCGTCGTACGGCGGACGACTGCCCTGCCGACCACCGCGCCCGCGGCCTCCGCTGTTTCTGTCGTAGCCGCCGCGGCTCCCCTGCCGGCTGCCACTACGCCCCCCGTGATAGTTCTGGCTTGCGGTGAGGGCGGTGGCCGGCTCCATAACAGCGGCTTCTCGGAGAAGAAGTTTGCTCTCCATATCCACGTTGATTTCTTCATTTTTTAGCCACAAGGAGAGAGTAGCCAGGTCAACGGGCGTTGGACTGATGCGAACCGCCTGTTTAATGGAGGAGTAACCTGATGGGAGCCCCCGAATGACGCACATGACGAGATCTTTTTCGGGAATGATTTCGTTCACGGTGTCGAGGGCTGTGATGATGTGGAGACCTCGTCTAAATACTCCGCCATAGTTTTCGTGCCTTTGGTAATTGTGTGGAGACGATCACGCAATTGAAAAATATGAGAGTGGGAAATTGATGCATAGCGCGTTGCGAGGGCCGTCCACAGGGCTGAAGCAGTTGTGTAGGATCGGACGTGTTTCTGAACCGTGGGAGAGATGACCGAAATCAAACGTGATCGGATCTGGCCATCCACGGCTTTCTAGGCGGCATGGGCCGATTTGTTTTTTCTGATTTGTCTGTGGCGGTGATGACTGCCGGCGGCGGTGATGACTGCCGGCGGCGGTTCTGTGCTTCCATCGACGTATTTGAGAAGGTAATTGGCCTCAAGGGCTGTAAGAACGGTGATTTTCCATGTAGGGTAATTTATGTCTGATAATTTTTTGGAAATCGGGGCATGAAGATGCCTGAGAAGGAGTTTAACGCCAGAAGGAAGTGAATCGAGAGGATCCACCTCGGTTGTCATGGCTGCCGCCGCCCAAGAGAAGAGAGGGAACGATCGGTGCCCTAAAGAGGGAAAAAAAACTAGAGAAAAGAAGATCTAGGTTTTCTGGCTCTTGATACTATGAAGGAATATTGATTGTATTGAAGTGTTAACCTAATAAGGAAATACATGGGAGATATATATAGGAGATATAAGAAGGAGTACTAATCCTAATAGGACTAGGATTAAGGAGTATTAATCCTAATAGGACTAGAATTAGTACACAGTAAATACTAATATTATTTTATACTATTTATTTAATACTATCTGTTATTATACCCAATAGCACTTCATGAAGCAACGACCCAACATATTTATGAAACATAGTCATCCTTTGGAAAAAAATTGCAACAACAATTTACGAGGACTATGATGCATGTATAGCACAAACTAGAAGGATGAAAATATGCTGTTCAACAAACTTCCAAAAAATGTTGTGTGTTGAGACAGTTATATATATACACTTTTTAACAACTTAAACTTTTAAATGAAATAGTCAGAGATTTGAATATTACCGATGCCCAATGGTTGAACGCGCGTTGAAAAGCATCCTTTATCTCCAACATGCTCAATGAACTTATTACATACTCTTTAGAGAATGCAAAAGTTAATGTTATTGGTATACTTCTAGACCATCTTTGTCTGCCTGTGAAAAATGCATAGTTTCGCTTTGCATGCATGAATAATTGAGGCGTAGAATCGGATACGCCACATCTAGGTGAAATAATCTGAGAAACTGTATTTTCATCAAGTTTTCCAGTGACTAAAAGGCCCAACTTTTCTTGATATTTAATCAAGGCATGTTCTAAGTGATCATCAAATAAATCTGTGAAGTTCAAGTTATTATAATCCATTTTCATATATCCGAATCGATGAAAATATTTCTTGAGCTCAGAAATTCCATTGATTTTCTTGCCTTTTGTAGCATCCACAAAAATTTTAAACTTATGCCATGTATAAGTTTGAAATTTATGATTATGGTTTGTGTGATTAATAGTTTTGGAGTGAAAAAATGTTGTTGTTCTAATAGAAAGGCATGGAGAGAAGAAGAGAAAGGAAGCAAGGAAGAAATTAAAGAAGATAGAAATATTAATGAATTGTGAGGATTTGAGATATGGGAGAAGAAGCTTTGTTATAAAGGAAAGGTCAAATTTGTAATATTTCAAAGCAGGGATGTAATTACTTGTTGTTCCTTCTTTTGTATCTGATTTTGATTTGATATGGAGATCGAAAAATAAAGACTTCTGAATCTTGTGATTTTAAATTAAAAATATATAAAATGTATCAAAATGTCATTTAATTTTGTTATAAACATATTTATAGAAAAAGTTGGAATAATATAAAATGAATTACATAATTGAACAAACAAATTAAAACCAGACACATTATACTTTTGTGTTTGTTAGTCTCTTTTTTCTTTTCTTAAGGTTTGATTTTGACTGTTAAAGGAAAAGGGGAATATGGTTGGTGAATCACTATCTTGCTTTTGGTTTTGTTATGCATTTAATTTTTTAATTTTTTTATAGTATTAAAGTATTTAATATACACATTTGAACAGGTTAGTTGACATTTGTTTTAGATTAACAATTAATTTTATGTTATCGTCTCCATTTAAGGAGTTTTCTGAATGGACAGAGTAACACTAATTACGCTAGACTATACATTGATGTGGCTATCAGTTAGTGGTCCAATTAAAATAAAAAAAATTCATTGGGTCAAAATATTAAAATTTGAAACGATGAAGGGTTTGTTTGATAGAAAGTTATTTATTTCTAATAGGCAAAAGTATTCATTACCCCCTGAACTTGAAGCTTTTTATACAATGTACACCTAAACTTTATTTTGTTTTAATTACCCCCCTGAACTTGCTTATTCATCCTACACGTACACCTTTTCCGTCCACCTGGCATAGAAACTGAAATCAAACTCTAGACGGCGCGTGAGACAGCAATTTTTTGCCACATCATAAAGTTACAACGGTAATATAAGTAAAAATCTAATTTTTTCTTTAATATTTGGGTTATTTTAAGATTTTTTCTCTCTCTATTCTCTACCTATTTATTCTTCTTCCTCCCTTCTCCCTTTTAAAATTTCAGATTTTTCTCACTTTTTTTGTTTTAATTGTTATTGCTAAATTCATGAACAATAGCAGGAGACTTGTTTGTTTATGTGGGGCTCCTCCAATTCTGAAAATTTCATGGACAAATGAAAATCCCGGACGTAGATTTTTCGGTTGTAGACACTATGGGGTATGTATTGTTACTCCTTTTTTGATTTTTATTTGACAAGTTCGTATTATGCAATTTCATTTTTTTAACTTTGATTTTATGAATGCAGTCCTCATTTCGAAATTCTTGTAAGTTTTGCAATTGGTATGATCCTGAATTTCCGACCCAAGCGAATATTGTAATTTTGGGTTTGTTGAAGAAAACCAACAAACAAGAAGAACAGCTCAAGTGCAAATGGATATTAAAACTGATTTTGGGTATTAGTTTGATATGCAATGTGATATTGTTCTTTTATTTAGTGTGTCGTTGAATTTTTTTTTAATGCAATTGTTATTAGTTTCATTTGGTGTTCCTTGTTCAACAGATCTAGGGTACTCATTTTGTGGATTAGTTTGGTTTGGTATTCTATTAATGTATGTTTTTGCTGTTTTTGCTGATCAATACAATTACATGTAATGGGTACTATGATACCATGAAATAATAACATGAAGGCAACAAACATATAACATAACTAGTGCTTTCTTGATCATAAAAAAGAAGCATCATAGTGTTTCATTGTTTCAACCAACAACCACAATAACTTAAGTTAACTAGCAAAACATAAAACAATCACTACTTTAAGGTTAGTTGAATAACCACACAAGCACCAACCAACAACCACAATAACTTAAGTTAACTAGCAAAACATAAAACAGTAACTACTTTAAGTTTGTTTGAACAACCATAGATTCATCAACACATAAAAGCACATAAAACACTATTTCAAGTTTGGTTGGACACCACAACCACACAACTAAGAAGTTTTCTTTGAGAGTGATTTTCCTTTGGCTTGTGACCTTGTTTGAATGCCATCAGCTTTTGATCTGGTTTGAATACGACGCACAACACTTTCGACTTGAAGTTGTCTTTGGGTCATGGCCTGTTTTCCTTTCCACTTCAGTCCCTTGGTAGGTTTAAAACCAATATCACCTGTCACATGTGCAGAACTCACCACACCAGTATTAACCCTCCTTCTGCTAGACAATCCTTGCTGCAATATCAACTACATAGTTATTTTGGAATTCACATTTAGAAGACAAATATAATTTTGACAGTTTATAAGATACTTACATTAATACACGTATATCCAGTATCAGCAACAAATACACCTTGTCCAACAACTTTAGGCCTCTTCTTGTAACCACTTCCTGCACCTCTTCTTGTACCAGTCTTACTGGTGCTTGTTCTTTCATAATGACCTCTACCCCTCTTTTTTCCAGTGGTGGACTAATATGATTGGAAAAAGAACACAACAAGACATTAAATTTAATAAGTAATCTAACATAATTTATAAAAGCAAATTAATATGAATGTACCTCTTGAGTGGGTGTTGGTGTAGACTTAGTTTTAGAATTTTTTGGACAATTTCTCTTGTTATGATTTGGTCCTTTGCAAAGTGAACATGTCATTACTGTCCCCATTCTTGGCAACTTTCCAGCTTTTCTCACTTCACCAATTTCTCTTCTTCTGTTCTTTGGTGGCCTACCAGGCATTTGTCTTGCCTCAGGTGGTTCAACCATTGGGTTTCTACTTTCAGGCCATATTTCCATGTTTGGGACTGGTTGAATGAAATGAGAATATGTCTTCATATATGTGTCTTTTCTATACCAACTAGATATTACTTGTGATGCATCCATGTTCAAGTGGTTCATTGCTGCTATACCATATGCACATGGGATACCTTTTAATTCCCATGATCTGCAACTACATTTTTGTTGACCCAAGTTCACAGTATGCTTGTATATCCCTTCTAACACTTCAAATCCAACATCACCATTCCATTCAATGTTGCACTGCATTGATGTTGTTACATTTGTATTGAATACCATCATTGCCATTGGAGATATTCCATCTGTCCATGTTTCAGCAAATGCTCTTGACTTACTCACTCTACTCATCACCTTAACTCTAATTTATTCCAACATAGTTACAATGGTCTTGTTCCTAGGTCCCAAGATCCAAGAATTGAAACTCTCTGCCATGTTGTTATCTATGCTATCACACTTTGAAAATGTTTGAATAAAAGCTTTACACCATGTCTCCTTGTTGTATTTGATAAGGGATTCAACAATACCTATTCCCATCTTGGACAGGGCATTTATATTGTACTTAAATTGTGCCTCAAATGTTGATCTAGCACAAGCCCAAAATTTCTTTCTTCTCTCTAAGCCTCTGAAGTTTTGTGACCAATTTGCTAATATGTGTCTAGCACACATTCTGTGCTCACATTCTGGAAATAGTTCATCTACAGCAGCTATTAGTCCCTGTAGTTGCAAAGCAAAAAAAGCAAGTTAAATTTTAGTCAAATTAAATTAGCAATTACATGAAACATAAACAAAAGAAAGATATTCAATTACCTTTTGCATATCACTAATGATAGTTAGCTGGGAACCATTTCCTAGATTAAGATCATCTTTCAGAATGGTCATGAACCATTTCCATGTCAACTTGCTTTCAGTATCAATGACTGCCCATGCTATTGGATACATTTGGTTGTTTGCATCTTTAGCAACAGCTACCAAAAGTTGACCCCTGCAAATTCCCTTTAGAAAACACCCATCTAGCCCTATACATCTTCTGCATCCTTGTTGAAAACCCTTTTTCATAGCATCAAAACAAATATAAAAAGACTGAAATTGTTTCATCCCATTTCCTGATTCTGAATCTTTAAGCTTCACAACACAAGTGCTACCAGGATTTGTTTGGAGTAACATATCCTTGTAGTCTAGGATTCTGTTAAATTCTGCCACATGATCTCCCATAATTTCCTTTAAAATATTTTTTCTTGTTTTTAAACAAACTGCCTTGCCTACATGAACATTCAACTCTTTCCTCACCAATTCTTGTATCTCCCACCCTTTTATACTAGGTTGAGAAATAATCCTATCTTTCAGATACTTGCATAAGAACTTTGAATTACACAAAATATTATTGGTGGTCCTGGTATATTTGTGCCTTGGATTGTATGTCTTGATAGTAAAGTACTCACTCCTTCCTTGCTTGCTTGCATACAACAGCCATGGAAAACCACTTTTACACTTCACTCTCACTCTAGTACTCTCATTCACATACTTATCTAACTCAACTCCTTTTTTATAGCATATTTTGTAACTGCCTCTCTAAATTGCTTTACACTTTCAAATATCAAACCACACTGCCATATTACAATATCACAAGAAGAATCATATACCACCCTATTACTCTTCTTTCTCCCCCTTAAACTCCCTCCTTCAAGTTCATCATCAGAAACAGGTTCTTCTTCATCACTTTGAAAACTATCACAGTCAGAACTATCGTAGTATGGCTCATCCTCTGTTAGCTTACCCTTGAAATTCTTTTTCCCTTTTTCAATATCCTCATACCCTTCATCAAATCCAACTTCACCTAAAAAATATTTTGGTTTTTCCTTCTTCTTTCTCCTCCTACTTTCTCTAAGTTTTCTCACATCTTCCTTAACAATTCTCAACTCCTCATGCACATCACTACCATAGTCAATAGACTGGTCAGAACAGACAGAATCACTGTCTATGTCTTCCTCTGCATTTTCCTGGGTAATTGGCTCAACTTCTTGTTGAATAGAAGGTTCAGTTCCTTGTTGGATAGTTGGTTCAACTTCTTCTTCAATATCAGTCCAATCTATTGAAGAATAATCATCATCACTTTCTTGTTGGCATTCTTGTTCGACCCTTGTAATCCGATCATTTTCAAGTCTTTCAGTAGCTGGAAAGGAAGAAGAGGAACCTAAACCTAGATCTAATTTTTTTGGTTGTGCAGTTAGAGATTCCCCATGTGAATTAAAAGACTCAACCACTTGACTTAAAGATTGACTAATTTGACCTTCACTGGGACCCACATCATCTAGAATAGTGTTATCACACACATAAATATCTATTGTGTCCCCATCATGCATAAATAATGACATGCTACAAATGTCCATGTCATTTTTCAATTCCACCAAATCACCCCCTAGAGATGGAGCTGCATATGTTTTTCCTAACTTACTAATCCCAAAAGACTTAGCATAATCTGCAAGTTCAGGAATTGATAAATGATCTTCATCCACATTGTTTACATGTGCAGTCCTACCCCCAACATGTACTGGACCTACCTCACTCACCAACATACCCCCAAATTTGAACCTTAAATTGAGGTACTTACTAGTCATACTGTCAACCTATAACCACAATAATAATCAGTATATTGTACAATGCAAGCAACAAAATTGAAACATATATAATAACACCAAAACATAAGCAACAATTGGTACTTAGGATAGTAGATGTATTACTCAACAACATACAATAGGCATCCCACACAATATACTTAAACAAATTATAAAGGCTGCCAATTATAAAATACCCCACCATTTAACAATACCAGAAACCCTAATACTTAGAACCTTAATTTTACCAAAAAGCCTAAATTTCATGCATGAACAAGGTAAAAAGCTTCATAATAATACATTCATTAAGTGAAAATTCTAGTTGAAAAGTATTAGACCCCTAATCGGAAACTCAATCGGAAACTATGGCGAAACGTTAAACGAAATAGGCAAAATATGTATGAAAAAGTAAAGAAAACAGACAACAATACATCAAGACTACGCGAAATCGAGTGGATAATCACTTACTTGTAGACACAATTTCAGACAAGATCCAAAATAAAAATGACCAAACACTTCACGAACTGCAACTGGCACAAATCTACCGTTACTTTGTCGAATACACTTGCCAAATCTACTCGTTACTTTGTCGATTACACTTTCGTGAGAGGTTTAGAGAAAATCAAAGAGAGATTTAGGGAAAATAAAAGAGAGGTTTTGAGAAAATCGACCAAACACTTCACGAACTCTCTAATGGCACAAATCTACTCGTTACTTTGTCGATTATACTTTCGTCAGAGGTTTAGGGAAGATCAAAGAGAGGTTTAGGGAAGATCAAAGATAGGTTTAGGGAAGACCAAAGAGAGGTTCAGAGAAAATCGAGAAGCTTCTTTCAGAAGTTTACATTTGAAGGTCGGTATTATGTAGGTAACATAATAATTATCTAGGTGGAAAATTATTTATCTAGGTGGTAAATTATTTATCTACGTGTCATGCGCGTGTAGACACGATCATATTGAGTGGACGGAAAAGGTGTACGTGTAGGATAAATAAGCAAGTTCATGGGGGTAATTAAAACAAAATAAAGTTTAGGTGTACATTGTATAAAAAGCTTCAAGTTCAGGGGGGTAATGAATACTTTTGCCTTTCTAATATTTAATGGTAAAAAAATATTATCTTAAAACCACTTTTACACAAGAGATAAGTCACAAGTATGTCCTAGATTATAATCAAAATTTCATAGACACGTTTAATTAAATTAAGGTCCTATTACGTTCTCCGAACTCATTTTTTTTTGTAATTTTCTACATAGCACATTCAGTATCTTCAGGTAGTTGAGTCGCGTGAGAGATGTTTGGATGACATGTACGCCAAAAGGATGTACAAAATTACAAAAAAAAAAAAAATTTGAGGATAATAGGATCTTAGTTTAGTTTAGATATATTTCTGAAACTTTTATCATAATTTAAAGGGTACTCATGTCTTATCCCTTTATATAAGTGTTATGAGGTGAGATGGGGATAAAGGTGGAGTTGAGGAGTTGGGGTATGTGGATGGACGGCGGTGATGGTGGGATGGTCGAGGGTGGGGATTGGAGGCATCAAGTGGATAAGGAAAAGACACTGAACTTGAATGTCATTTATAAAACGGAAAAGGGTCTAAAATATTCTTGAAGTATTGGAAATGGTACAAAACTATCCTTCATCCACTTATTGGCTCCAAAATATCCTTGTCATCCACTTTTGGGTTCAAAATTGACCACTTATTTAATTGTTTAATATTTAAACTATTTAAATATTTTAAAAAAATATTTGGCGCTCAACTATTGGATATAATTTAAATTTTTAGTATCATTTATAATCCAACTCACTATCCACCCATCACTAATTAAACCTCACCCAATTAATAAATCAATTCTAATATCAAAATCGCCCTAATAACTACAAAAACACGACGAAATTACAAATTCCTGAAAATAACATTCAGAATTATTCGAGTCTGAATTGAAACCCCAATTAAATTTAGGTTGAGTCGCTTATTTAGGAAGACACTTTCAATAGGATTCTCTTTCAAGCTTGAATTCAAATTTTATGATTAAAGGTAAAGAAGCAGTAGATACCAAATTAATTCATGCACATTTTTTTAAAATATAATTATATAAATATTTTTTAAGTTTTAAATATTAAAACTTTAATATATTCTCTTTTTAAAAAGTTATCTATTAAGTAACATCACATAATTGAAATGAATGAATAATTAAGATGAACATAGTCAGACTTTTAAGTTTATCGGTAATTTTTAATGGCGAAATGGTATGGTGGACCCTTATACTTGTATCAGTTTGTATTTTGAACTCTTCTATTTATTCTTTTGTCATCTAGACCCTTAAACTCAAGCAAAATGAGACTTTTGAGTCCATCCAACAATATGTGTAGCCCACTCTCCTTTATATAATTGACATGTCATATTTACGTCAGATATATTAATGTCACGTCATAATTATTTATTAACTATTTTTAAGATTATTAACCAAAATTATTTTAGAAAATGTAAAATAATAACATTTTAATTTATTATTGACATTTCTATTTCTCCTTATTTTCACTATTTCACAACCAAAAGAAAGTCAACGCCGCCGGGTCATCGTCATTTTTGCTGGCAAAATCACATATACTTTTCCCCTAACCCGTCTTCATCTCAGCACACCATCACTATTTTTCTTTCCTCCTCCAACCTCCACAGTAACAACAACATGCAGATGGATATTGGTGGCATTACTTCGATGATCTCCACTCCGATCATTTCTAGAATATTGTCGTCATCCATTTTTTGATCGCCGACTGTTGGTGGGATTTGGGAGTGTTGAAGTTTTTCAAGGTTTGTTTGGAAAATGTTTGGAGAATCTCAACAGAAATAGAAATTTGGCGTAGCTAGCCACCACAATTAGATCTGGACACGCACGACCAGATCTGGACAAAAATATTTTCGTAATTCAACGCCGACTACTATTTTCACACTCTAAATTGCCTATATATACAATTTCACACCAATATATGTCATGAAACTTGTCGAAATTCACTCAAATTTTGCCTAAATTTTCTTGATTTATCAAAATAGATTGAAAAAGAAATATTTAAGGGATTAGAAGGAGACTTGGAGGAGATTTCTTGAGTTATCGAAGAAGATCCAAAAATTGCAAGCGAAAAAAATTAGAAGAAGACAAGTTAAAGGGTTAGAAGAAGATTTTCTTGAGATAAAAATTTATCCAGAAATTGTTGTGAAAGATTGAAAATATGGAAGAAAAGAAAGTTAAAGTTGCCAGGAAAGCAATTAGCTTTGCGGAAGAAAAAATATATTTTTAACTATTTGTTTTTAAAATAAAAAAATCTTTTATAATTGTATTTTTTTTTAACGTAAAAAAATTGTTCTCTCGCTTAAAATGTGTAATGTCACGCACTTTTGTCAACTCAACCATTTTAAAGACACATAAGCTTGGTCAATGGTCAAAGGATTTAGTAAATTGTGTTTTATTGAGTTTAAAGGTCCAGATGACCAAAGTGTAAGTATGAGGGTTCAGAATACAAACTGATACACGTATAAGGATCTACCACACCATTTTGTCATTTTTAATTCGACACTTGAATTATAATATGTTTTGATTGAGGAGTTGAATATATGATAATCTACTTCTACAGACATTTTCGCCTCAAATTTTTAAAACACTCATTGGCAGTAGCTTTTATGTTGTTGCATTAGTAAAAGGGCGGATTTATTAATTGGGTGTGACTTAATTAGTAATGGATGGTAATAGATTGATTTATAAATTATATTAATAAGTTAAATTATAACAAATAGTTAACGTCATGTATTAAAAAATATTTAAATAGTTTAAATTTAAAATCGTTAAATATGTGGTTAATCCAAGAGTGGATGACAAAGATATTTTGGAGTCAATAGGTAGATGAGAATGATATTTTGGAGCTAATAGGTAGATGAGTGGTAGATTTGTACCATTTTTAATACTTTAAGGATATTTTAGGCCGTTTTTTTCGTTTATAAAATTAATATATATTTTCTAATTCTATTTAAAAAGTTATTTTTCACATTCCAAGTGAATTTATTTTACAAAACATTTTGAATTTTTACGAAATTGCTGGTATAAAAGACATCCAAAGTATTACGATTATTATCTCACTCACCCATAAGAAGGATCTTCTATATATGTTTCTTTTTCCTTAAGTTATGTGGCCTACTATCATGTTGGTTGTTTCTGAAGATGAAGAATTTAAGGTGTGGACTATATCAGAAGCAAGAGGGCTTGTTAAGGTATGGCCACAGCACAAGTACATATAGATATTCTCTCTATTTCAAGTATATGCCTTATTTTTGTTTTAAATAAATGACATATTTTTATATTAAGATATAATTTAACTTTAAAATGTTTATTTTAATCATAATGAAATGATTTATAGCCACACAAATTTGTATTATTTATTTCAGATCACAAATTTTAAAAAAAAATTCTTTTCTTTCTTCAAATCTATATCGAGTTAAATTAGTTCACGTAATATGGAACGAATAGAATATTGTTTAAAAGGGGTTTGTTTGATTTTCAAGTAAAATAAAAGTAGCAATACTAGAAGGTGGTTATGATTATGATTGCTAGAAAAAATCAGAAAAAGGAGAGGTCGTTAGAGACGTGTAAGAAACTCAAAAAGAAAATGTTCTTTTCTAAACTTATACTTTTTGCCTAGTTAGGTAGTGGTTAAGACTCAAAAGTGTTATTTATGGGGAAAATAAAGTAAAGTTATAAGACTCAACCATTTTGGAGTTCTATGTTGGGAGATAATGCAGAATTCAAAATTACAACTTGTGCTCATTGTCTCATTTTAAAATAGTATTAGGGACTAGATAAGTTTAAGTGTATCGCTCATATTTTGATAATAGGTTAGGGGTTATGTAATCTCTATACTTTTTTTGTTTTAACTTATGTATCTTAATTTTTTAATCTTTTGGATATTTAAAAATTAAGTTATATTATTTTGTAAATAGCAATAAATTAATAATTTAAAATATTTAAATTTTAAAGGAATAATGCACAAATATCCCTCAACTTATGTCCAAAACTTCAGAGACACTTATACTATACTAAGATTCTATTAACCCCTTGAACATATTTTATTAATAATTTTCTATCCCTTTTTTACTTACGTGGCATTATCTTGTGGGCCCAACGCTGGTTGACTTTTTTTTCAAACTAGTGTCACATAGGCCGAAAAGGGGTAGAAAATTATTAATAAAATAAGTTCAGAGGGTAATAGGACATTAGTATAGTATAAGTGTGTCTCTGAAATTTCGGGCATAAGTTGAGGGAGTACTTGTGCATTTTCTCAATTTTAATAGACATAAAAAATTGATTAACTTTCAAGATAATATCTATTCGACATAAATTGAGATAAAAGAAAACACATAGATCATTTGAAACAATGTAAAAGGCATTCTAGATCACAATAATTAAAAATTTAATTAAAATATTTGGAAGACATAAAAAATTGATTGACTTTTGAAATTCTATATATGTCATGTAAATCGAGACTTATGAAGTAGTATATAATATTTAAAATGTAAGAAATATAATAAATCGCAATAATTGATAATTTAAAATATTTAAAAATCCTAAAAAAGTTTCAATGATAACCCAAATTATAGTTGTGTCGCGTAACTGGAAATTATAGGAGTAACAAATATTAATCATGTGTAAGTAGGGGCACACGACCATGTCAAGTGATTGACATAAGTGGACAGAAATTAAAGTGGGGATATATAGTAATGGGGCAGGGGTGATGTAGGTGGGATGGGTTTAAGGCTATGCGGGGCAAAGCAGGTTTAAGGTTATCCGAAGCGGGCGGAATGCAGGACGTGCTGAAGTGGTTCTTTTTAAAACTAATGTGGGGCGGGTGGTTTGCTGGTATATGTGACTTTAAGTGGGTTCAAATTTAATTTAAACTTTTACATATTATAAGTCTGACAGAGTATTTTTCTATTAAGATAATTTCTTTAAAACTACTAAGACATTCAAGATAGTAAATGAAAATTAATACAATTCCTTACCTACTTCTCACTTGACCTCTAAAAGAGAATAATTTTTTAAGTGAATATTCTATTAAATTCATACAAATTAATAAAAAAGTGAATTTATTTTTATGAATATTAATCATAGGTTCAAACTTAACTAGAAAAAGAAAATATTAAAAAACTTATGCGGAGTGAGTTTATGTGAGGCAGGTCCATTCGGAGCAGGATGAGGCAGGTTGAAAATGAAAAAAATTGTTATTTGAGACGGAGCAAGGCGGATGAAAATTTAGCGGATTAAGTTCAACCCTGTAACGACCCGTAAAATGAGCAAGTGAAACTAACGCCTAACTAATGTGTGTAAGAGTTTGATTTGAGGTTTCATATGATAGAATGTTGTCCCCATCTATTATTGAGGGACTTAGGGGTCAAGCGTCAAGGTACCACTCCCCAAGGACCACCCTAAGGGTACTTGAGGAAGACCCTTAGCCTAATTCCCAATACCCCAAATATAACCAAGAGGACCACGCCCCGTAGGTCCATCCATGCCCTGTGGATGGCCTCCGTAGGTCATGGCCCTTAAATCCAATACTCAGCCACAAACCACGATTGACCAGGACGGGGTGTGACCCACAATGTGTGGTATAGTGTCGTGAGTTCCCACCTGGTTCGCTTTCTTAGTTCGATCAAGGCAAGGGTGATTTTGTAAATTCCTCCTTTGGTCAGTTTAGTTCATGGACGGTTATTTTAGGTTAATTAAAGTATTTTAAGAGTAAAAAGTGTTAGACTCTATTTTCCAATTCATTATTTCAAAACTCAAAATACAAACCTCCCTTCCCCTCCAAAAGTTCTCTCTCTAGAATCCTCCATTGAAAATGAAGAATTCAAGCTTTCAAGGTCAATACTTCACTTTTTTCAAGGGATTTTACTGGGATTCTTCTACTAAAGGTATGATAGTCTTGATCCTTGTCTAATTTATTATTCAATGAGCCAATTTCAAAAGTGATTTCAAGTCTTCAAAATTGATCAAAAGCCCTAGTTTTCAATCTTGGCATGGATTCGATTCGAAACATTTTTCAAAAGTTTTATTGCATTGAATTATAAATCAATTGTGGCATCAAATATGATTTTTTTTTTGTGTGTCAATATTCTTATCTATTGTAGTATCTTAGATCTATAAGTTGATATTGATTCATTCCGTTGAAGGGAAAGTTATGAGTAAATTGAATGTTGAAGTAGAAGTTGGACTTAAATGTTGATCCACTTGAAAGGTAGAGGTGTTTACTTATTATGTATATTATCGTATTTAATTGATGGATATCTTCCTTGTACCTTTATGTGCATGAAGGATCTATTTATGATAATGATGTGAAGTATATGTTTATGATCTCAATGAAAGTAAGGTGATCATGTTTAGAATGTGATAGAGTCGTGATTGAAGGTTTATTCTCACTTGAACACTCATGAATGATGATGATGATAGAATGTGAATAATTTTCTTCAATGCATTGTACACTTTGAATTGGTAGACTCTTGTATCCTATTCTTGTGTAAATGAAAGTCATGTGTATTCATGTATCTTGAATTGTTAGGCTTAGGCATCCTCTTCTTGAATGAATTGAAGTATGGTAGAGTGATGCACCTTAACTTGGTAGGATTAGGCATCCTCTTCTTGGATTGTTATTGTATAATGTCTTAATAATTTGAATCGGTAGACCTAATGTTAGTAGACCTTTCATAAATGACTAATGTATGTGTTTATGATTGAAGTATAATGAATTGGTAGACCTAATTTTGGTGGCATTTTCATGAGAAATGAATGTAATGATCATGAATCGGTAGACCTAGTGTTGGTAGCCCTTTCATAAATGAATGGTAAAGTATTCTAGGCTTAGTCTTGTACCGGTAGATCTAGTATTGATAACCCTTCATGATGAGTCTAGAAAGTAATGAATGATAAACCTTAGATCAGTAGAATTAGTGGTGGTAACCCTTCCATGTGTGAAATGATGACCTTGTATCGGTAGACCCAATGTAGATGGCACCCTTCTTGGGAAGTCCTGAGATATCCTTAATGTACCTTGAATCGGTAGATCCAATGTTGGTGACCCTTTCTTGTGTAATGTACTTAGAGTTGGTAGACCCAATATTGGTAGCTCTCTCAAGTACAAAAAATGTGAATGAACTACACTATGGGAATGTAGGCTAAGCATTGAGTAGATTTGGCAAGATGGAAACTCTCCCAATGTTAGGCTAGGGTTCTGATGAACGTCTTCCTATCCCATAACTATGTTCCTATATCGGGTATATATTAGCTAGTGGCTTCTACCAAAGCTAAGATATTACTAGTCTACCTTAGGTAAGTAGACCACCTTTTTACGATTGGGGTCATATAACACCGGATTCCAAGATCTAGATTTCATGGTCTATGTCGGTTAAACTATTTTTCCCCTCATGTGAGATGTGTATTATGGTTTCTTGAGAAGTTTTATGACATGTAGGTGGTAGTATGGGATGTCATTCATGTATTACATAAGTCGGCTTTGACAGGGATATAGTGAGTTCTATAAGGTCTTAATGACCTATGTATGAATGTTTCCTGAATGAATGAAAGTGCACTAAATCAAGCTAATGGAGAATGTTGACTTAAAGGTGTAATGAGATTATGCATGTTTTAATTGAATTGTTCTTATGTTTTAATTTCCTTGTCGTGACTTATGAATATAAATGTGTCTTGTCTTTGGTGACTTTAAAGGATCACTTAGTGTGAGTAGTAGTAAAGGATGATATTCATATATTTCACAAGTATGACTTAGAGTTGCCCTATATGATGGCCCTATGTGTTGATACTTATGAAAGGTTTATGTCTCTTATGTGTGAGTATTATTTAATGATGTAAAGGAAGAACGGTAAGTTCATCTTTGGGTTACCTTAAGGTGGTAGTTTAGTTTGGATGGTGGTATGAGACGTTATTCATACATTAAACAAGGTATAGCTTGAGGGTTACTTGAGGTGAAAAATTAATGTAAAGGCAATGGTTTCTATGTTGATTATGCCTCTATTGTAAAGAAATGACTTGTATTATGACAGGGTTTTATCTTATGCCTCTTTTATTATGTTCATGAAGTTTTATAAAAAAAAATGGGCATATGCATGGTTTTCAACAAAAATGTTCCTTTTAAGCATGCTTATGCATGGGTATCATACTTACTACTTAATTGTACTAAACCAAACTTTTTCCTTTTTACCAAAGTGTAGGATTGGGAGATGTGATGTATTATACTTTGGAAAATAGGTTTCAAAGGAGCTTTGAGTTGAAGATTTGGTGAGTCCTCATAGTTTCGAGGACAAACTCATCGTGTTCCCTTATGTCTTTTATTATTATGTTTAGAGTTTCTGTATGGGTTGTGTCCCAAAATTTTAAGTATTATGTTTCTAGATGGTTTGAGACAATGTATATAAAGACTTCCACTTGCTTTTATAAAAGGGAAACGGATAAATATACCTTCGAATTATCGTAAATAGTATGTCAATACCCTTCGTTATACTTTAAGATTGTATATATCCTTACTGTCAATATTTTGGATTGTGTATACCCTTGAAACTAACAGCCGGACACATGGCTACATCTCAATTATTTACATAATTTTTATTATATTTTTATCCAAAATTAATAAACCCACCCATCATCCCTAACACATTTGTAACCCGAATTAAAACACCAATGATGGCTTCCATAATTCCCTTCAAACAATGATCCATCTTCTTCATTCTCTTCTTTAGTTCTTAAAATTTGTTGCACGATTTAAAAATTTAACTAACATTATCCATGTACATTCTTTTTGTGTTTTAGAGTTCATGGATGATTGTGCACAAAACCATCAATCAAATTTTGTGAATGACCACCCCTATAGTTGTCGCCTTCTTCTCCAAAGTTCACACAAACATATAGATCATTAGAGATGAGATTTTTGGCATTTATTTAGATGGAATGCAATACTTTTTTGGGTTGTGTGCGCCTTGAATAGGCGTCGACATTGGCCTTGCTTCATTAAGCTTGTCGGAAAACCACCAAGACGCTCATTAGTGGGCTTGTTAAGTTCAAACCCTTAGAATAAGCTGAAATTTCTTGAGGTAGATGATAAGTGGGTGGGGAATAAACTCCAGATGTCAAAACTTTACAAACTTTCCCAGAAATTAGACGATATCTCTTGCGACAATGCATTAGGCGATCTCGCCAGAAATTCTCAAAGCTTCTTATTTGTTAATTTTCCTCAGAACGATTTGAATTTTGGCGAGGGAGTAGATCTTACGATGCTCCATCATCTCCACTAGACGGAATTTGAGTCAAAACACATGAATATGATAGTGTTGCAAAGGTTTTGAACTTTATATTTAGCTTTATTCAAATATATTCGAATTATTTCAAAAAAGGGTTTTGGGTGGGTTTAAAATGGAAATGGGTGGATTTTCTAATTTTGGGTAAAACAATCATGTTAGTCCTTGAAATGAAGTCACATGTTAGGCCATTAGTCTCAAGGATATACACAACCTAAAATATTGGCGGTAAGGTTATATACAACCGTAAAGTATAACGGATGGTATTGACATACCATTTACGATATTTTGGAGGTATATTTATTCTTTTTACCTATATAAAAATGTCTTCGAATATAAATGAAAAGTTTTTAATTTAGATTTTTTTTCCTATGCTCTTATGACCATAAATGCTATGAGGCTTGTATGAAACTTTTTGGAGTCTTGTACACCGTGTCACTTTCAGGGTGTAGGCTAGGGTGGTGACAAACATGGTATCAGAGCACAAGATTTTGTGAATGGTTTTAGGATATCTCAAACCACATCTAGTAGAGTCTTGTTCATAGTATGAAGTGCGCCAGGAGGCTATCGGGTGTTAGGAAAGTCTCACTTCTTCATTCTTCAAGTCGTGCCATAGAGTTTAACTCTATAATATTTTTTCCGCATTCCTTGTCGGGTGGTCTTTAAGTTATGATCACTTGGAAGTCTTATTCTAGGAGGAGTGAGGGAGAAAATTTGGTTGTGATGCCAATTAAGGATATGTGACTTGTTAAGATTTGAGGTGATAGATTGTAATGTTGTCTCTAGTATGAATGAGTTGCTTTATGGTTATATGTGTTGTTGGTAGAAAGTTATGATGAGATTAAAGGTATATTGAAAGAGTTTTTGAATAGTGTTGTTTAAGTGATGCCTAGAGGTGTTGGGTGTGTGACTCTTTTGAAAAAAGGGTAGAAGTGTTATTCACCTTAGAAATTGAGAGAAGAGATGCTTAAGAAAATTTGTATAGACTTGCTCCCAAGGGGTAGATGATGTGATTATATGGTAAGGTCACTGAGTATCCTAGATGTACATGAGCTAGAGTTCTTTGACATACTTACCTTATGAGGAGTGGTGAGTTTGAGAATTTTAGACCCGATCTAATAGACTCATACGAGACGTTGAGATGGAATTGATGATTTCTTTTAGTTGTGAATGTTGTATTGAGGTTTTTATATTGTTTTCATGGTAACTTTAGTTGAGTTTACTCCTAAGTGTGGGATGGTATGAATAGTAAGGTTGTTGAGAGTATTCTTGCCTCTTTCCTTTGATTCTCATTCAAGCTTGAGACCGAGAGTTCCTTGTAGCTTGTTTTTGTTTTGGAGGCATGAGTGATTATGTGTTTAACGGCTTCCTTATGATATGCATGTTCTTAATGAATTCTTGGTTAAATGAGAAAATGAGTTTATATAATATATATTCCTCATGTTAATGTGCATTTAGTTTAAGTTGCCTATATGCTTCATCACATGAATTGTAAAACATACCTAAATGTGTTTTTTAGAGTAATTACATATTTTGCTTGATGATGTTATGATGAGCATTATTTGAGTTGGAGAAGGAAGTTCCTCCAATAAATGAGAAATGATTAATTTTGATGCATAATGAGTTTGTAGATGTAGTTCATTCTTTCTTGTATTGCATTGAGCTTATTGATGTGGAGTTGATGTCTCTTCCTAGTTTTGTGCATTGTTTATGAAGTTGCATGCATGATGGGCTGCTGGTCTTGAGTCGTTAACCCTTTAATGTGTTCTAAGTGTCATTCAAGTACGAATGTTTCAAGTGGAGATAATGTAACGACTCATAAAATGAGTATGTGGAACTAGAGCCTAACTAGTGTGTGAGAGAGAGTTTGATTGGAGGTTTCATGTGATAGAATATTGTCTCGATTTACGGTTGAGAGGTATAGGGTTCAAGCGTCAAGGTACCACTCCCCAAGGACTACCCTAAGGGTCCTTGAGTTAGAACCTTATCCTAACCGCCTAGACCCCAAAGATAAGAAAGAGTTGCCAAAAGCTGATGACCTACGAAAGGGGACCACGCCCAGTAGGTCCATTCATGCCCCATGGATGGCCTCCGTAGGTCATGACCCCCAAATCCAAGCCTCAGCTACAAACCACGGCTGACCAGGATGGTGTATGACCCAGACCACAGTCCATGGTTTGGTGTCGTGAGCCCCCACCTAATTTAATGTCTTGGTTCAACCAAGGTAAGAGTGATTTGGTAAATTCCTCCCTTGGTTAGTTTAGTTCATGGACGGTTATTTTAGGTTAAATAAAGTATTGGAAGTGTTAGACTCTATTTTTCAATTCATTATTTCAAAACCCAAAATACAAACCTCATTTCCCCGCCAAAAGTTCTCTCTCTTTAAAACTCCATTGGAGGTGACGAATTCAAGTTTCCAAGGTCAATACTTCAAGTTTTTCAAGGTATTTTCATGGGATTCTTCTACTAAAGGTATGGTTTTTTCATTAAAGGAACCAATATCAAAAGTGATTTCAAATTTTCAAAGTTGATCAAAAATCTTAGTTTTCAATCTTGGCATGAGTTCAATTCTAATCGTTTTTCAAAAGCTTTATTGCATTGCAGGAATCAATTTAGATAGTCCTTTGTGGCTCCGGTGGCGACTAGATCAATGTGTTATTGCTTCAAGATAAACTCTCATCGAAGTTCGTTGAATTATGAATCAATTGTGGAATTAAAGATGAATTTATGGTGAATTTCTCCTAGAACCCATGCTTTTCCCAAATCTCTATATTGTGAATTGTGATTGGTGATTGATTGATTATGAAGAATGTATGTTAAATGGTTTATGTTTATATTGAATTAGTGTATTGAATCATGTCAAAAAAAATTATCTATGGTAATATCTTAGATCTATGGGTTGAGATCGATTCATAGCCTTGAACGGCAAGTTATGAGTAAATTCAATGTTGAAGTAGAATTGAGATTTAAATGTTGATCCACTTGAAAGGTGGAGGTGTTTATTTACTATGTATATTATGGTATTGAATTGATGGATATCTTCCTTGTACCTCTATATGCATGGAGGATCTATGTATGATCATGATGTGAAGTAAGGTGATCATTTTTAAAATGTGATAGGTCATGATTGAAAGTTTATTCTAACGTGAACACTCATGAAAGATGATGATAGAATGTGAAGAGTTTTCTTGAATGTATTGTACACTTTGAATTAGCAAACTCTTGTATAGTGAATTCACGTTAATGAATGAAAAGGTATACAAAACATAATACAGAAGTTGAATCATACTATTGTATTTTGTTAAGGTCTGCAAAACGTAAATTGTATACTCTGAAGGTATATATATATATATATATATATATATATATATATATATATATATATATATATATATATATATATATATATATATATATATATATATATATATTATCTCGCTAATTGATAATTTTCTACCATATTTCAAGTTAGATACACGTAGATATGCGTGTTTTTGCTACCGAATACACTGCAATAGAGAGAAAGGTGAGCTAGTGAAATACGAGGGATGCAAGTGAGATATTCTATATATAAAAGATACATGTGAATCACATTAGATAGATGTATCTGGAATAATAGATATATTTCTGATATATTCTGAAAATAGATGCATTTGGAGAGAGGCGAGGGAGAGGGGTGAGAGAATTTTAGAGAGTCAAATACATGTGAATCCACTTGGATATACTGTATCTAAAATAAATTACACATATTTTTAACTCCATGTATCCGAGATACATTTATTTGAAAGCGTAAGCTACATGTATCCAAAGTCCAAATTCTGATAAGATTCGTAATATTGAGAACTTTAATGAAGAAAAGTGGGATTTATGTTGATTACCCAAACAATATAGGAAAAACTACATAACTAGACATACTTCAGTAACATTTATTCTATTGTTTTATATATTCTCAAAATATTGCGTATCTTATCAATAGTTAAGAGTTTCCTACATATCTTACGCGTAGATAGGTGAGCGAGATTCGTGCCACACATAGTTCTTCTGAATTTCGAATAGTATTCAAGATCCTCTGTTTTCGATTATCTAATAAATCACTTAATGAAAGTAGATTATTTTTCCATTCCTTTCCAAAATTCCATAATCCCTTCCCGAACCAAACATGAATCTTTCGATTCATTTGGCTCTCACGCTCAATTACTTAAGGTAAATTCTCATATCTTTTTTTATGAATGTAATGAGCCTATCTTCTCTTCTTTGTTCATATTCCAAAAAGTTTTGAAATTAATATTCGTAGTATTCCAGATATATGTGAATCATACTTGATACATAGATTTGTATGTATCTGGAGTGATTCACGTATATCTACTCATATATATGATAAGTGTAATGAGAAAGATGGGAGAGACGTGGGAAGAGAGAGGAAGGTTTGCTATGTATCTTTGATGCATGTACTTGGATACAATGTATATAGAATAACAAATAACATTTAAATTTAACCCCATGCAGCCAAAATACATGTATTTGGAATAATATACAGTACTATATATTTAAGTACCTAACTCCTGAAGTAGTGAAATTTAGGTAGGTTCCAAAAATATACCTTGTGTAGGTATACAGTAATGTTTCAAAATGGACCTTTTTGGGTAATTATTTTGGGCCTCATGGGTACACATGTACTCCCCCACCCCACCTTACTTTTTCTGATTGGGCCGGATAGAAAATGGATAATTTCCTCTAGTCCATGAGCTAGTTCATCCTAATTTCTACTTATATAAAATAATAATTGTTATTCTTAAAATATACCAAATATAAAATGAGCTTTACTTTTCAAAATATAGCAGTGAAAATTATCAACATCTAAAAAAAAGAAATTGAAGTAAAATAAAAAGGACAACTTTCACATATAGCAAATAAAAATTTTATATTTATATGCTATAGCAAAGTTTGCATAATTGCGCTCCATAGCAAACATAGAAACTGTATAATTGGCAATACATATACAATTGAAGCAAATTGTATAAAACGAAGTGTATAAAACACAAAAGAGAAAGACACTTGGGAAGAGAACTGTATAAAAACAAAGTGTATAAAACGAATTGTATTATTATAAGTGTATAGAACGATTATATACAATTTGAATTTGTATAAAATGAGAAAGAGAGAAAGACAAAAGAGACTTGACAAGGAATATAAAATAGAATCGAATTGTATAAAATGAGAAAAAAAGAAATTAGATACAATTTGAAAATTGTATAAAACGAGAAAGAGAGAAAGGCAAAAGAAACTGGGCAGGGGAGTATTTTTATTGTATAATTATAGGTGTATAGGACGAAAATATATGTACTTGCATGAGTATATACAATTTTCTCACGCTTTATACAAACAGAAACGCAAATTTATACATTTCGCTTCTGTTTGTATAAGTGAGAAAGGCTAGGGTGGCGAGCGAGATTTGGGAGAGTGGCGAGCGAGTTCTGGAAAAGGGGAGAGAGGGGAACAAAAATATATATATTTATACAATTTTCTCTGCTTTATACAATTAGAAACAATTTTTATACACTTGTGTTTGTATAAAAAGTAAGGAAGCAAGCGAGAGTTTGGAGGAGAGTGGCGAGCGAGATATTTGGGAGAGAGACGCCTGACAATTTTTTGCAAACGTTTGGTATGAAACACAATTAAATAAAACCCTAACTACTTCATTTATTTTAAGTTATTAGTTTGCTATTATATACAATTTTCCCAAATAAAAATGCATGATAAATGATTCCTTCAAACACGAAACTAGTGTTTTTTATTCCATAATTTTTTTTGGATTTTTGTCTTCCTCAATTCTTTCCTTTGACTTTTTTTTTTTAAAAAAAAAGATGCAATAATTATATTCTTTCAAACAAGAGAGTAATCATTTAGGAAAAATTGTATATTATAGTAAACTATTAATTAAAATCAAATATTATAATCATAGTTTAACTTAATTGTACTCCATAACAAACTGTTAATTAAAATCAAATATTATAATCATAGTTTGATTTTGTTGCATTCCATAAAAATTGTTGCTATTTCACCTCTCTCACGGTGAATCTCGCTCGTTACTCTCGTTTTGTTCCTCTATCTTGCTTTTTATACAGACATGAATGTATAAAATGTGTTTGTATTTGTATAAAGCGAGAGAAAACTATATATATGCATATATTTTCGTTCTGTTTTCTTCTCTCTCTAAGATCTCGTTCCTCATTCTCTCTCGCATATACAAATAGAAAATAAATGTATAAATTGCGTTTTTTGTTTGTATAAAACGAGAGAAAATTGTATACACACATGCAAATACATATATATTCATCTTATATACTTATAATTATACAATATAAATATTTTCCTGCACAGTTTTCTTTTGCCTTTCTCTTTTTTTCATTTTATACAAACACAGATTATACAATTAATATTTTATATATGCATACCGAAACAGAAACAATTTTTATGCAACTACCTTTTTTTGTATATGTATAGCGAAATATATATATATTTAAGTTTGTTATGGAGTGCAGTTACGCAAATTATAGATATAGCATATAAATATAATTTTTGTATTTGTTATACGTAAAAATTGCTCTAATTTTTTTCATGATACTAATTCCAGAAAATTTTCATTTGTTTTTATCTTATTATATCCTTTTTCGAATTAAAAATAAAGGATACCGTATCTTTTTTAAGAGACGGGGAACATATTTTTTGTCATGATATTCATTTCATAAATCACTTCTAGAATTGTCTTTCTCTGTTTTTTTCTTTGAATAAAATAAAAGGAATGGGCAAGAAAAATAAAAACTTCAAACACAATATCATAATCAATATTTAGTATGATATTATTTTCATAAATTTCTCCTACATTTTTATTGTTTTACATTCTCCCCTTTTAAAAATCTAAAAAATCATATTATACATATGCTTATTCTCTTTTGTATTCCGAGTTAAAAAACTTTATTTCTATAAAGTGAATCAATTTGTATTTATCATATTCTATACATTAGTATACACTAAAATATGTTTGTGTAAGATATGGTAAAATTTGTTTGTATAATTCGTGGGTTTGTATAATTTTGCGGATGAGTTTATATTATTTGTGTGTACGTTTATATAATTGAGCTATTTTTGTAAACTTCAAATAACGAACTTATACAAATACAAACATTTAAACTTTAATTAGTTATACAAATTATACTATCCAAATTTACATCATATCGAAATTATACAAATTATGAATTATACAAACGTGAGAATTATAAAAATTCAAATTCTAGTCCATGTAATCAGTGTTGAATGTTGATCGCAAGTGATCATTACTAAAACTAACTATAATTACTAATTAACTAGTGTGTGTGCTTAACCATTTAACTTTTTCCATATTTTATCCACAATTCATATGCTAATATAAGTTTGTATATTATGCCATTTAGATATATATTTTTATGCAGTTTGTATACCATATTATTTAAGGAAAATTTCATATATAGCAAACAAATTAAATAAAATAATGTTTTGTAGGTATAGTTATGTAATTATATTTTATGGGTATAATTTAATTTGTATATTATATTTTTTTGTTTATATTTGTACAATATTTGTTAATAAATGGATGCATGAGCAATTAATAAGGTGACATAAAATTTACAAAATTTCATGATTCATACTAATCATTTTAAATTAGATATTTTTTCAAAAGAAGAGTTTTATAATGATACAAACATCATAACAACTAGTTTGCTCATACCATTGAAGCAATATTAAACGAAAATTTTTGGGTTCATCAATACTCTTTATATTCAACGTCGGGTGGATTTTTCTTTTAAGGAAACTTCATGTTTTGAACGGCAAAAAAGGATACGATTAATTTGTATAGTATATAACTAAAATTTTCAGGAATGGATTATTAATGTTTTGTTCATTCTAATGTTTCACAAGTATGTATTTTTGTTTATACAAATATACAAAAAGTGTATATTAACAATTCTAATCAAATTTTATTCTAATTGTTGGTGAGAAATTTCGAAAGACATAATTTATATATGTGAATTATATATGTATAGCACTGCATGTAGGGGGGAGGGGAGCATGTTTGGTGGTTGTTTGCAAATTAATCTAACTCCCTATGTAAACGTGAAGATAATAAAAAATATATTTCAATATGTAAATCAAATATTTATACAAATTAATTACTATATACAATTATATGCTTTATAAGTATAAACCATTTGTACAAAATAAGAACTAATGTTGTTTGTATATAACTAGAAACTCTATATTATATGAATGTAGTACTTAAATATACAGAAATATACATATAAATCAAACCATTTTTTATATAACTATCAAAATGTACAAATCACTATATAAAAACATATTTTATACAATTACCTAGTGTTCTTTATATTTGTGAATATATGTATATCGATATAGTACTTAAATATACAGAAATACACATATACATCAAATAATTTTGTATATAACTATCAAAATATACAAATCACTATATACAAAATTATTTCTTACAATCAATAACGTTTAATAAATCAGACACAATCTCGTCTGATATTCTTGATTGATTACCACGAATTACTGTATTTGACTTTTCTCTTGTTCCCTCCTTCAACAATTTTATACTGCTTGCATTGACACTATTAACAATTTCTTGCAGTGTAATTGTATGATGTTTTTCTTGGATCTCAATTTTTCAATAAATTTTCCTCTAGAATTTGTTTGGATTTTCCAATAGACCTTGTATTGACTCGAAAATCTTGTGTTAAATCGAAAGAAAATGAAAGTCTATTATCAGAAACATAGACATGCAATTACATACTTCTCGTAAATATTTCATCATCATTTTCTTGGTGAAAAACAGACAATAAGTGATCAGAAACATTAGAGAAAAATTAATCCAAAAACTAACAAACATAATACAAAGTAAAAAATGAAAAAAAATAAAAGGTTGATACATGATTTAAGCGGTTACTTGCAAAAGTGAAAACATGTATATCTTTCAAATAATTGTATATATGTAACTGGTATACATAATATATTTGTATATTTGACGAGCGGGATTGGGAGAAGGAGGAGAGACGCGAGCGGGAGAGGCAGGGAGTAGAGAGTTATGTTTTAAACATATGAGCATGATTATATTATCGGGAGTAGTATTGAGCACCGATATGGGGGAGTTCAAACAACTCACAACCCCCATAAACCATGTATGACAACATAGGTAGTCATATTTTTTAGATGATTACTTATTGTTTTTAGAAAAAGATTAGTAGATCCACTCAATTGAGGTGTCCTATATTCCGGGAAGGTATAGGACAGTTCTGGTAGTGTGGGTGAGACGTTGTATCATCATGTAGCTCATAGTGATGGTTGTCAGTTGTAAGATCTCCCAATAAAGTTAAGGTGTATTTTTATATATCACTTATTATACTGAATTCAGAGATGAGAAGTATTTTGTAAAGCTTTAATTGATTTTACTCCTTTATTTTTTTACATTCAGCTTGAGTACATTGTTATCTATTGTCTAATTATACAGCTATATTACATACTCTTACATTAAATGTACCGATATTATTCGACATGCACCTTTTAATGATGCAGATACAAATTTTTAGGATCACCAACGAGAGTCTGTTGAGATCACTTCATTCACTCGTCAACTTTTGAGTGAGATTTCCTTGCTTCCAAAGGAATTCAGTTTTATGAGTTATTAGTAATAGTTTTTGAGGAGTCGTGGGTCTTGTCTTGACACTCATCTTTATGTCGTAAAGGCTTCATTTATAGACAATTTTGGAGAGTCTTTTAGTTTTCTGATGTTTTATTTAGAACTTATGTTTTATACTCAAATATTTAGTAAATTATTTTTAAACGTTTCTTTCAATTTGATGTTTATGTATGCTCATTTTAGTATTTTACTTGTAATCAGTCAAAATGAGGGTTTGCTTGGGGACCAACAATGGTTCTCGAGTGTCACCCACTCCGGGGTGTATGCTCGGTTCATGACACATTTACCCTTTAACTTTATAGTATTATTTTAGTCTTTAGGTTCACAACGTCAAAACCTAAAGAACTAAAAACAACGATAGTTAGGGTTTGAAATGACGACGACAAGGGTTGGGCAAAAACTAGGGTCGTGAATTGTTAGTATTTGCTATACTTTTACCACACTTTTTGCACTTAACGTGTAATTGGATTTCTATGTTTTTTTATTCCATATCAAATTATTGGACAAGTCATATATTTGTTTGGAAAGTATTTTCTTATTGGTTAAATAGAAAATTGACTATTAAACACCAAAAACTGATAAATAAAAAATCAATAACAAGTATCTTATTGCTATCGGTTTTTCGTTTAGTATATTTAAAAATTGTTAATCGAACCAATGATACTTAAAATCAAATTGAACGATCGATACACACCCTATTGAGTTGTAGAGAAGTGGTGAGACTACTCCACTCTCAATCAAAAGTATCATATTTAGGTCTTAGGTATGTGGCAAATCATGTTGGAAGTGTCGTCCCCAGATGAGTCATGCAATGTGCGATCTAAATGAAATTTGAGTTCCAGTTCAACCTTCAAATATTGAGTGAAAAACGAAAAAAAATTGTCACGCAATACTCTCACTAGAAACATAAAAAAATGAATAAACAATTTTTTTAATAAATTGGAGCGAGTATAAGACATAATAATTTTAGAATAATATGTAAGATTATTTTAGAGATGAATGTCAAACAGACTTAAACTATACTTTTTTTTTGAGTTTCATACCTAAATTATTAAAAGTTTGAGCTTCATACCTAAACTATCACTTTTTTGTTTGAGAATTACCCCTCTCTCTTTTATACCACTCTCATCATGGTATGTGTAATACACTCTCTCTCTTTTATTTTAAAGAATTTCCTCATCACACTCCACATGGACAAAATATTCAACCTTGACAAAAAATAAATAAATTATTAGTATAGTTAATATTAAAAATTAAAAAGCTATTATAAAAAATAATGTTTTCTTATAAAATAAAATGTAAAATATTTTTCTTACTCCACACCATCTTTAAAGTTTTTTTATTTTGTTTAAATTTCTTTCATAAAAGTATTTCATTTTTTACTTCATCTCCTCCCCCTCATCAAATACTAATTTAGATATTATTTTATTTTCTTAAAAATATAATTTTACCCATCCCACTTAACCCTCCGCTTTCGATTTTTTTCCAGTGTTTAGATATACACATCAAAAATATTTTTACTTGCCTCCATAAGACTTTTTATATTTTTTAGTTGTTTATGTTATATTCGGTACACTAGTAGAATTTTTTTTCTAAAAATATATGTACATGCATATCTAACACAAAATAAGAAAAACGTAAAAAAAATAGTAGTGGAAAAAATTAAATTGGATGAGGTAGATTTTTTTAAATAAAATAATATCAATTTCTATCGGGAGGGGGGAGGGGGGAGGATGAAATATGAAATTTTCAAAAATATTTTATAAATGATTTTTTTTAAAAAAAGGGATGGGATTATCGCGGGGGAGAATGGTACGTGGAGGATGTGGTGGAGTGAGATAAGAAAAATAAATTAATTTTTTATATGGATTTAATTAATCTTAATTTTTTATTATTTACTTTTATCTAGATAAAATATTTTATCTATGTGGAATGTCATGTGTCAAAGTTTTTTCATATAAAAGAGAGAGTGCACTACACACAACACTGATATGTGTTTCTCAAACTAAAAAGTGATAGTTTAGGTATGAAACTCATTCTTTCAATAGTTTAGGTATGAAACTAAAAAAATGAATAATTTAGATATATTTTTAACATTTATCTCATTATCTTATTCCACATTTGATTGAAAGTATTATTTATTCTTTAAATTATTTATTCTCATAACTTTTATCATAAAAATAAAATAAGTGAAATAAATTATTTTAAATATTTAATCTCAAAATAACTTATTTACAATCAAATAACCATGAAAAAAATATGAAAATGTTTGGAGTCATCCCAGAAAATGCTGGCAAGTGAGTTGGGATGGACCCAATGGTGATAATGTTGGACAAATCCTAACTTGCAGCATCTTTGTAAAGGCCCAATGGTCAGTATAATGGACCCATTCTGACTCAGCCTTGATGGAACTTGTCATCAACTAAAATCAACTTTCTTTTCTTTTCAAATGCTTAATTATACTGCTAGGGAAAATATGTTACCAACAATTCAACTCCTAAATACTGCTCACTCTTTCCATATTTTTAATTGTTAGTGTTATATTTTTTTAAAGTTATTTCAATAAAATTTTAAAGTTAAATTACATATATTGATTTGATATTTTAAATGAAATATTTAGATATTTGAAGGCTATATAAAAAAGTATTATAAATTATATTTTTTTTACATATCAATATGAACGTAAATGTTAGTCGAAATTCTTATGATTTGACTTTGAAAAAGGAAATTATGACAATTAAAAGTAGACCGAAAAAATAGTAGCAAGTAGGCATTTGAATAATAACTTGGTTAAATTAAAATAATAATATAATTGTATTTTTGAATATTAATATTACTGGAAATTTGTTTTTAAAAATTTGTGAATGAATAATTGAATCATTTTTTTGTTAGAAATACATATCAATCTTTTCCACATATTTACTTGAAGTTCATTATTTGTAAATCACAAATGGGGATGACCACTTTCACTTATTCTATGGTATTTGCAAGCATGTACTTCCTCCATCTCATGTTAATTGCACTCACATGATATCTTGTTTTTTTTAAAAAAAAAAAAAAACTAAGCCATGCAGGATTTTAAATTAATTATTTTTCCAATATTTAGGTAGGAAGAATAAATATATCTGTAAAGTGCATGTGATCCAAGGATTTTAAGTCATCTAGATGACATACTATGATAATTTAATACTGAGGAGAACTTAACACTACAGTAGAATAATATTATTATTATTATTATTTGGATAAAATGGTGGATGAGATTATTTTTTTAGAGTACAGAAGACATAAGTGAAAAAGTGAAGGGAATATGGTCCCCAAAATCCCATATATAATGAAACTCAATCTTGAAAATAAAAACTAATGGTCCCATAGGGGTTCTTGCTAGCTTACTCACATTTTTATCTTTTTTAAACTTTGGGAACAATACTTTAATATGTTTCATTAAAAGAAACAATCTAGTATACCTTCTATGCACGAACACATGCCCATTTCTTCCACAAGAGTACAGGGTATGGGTGGAGCCAGATCCAGGAGGAGGTGAGGGTGTTTAGCACTCGAAATTTTTGATAAAATATTATGTTGTATATATAAAGTGTTTTTTCTTTAATTTTTTTTTTTTTGGTGTATATAGAATTTTTTTAACACAAATCAAGAGATTGGTTCAGTAACTTAGAAGGCTCAAATTTTTAACCTTTTAAATTCAAATATCAAGTGTTACATTTTTACTTTTCTTGGAAAATAGATTATTTGTAGGAAAATGTATGTTGTTGAGAAAAATATGGTGATATTATTGAAAATCACTCTTCATGATAATAATATTCTTGCCTTGTGGCCAATATTCTTGCCTTGTGACACACAAAGTGTTCATACGTCCAAATTTTTTAAAAATAAGTAGTAGCAATGTCGATCAGGCTCTAAGACTAATTAGCTGCCTAGGCTACCAGCTAATAGCTTCATTTATCATAGTACTTTGTATAATTGTATTTGTTAGTGTTTATGGAAGAAGGTGAACTGGTGATGACGATCGACTAGTGAAATTCAATGCACTACACATTCGCCAATAAGTGAACCTCAATAAACATTATTACGTGTACAAACACAAACATAAGCAATAGTTCATTTTTCATGCCCTAATAATATTGAAGTAGCGGGTACCTACTCTATCACTTAATTAGGAGGATCTTTAGGTCATAAATTACACTAATATAAATTACACTAGTCATAAATTACACTAAATATAAACAAACATCTAATCTGAATGAGCATATTCAAACTTAGTTAAACACAAGTACTTAGGTCATAAATTACACTAAATCCTTTAAAAGAACTAGTCTAAGCAAGTATAAGAGTTTCTAAAGAATATGATTTATGAAAGAAATATGACACAACTCCAAAGTCCTAACATAAGGAAAGAGGATCAAAAGCTTTCAGAGATCATCATCATCTTCACCAAAGAAGCATCACTAATTCTACAACCATGTCAAGTGAAATAAGAAAAGTATTATCGGTACAACCAACAAGTAGTATTGAGAGGCATCATCGGTCGACCTGAATCCACCACATAGCATTATGCAAATAATCAAAGAATTAAACATGAAATTGGAGATAAAATTGAAAGCCTGATCTACTTAGTCTCCAGTCTCACTACAAATGGTATCACCTTGGAACTGATCAAACGTTCTATCTCAAGTCACCACTCTCATTACAAGTAGTATTACTTTAGAACTCATACGCTTTATCTCAAATCAACTCACCTCCTTCTGCTGCCAACCTCACCATCTACACCATTCCACACTCATATCAAATCATAATCTAGTATCAAGTATATCATATACGAACCACACGAACAATACAGTACAATCTAGTGAATAAGTAAAACTCCTAGTCCACATCCCGACTTAATCATTCACAAATCACATGTCCACAACATTACTATAATATGTCATACATGTTTGATCGCACCTTTGTCACAATTCAAAAATGGACATGATGACATTCATTTAAATCCACCAAGACAAGTCAGACTGAAATCTAAAAATACGAAAGACATGCGGAAATATATCAATAATAGCATAAGTGCGAAAAACATAGCCAATTTTATAAACACTCCCAAATTTTGTTGTTGTGTACAAGCCTTAATGTATGAATACAAATCTGAAACATAAATAGAAGTGTCAATATCTTTATTTTTCGAATAGAACATAACATAAAACAAGGAACAAGAGGGTCCCCCGGTATGACAAGCAACTACCTCTAAAGTATTCATATAAACTCTCAGATGCAAGTAGAAGAAGAGCAATCACACAAACCCAAGCTCGGAACCAACACCAAGTGTAGAAGTTAGGAGTGAGAACCATACAACACGGTGATCAGAAGGCAACCCATTAAACAAAGTAAAATTAAGCTAGATTACGAGTATACGGATCATCCCAACCAAACCTCCTCCACTACAAATTGCATACAGATCAGCCAAATTTAATAGTTTACAATACACACCCCCACAAAGCTTAACAATCATAGCCCACCAGTCACAGTTCAATAATCAACAAGTATCAAGTTAATCAATCACAATAGTCAAGCACTTGCCAAAATCATTTTGGCACGATACCACTCGCCTAAACCATTTCTCATCGATTTTGAATGATATCACTGGCCAAAACCATTTCCCATCAGCACAATCACCACACGTCTCATCATAATGTGCATAAATCAAAGCAAATAGGCAATTTCACACCGTAATGAAGAGATGATAAACTCAAGCAACTCAAGTCCAATAATGCCATTAAAACATTTCGTCAATCAACAAATTAGGATCAACACTCAAGGCAATTCACAAAACACAACTATTAGCACATTGCCTTTTTTCCATTGAATTCCGCTTTCAATCGTTGAGATCAATTAATTTGAGTAATTGAATCCACCAACTCATTCACATTACTCTCCATCACACAATGAAGGAAAATATACACAAGATTCTACAGGTTTTACAAGGTTTAGAAAATCAATTGCCTTTATTCAACAAAAGTTAATCCAAAACTTGAGTTTCTCTTTCCGAACGATATCCAAAATCACATAATATAATCCAACAAGTAATAATAATAAGATTCTGAAAAAAAAACATTATCAACTCATATCATAAAATTTAAAAAATAGGTCAAATCAACTCACAAAACAAATTTCAGAAAACGAGGTTTGAATACAAAAATCTTTATTAGAATACATTTACCCAAGTCATTTGAAAGCTATTGGTGAAAATCATTTCGAAAACAGAGTTATATTCAACTCATAATCATCATCTTTATTAAAAGCTCAACTTCACGAAAACGTTGCATATCAAAAATCACAATTTTTATGTTAAAATCAACAAATTATCAAAGGAAAATGAAGTTTTAGGGTCACACAAACTTACCCAAATGATTCAATATGATAAATCTATTTAAAATTTCCTCCAAGGGTTTTCAAAAACTCAAAATGGTAGAAAATGAGGTAAAACCCCAAAATTTGAAACAAAAAGGTCTCAAGTATCCCAAAAGGAAACTCAGGTTTGCTTTTGCGAATGTCGCAAAAGCGACAACCTGATCACCAAAGTGATCCCTGCAAAAGATTCGCCTCTCACTTTTGTGACCGATCTTTTGCTAAAGTGAAGGTCGTGGAAAAGACTCTCGCGAACGTGAATTCCAAGGGGGACGATCCTTCGCAAACACAACATGTACCTTGCAGAAGTAAGGCTCGCGAAAGCGAACAACCTCTCACTAATGCGAGGTATTCAAGATAACAGAATAAACAGGAAATTGTCAAATCTCTAAATGAACCCTTGAGATTCGTTTGGAACCTCGTACACATAAACCATATATAAAGCTTGTTAAACTCAATGAAATTATTGAAACACGAATTTGACTCAATGTTTAAAACTCAATGAAAATATTGAAACACGAATTTGATGTATCCTTGACCTAGAACCGTGAAAGTCAGAAGAACAAACATAACACCTAAAAAGGCCAATCAAGCTCAGAACCTTTGAGAATTAGACCAAAACCTCTTCTAGGTCTAAAATCATCCCATGAATCCCATATAAATGTCATAAATTCGATCTGAGCATCCAAACTTCGAATGTTGACTAAAATCAATCTAAAGGCTAAAATTATAATAATTTTCAACTTAGGACCTCAAATCCATGAAGATACTTTGAATTTGAAAGCAATTGACTTGAAACTCCAAAAGACACTAAAAACAATTTTAGCCTTTAGAATTTAAAAAATTTCATAATTCACAACTTTTTACTCAAAGCTCGAAATTTTTTTCAAAATTCAACCTTAAATGGCTTGGGGTCAATATAGGGAGAGGTAAAATGGTAATTTTACAAAAAGTTTCACAAATAACGTTATGGAACATTACTTTATCCACCACTAAAGCACATGTTCGTCTTCAAACATAAACTAAAAGAACGTACTTGAAACCACAAAAAGTTGAGGATATCTAGCATGTATGTTAGACTCTATCTCCCAAGTCGCCTCACAAACTAAACAGTGTTTCCATTGCACCTTACTGAAGAAATTCCTTGTTCCTAAGAACTCAGACTTGCCTATCTAAGATGGCAACAATCTCCTCCTCAAATGACAAGTCTTGACCCATAATTATCGAATCAAACAAAACCAAATGATAATCCTAACACGTACTTCGGAAGCATGAATAAATGAAACACATGATGCATAACTAATAAGCTAGATAGGTGGCAAGACCAACTTATAGGCCACCTCTCCTAGTCGACTAAAAATTTAAAAAGGGTCAATGAATCTAGGGCTAAGCTTGACCTTCTTCTCGAACCTCATCACACCCTTCATGGGTAACACTTGGAGTCAAACATGATCACCCTCTATAAGTACTAAGGCTCAAACTCTCCTGCGTAGATCTTCTATAAACTCTGGGATGTGGAATCATACAAAGTTTCTCCATAGTAAATCTAAGCAAGTTTGAAACCAAAAAGTTCATCTCAGCCAAATCAAACAAACAGCCTGGTTATCTACGCAATCTATCATACAACGCCTCAAATGAGGCCATCTGAATACTAGAGTGATGACAAGTACTGATCCCATCAAGCAACAAAGTCAATCAAACACACTTGGAGCATATCGTTTAACACCTAAACCGTCTGCTCGGATATACCTTCCTCCTGAGGGTGAAAAGTTGTACTCATATTTAATCGAGTACCTAAATCATTCTATAAAGCCCTCCAAAAGAGAGAAGTGAACAATGAACCTTAATAAAAGATAACGGAAATAGGCACTCCATGAGTCAAAGTATTTGACTAATGTAAAGCTGAGATAAGTTCTCTGTCCTATACTTCACCTGAACTGGAATGAAATTGGTGAACTTGGTTAATTTGTCAACGATCACCCAAATAGAGTCATAACCACCCATGGTATTAGGTGAATCCACAACAAAGTGCATAGTGATTTTCTCCCACTTTCAAGTAGGAATAAACATCCTATGAGATACACCTCTGGGCCACTGGTGCTCACACTTGACATGTTGGCAAGTCGAGCACCTAATCACGAAGTATGAAATACACCTCTTCAAGAGACACCACCAGTAATGCTGACTCAAATCATCATATATCTTCACCGCTCCCGGATGGATGGAATATCGAGAATAATGATCCTCTTCAAGAATCAATCCACCCACCTTAGGCACATAAATCATGCCTCCAACTCTCAAGACACCATCAGGTGACATCCTCCTTGGATTCCCCCCTCAACACTTCGTCTTGAATGAGATACAACTTTTCGTTATCCAACTTGCGCTCACGAATCTTCTCAACTAAGGAAGACTGGGCCTTTATAAAAGCAATCAAATCACTAATCTCCTTAGAAATGTGCAACTGAATAAGATTGTTGGCTAGTCTTTGAACATCCCTAGAAAATTATCTCTCATCAATATTGATAGCGGCAAGACTCTCTATTCTAGAAGTTTTCCTATCTCAAAGCATCGACCACCGCGTTGGCCTGCCCTGGCTAATTTAAGATGGTGATATCATAGTCCTTCAAAGTAACTCAAGTCATCTGGTGCTGCTTCAAGTTCATATCCCTCTAACTGAAGATGCACTAAAGACCACGATGATCTGTGAAGACCTCATAATTTACCATATATAGATAATACAGCCACATGAACTTAAGCACAAGGACAACGACCGCCAACTCCAAATCATGAATTGTTGGTAATTTTTTAATCTTGACTCTACGATATTCATTGAAAAAATAACTTACAAAATTCAATCAGTATTCCACAAGTAGCTTTACTAATGGATGGAAAATAAAGGATAGTAAATTTGATTTTTTTACTATTCAAATTTCTTTTGTGATCCGTTGGTAAATATAATAACGAAAAAAGTGTCATTGGTAAGTACGATCGTTCATTGATCCTAGCTTTAAATGGGAACTATATTTATTTAAACAGCTCCATCATGACTGTTACTCAACCTGTATTATAAGGTTAGCCTAAAACGACATAAACAATATAAGATGAAACAGAAAATAAATAAAATACAAGTAGTAATCTGAGTCTACAAAAATTACTGTGTGTCCTTAAGAAATTTAATCCCCTCACTGTACCCGAGGTTATGGATTAATTTCTCCCAACATAAAAGAGATTAATCATGTAAAAGAAATAGCGATACCTCAAATTTCTTTAACTTCAACGAACTTCAGAACAGCAACAAGTCACACAGACTCAGTTGATTGACACTTTGATTTATTTGAGAGAAAAATATATGTAGAGAAGGAAAATTTCAGTGTTTGAAAAAATGAAAATTGACTTCCTTTTATAGCCATTTTCAGCAAGAAACGTGTCTGTTCGGAGAAATCTGTTTCAGACCCGTTTTATCAAGAAAGTTGTGTCTTTTGGAAAAAATAACAACTTCTCAGAAAAATGTGTTTGTTAGGAAAATAATGGCTTTTCGTAAAGTAACGACTTTTCGAAAAGAATAACAACTTTTCAGAATGTTACGTTACCGTACCCGCAAATTTATAAGAGATAATATTAACAAAATTTATTTGATTTAACAAAAACTGATTAAATAAATTTTATCCAAAAAATTTATCAATCAATCACATCATTTGCCAAATCCAAATTCAAATCCGAAGCCGAGCGAGCGACGACGACGACGGCGCGAGGGGGCATTTTCTTCTTAGCTCTTTAAGAAGTAATGGATGTGTTTCCTTATATAAGGACAACAATTTCTCTTTCTTTTGCCGATATGGGAGAAATGACTTTTCATTTGCACTTTGCAAATGACTTTTCATTTTCCCTCCAAAATAGTCCCTCACTTTTCATATTCTCTCTTTTCTTTTTCCATTCACACTTGCTAAACCCAACAATCCCCCACATGAATGGGGAAGACTATTGTTAAAACATATGCATGAAAAAACTTGTGTGTCTTTCAGGTAAAGATTAATCGCATCTAGATAAGTAGGTTTGCCTTTAAACTTTCCGTAGTGAACATATATCGGATATACTCGGTCAATCGGTAGATTTGATATCTTTGAACCGTCGAGCTTTGGCGTATACCTAGACAACATATGTCAGACAATCAACCCTTAAAATGTTCTTAGTTCTCATTGTTTTGTTCGTTTTCAGTCATGAACACATCTTGGAAGTAAGTTCTTAAAGAACTGGCCTTACCGATTCTCCTTAAAGCGGCTTACACTTCACACTTACATAGGTGATTTCTAAATGTGTTATCCCATATATACACCATTTTATATTCCCTATATCAAACTTAGAAATCATTAAAAATTCCTTATGTCTTTATCCTGGTTACTAAACATTGTCTCATCATGAGAATGGACCATAAAATAATAATTTTTTTTGACAATGTTGAACCGTCATCAATGACTTTGTTTTATCTCCTTGAACCTAGATCTTGGGATCTCCAGTCTTCTAGGTAGAGTTACCGCATGACTTGTTCTCAGCCATAGTCCCATTCCCGTAAATGATTTCTCAACTCCCTCTCTAGTTAGGCCTTTTGTAAGTGGATCCGACACATTATCTTTTGACTTCACATAGTTAATTGTGATAATTCCACTAGAGAGTAGTTGTCTCACAGAGTTATGTCTTTGTCTTATGTGACGAGACTTGCCGTTATACATAATGCTTCCAGCCCTTCCTATTGCAGCTTGACTATCTAAGGCCATTGGTTTGGGCAAAAATGGAATATCTTCTAAGAAATTTTGGAGCCATTCAGCTTCTTCACCTACCTTGTCTAAAGCAATGAATTCAGACTCCATTGTTGAGTGAGATATACATGTTTGTTTGGATGATTTCCAAGATATTGCTCCTCCACTAATAGTAAAAATGTATCCACTTGTGGATTTTGTTTCAGTTGAACTAGTAAACCAATTTGCATCACTATATCCTTCAAGAACGGCTGGATATTTGTTGTAGTGTAAAACATAGTTTTGAGTGCCATCTAAGTATCCCAAAACTCTATTCATTGCCAACCAATGACTTTGATCTAAGCGCAAGCTATGTCTGGTCGTGTACAATCCATGACATACATTAAGCTTCCCAATACGCTAGCATAGTCCAAGTGAGACTGACTTTCACTTCTATTCTTTGCAAGATGAAGGTTTACATCAATTGGAGTCTTTGCCCTTTTAAAATTCAAAAATTTGAATTTTTCAAGTATCTTTTGAATATAATGAGTTTGAGACAATGTTGGACTGTTAGGAGTTTTAAGAATTTTAATTCCTAATATCACATCAGCAACTCCTAAATTTTTCATATCAAACTTACTAGCGAGCATACGCTTTTTAGCTTTTATATTAGCAATGTTTTTGCTCATTATAAGCATGTCATCTACATATAGACATAAAATGACTTCCTGATTTGGAGTATCTTTAATGTAAACATATTTATCACATTCATTGATCTTAAATCCATTTGATAACATGGTTTGATCGAACTTTGCATGCCATTGTTTTGGTGCTTGTTTTAGTCCATAAAGTGACTTAATAAGTTTGCACACTTTCTTTTCGTTATCAGGAACTACAAAACCCTCAGGTTGTTCTATGTAAATTTTTTCTTCCAGCTCTCTATTTAAGAAGGATGTTTTCACATCCATTTGATGAATTTCAAGATCGTATACTGCAGCTAGTGCAATTAACATCCGAATTGATGTAATCCTAGTCACTGGCGAGTATGTGTCAAAATAATCAAGGCCTTTTTTTTTGTCTAAAACCTTTGACAACAAGTCTTGCTTTATATTTTTCAATAGTTCCATCATCTTTCATCTTCCTTTTAAAGATCCATTTTGAACCCATGGGTTTGTTCCCTGGAGAAAGATCAACCAACTCCCAAGTATGATTGCTTAAGATTGATTCAATTTCACTATTAACAGCCTCCTTCCAACAGATTGAGTCGCTAGACAACATTGCTTCTTTGAATGTTTGAGGCTTACTTTCAAGAAGAAATGTTACAAAATCAGATCCAAATGAAGTAGATGTCCTTTGACGTTTACTGCGTCTTGGACTTTCTTCATTGGGTTCATTCTCTTTTGGTTCTTCTTTGGGTTGTTTAGACCCCCCACTAAATGACTCAATTCTAGTTTTATACGGATAGATATGTTCAAAAATTCAGCACTATTTGATTCCATTACTGTATTATCATGAATATCCGGATGTTCGGACTTATGAACAAAAAATCGACATGCCTTACTGTTTGTGGCATATCCAATGAATACACAATCCACAGTCTTAGGCCTATTTTTACCCTCTTAGGTATAGGAACTTGGACTTTGGCTAGACACCCCCACACTTTGAAATATTTCAAGTTGGGTTTTCTACCTTTCCATTTCTCATATGGAATTACATTTGTCTTTGAGTGAGGCACTCTGTTAAGTATTTGATTTGTTGTAAGGATAGCTTCCCCCCAAAAGTTGTGTGGTAAACCTGAACTTATAAGTAATGCATTCATCATTTCTTTTAAAGTTCGGTTTTTCCTTTCTGCAATTCCATTAGATTGAGGAGTGTAGGGAGCAGTATTTGATGGATTATTCCATTTTCTAAACATATTTCTGCAAATGGAGATTCATATTCTCCACCTCTATCACTTCTGATCATTTTGATCTTTTTATCTAACTGATTTTCAACTTCAGTTTTATATTGCCTAAATACATCTATTGCTTCATCCTTACCATTTAGCAAATAGACATAACAATATCTAGTGCAATCGTCAATAAAAGTTATGAAATATTTTTTTTCACCACGTGATGGTGTTACTTCATGTCACAAATATCAATGTGAATCAATTCTAAAGGATTTGAATTCCTTTCAACAGATTTATAAGGATGCTTAGCATTCTTAGATTCAACGCAAATTTGACATTTTGATTTATTGCACTCAAATTTTGGCAAAATGTTTAAGTTAATCATTTTTCGCAAGGTTTTGTTATTAACGTGTCCCAAACGTTCATGCCATAAAAATTTAGACTCAAGAAAGTAAGAAGAAGCAAAATATTTATTCATATCAACTGCAATTACATTGAGTTTGAAAAGGCCATCATTAAGGTAGCCTTTTCCTACATACATATCATTCTTGCTTATTACTACTTTATCATAAACAAATACACATTTGAATCCATTCTTTGTCAGACCTGGAATTGAAACTAAATTCTTTCTCAATTTTGGAACATATGAGACTTTATTCAAAGTCACCACCTTGCCTGATGTGATCTTTAATAGAACTTTGCCAGTTGCTTCCACCTTTGCAACAACGGAGTTTGTCATAAGCAACTTCTCATCTGTAAGTGCTGGAGTATATTATGAAAATAATTGTTTGTTGGCACAAACATGGCATGAGACACCAGAATCTATCCACCATTCTCTTGGATTTCAACCAAGTTACATTCTAAAAGCATTGCACAGAGACCGTCCATTTCTCCTTTGGATTCAGCCAATTTTACTTGATCCTTCTTTTTCTTGTCCTTCTTAGGACCTCGGCATTCAGTAGCCCTATGACCATGTTTACCACAATTGAAGCAGTTTTCATTGAATTTCTTCTTAGGAGGATTGCTTTTTGGACCAGATGTTTTCTTTCTTTTCTTTAATTTTGTGGGATCTTCTTCAACAAAATTTACTCCAGATATATCTGAATTACCACGTGAACTCTTTTCTGCAGCCTTATTATCCTCTTCGATTCTCAACCTTACTATGAGATCTTCAACAGTCATCTCCTTGCGTTTATGTTTCAAGTAGTTTTTGAAGTCTTTCCATAATGGAGGTAACTTTTTAATAATTGCAGGCACTTGAAAGACATCATTCACAATCAATCCTACATTAAAGATTATGTGACTATTAAGGAAAAACTTAATATTTCTAACATAGGTATTAAATAAATTTATACCTTCAGCAAGGAGATCATGGATTATGACCTGCAGTTCTTGAACTTGGGTGACGACGGTCTTACTGTCTATCATCTTATAGTCCAGAAATTTTGCAACAATTAATTTCTTTATTCCGGCATCTTCTGTTTTGTACTTCTTTTCTAAAGCATCCCAGAATTCTTTTGAGGTTTTGATATTGCTATACACATTGTACAAATCATCTTGCAAGCCACTTAAAGTATAATTTTTACACAAAAAAATCTGAGTGTGTCCATGCTTCTGTTACCAAGAATCGTTCATCAGGCGGAGTTTCATCTGACATAACAGGAACATTCTCATTAATGAACTTCTGCAGACTCAACGTAGTGAGATAGAAGAACATCTTTTGTTGTCATCTCTTAAAGTCGACTCCAGAAAAATTTGCAGGTTTCTTAGCCGGCGCTAAGGCAGCATTTGAGCGATTATGTGCAACCGATGTTGTTGCAGCACTTACTGTTGCAGCACTTACTGTTTCAGCATTTGTTTGACTTGAATTAGTCTTTTTTTTTTGTCACAAATGGCAGATAACTCAAGTATTTGAAATACTAACAGTAAAGAACAAATCTTTACAGACTGTTTCTGATTTAACGATAAAGTTTTTATGTTCTTTTAATCGTTAATCGAATGAATTTTAAAAATTCAAGCAGAGTAGAAAACTATAAAGGTTTTAATCTCCAGAAACCTCAAATACATAAACTTATTAAATTTCTTAAGATTGTTACTTAACTTGTATTATAAGGTTAGCCTAAAACGACAGAAACAGAATAAGATGAAACAGAAAATAAATAAAATACAAGAAGTAATCCGAGTCCACAGAAACTATTGTGTGTCCTTAAGAAATTTAATCCCCTCACTGTACCCGAGGTTATGGATTAATTTCTCCCAAGATAAAATGGATTAATCCTGTTAAAGAAATAGCGGTACCTCAAATTTCTATAACTTCAGCGAACTTCAGAACAGCAACAAGTCACACAGACTCAGTCGATCGACACTTTGATTTATTTGAGAGAAAAATATATGCAGAGAAGGAAAATTTCAGTGATTGAAAAAATTAAAATTGACTTTCTTTTATAGCCAATTTCAGCAAGAAACGTGTCTGTTCAGAGAATCTGTTCAGACCCGTTCTATCCAGAAAGTTGTGTCTTTTGGAAAAAATAACATAAGAGATAATATTAACATGATTTATTTGATTTAACAAAAGCTGATTAAATAAATTTTGTCCAAAAAATTTGTCAATCAATTGCCAAATCCGAAGCCGAACGAGCGATGACGACGGCGCGAGGGGCATCTTCTTCTTAGCTCTTTAAGAAGTAATGGAAGTGTTCCTTATATAAGGACAATAATTTTCCTTTCTTTTGGCGATATGGAAGAAATGACTTTTCATTTGCACTTTGCAAATGACTTTTCATTTTCCCTCCAAAATAATTTCCTCACTTTTTTTATTTTCTCTTTTCTTTTTCCATTCACACTTGCTAAACCCAACAATGAGCTTCAACACCTTGTTTTTGAAGATGGACAAAATGCATACTTCAATTATTATTCATGATTAGGTTGTCCTTTAAAAGATTGAATAAACTGTAAAAAAAAAAAAAGCACAATATCTTTATTTACTTGAATATAAATCTTAAATTAGCAAGAGCGAACACTTTAAAGGCCAGAGATACATAATCAAGAAATAGGAGCTCTTGCAAGGGAGTTATAATGTTATTGTAATTGACACCCTTCTTCTTCTAGTGTTTCTTCCTTAGGCAACAACCCGAATTCAGAATGTCGAATATGCATGAGATTCAATGTCAAATTTCCAGTAACATCATTCATAGGTCCCCAACTATGTGTCTCATGAAGGACCATATGATCGCGATTATGTGTCAAAATCAAATTCTCCACAGTCTGTTGAGCAATAAGCTCACTACATGTTGAAGAGAGATTGCTCTTTGATATCCATTGTGAAGATGTTGAAGATTTGTAATCAACAACATGAACAATGTGAGAGGAGAAGAAAATATCTTTTCATTTATGGTTAAGGAAAAAAAGAAATACACTGCACATGTATTTATACACTGTGCTAACTAACTCTAACTAACTTTCTAACAAACTTTATTAAATTGATTTAAACAATGGTTTAACTAACAACTAATCAGCTAACTAACTAAGGCACACTAACACATTTATTGAGTTCCTTTACACTCCCCCTCAAGCTAGACGATATGAAAATATTTTTCATTCCTAGCTTGGATATCAAATAAGAATGTAAGTGTCTACCAAGTCCTTTTGTAAACAAGTCAGCAGTCTGTTCTTCAGAGGGTAGATGAGCAGTGATAATAAGGCCTTCTTGGATTTTTTCTCTTGTGAAATGACAATCGATGTCTATATGTTTAGTTCGTTCGTGAAAGACTGGATTAGCAGCAATTTGAAGAGCTGATTTACTGTCTGAAAATAAGGTAATTGGAACCTTAATATCTACACCTAATTCTTTGAACAGGCTAGTCATCCATACCACTTCTGCGACTGCAGAGGCCATAGCCCTGTACTCAGCTTCTGCTGAACTACGAGACACAGTAGCTTTTTTCTTCGACTTCCAGGAAATAGGTGAATTCCCATACTGCAATACATAGCCTGTAATAGACTTTCTGCTATTAACACAGGCTCCCCAATCAGCATCACAATATACCTTCATTAGATTATCACCACCAGTTGACATTAATATCCCAAGACCTGGAGCATTCTTCACATATCTCACCAATCTCATGGCTGCCTCCATATGAGATTTTTTAGGAGAATGCATAAACTGACTTAGAGTTTGTACAGCAAATGCAATGTCTGGTCTTGTTGTTGTAAGATATAGCAGTCTTCCAATAAGTTTTTGATAACTTGTATGGTCTGTTAGTCCTGGATCCTCATGTGATGATGGGACATATTGATCAAATTCAGTTGATGTAAGCTTCTGATTTTGGTCCATGGGAGTTGTAACAGGTTTAGCTCCAGCAAGTCCCATATCTGCCACTAGCTCTAATGCATATTTTCTCTGATGCATCAAGATTCCTGCTTCACTTCTAGCAAATTCAATTCCAAGAAAGTACTTCAACTCTCCCAAGTCCTTAATCTTGAAAGTTGTATGTAGCACCTCTTTAGTGTGTTGTATCATAAAACCATCATTGCCTGTCAGTAGTAAATCATCCACATATACTAGAATTATAACTATCTTCTCACCTTCTTTCTTTGTAAATAAAGAATAATCACTAGCACTTTGTTGAAAACCAGCTGAAGTTAAAGCAGTAGTGAGCTTAATATTCCATTGTCTCGATGCTTGTTTCAATCCATATAAAGATTTCAGAAGTTTACACACTTGACCAGCCTTTCTTCTTTGCTTAGAAAAGCCTTCTGGGATGGTCATATACACTTCTTCATATAGATCTCCCTGCAGGAATGCATTGTAAACATCCATCTGATATAACTTCCATCCTTTAATTGCTGCTATTGAGATTACAGCTCTCACTGTGGTCATCTTGACCACAGGTGAAAAGGTCTCTTGATAATCTAATCCCTCCTTTTGGTTGTACCCTTTAGCCACCAATCGTGCCTTAAATCTTTCAACAGTCCCATCTGCCTTGTATTTGATTTTATACACCCATCTACACCCTATTGCCTTCTTTCCTCTAGGAAGCATAACAATTTCCCAAGTCTTATTGTCTTCTAGTGCCTGGATTTCAGTTTTCATAGCATTCACCCATCTATCATCAGTTGCAGCATGAGTGTAATTATGAGGTTCAGTGTCAACTGAAAATTGTGAGATGAAACTTTGATATCTTGGAGAAACAGCAGTATAATCTATATTATCACCAATAGAATAAGTACAAGAACTAGATCCTGTCTTGATCACATAGTCCTTGTGCCATATAGGAGGTTTTGAACCCCTTGTAGATTTCCTCACTTCACCAGTGTCTACTGGAACTGCAACAGCTGAATGTAAGACTTCAATATGTTCTGCATTAGGTACTACTACATTATCAGAAGGCAAGACTTCAATTTCTTCAGCAGGGAAAGCTGTAGAACCATCAGAATTGATATTGACAGAAGGGCATGTGATCAGGTCATCATAAGAGAAATGATGATGATTCATATTGTGAGTGTGTGAATCTTCCTCACTGCCCTTGAATGGAAATATAGATTCCATGAACACCACATCTCTACTAACAAAGAAGATCTTACTATCTAGATCATATAGTTTGTATCCTTTTTGATGAGCACTGTTACCAATCAACACAGCTTTCACTGCTCTTGGACTGAACTTGTCTTTTTGAGTAAGATTTGTTGCAAAACATAAACACCCTATGACCCTTAGGTGTGTTAAAGATGGAGATTTGCTATACAACAATTCAAATGGTGACTTTCCACTCAATACAGTAGAGGGTATTCTATTCAACACATATACAGCTGATTCTATACATAATCCCCAAAAACTATTTGGCAAATTAGCTTGGAACTTTATGGCCCTTGCAGTTTCAAGAATATGTCTATGCTTCCTCTCAACAACACCATTTTGTTGTGGTGTGTAAGGACAAGAACTCTCATGTAGTATGCCATAACTTTGTAGTAACTTGCTGCAATCATGACTAAAAAACTCACCACCATTATCTGACCTTATCCTTTGAACCTTCTTTCCAAACTGTGTTCCTACCTCAATAAAGAAATTTTTAAGTAGCATGAAAACATCTGATTTGAGTCTCATAAAAAAAACCCATGTCCATCTTGAATAATCATCAACAATGGTTAAGAAAAATCTCATTCCATCAAAAGTATTCCATTTATATGGTCCCCAAACATCAATATGCAACAATTGGAATATAGCAGTAGACCTGCTTATACTTTGTGAAAAGGGTAATCGAGATTGTCTAGCAAGTGGACATATTTCACAGTTATTCAAAGTAAAGGATTTTTTCTTACTAATATCCTGAAACATAGGTATCCTCTTAAGAACATTTATTGGGACATGACACATTCTTTGATGCCAAGTAAGAGTATCTACTTCTTTACTTGATGAAAAACACTTGTCACCATATCTGCCACCATCAGTTTGTTTATCTTCTATCTGTGAATACAAAGTGTAGAGGCCATCTTCTTCCTTACCAGTCGCCCTCACCCTCCCAGATGAGAGATCCTGTAACACACAATAGGTTGGATAAAATGTAGCACAACAATTCAAGTCTCTTGTCATTTTTGAGACTGACATGAGATTAATCTTGAAAGTTGGCACACATAAAACATTAGTAAGAATATCACCTCCACCCAAGTTGCAGTTTCCAACATGTGAAACTCTTGCTGAGTCTCCTGTGGGTAATTGTACTTGACCTCCATTTACTTGTCCTGCATATTCTAATAATCCTCCACTCATCAAATATCTATGATCACCTATCATGTGGTTAGTGGCACCAGTGTCTACTATCCACTTCACCTGATTACTTTCATGAGAAAAGAAATGGTTTGTACCTGTCAAATTCACACTGCTGTTGGCAACACCATTTCTGCCAGCACAAGCATCTATATGACTGGATGATGCAAATTGTTGTGGTGGCAGATGTGCCTGATGTTGTATACAATAATGAGGATCATATCTAGACTGGACAGCATTGTGGCAACACTGAGGCATCATATGTTGGCTTGAGTGTTGTATCCTTTGAGAACCTGCAAAATTAGGATCAGCCAAATCACTACTACTACCTGCCAAAGAACCAGCAACAGCCACATTAGCTTGTCTCTTCCCTTTATAATCAGCAGGATACCCAATGAGCTGAAAACATTTCTCCTTCACGTGTCCTATTTTGTGACAATAATCACACTTCTTCAGCTTGTTGCATTCTCCTCTAGTATGTCCCTTCATATGACAATAATCACAAAAGATGTGTCCTCTTTTCTGTCTATTCGTGTCATCCCCCGTCTTAGAGTACATAGCTGTGGGTGTGGGATAATCCAGTATCATCTTACTAGTTCCTGCTACAATCCTTTGACATTCATCTTGATTCACCATTGCATATACTTGATTAACATTAGGAACTTGAGGCATCATCAGAATTTGACTTCTAGCTTGGCTATAACTGTCACTTAGACCCATCAAAAATTGCAAAACCCTCTGATATTGTAAATGTTCACTAAATTCTCTAGATTTAGGACAATCACATGAAGGTGGTGGCATGATTGAGTCATATTCATCCCATAAATCCTTCAACTTAGAATAATAGACAGAAACAGACGAAGTACCCTGAACTAGAGTGAAGATTTCTTTGTGCAATTGAAAAGTTCTTGAGCTGTTTATTTTATCAAATCTTTCTCTCAAATCCTCCCAGATCGAGTAACTGTTCGAACAAAACAAAACACCACTCAAGAGATCTTTACTTACATTGCACATGATCCACGAAACAACGATTGCATTACATCGATCCCACAAACGAGCCAAATCTCCAGTGAACTGACCTCGATTTACTGATCCATCAATGAAACCGAGTTTATTTTTACCTAGTAAAGCAATCTTCATAGCTCTGCTCCACAAGGTATAGTTATCAGATCCACTTAACATAATTCCAACAGACAATGAACCAGGAGCATCTGAGGGATATAGAAACAGGGGATGATGATAATCGATTGATGGTGTGATAACAGTAACATTTGTAGAAGCATTCTCTGCCAGATTTCCTAAATTCTCCATGGAATCAAACAGCAAGTAGAAAGGGAAAAACAAATCTACAAAAAGGGAAAAACGAATCTACGAAAGAGATGAATAAAATTGCTTGAATTCTTCACTTCATGTGGAAGAAATCCTCTCGATCTGCATCTGTTAATGCTTTGATACCATGTGAAGATGTTGAAGATTTGTAATCAACAACATGAACAATGTGAGAGGAGAAGAAAATATCTTTTCATTTATGGTTAAGGAAAAAAAGAAATACACTGCACATGTATTTATACACTGTGCTAACTAACTCTAACTAACTTTCTAACAAACTTAATTAAATTGATTTAAACAATGGTTTAACTAACAACTAATCAGCTAACTAACTAAGGCACACTAACACATTTATTGAGTTCCTTTACATCCATGAATCATTTTTTATGACAGAAGAGAGTGAGCATGTCCATATTCACTTACTCCATAGTTTCCTGCTTCTTCTTTTTTCATTTTTTGATAGCACAAAGTAAATTAGAGTTGTATTTAGAGTAACTAACAAATATATTAGCGGGAAAATGCACAAGCATCCCTTAGATTATGACCAAAATTCTAGAGACACATATTAACTAAACTAAGGTTCTATTATCCCTGAACTTATTTTTTTAATTTTGTACACCTTTTATCTTACGTTGCACACTTCGTGACTCTATACAATTGAGGCGCGTGTGAGATATTTGAATGTCACGTATGCTAAAAAGGTCCACAAAATTAAAAACAAAATGAGTTCAGGAGAGGTAATAAAACCTTAGTTTAATTAAAATATATCAACTCTCTAGAATTTCAATCATAATCTAGAGATACTAATATATTTTTTTTAAATTAGCCCTTAAACTTGTCAGAATATTGCATTTGTTTTTAACTTCCCCAGCATGTAATTCTTACATGTGACACATCATTAAAATTGGAATCCGAAACTCAAAGGGTAAAAAATAATAACAAAAATTCCAAAACGGTATATAAAATTTTATATTAATCAAAACGGTAAAATCGCTGCCGGTGCAGCGATTTACTTCACCTGAAAAAGTTAAATCGCTGCTGAGGCAGCTATTTTGCAAAAAAAAAAAATTTTAATAAAAAAATGAAATCACTGCCCAAGCAGCGATTTCAAAATTTTTCTTCTTACAAATCGCTGCCATGGCAGCGATTTCCTATTATTTTTTAATTTTCTTTTTTTTTTTAAATATGGTATATCGCTGCACTGGCAACGATTTATCGAGAAATAAAAAAAAAAGAAATTCTAATATAAATCGCTGCCTAAGCAGCGATTTATAAAAAAATAAATTTTTTTTTTATGTAAATCGCTGCCAGCAGCGATTTATATCAATTTTTTTTAATTTTTATAAATCGCTTCTAGCGATTTATTTTTAAAATTTTTTTTTATTATTAAATCGCTGCAATAAGTAATTTTTTAAATAAAAAAAAATTTAAAAATGTTAAAAAAACGATTTTATTTATAAAAAAAAATTATAATATTTTTTAAAATTTATGTATATAACTTATAAGAAAATATACATTATTTAAAAAAAATTAAAAATAAGTAAAGTAATAAATATATTTTCTTTCTAAAAAAAGATATTATATTAAATTTAAATTTAAATAATATTTGAATTCAAATAATTAATTTTTTTAAATAAAAAATTAAAGGAGAAAAATTATTGAATTTTTTTTTTAAAACAAAATGATATACTTATACAACATGTTGTGGATACCCTTTTGTTTTTTTTAAAAAAAAAAAAAAATTTGATATAAATCGCTGCCTGAGCAGCGATTTACGTAAAAAAAAAATTTCTTTTATAAATCGCTGCACTGGCAGCGATTTATATCAAATTTTTTTTTTTTTTATAAATCGTTGCTCAGGCAGCGATTTATATTAAAATTTTTTTTTTATTTCTCGATAAATCGCTGTCAGTGCAGCGATATACCATATTTTAAAAAAAAAAAATTAAAAAATAATAGGAAATCGCTGCCATGGCAGCGATTTGTAAGAAGAAAAATTTTGAAATCGCTACTTGGCCAGCGATTTCATTTTTTTATTAAAAATTTTTTTTTTTTTGCAAAATCGCTGCTGAGGCAGCGATTTAACTTTTTCAGGTGAAGTAAATCGCTGCATCGGCAGCGATTTTACCGTTTTGGTTAATATAAAATTTTATATACCGTTTTAGAATTTTTGTTAATATTTTTTACCCTTTGAATTTCGGACTCATTAAAATTGTACATGTTATACTTATTATTAATGGGAATATTGCATTTGTTTTTAACTTCACCAGCATGTAATTCGTACATGTGACACAGCATTAAAATTGTACATGTTATACTTATTATTAATGGGAATATTGCATTTGTTTTTAACTTCACCAGCATGTAATTCTTACATGTGACACAACATTAAAATTGTACATGTTATACTTATTATTAATGGGAGGAGTCAGAATTTTATTTTTATAGGTTAATAATTGGACTGTAAATTTAGTATATGATTATACGTACATATTAAATGAACTTCTGAGCACAAAATATTATTTAATTAAACAAATCCAAGCAAAATTTTATTATTAAGGGAAGTGTTACCTTGAGAGGGGTTTGTGGTTTCTAGTATAATGATGTTTAGAGCTCTTTCTTCTTCCCTCATTATGTCCTGCTAATCTCCTCCTACAAATCCTCTTTGACTCATCAAACTCACTTGCTGAATGAAACCTTCATATAATAATTCCAAAAAACAATCATCACAAAAGTTATTATAGGGTTTACTTTGGATAAACATCATGATACATGATTACATGTTAGACAAATTAATACAAATATCACTATAATAAAAAGAAAAATTTAGCGATATAAATATGCATATTCACAAAAACGCTAAAGTCTGTATCGGTATTAGTTAATTGCCGTCAAATCTAATGTTACCACGGGCTGTAGTGACACTTACAAAGAATGTTGATTGCTTCTAAAAATACATATCTAATGACAATTAAATATACTGTTAATTAATTATCATTAAAGATAGGTGGTGTGGAAAGATATATATCTTAATGCATTTTCTATATTTTATAAAATAAATTAGTATTGGATAGTTGTACATCATAGAAAGGTGAATAAAATGAAGACGTTAGGAAAATACTTCAAAAAATAACCTATTTAGAAGTCAAAGAAATACAACAAAGTAACAAAAAAGCTTTTACTCTACAACCTGTCGGTGTATTTTAACTTTTCTTTTTCAATATTATCAATTTATAAAACTTGATATTTGTTTTTTTCAAAAAAAAACTTGAAATCTTTTGTTTGTTAAGCTTAACTTCTATCTACTAAAAAAAAAGTAATTTTTTCTTCATATTACTTGTTAACATACATGATAACCATAACAACCATAAAAATGAATCACTAATAGTTACTTGCTATAACAGTTCAAATATAACAAAATTCTTTAAGGCGATGCTCGTATAAGGTAAACTCATATATTGGTAACAAAAATGATAAGTAATAAGATAAATTAAGCTAGTGATATTTTTTTTTATGATCTTCTGTATTATCAATGAAAAATAATTAAAAATGTCTTTAAACTAAGTTAAATTGCATAAAATTGTGTATATTAATAGTTTTATTAAAACATATCTTTATCACTTATAAGTTGATTCAAAAATATTTTTACCGCTAAAGTACGGTTCAAAATTTCCATTGTTACTTAATGTATTAAAAATACTTTAGTATTTTTGATAAATAAATTATTTTTCAAAAATATATTTCTTATCGATTAAATAATTAAAGAGATATTTTTAATACTAAACTATTAACGATAAAGATATTTTTAATGGGGTAATAACCTGTCTGCTACACTGTTGACAGAAGCGTTGTTGAAGGCCACGTAGCACAACTTTAAGGAGCTTTGGCATGCATTTCACATGCTTTATACCTTGTTAGGATCGAATTCACACACTTAATGAATAAAGAACACAAGAACTGTTGGATTTTGAAAAGGTGTGAATGGAAAATGAAGAGTTACGACTTTTATGAAGAGTTGTGACTTTTATGAATTGTTGTGACTTTTATGAAAAGTTGCGACTTTTATGAAAAGTTGTGACTTTTATGGAAAGTTGTGACTTTTATGAAAGGTGACGACCTTTCTGAAAGATTGTGACTTTTCCAAAGGTTTGTGACCTTTCCGTTAAGGCACAATAAGAACATTTTCACACTACCCTTTGTTTTCTATAAATTGAGGGATTTCCTCTCATTTTAATATAGAATTTATGGACTTCTTCTTCAACTACTAAATTTAGTATTCTAAGTGTACTTTACTGCCGTTGAGTGGTTCGCTGACACCGGAGTTTTTGGTATCTATACTCTGGTGATTGAGATCATTTTACCCTGCGAGGTCATATTCCAAATCAAACCTCGGATATTAGAGGGGAATAATTTCCTTAAGGGGACACTGTGAATTCAGTGGACTTAATCTTTTTCCTATTAAATTTTGTTTTTCAGATTCTTGTACGTGTTTTACAAACTTTAGATTTGTAAATTAATTTCAGTTCTTCTATTCTTTTGTTCTTCACTGGTTCATTAAACTTGGTAACTTCGTGTTTCTGCAAAGTTTGTTGGAATCAGTAAGATTCTTTAGACACATATTTTCAACAATTCTTCCTAAGAAAAATATTTCGTATATTATTTTTAAAATCTGTTTCTGATTCTAGTTTCGCTACTATTTTTAATTTTCTAGTTGTGATAATGTTCTTTAACTTTGTTTTCTTACAAAGATGTTCAAAGTTTTGTTCTAAGTATGTTTGGAATACAAGATGAACAACAATCTTAAGAAAATTAGTATACTGTTAGTTTTTTTTTTTTTGTATTCTACTGATTGAGAGAATCTGATCATGGAAGTAGAAGATAAATGTATTACTTCTCCATAATTCGTTGCTTTGTTTTAGCAAAGTCGAAGTGAGAATGTAACAAATTTTTTTTATGGTATTCCATTTAAAGATTATCAGGTAACCTTCTTATTAAATTTTCTAAGGAGGAAAATAGTTTCTAAGAGTAATCATCTTTGATTTTTTATTTTTTTATGTGTGTCTTTGGAAAAAGATTTGCAAACCATATGTTGTGGAATGAATTTTACTTCGCAGATATTGTTGCTTTTAAAATTCTTTAGTTTGCAAAAATGAGAGATGCATATTTTTGTTTGATAAAATAGTATGTCAAATTGTTATAGTTGGAAGACTATTTGATAAGAAAAACATTTCTATGTGATAAAGAATATGTGTTATTATGTTTGAAAAAAAAAAGATTTTTGTAGTTTTGTACTCCATGAGAAATGTTAGTGTGTTGATTTTTGTAGACTAAAAACTTTTGTGGTTTTATACTCTGGATAAATTGGACTCTGCAATTAGTTTGAAGAATATGAAAACTTCACATAATAAGTCAGTGTTGTACTTTTGATTTTCTATAAACTTCAATGTAACATAGAAATAAATTGTACAATTTTGTTTTGTCCTTATTGTTAATATTTAAAATACTAAGTGGCATGTCTATTTATGATAGAGGAAAAATATCAGTGACTTAGAATTTGTGATTTTGTGTCTCTATGGAATGAACTTTGACATTGTGTAAACATTGTCAAAGAGAATTGCAGCACTATAATTCTTTCGTAGAATAATGTTTCCAACATTAAAATATGTGGAAAAACTATTTTCAAATACTTGAAAAATATTTTTGAGATCACATTTGAAATGTGGGGGTTATTTGCTTATGATTAGACTTGGTGTCTAATTTAACTTTGAAACTAAAGATATGAAATTTAATTATACTTTTGTATTATGTTATACCCACAAAATTCTTGGAGTATATTTGGTATTGTGGTTTCTCTATTACTAGTATATAGTGTTACTAGTATGAAACATCCAAATTATATATATACTTGTTCAAACTAATTGTGTTCTTTTATGGAAAAAAAAATCACTTAAAATGTTGTGATATTTCATGAAAAGATATGTATATTATAATAAAAGTATTTGCATATACATGAATATTGGTGAATAGTCATTTGTTATGTTTTTGTAAAAATAACAGTTGGACTATATTGTCTTTATTGAACCCGATGATACTTTGTTCATAGGTAGTTCAATAACAATCACATTGAAAATTATGGAAATGTCCTTCTGAAAAAGATATTTGACAATCTAAACAATGTTTGTATCACACAAAATTGTAAGAAATAGGAACAAAATATTAGTGAGGAAAAAGCTACCTCGCGAAGAGCTTTTCAAGCTCAATGTTTTTATTTGTTCTTACTTGCTTGAGTCAATGTTTGTGACATGAACATTTGGGGCATGTCAATTACAAAACCTTGTAAGAAAAACTGATCAACTTAGAAGTTTTGCCTAACTTCGAGTGCAATAAATAAAAATGTCAAGTTTTTGTGGAATCTAAGTATGTTGAGCATTCTTATAAATCTGTTGAAAGGAATTCTAATCCCTTAGAATTGATTCACACTGACATTTATGATATGAAGTTAACACCATCTCATGGTGGGAAAAAAGTATTTGTTACTTTTATTGAGAATTGCATTAGAAATGACTATGTCTATTTGCTAAATGGTAAGGATGAAGCAATAGAAATGTCTAGACAATGTAATATCGAAGTTGAAAATCAATGTGAAAAAAATATATAAGAAGTGATAAGAATGGAGAGTATAAATCTCATTGTGCAGAAATATGTTTGGAAAGTGAAATATCAAACTACTGTCATATTCACCTCAATCTAATGAAAAACCGAACGTTGAAAGAAATGATGGATGCATTATTTATAAGTTCGGGTTTACACAAAACTTGTGTGGAGGAACTATCCTTACTGCAAAAGGGATCAACAAAAAGTTTTGTCCTTTTAGAAAGAAAGCGATTTTGTTTGATCAGAATACAATCTTTTCCATATGAGAAATGGAAAGAAAGGAAATCCAACTTGAAATATTTCAAAGTGTGGGGGTATCTAGTCAAAGTCCAAGATCCTATTCCTAAAAGAATTAAAATAGGACCTATGACTGTGGACTGTAAAATTAGACTTGAGTAGTCTAGAGAAGGGTCTAAAAGGCCTAGGAAATGAAAAGGATAATGTACTTAATAAAGAGATTCAGAGGCTTAGTAAAATGTTAAAGGACATTTACTTCCTTCGAATATGATTTTGTAACATTTTCTGTGTCTTCTGTAGACTCATCCTTTGGAAAGATGGTGTCAATAAACAATATTGAAAGTTAATTGATCTTCTTCAAGAAAATAAACCTTTGGGTTCAAAATGAATCTTTAGAAGGAAAAATAACAGTTGATGGAACTGTTGAAAAATATAAAGCAAGACTTTGTGTCAAAGGCTTTAGAAAAAAAAATAAGATTTTGATCTTGTCGATATATATACTCGTTAGTAATTAGAATTACATCCATTCGGATGCAAAAATTATTACTGTGGTATATGACCTCCAAATTCATCAAATGAATGTGAAAAGAACTTTCTTAAATGTAGAATTGGAGGAAGAAATTTACATGGAACAACCTGAGGGTTTTGTGGTACATGGTAAATAAAAGAAAGTATGTGAACTTGTTAAGTCACATTATGGAAGCACCAAAACAATGACATAATTCAATCAAACCATGTCGTCAAATGGATTGAAGAATGATGGAAGTGATAAATGTGTTCACATTAAAATCATAAGGTCATTGTTTGTTTGAATATTGGTGATATGTTGATCATCAATAGAGACACTGATGACATAAATGCTACTAAACGTATGCTATAAAGCAAGTGGAATGAAAATTATTGGAGTTGCTAATGCGATCTTAGATATAAAAATTCGTAGAACTCCATAATGTTTAGCATTTTCACGGTCTCATTGCATTGATAAGGTACTTAACTAGTTCAAATATTTGAATGTCAATATTGTCAAGTGCCCAATAAATGTGAGCTTTGCATTTCAAAAGAGTGAAAACAAAAGTGACTCACAATTGGATTGTGCAAGATTTTTGGGAAGCATGATGTATATCATATAGTGTGTGCGATTTGATATAGTATTTGCTATTTTAAACTGACTCCGTTCACAAGTGATCCCAAATAAATTCATTAGATGACAATAAATAGAGTTTTGGAGTATTTAAAATAATACTTAAAACTATGTCTTGCATTATAACAATATCCAAAAATATTGAAAGATATAGTGATGCAAATTGAATCATCGGAAGAATGAAGTAAAATTCACGAGTGGATATGTATTTACTATTGGTAGAGGAGTAGTCTCTTAGAAATATTTCAAAAGAGACATGTATCGCTAGCTCTACAATGATCTTTAAGTTAGGTGCTCTAAATAAGATCGGTGAATAAGTTAAAAGACTCCGGAATTTCTTAATAGATATTCTATTTTGGCCCAAACCATTGGCATTAGTATGCATACACTTTCACAATCAAGATGCAATAGGTAGGGCATGGAGCATGACGTATAACGGAAAGTCTCGTCATATACGACATAGACATGATACCGTTAGAAAACTACTCTCTAGTGAAACTATCAGAATTGACTATGTAAAGTCAAAAGATAATGTGTTGGATCCACCTACAAAAAGGCCTAACTAGAGAGGAAGTTAAAAGATCATCTAAGGGAATGAATTTACGGCTTAGGACAAGTCATCATGGCGGTAACTCTATCTAGCAGACTGGAGATCCCAAGAGCTAGATTCAAGGAGAAAAATAAAGTTGTGAATGACGGTTCGGCATTGTCAACAAACTCAATCCATTCTCATGATGAAGACAATGCTCAGGGACAAGGATACAACATTAAGGCTTGTTGATGAGTTAATAAAGCTTAATGGTTTTAATAATTTGCTATGTTTGGCAGAGTTGACCAAATAGTGTATCTACGAGATAACACAGTTAGGAATCACCTATGTGAGTGTGAAGTGTAAGCCGCTTCAAAGAAGATGATTGTCAAAAGCCCATCTATCTATACACTCATGAAACCAGGAGGTGTTCATGGCTAAAACGAACACAACCGTAAGAACCATAAACGGTAAAGGGTTAATTGTGTGACATATGGTTGTCTAGGTATACACCAAAGTTCGACGGTTCAAAGATATCGCATCTACCGATTGACCGAGTATATCCGACATATGTTCACTACGGAAAGTCCAAGGGGAAACCTACTTATCCAGATGCAATTAATCCTTGCTTGTAAAGTACACATACTTGTCCGTTTCTTTGTCTTCGAGTCATTCCTCATTCATGCGGGGGATTGTTGGATTTTGAAAAGGTGTGAATGGAAAATGAAGAGTTGCGACTTTTATAAAAAGTTGTGACTTTTATGAAAGGTGACGACCTTTCTGAAAAATTGTGACTTTTCCAAAGGTTTGTGACCTTTCCGTTAAGGCACAATAAGAACATTTTCACACTACCCTTTGTTTTCTATAAATTGAGGGATTTCCTCTCATTTTAATATTAAATTTATGGACTTCTTCTTCAACTACTAAATCTAGTATTCTAAGTGTACTTTACTGCCGTTGAGTGGTTCGCTGACACCGGAGTTTTTGGTATCTATATTCTGGTGATTGAGATCATTTTACCCTGCGAGGTCATATTCCAAATCAAACCTCGGATACTAGAGGGGAATAATTTCCTTAAGGGGACACTGTGAATTCAGTGGACTTAATCTTTTTCCTATTAATTTTTTTTTTCAGATTCTTCTACGTGTTTTACAAACTTTAGATTTGTAAATTAATTTCAGTTCTTCTATTCTTTTGTTCTTCACTGGTTCATTAAACTTGATAACTTCGTGTTTATGCAAAGTTTGTTGGAATCAGTAAGATTCTTTAGACACATATTTTCAACAATTCTTCCTAAGAAAAATATTTCGTATATTGTTTTTAAAATATGTTTCTGATTCTAGTTTCGCTACTATTTTTAATTTTCTAGTTGTGATAATGTTCTTTAACTTTGTTTTCTTACAAAGATGTTCAAAGTTTTGTTCTAAGTATGTTTGGAATACAAGATGAACAACAAGAACTTTAGAGAGAAAGAAATGAGAGATCTAGAGAGAGAAAGAGAGTAATTAATATTTTGTGGTAACACTTTGTGAGTAAATTTCTGTGACGGTAGATATATATATTAATAAATCAGAGTATTTTTAAATACAGAGAATAAATAAAAAATAAATAGTACATCAAATATTATCTTACACGTTTACACCTACTTATTTCCGATCCTAACTTATGTCGTCTATGATAAGCATTCCAGTTAATCAGCGCCACGTGACACCCTTCCACTTGGCACTTGGGCACCGCTGCCGTTGATGGCCCCCTACACCATGTTGCCACTTGGAAAATATTGTCTCTCTCTCTTGTTCATTACAAATCCGACCACTTGTCCACCAGCACCCTCGTGAGGTGGCGCATAGTTATTTTTAATGTAAGATCTCTTTTCTAACTTTAGATTTAAATACATTAAATGATGGTATGATGGATATTGTAAATAATATTCACCTTCATTCACTCGTAATTGTTGAAAAAGTTGTAATTATTGAAAAAGTTGATGTTTTCCATTATTGATTATTTTTGTGATTTTTTTCTTTTTGAAAGATGTATAGTACTATGAATCTGTGAATGGTAAGAGGTACTTTGTGGACATAATGTTATGGAGTGTGATAACTAATAAGACCCTTATATGAGAAGAAATTGAATATATCAAGGAACGTTTCTAAGCTTATCGAGTTTTATTTATTTAAATATATACATATACTTAATTTTTTTGATTGACCTAATTTGCCTTTTGAACTTGGTAAATTGAGTGGTTTTGATCTTTCTAGATGCTGATGTGGTGTAAAGAGTATGAATGAAAGGCGTGTGAGAGGGAAAAAAAGTCAAAAATATCAATTCCCAAGTGGTATTTTCAACTATTGATTAGGATCGAAATTGTTTGGTGGTTAACTTTACTTATACGAGTATTAATAATGTATGAGTTAGTTATGAGTGAATCTATATATTAATTTCATGTAGGTATTAGTTATATACTCTTTTTGTTCATAATTACTTGTTCACATTTGAATTGACATACTTACTAAGAAAATAATGATTGACATAATAAATTAGTCATTTTGTTCTTACTTATTATAAAATAAATGATTAAAAATTAAAAAAAATTCAAGAAATTCTATCTTTTTTTTCAAAATTATTAGATAATGATTAAAAAAATTGTCTTTTCTTGATTCTTCAAAATAAAACAAGTAAAAAAAGAATTTGACAAATAATTAAAACTAATCAAACTGATTCTAGAATAAAAAATGTACCAATAATTTTGTGATGAATGGAGTGATTATTTTATAGTTTCTACACTACATAATGAAAATGTAGCTAAAAAGAAGAAATAACAGAGAGTCTGCTGAAAGCAAAGGACACATCAGGCCTTAATTGTGTTCTTAAAAAGAAGAAAGTCAAGATATGGCAATATCAATAAAGAACATACTTCCTATCTTAATTTATATTATTTATTTTTCTTTTTAGTATGTTCAAATTAAAAATAACATATTTATATATATGTAATAACAATTTAGTTTTAAATTTTTTTTTTTTGATAAAATAATTTATATACATACAAAAATCTATGACTTATTTCACACCATAAACTTTAAATTCTTTCTTTCTTAAATTTTATGTTAAGTAAAATTAACTTCGAATGTACTAGCGTTAAAGTTGGATTCAAACTGAGGTCTCGCTGGTGGTTTCTCTAGCTTTTATCAGTAGCACAATGAGACTCCTATATATGCTTCTCATGGCTTCAGTGGCGTAGCCACATAGTGTCAAGGGTGTCTAATTGGACACCCTTTATTGGGAAAAAAAATAACATATATACAAGTAAAATGACACACAAAATAATTAAATAATTTATTTTGGACATCCTTAATATAGCAAGTTGCTATTTTTGGACACTCTTTAAGAAATTTTTGACTCCGCCACTGTATGACTTTACTGTTAATTACATCGTAATTTCTATCAGTTTCTCAAGATACATATACATATATAGATATATTTTTTTCTGAAGTTAACGAGTGCACGTACACTCTATTTATAGGAGTAGGTCCGCCTCTAGATGGGGTATGGGGGGAGAGGGGGTATAGGGCAGAGAGTGTTGTGGATGATGAACTGTATTGTACTAGAATTGCTAGTTGTGCAACTGGGGTTAGACGCTTTAAAGGAAAAGGCTGTAGTTTGCAGGAGATGATAAGATAGGAGGGACTTATGATCGATTAAGACTCGTATATATTAGTTGCACCACGAGAGTTAGCTTCAGATTAATATGCTTCTGGGACCATATATTTGGTTGACATATTTGTTATACAACTATGTATTATAAATTAAAATTTTAGTGTGAAGATATATTAATAAATGAAGAATAATAAAGAAATATTTTTTTATTCAATATTTGAACTATCTTGAATTTTAGTTAAATTTAGATTCACGTATCATGGTAGAGAATATAGCTATAATCTTCTTCACATTGCGAGACTCATTTAGGTCAGTGCTTCCAACGATACCTTTTTTCATTTACAAGCCTCAAATTTATTCTAGATAGAAGGAATTCAATCATTCTATCACAAATATATCGGTTATAAAAATTGTTATACATAGCAAATAATAATATATAAGGTTTTAGATATTTGGCACTGATAGGTTTGATGAGACATAAATGTTAAACTAATCAGAATTGAAGAGAGGTGATTAGACAATTATAAAGTATGTTCAATTCACCAAGGAGATGATATCAGATAAAAGAAAGTACATAAATATTGAAAATTAAAATAAAATGTTAATAGATAGTTGAGTGTTAACTTTTTATTAAAAGGAGAATGAGTTTGACACTAATATTTTATGATCAAAACCACCATGATTAATATCCACACTAATTCTCATCATGATTTGTGGGTGAATGACAAGTCATATAAAACATCATATGACTAAATTGTTATCATTATCTAAAAGCATTAAGATGATATAAGGATACTAAGAAAGCGCATAGGAGAATATATCAAATACAATTGAGTCTGACATAACCTTTCTAACAATATAGGAGTGGTTGAGACACATATATCATGTACAAGTCTGAAACAAAAATGACCATAAAGGCAATAAAAGTATCCATGGTTTTGTCCTCGAATCATGAAGACTCACCAATCAAGCAACCAAACCTGGACAGTTCAGATCTAAATCACTTCCAGGAGAAGGAGTGTTGAATCCTATATTATGAGATAATATAGGTAAGACTGGGCACCGTATCGAAATGGGACCACAGGACCGCAATGAACCGGTATCAGATCAGAACGGGACGATCTGATCGGGTTGTTGATCGTTATTGAGACGAATCAGACTGGTATTATCAGGATAGAGTCTTGGTTCCGTCCCGTTCCACCATATGTCGGGATAGAATCGGGACGAATTGAAATGAATCAGAACGAAACAGGATGGGATAACGGAGCGACAAATGTAGCTATTTCAAAAAAAAAAGTTATTATGAGTTACGAAAATATAAATATTTTTTTTCATTTTTTAAAGTTTAATAGTTTACGGTATTTAACTTTAAAAATTTATAATGTAATTTTAGTGAAGTTTATTTTAAAGATTTTCTTTATTTTTTACTTATATAAGTTTTTAAGTTAAGTTCAATAAAGTTTTGAAAAGGTTTTGAGCTTATGTTATAAGTTTTCAAGATTTGAATCTTCTGAAGTTTATAAGTTATTAAGTTTTACTTATACCTTATGATTTAAAAAACTTAAATTTGTAATTTTTAAAAATTAAATAAACAAAAAGAAATGCTAATAAAAGTATAAACAATGACACAAATGATATTTGTAATTTTAATTAAAAATAATTTATTGGGATCGAAAAGGAACGGAATCAGGATGAACCGATATCGATATATCGGTACCAAATCATGATACCATTTCATTTTGTGTACCGGTTCAATGTATCGCATTTCGCTCCGAATACTATGGACCCAAATGGAGCAGAATGGTAGTGTTACAATCCGGCCTGGTGCCCAGTCTTAAATATAGGCACAAATATGCATTAATACAATTAACGTACTAAGTAGGCTTTTGGTCATGCGATATCATATCATGATATGGAATCGTGAGATGGAATTAGCGTTTGGACATGCAATTTTATGTTGATTCCATCTAATGATTCTCTGTCACGAGATGTGATTCCATATTCTCCAAAAATCCATGATATGTGAATTTCATATGATGATTTGAGATATTTTAATAAAAAAATTGATCCACAAGTTTATATTTTATTAAAAGAACCTCATATTATATCTACTTACCATTTATTTCATATGTAAATAAAATTTATATCCACATCATTACTTGTAAAATTTTATTATTTTTACCGAAATAAAATTTATTACTCTCACCAACATATTGCCACTTTAACTCACACCAACCGATTATTGAGTAATAAACTTATTCTCTTCATTTACTCAAACACCTAATTCATTACATCTACCATTTTGTATTTATTACAACTTATAGTTATATATATTTGAACAACACAGGAGATCAAATTAATATGAGCATATCAAGTAGTACTAGTGAGTCTGATAGCGACATTGAGGATGTTATTTTTAACATTGCAACAGTTGAACATATCAAACAAGTCAGACGAGAAAATAGGTTGTTATGTCGAATAGAACAACATACATCTAGGCCTGTTATGGTATGTGTTCGAATGCGTGCGTCCACTGCCAGTCAACGGACCAGGTCCCTTGACTGTACTCGAAGTAAGAATGAAGAGCAAGTAACAATAGAAAATAACACAAGTAGTTTACGTGGAAACCTCCTTGCTCAAGAGAGTAAAATCACGACCTGTCACACAAAATTTTCAACCGTTATCACTAATCTTCATAAGCAAAAGTGAAACCCAATTACAACAACGTGAAAAAAAGCTATTAATCTAACAACCAAGTAATAACTCTACTTCTTGAAGAGCCTAAGCAGATTTCACTTTGCCCACTAAGCTATCACCTCTAGATAACTTAGGATTCAACAAAGCAACACGCACGTTGCCCACTAAATCACCACGCTTCGAATGACTTAGAATTTTTACTAAGCAACACTCAAGGCCACCCACTAAATCAGTTGGACTCAAGTGATTTAGGATTTTGCACACCAAACAACTATTTGATTCTTTTATAGATGGAGGAACAAATTTACAATTTACGTGCAGAAGAAATAATCCTAAGACAACTACGCTTCCAGCTCTTTCAGATTTGAGTTGATCTTGAGGATGTTTCTTCACTCCTTTTATAAGCCTTTGCAAGAGTTCTTGAGATGTTTTTCAAGTTTCAAAAACTAATTGTGAATATAGGGATGTTTGTTCATGTAAAAAGGTCATAGTACGTAAAATAATCCCATTGGCTAAGGTTTCTGGCGCGTCTGCCACTTCTGCCACTGTTGGAGACTGTGTACCAACTTTTTGTACTTTCTCCAGCTGGCAGCTAAAAAGTATATTGAGCCAAGAACCAGGTTCCTTCATAAGGTCCATCAGTTTGTCAAATCATCAAAACTACAAATAACATTTTTCCCCTTTTTTGATGATGACAAACAACATACCAGTGCCTACATGTTCTTCCATGTTTTCTTCTGTTGGGAAGTAGGAGAACAAATAAAGTAGTTTTGATGATTGATAAAGTGAAGGCATGGTGTCGTATGTATACAATTATGAGAGATTGCGGCAAAGAATAAAAAGTATTGAGGCAAAGAAGAAAAAGTGCAGAATTGTAAAGAAGGAAAAGAAGGAAACAAATATGGAAATAAATAAAGAAGGAAAGAAATAAAAAAGTAGCAATTCAAGTCAAAGAAGGAAAGAAATAAAGAAATTACAATTCAAGTCAAATAAGGAAATAAATAAATATAGACAAGTTCAAGAAGGAAAAGGATTTGTAATTCCTTTCCTTGTAGAAGTTGAAGGCAAATCAAATCTATAAAAGGATCAAGAAGTTGAAGAAAAAAAACATCTTTGCATAAAGTAAAAAAATCGAGAGAATTTATCACCAAAGCCAGAACAATTGCCATTGCATATTTACAAAATATATCATCTTGAGAGCAATATTTTTTGGAGAAAAAATGCAAGCCTTCGTCACAGAAACGCAAGGAGTAGGTTCACCTTCATCACAGCAAAATAAGGACCAGATTCACGAAACCTGTTCTATTCAAAAATATTGAATATTGAAGTTTGATCAATTAAAGTCTAGGGTTATTAGTTTTTGTTGATTTGTTCTAGGTTTATTATTGAGTTGTAATAATTTCTAGATTTGTAACAAGAAGTGAGTTTGACTTCTTGGGAGTTGAGTCTTGAGAGAATTGTAACAAGAAGTGGGTTTGACTTCTTGGGAGAGAGGTTGTGAGAATTGTAAACAAGAAATGGGTTTGACTTCTTGGGTGGTTAGAGTTAAGAAGAGTTGAGAGCTTTTGTAAACAAGAAGAGAGTTTGACTTCTTGTTGAGTGGAAAGTTTTCGATTATAGTTAATTGAAAAGGGTAGAAGTTTAGAGTTAGATTCATTGATTAACTGAGTTGTAATTCTTGAATTAATATAAAACTTCGGTGTGGTTTTTCCCTTCCTTGAGTTAGGAAGGTTTCCACGATAAATCTTTTTTTTATTGTGTTACGTTTCTTCACCTTCCCCCTATCGATAAAGACATGGCAGTTGCATTTACATTTGCACAATGAATCAGGTCTCTTCACAAGGTCTCTGGGTTTGTCAAATCATCAAAACTACAAATAACAGTATGGTATGAAAATTGACATAGCTTGTGCAGTGTTACATAATTATTTGCGAGATTACCAAAGGATTGATGAAATATTTATGGTCTATGAGTATGAAAATATAGTTGCAGATGATATTGACCAACAAATGGCTTAAAGTAACAATGTTGGTTCGTTTTCTCGATCACATGATCGAGAAATACAAGTTCAACGTAAGGAAATTGTTCATACTAAGTGGGAGAATTATATTAAAGAGTAGTACACCAAAATTTATGTTCATTTTTTTTTATTGATTTAAAATTTGATGAATTAAAGTTAGATGAAACAATTATTTTAGTGGAGAACAAATAGCTATGTAATAATTCACCATGCGATTTTATAAATTTTCATTTCTTTACTAAGATTGAATAAATAATTGGAGTTATTTTGATAATTTTACAACATATGAGACTCTTATGTTTATGAGAAAATATACAGCACAAAAATTTCATATTGCATTTCTAAACAAAATTTCAATTTCATCTCATAATTCCATATTATAATATCATATCATGATTTCATATCATGACACCATATCCAAGGGGGACAATGTTTCCAGGGCAACCCCTCGGTAAAAAAGTTACTCTATATATATAAGATCAACTTTTTAGTGTACGTGTATATATTTAAAATTGAACCATTTAAACAAATGTCTAAGGAGCAGCTCAATGGTTGATGGGTTTTATGATTTTGTTTATATTAGCTTTTGGGTTGTGGGTTCGAAATCAGTCAACAACATCATTTTATTTTATTTTTTAAATCTCTAATTAAAAAGTCAACAAATAAAAAAAAACTCTTCTTTTCTAGGGATTGCAATATAATTTTTTTTCCCTCCCAGTCTTCTCGTATAACTTTACCTATATTTTGTTGTTGCTCGTTGTTGTCCCAATAACAAAAACCCTTCTTTATCAAACTATTTGTTATTCATTTCTTTCATATATGATCCGACCTGTTTATTTATGGAGAATATTAGTATGTAAAAAGAAAATTTAACCTCCTTGATAGAGTTCTTGCCTCCTCCGGTGACCATATCACATGATCAAACGGGCACTAAGTATGGAAAAATGCAATAAAAATAAATATGATAATAGTTAACTTAAACATGATATGCATGACTAAGTGAATGCAATAAAAACCTTTTGAGAGAAAATCATGAATAAGGTCAGTGCACACTTGAAAATCGTTAGGGAAAGCTTTGAATTGACTTTTAAAGAAAATATAGTTAATTTATGATATATTTGAAATGACTTTTAAATAAAATATAGTTAATTTATGATATATTTATCGTTGAGCGATAATAAAATCATATGAGCTATAATATGAAATTCGACACGATCCTCACACTGAAAAGAGAAATCCTTACGGTAAGACTCCATCTCATTCATTATTGATATAGTGTATTCAATATCTAGGTCATTTAAGACAATCCTACTAGGACACACAATTTTGGACAAGGATATTATTTTTAGAGTCCCAGTCTCTACTAGCGTGAGATTATCCATATCAAGGTCCTATTTGTGCTAAGTGAATCTCTATGGAAAAGACATAATCATATTCAGAATCAAAATACTTGAAAAGATAACAATTAATGCTACAAATCTAGTTATAAAGTTAATATTAGAATAGCTCCTTTCAAAACTATGATTTCATAAACTTGTTCATAAGACACTTCCTTTCTGAGCATCTAAACTATGATTTCTTTCATATGAGAGAAATTTTTTTTATAAAATATTGACATTTCATCTTAAAATATCCTTAATTTTTTTTTTGTTAAAAAAATATCTTATAATTGTAAAATCATTTTCTTAAAATACGCATGAATCTATCCTCAATTCATAAATATAAGTTCATACGTTCATAGGCATAAATCATGATCAAGCATAAAACATGGGGTTCATACAAAAACAATTACAAAGTATACAATTCAATTGAATCATGCATAGTAAGCAAAATCAAATAATATCCATTGAATCATAATAAATTAGACTCGTGAAGAATAGCATGGGTGATTTCGAATTGGAGATTTGAGTTTTCTTTTGGAATCCGGTGGTAGAACTTTGAAAAGATTCATTGATAAATTTCCACCTATGCAATTAATGCCCAAATATTAAGGGTCATATTATTTTATTATAATATATTTGAAACTTCTGTTTCTTGACGTGTCCCACACTGACAAATGTCAGAGTTAAATTGGAAAATTGTCATAGGTAGGGAAAACTATAAGCATATCAAATAAGGATAACTATCCATTTTGGCACCCCCAAAACAATAAAAACTATCAATATTAGTCCAAAATATAAAATGGTAACAATATTAACCCTAAATCAATTTATTATTAAAACCCTGTTGATTTAATTATTTACATGTCAATTTTAGAATGATTTGGTGGAGATTTGAGGTGGTTTTAATTAAAATTTGAGAACATAGAAGAAGATGAGATAGTGTATCCGTTTGATATGTTTATGTATCCCCTGGGTCTATCATGTATACATTTATATATCTATACGTGAGATATACCTAAATACATGTGTTGTACGTAAAAAGATTACTCAATTTCAATTAACGATCCATGTGTTTTCAACGAATTTCAATCATACTTGGTGAAGAAAGATTTTGTTTTCTTTTTGGTTTCTCAAGTTTTTTGTGGGTAAATAATTAATGAAATGGCTAATTGACTTTAAACTTTTTATATTTTGGATAATTCATATAGTTCTCACAGTCAAATATGTAGTTCAAGAGAGTTTTGAACCTTACTATGGATTTATTTTGTTTCTTTTCGAATTAATTAATAACATAATAACAAATTGTGAGTTATTCCACTAAAAAAATCATAATTGTACTAATTTTGAATTTTTACATTAAATATTATTTAACTTTTTATGTTAAGATTTAAATACTAATCAAATAAATTAAATTACTGATATTAATTTATTAATTATTTTCTTTAGCCTTTCGTTAAGCTAATTACATGTAAGGATATAAAAATGGAAAAATCTCCAAGCAAACATGATCAAATTAATTATGTATATTAACCCACAACAAAACTATCGCCTTTTAATAAATCAGAAACAAAGAGTACAAACAACTAATATTAGTTAAATTGAAGAGTATAAGTATAATTAATAGGGTAGAAAATATGTTTTATAAGATCAAAATAAATAAAAAATTAAATCCTATTTAAATTAAAAGAAGTTGGAACTATAGCCATTTTATGTCAAGATAAATTATATTAAATCATCTTGCTACACTTCCATCGAGGACTTTGTTTAATTTCCATTAATAATGAATTTTATACTCATAAAAATTGAAAAATTAATTTCTTTGTATATAAGTTAAATTTTATATACTAAATAATCTATTATATTAGTAAAAGACACAAATCATACATATGTAGTTCTGAATAAAAGTTACAAAAAGACAATAGCAATATTATTGAAAAAGACAATTTGAATATTTTCCATACACAAACAAATGTATAATATTAAATATTTAACAATAAATTTTATAATTAATAAATAATTATTGTTCATTAAAAAAATACTATAGCAAACGCATAATTTATAGCATATTCTAAGAAAAGAAGGTAGCACCATCTTTCCAATATAAACGGACTCAAAAGTTAGGATAACATATATAAACCGATAAAATTTTATACTATGAATTAATGGTCCACAGACAGGTCATGGCCCATGAAGTGAAGCTATTCCCAAGGTATTGAATAAAAAATAATATTGTTTTTCAAAATGTGATAAATGATTTAGTGTGATAATTATTTATATGTTGCATTTAGTGAAGGAAATTTTACCAACAACAATCAAGAATTGGTTATACTCGAGTATACGAAAGTAGGTTGTGATGTAGTGGTAGATTATTTATTCTTAATGAGAAATTTTAAATTTGAATTTTGTGTATCGAAAAAATTCTATTAGGAGCGTTACTTTCGAATGAAGTCTGTAGTGTGCGATTTGAATTAGTCAAGATCTTAATGTAGACTTCGAATATCGAAAACAACTCAAGTACAATTTGAACGTGTTTGTTACGGAGGACAATCTTTTTAAGACGTGTTTCAATTTTTCATGTTTAGTTAATTAAATGCTTTGAAGAATAATTTTTTTAGGAAAGTAATCTTCTTAATGAAAATAGAAAAAATAAGTTTTACAAGTGATATAATTATAAATTATTTCATTTAACATAAAATATATATCCTTCCGAGAGAAAGTAATATTTAGATTTGATTTTAAAGAATAGTTAGAAGTTATCATTTAAAAATGAAGAGAAAAATATAGAAGTTATCATCTGAAAATAAAGAGAAAATGACAAATATATCCTTAAACCATTGTAAACGATATGCGAGATCATACTTTTAGGACATGGTGGCCATGCCTAAAAATCAAGACATTTTTACCCTTTATGTTAACGGGCATACACATGTCATAATTATTATTCACGACTTGACATTTATTATAATAAATAAATAAAATTACGCCACATATCTCTATTTAGTTTTCAAGTAGAACAAATGGAATATATACTCTAATTTTTTAACTATAAAATTACTAATATCTTAAAATATGACGAAAGATATTTACATATCATTTATCATTTTTCACGAAAATAAACGCAAAGCTAATTTTTATTTTATTTTTGTCAAAAATGATGAGAATCATTACCTTATTGACTTCCTATTCGTAAGGAAGTATTTAATCACTGCAAAATGCATTGCAGTAACTATTGGGTCCCAATGATATCTGACATTTTCTGATCATCTTTATTTTTTGAACTACTATATATTTTTTATTTATGGTAATTAATTTAGTTCCCTTTAAATATACAATAATATTGCAAATATTGTTGTTATTAACGTTATCGATGTTGATACTTGAAATATTGTCACGTTTGGAGCCTAGTGGTCGAAATTCAATGTTATTATGACCCACACATATTTGTAACATGAAATAAAACATATTTGTAACATGATACGAAACATGAGCATACATCTAGCATAAATAGAAATAAAAGTTTAATGTATTTAAAGTGATAAGTCTCATAAAATAAAATATTTTTTTATATATATGTCATAAAAATATTTGTAATTTGTGAAAGTCAAAACTTAATATATATTACTCTTATTATACATGAGCCTCTACATATTAAATAACAGCATGCCTTAAATTGGGCATACTTTGACTCAAATTTTCTAAGTAAAGTGAGGCTCACCTTATCTTGGAGATGGAGAATCTAACTGCTGCGTGATCGTGTGTTTCCATACCTAAGTTTATATCTATTAATAAAATTTAACGTCTTCGATAGAAAGATAGAAAAATACATAAATACATATAAAATAGTATTGTATATAAAATGGTTGAGTGAAAAATCAATGTACATATCAAAGAAAAACAGGAATAGCCAGCAGAAGCATAATAGTGACGTAAAAATATAGAATAATTGATATCTCTTCAACAAGAAAATGAATAAAGAATAAATAAGAATTTTATTTTCTAGATTTAACAAAGGTACAAAACAAACAATATTCACAAATGGTTGCTGTTCTATCTTTGGAGTTTTTTTATTTCACCATTTCATCTATATCTCTCAAATATTTTCAAGAAAAAATGTTTTGAATCGAAAACACACATAAATTCCCTTTAAAATTTGACAGCACAATTTACGTTAGCATATAAATTATAGGATGTTTAAATATTTTCTTAATATTTTTTAAGTGAATTAAATACAATCCTGAGAATAAAATACCACTCTCACCTGTTATATCATAGTCATGTAAACACCACATCATAACCCTTTAACCACCATATTATTAATGTTCAATCTTTTTTTTGTTTATTCACCTTTTTCCTTAAACATTTTCTTAAAAATTCATTACATTAATCAATTAGTTAAAAATACATTTTAAAATAAAATATATATATCCATCTTCTTCCATCCATTCTCTTCTATGTTTTTCTTACACTTAAAATTCATTACACTAATCAATTAATTAAAAATGTATTTTAAATAAAAAATGTTCATCTTCTTCCACCCCTTCGCTTCTATGCTCCCCCTCTCCCCCTTTCTTCTTTTTTAAATTTCAACCTCCACTAGCTTTTTTTTTCCTTAGTTTTTCAGCCTTCAATAATTATTTTCTCCTTCAACATTTATCAATTTTTTTAAAAAATAACGTACATACTTTTTCCTCTTATAACCCCCTCTTTCTCCCACAAATCTGCCTCTTGGAGAAAAATATTTTTAAAAGTTACTTTTTTTTTTCTTAACAACTCAAATGAAATATGAAGGTTGTGTAAGAAAGTTTATAGACTTACATTTTTTGCTGACATTCAATAATATGAATTACATATTGAGTTTTGTGATTAATGAAGATCGGGTGAGGTGAGGAATGAAGATGAAGGGAAATTTTTAATATGGAAGAAGAAAGGTGTAGGAGTGCTTCAATGAGGAAGCAACAAAATAAAGAGAGAACAAAAAGATTAAATATTTTTTTTGAAAAAAAATTTGAACCCACAAATTTCATTTACTTCTAAACAAGAAATTTTTCAACTTTTTAAAAAAGTTTAACTTATAAAAAAAATTAGAAGCTATTAGTTATATGTTGACGAATAAAAAATGTCATGTGTTGATTTTACCTCGAGTTTTTGTTTTTGTTTTTATTTTTCACGCACTTTGAGGAGAGTAAGTACTCTCAATTTATCATGTCAGCTCTTAGGGTGATATTTAATCAATTCAAAATTGTTAAGGAGATATTTAAACGCACTTATAATTAAAATATACTAAAGTAAGTTTTGTTGTAAAGTTATATTTACTCAAAATAAATTGTCATTAAATAATAATTTTTATGTAAAAGGGTCAAACTAAATGTCCTTGAACTATGTGAAATTGAATAAAAATGAAGTCAATTAAATAATTTGGTCTAAAGTGTCCTTGTCATCAACAGTTTGATCCAAAATGTTTTTATTGTTAAAACGTTACTAGGCTAGCGCGGTTCGCTTTGCTCTTCAAGCTCCATGTAATGACCCGGAAGGTCATTTTTGGAAATTTTAAATATTAGTGTAACTTGAGTTAATTAATTGATAGTTTATGGGCTAAAGTGATAATTTATTTAAGACTCTATACCATTTAGACTATATTTAATAAAATATGTAGGTAAAACCTATCACTTTTAGTACTTAAATAATTCAAAAAAATATATATATAAAAAATAGGAAAAAGGAGGAACTGCTTGTGGCGGCGACGTTGAACGAGTGCAGGTATGTTGCTTTGAATTGCTACTTTCAACATTATATATTATATATCATATATATGCATAGGCAATTATGGTAGGTAGAAAGAGAGAGTAATGTATTAATCAAATCCTTACAATTTTAATTATTTTATAATATTTCTAATTGTTGTAAAAAAAAAATAATAATACTAACAATAATCTAATCATTGGCATTGATTGCCACGATATGATCATACATATATGTTTGGAAAGTTTGGATGCAGGTAATACAATCTGCAAATTGTTTTTTTTTCATTTCATAAAACTGTCGATTTAATATATATATTTTTTTCTTCTTTTATTTATTTTTCTTTTCTTATTGTTTACATTATAAACTAAGATATTATTAAATTGGGTTGTTGGAAGTGATTGGAAAGGAAAATATATGTAAAAATTTGTATTTTGAAAAGTTGAGAATGTATCAGGATGGTGACCTCTACTGATTAAGCCTTTGACTAGATGGAAGTATTGGAGAGTAAATTTACAGAAATATCCTTACTATTGTTAGCATATTATAATTTGAGTTTGTTATACTAAGATAGATAATTAATTGTTGGTGGATTATTAGAGTTGGTATTGAAAAGAAAAAGGAGGGACTTAACCTTAGACTTGGAATTTGGAAAATATAATAGTTGAAATGTAATTACGAGTTTGATTATAAATTTGAGGTGAAATTTTAGGTCAAGATTAAACACACAAAAGTGTGAGTGTTGTTAGTTCTGAAACCTTATTGTGAATATATATACTTGCATAGATTGCATCGATTTGGAAGCTCAACGGAAAGGGAAGGCTCAAGTCCCAGAGTGATTATTCGAGTGGTTAAGGCAAGTGGATTTCTAAACTCTTGTTAAGCGTACGAAATTCGTGTATTTCCTTGTGTGATGTTGAGAATGATTTGGAGACTTGTTGTTTATTTGTTGGTGTTGTATTTCTTGTTGTAAATTGTGCTTTGTTATCAAATGGTTATCTCCTCCTTTTCATTTAAGCATGTCATTTGCATTGTATCTGAGACATGGTTGTGGTAAGAGGATGATGTACTATTTTCGAGGGTCGTATCGCGCGCCGCGATGGATATTATATTTCGAGGAACGTATCGCGCGCCGCGAAGGTTACTATTTATCGAGGGTCGTGTCGTGCGCCGCGACAGATGCATGGACAGATATGTCCCCCATGGGTCCCGTCCTGAGAGACAGAGGGTGTGTATCGTTAGGAAAGACATGCATCACGATATTTGACATTGCATCTCATGGCATTGCACATTTTTATTATTGATGAACTTGAACATGTGTTTTGCTGATCTTGTGATTGTTTCTCTGTGAAGCTTGTGACTGTTGAATATTGAGTTGTTATTGAGAATGTGTAAACTAATAGAGTGTGGTTATTGAGTGGTGTGTTTGGTAAACTGTTAGGCTGTAGCGTGGAGGTTTAGATAGGGTGTAAGGAGCACCCGTATTTTGTTCACTTAACTTGTGTTTAGAGGTTTGCTTGTTGGGTACCGCGTGGTTTGGTACTCACCCCTTGCTTCTACAAATTTTTGTAGGTTACGAGCCCGGATTTTTGTGATACCTTCCATTCTCTTCGTTTTCGAGGCATCTTGTGGAGGATTGTGAGGTAGCTGTTTGTCATCTCAGCGAACTTTCCTACTCCAGTTTATGACTTTGTTTTTACTTGAAAAACAACTTCATGTTAGACTTCTATTTTATTTCAAATTCTAATATTTACATTAGAGGCTTGTGCACGTGACAACCTGGTTTTGGGGATTGAATTAATATGACTTGGTTTCATAATAGAAATTGTTATTGGATTGTCATTTACTTCCGCATTTTGTTAGATATTGGGTTTTAGGCTGACTTGTCTTGGTGGGATAAGACGAGTGCCATCACGTCCATTTTTGGGTCGTGACAAAATGGTATCAGAGCCCCAGGTTCATAGGTCTCACGTGTATACAAGCCGAGTCTACGTAGAGTCTCAAGGATCAGTACGGAGACGTCTGTACTCATCTCTGAGAGGCTATAAAGATTACTAGGAAACTTCCTTTTGTTCATTCTTTCTCATCGTGCGTAGTTACCTTCGTTAGTACTGAGTTGTTGTATACTCTTTTGACAGATGACGAGGACTAGAACTAATGTTACTGGTGGTAGAGGGGAGGCACTTCCCGAGGCAGTTGTTGAGGCCCCAGCTAGAGGTAGGGGTAGATCTCGAGCTAGAGGTCGTGCTAGTAGTGCGACAGTAACCAGAGGTCGTGGACGTGGAGCAGCACCAGTGAGAGGTCGTGCTAGAGAGGTCTCTACCGAACCACAGATTGATGACAGAGAGGACCAGGTTCCTCCAGATCCCGTAGTCACACCTTTGCTTCAGGATACACTATTGAGGGTGTTAAGTGTGCTAGAGGGCTTTTCTCAGGGTGGTGGTGCGACTACCACACCACATGACTCTCGTACTAGAGAGGGGGCTCAGACCCAAGAGCAACAACAAGCCCCAGTTTTTCAGGATGCGGTGGGGCAACTACCAGTAGATCCCGCGGTTCATAATGATATTGCACCAGCAGTTGGGGGTCAAGTTGCATCGATGGTTGTTCTGACAGAGGATGAGCAGCGTAGGTATGAGAGATTTCGAAAGATGGACCCACCTCAGTTTCAGGGTGGGAAGAGCGAGGACGCTCATGAGTTTCTAACTACTTGCCGAGAGTTACTAGAGGTGGTTGGATTAGCTGAGTCACATGGGGTTAGATATGCTACACTCCAGCTTCGTGGACCAGCGAGAGACTGGTGGAGGACTTATTCGGGATGTTTGCCAGTTGGATCTCCTCCAGTGACTTGGGAGCAGTTTGTAGCGCATTCCAAGATCGTTTTATCCCATGGAGCGTGAGAGAGGAGAGTCGCTTGAGGTTTGAGAGTCTGAGACAGGATGGTTTATCGGTTACAGAGTATGAGGCGCGTTTTTGCCAGTTGTCTAGGCATGCGTTGGCCATTATTCCAAATGAGACAGAGAGGATCCGCAGATTCGTGAGGGGATTGACTTTCTCTATCAGGTCAGCTGTATTTCGGACATCTAGGGAGGGGACTTCTTTCCAGTCCATTGTGAGCGCCGCCAAAGAGGCGGAATTGATGGAGAGAGAGGAGTTTGGGGACCCTAAAAGGGCCCGTATATCAGGCCAGTTTCATGGTGCCTCATCTGGAGGTAGGGGATCACAGAGAGTGAGTGGTTCTTTTCAGCAGCGGGGACCTATCATGCATCTATGCCGACATTTGAGGGTGGCCAGACATCTAGGGGTTCTTATGGCCCAGGTCAGGGCTCGTACGGTTCACAGCAGCGACCTACAGGGCGAGGCAATTATAGTGGGTTTTCAGGGTCCACACAGCAGTTCCCAGGTTAGAGATTTTGTTTTACTTGTGGAGATCCCGATCATCTAATGCGGCAGTGTACTTCACAAAGGGGTCGTGGTGGGCCTCGACCTAATTCTTCATTCCAGACTAGACCACCAGCACCACAGGGTAGAGGTCGTGGCAGAGTTCAGTCAGGTAGAGGTGATAGAGTTTCTAGTAGTGGTGTTGCAGCTCAGCAGAGTGGGGGTAGAGGTACCACCCAAGATGGAGGTGGACGAGGAGGCCACTGCTATGCTTTCCCCGGGAGACCTGAGGCGGAGACCTCTGATGCTGTTATTACAGGTATCATCCCAGTATGCCATTGACCTGCGTCTGTGTTGTTTGATCCAGGTTCTACATTCTCTTATGTGTCTACGTATTTTGCTGCTAAATTTGATATGATATGTGATAGCATGACTGTACCTATTCGTGTTTATACACCCGTGGGTAAGCCCTTAGTGGTGGATCGAGTGTATCGATCCTGTCTTGTTTCTTTGGCTGGGTATGACACTTGGGTAGACTTGATCATTTGGGGATGGTGGACTTTGATGTTATCTTGGGTATGGATTGGCTTTCTCCTTATCACGCTGTCCTTGATTGTAATGCTAAGACTGTGACTTTAGCAATGCCTGGTGTTCCGAGGGTTGAGTGGAAGAGTGTTAGTGGTTCTTATCCTAGAAAGGTCATCTCTTTTATCCGTGCTCAGAGGTTGGTGGAGAGGGGGTGTTTGTCTTACTTAGCTTTTATTCGGGATACTAGTGTTGAACCACCTCCCATGGAATCTGTTCCCGTGGTTCAGGAGTTTCTCGATGTATTTCCTTCTGATCTTCCAGGTGTTCCTCCCGATAGGGATATCGATTTTGCTATTGATTTGGAGTCGGGCACTAAGCCTATTTCTATCCCTCCATACCGTATGGCTCCAGCAGAGTTGAAAGAATTGAAGGATCAGTTGCAGGATTTATTGAGTAAGGGTTTTATTCGCCCTAGTGTGTCACCTTGGGGTGCCCCTGTATTGTTTGTGAAGAAAAAGGATGGGACTATGAGGATGTGTATTGATTACAGACAGTTGAACAAAGTAACAGTGAAGAATAAGTATCCTCTTCCGCGTATTGATGACTTATTTGATCAATTACAGGGAGCATCATTGTTCTCTAAGATTGATTTGAGGTCTGGGTATCATCAGTTGAAGATTAGGGCATCAGATATCCCTAAGACAGCTTTTCGGACCCGATATGGGCATTATGAGTTTCTAGTGATGTCCTTCGGATTGACTAATGCCCCTGCAGCATTCATGGAGTTGATGAATGGGGTGTTTCGACCATACCTTGATTCTTTTGTGATTGTTTTCATCGATGACATCTTGGTTTACTCTAAGACTGAGGAGGACCATGTCCGACACCTGAGGATTGTACTCCAGAGGTTGAGAGAAGAGAAGTTGTATGCCAAGTTCTCAAAGTGTGAGTTCTGGCTTACTTCTGTGACATTCTTGGGGCACGTGGTGTCCAAGGAGGGTATTAGAGTAGATCCGGCCAAAATTGAGGCAGTTAGAGGCTGGACGCGACCTACTTCACCTACTGAGATTAGGAGTTTTGTGGGATTGGCAGGCTATTATCGACGATTTGTTCAGAGTTTCTCTACTATTGCAGCTCCATTGACTAGATTGACTCGACAGGATGTGGGTTTCCAGTGGTCTGATGAGTGTGAGGAGAGCTTTCAAAAGCTCAAGACTTTGTTGACTTCTGCTCCTGTGTTGACTCTACCTAAGGAAGGTGTAGACTTTACTGTGTATTGTGATGCTTCAGGAGTTGGTTTGGGTGGTGTGTTGATGCAGAAGGGGAAAGTGATTGCTTATGCTTCTAGGCAATTGAAGTCCCATGAGAAGAACTACCCTACTCATGATCTGGAGTTAGCGGCTGTGGTATTTGTACTGAAGTTATGGCGTCATTATTTGTATGGAGTGCATTGTGAGATCTTCACTGATCATCGGAGTCTTCAGTATATCTTTAGCCAGAGGGATTTGAACTTGAGGCAACGGAGATGGCTTGAGTTGCTGAAGGACTATGATGTGACCATTTTGTATCATCCAGGAAAGGCCAATGTTGTGGCCGATGCTCTGAGTAGGAAGACTCCTAGCATGGGGAGTCTTGCAGCGCTTAGTATTGAGGAGAGACCATTGGCTAGAGATGTGCAGATATTAGCTAACAGTCTTGTCCGCTTGCAGATTTCAGAAGAGAGTGATGGGATGATTGCTTTTATTGAGGCTCGGTCTTCTTTAGTCGAGCAAATCCGTGCACACCAGTTTGATGATGAAAAATTATGTCTCATTCGAGACAAAGTATTGAGAGGGGAAGCTAAGGAGGCTGTCCTTAATTCTGATGGCGTCTTGCGGATCGGAGGCAGAATTTGTGTTCCCAGGACAGGCGATTTCATTAGATTGATTCTTGAGGAGGCCCATTGTACTCGGTATTCCATCCATCCGGGAGCGACGAAGATGTATCATGATCTGAGTCAGCATTACTGGTGGTGTGGGATGAAGAGAGATATTTCAGACTTTGTTTCGAGGTGTTTGACTTGCCAGCAGGTCAATTGTGAGCACCAGCGGCCCGGGGGTGTATCTCAGAGGATGCCTATTCCTACTTGGAAGTGGGAGCGGATTACTATGGACTTTGTTGTGGGTTTGCCTACCACAGTGGGTGGTTATGACTCTATTTGGGTTGTTGTTGATAGGCTGACCAAGTCTGCCCACTTCATCCCGGTTCGGGTAAAGTATACAACAGAAAAGTTAGCCGAACTATATATCTGTCAGATTGTGCGACTACATGGAGTTCCTGTTTCTATCATATCAGATCGAGGTTCACTATTTACTTCTCACTTCTGGAAGGCATTACAACATGGTCTGGGTACTCAGTTAGATATGAGTACGGCATTTCACCCTCAGACAGATGGTCAATCTGAGCGGACCATTCAGGTATTGGAAGATATGCTTCGAGCGTGTGTGATCGATTTTGGTGCAAGATGGGATCGACATTTACCCTTAGCGGAGTTCGCCTATAATAACAGTTATCACTCTAGTATCCAAATGGCCCCATTTGAGGCATTGTATGGTAGACGGTGTAGATCTCCTATTGGTTGGTTTGATTCGGCGGAGATGGACTCTTTGGATACAGACTTGCTTAGAGATGCTATGGAGCAAGTTCGTATGATTCAGTATAGATTATTGACAGCTCAGAGTCGACAAAAGAGTTATGCAGACCGGAGAGTTAGAGCCTTGGTGTTTATGGAGGGTGATCATGTTTGGCTTCGAGTATCACCCATGAAGGGTGTGATGAGGTTTGGAAAGAAGGGCAAGCTTAGCCCTAGGTTCATTGGACCTTTTGAGATTTTGAGCCGAGTGGGAGAGGTGGCCTATAAGTTGGCCTTGCCACCTAGTTTGTCGGCAGTTCATCCTGTTTTTCATGTCTCTATGCTTCGGAAGTATATTCCGGATGAATCTCATGTGATTTCACTTGATTCTGTGGAGCTGGGTCCAGACTTGACATTTGAGGAGGAGCCTACAGCTATTTTGGATAGGCAAATTCGAAAGCTTAGGACCAAAGAGATTGCTTCAGTGAAGGTGCAATGGAAGCACCGATCAGTGGGAGAGGCAACTTGGGAGACAGAGTCTGACATGCGTGCCAGATATCCTCAACTTTTTGAAGCATCAGGTACTTTCTTTTACTTTATGTTCGAGGACGAACATGATTTTTAGTGGTGGATAATGCAATGACCCGGAAGGTCATTTTTGGAAATTTTAAATATTAGTGTAACTTGAGTTAATTAATTGATGGTTTATGGGCTAAAGTGATAATTTATTTAAGTCTCTATACCATTTAGACTATATTTAATAAAATATGTGGGTAAAACCTATCACTTTTAGTACTTAAATAATTCAAAAAATATATATATAAAAAATAGGGAAAAGGAGGAACTGCTTGTGGCGGCGACGTTGAACGAGTGCAGGTATGTTGCTTTGAATTGCTACTTTCAACATTATATATTATATATCATATATATGCATAGGCAATTATGGTAGGTAGAAAGAGAGAATAATGTATTAATCAAATCCTTACAATTTTAATTATTTTATAATATTTCTAATTGTTGTAAAAAAAAAATAATAATACTAACAATAATCTAATCATTGGCATTGATTGCCACGATATGATCATACATATATGTTTCGAAAGTTTGGATGCAGGTAATACAATCTGCAAATTGTTTTTTTTCATTTCATAAAACTGTCGATTTTAATATATTTTTTTTTTCTTCTTTTATTTATTTTTCTTTTCTTATTGTTTACATTATAAACTAAGATATTATTAAATTGGGTTGTTGGAAGTGATTGGAAAGGAAAATATATGTAAAAATTTGTATTTTGAAAAGTTGAGAATGTATCAGGATGGTGACCTCTACTGATTAAGCCTTTGACTAGATGGAAGTATTGGAGAGTAAATTTACAGAAATATCCTTACTATTGTTAGCATATTATAATTTGAGTTTGTTATACTAAGATAGATAATTAATTGTTGGTGAATTATTAGAGTTGGTATTAAAAAAAAAAAGAAAAAGAAGGGACTTAACCTTAGACTTGGAACTTGGAAAATATAATAGTTGAGATGTTAGTTGGTATCAAGAATTACGAACTTGATTATAAATTTGGGGTGAAATTTTAAGTCAAGATTAAACACACAAAAGTGTGAGTGTTGTTAGTTCTGAAACCTTATTGTGAATATATATACTTGCATAGATTGCATCGATTTGGGAGCTCAACGGAAAGGGAAGGCTCAAGTCCCAGAGTGATTATTCGAGTGGTTAAGGCAAGTGGATTTCTAAACTCTTGTTAAGCGTACGAAATTCGTGTATTTCCTTGTGTGATGTTGAGAATGATTTGGAGACTTGTTGTTTATTTGTTGGTGTTGTATTTCTTGTTGTAAATTGTGCTTTGTTATCAAATGGTTATCTCCTCCTTTTCATTTGAGCATGTCATTTGCATTGTATCTGAGACATGGTTGTGGTAAGAGGATGATGTACTATTTTCGAGGGTCGTATCGCGCGCCGCGATAGATATTATATTTCGAGGGACGTATCGCGCGCCGTGAAGGTTACTATTTTATCGAGGGTCGTGTCGTGCGGCGCGACAGATGCATGGACAGATATGTCCCCCATGGGTCCCGGCCTGAGAGACAGCGGGTGTGTATCGTTAGGAAAGACATGCATCACGATATTTGACATTACATCTCATGGCATTGCACATTTTTATTATTGATGAACTTGAACATGTGTTTTGCTGATCTTGTGATTGTTTCTCTGTGAAGCTTGTGACTGTTAAATATTGAGTTGTTATTGAGAATGTGTAAACTGATAGAGTGTGATTATTGAGTGGTGTGTTTGGTAAACTGTTAGGCTGTAGCGTGGAGGTTTAGATAGGGCGTAAGGAGCACCCGTATTTTGTTCACTTAACTTGTGTTTAGAGGTTTGCTTGTTGGGTACCGCGTGGTTTGGTACTCACCCCTTGCTTCTACAAATTTTTGTAGGTTACGAGCCCGGTTTTTTGTGATACCTTCCATTCTCTTCGTTTCCGAGGCATCTTGTGGAGGATTGTGAGGTAGCTGTTTGTCATCTCAGCGAACTTTCCTACTCCAGTTTATGACTTTGTTTTTACTTGAAAAACAACTTCATGTTAGACTTCTGTTTTATTTCAAATTCTAATATTTACATTAGAGGCTTGTGCACTTGACAACCTGGTTTTGGGGATTGAATTAATATGACTTGGTTTCATAATAGAAATTGTTATTGGATTGTCATTTACTTCCGCATTTTGTTAGATATTGGGTTTTAGGCTTACTTGTCTTGGTGGGATAAGACGAGTGCCATCACGTCCATTTTTGGGTCGTGACACTCCACCCCTTACTCAACCTCTCATTGTTAGTACTACATGTGTATTTTCAAAAATATATATTACTATGTCTTTTCGTTATAGACTAGTTCTTTGCCTAATAATAAGGAAAAACGCACAAGTACCCTCTCAATATATGCCCAAAATTTCAGAGATACACTTATAATAAACTAAGGTCCTATTAGCCCCTCGACTTATTTTATAAGTAATTTTCTACCCCTTTTCGGCCTACGTGACACTAGCTTGAAAAAAAATCAATTAGCGTTTGACCCACAAGATAGTGTCACGTAGATTGAAAGAGGGTAAAAAATTATTAATAAAATAAGTTCATGGGGGGTAATAGGACCTTAGTATAGTATAAGTGTGTCTCTGAGATTTCGGGCATAAGTAAAGGGGGTACTAGTGCATTATCTCTAATAATAATTATCTTGTTAACAAATGTTTATCCTGCTTAAATTGGAAATATATATATATATATATATATATATATATATATATATATATATATATATATATATATATATATATATATATATATGTTAAGGTACATATGGTTTTTCTAAATTAATTTATAAAATTAGAATAAGAACAAAAAAAAAGATTATCTCCTACTTATATATTAGCTAGGTGACTTCTTTATTTTTTTTAAGAAAAAATAAAAATTAGATTTTTAGAAGTACTATTTTTACTATGAATAAATGTGCTTTTGAATAGTTATAGGAACTTGTTTGACCAAATTATTAGTGTAGAGATATTTTTTTAACTATATTATTAACGACGGAAATACTTATTAACTAAATTATTAATTATACTAAATCTATAGGTTAGACCGACTGAATATAAGCAATTAATTATATTTAAGAAATTAACTATGAAATGTCTCCATCTGCATAATGAAAAGTCTCATTTTGATATTGATTTCAGTCAACATATATAACAACGATGCCAATAGAACACATAAGGCTACAAATAATATTGATATCAACAGGAAGACAAGTTATACAACATAACAAAGCAAACCAATTCAATGCAATGAAATGATGAAATTTAGTAGTGAAATCAAGGTTGCCGCATAATCTATTGTATACACCTTGTCGAGCTTTAGATTCCAGACAAGGTAACATGCAGACTCACAATTCATATACCAATCTCCAAATTTCAATATCACATCAACTCGCTACCTAACTCATGATCAAGGGTAAAAGTTAAGTGTCTCTTTTTCTTTATCAAAATAGTATTTCTTCCGTTTTTTCATGAACAATAGTGTGATGAATGAGGATGAATGCATCACAACACTTACGATACAAAGATATAATCAATCAAGAAATGTCTAAAAAGTTCAAAGTTCTCAAACTCAACAGGCCATGATATACACCCATACATGATAGAAAATAGTGAAAGGATTCATTTCAAATCAGTAATTAACATTTAGAAACCATATCCTTCATTTTAAGATTTGATAAAAAAATCCCTTAAGCCCTTAATTTGGACATCTCAATATCAAAGTGTTAAGATAGGCAACAGAATCCCTCACTCAGGAAAGTTTTCAAATATTCACGAGTTCTCAAAGCAATCAAGGATATCATACAAGGCCTTCACACATGCTTAGCATCACAAATAAGGAGGCTCACACGGACTAAACAAGAGAGTCAACACTTACAAACCTCTCAATTTTGTTCTATAATCTCATTCCGCCGCCGAATTCATAAGAAAGATTCATTACTCATATCAGTTCAAATGAGGTATAGTTAAGCTTACCTCGAAGATCGAGCTTCACCCGAACAACTCTCCCGAAACCTTTTTTTTCTACCAAAAAATCTTCTAAACAATCCCCAACTATCAAAATGAAAAAAAAAATCCATAAAAGAGGTCAAATGATAAAGGTTAGGAACCAAAGGTAAACAATCCAAAAATCTTTTCAAAAATTGAAAAGGTAAAATCATATTTTTATTTGCAAAACAAGTTCTATATATAACTGAAGAGGATTTCGTGATTGAAAAGCCCATTAAAAACAAGTAATTAGAAACAAGTTCCAATTCAAAAAGCTATAAATCTTCCAACTTTAGGCGAAAAACCTCAAAAAACATATTAAAATCATGATTTAAAGGAGTTTTAGTACGATAAAATTTGGAGGAAATAAGGAATTGATAAGTGAAGCTTATCCACTCTAGTTTACTCAACAAAAGCTCCCAAGATTTGCTTCCCCTAAGTTCCGTTTGAGTGAAAAATGATGAAAAAAAAAGAAGGGGGGGACGAATCCTAAAATTAGATTATGTCTGTTCATCACGAGCCACTAACTCTCGCAATCGCTAAGGACACTGAGGCTACACATCGCAAATGCGAGCCCCTTGACCGCAATCGCGATGGTCTAAAATACCTGCACCAGAAACTAGAGAACCAACCGGTCAATTCAAGAAAAAGGATTCTGATTGGACCCTCGAAATTGTTTGGATTCCGATAAAAAATAGTTGGACATGTAATCCCATTAAATTCAACAATTCAGACTTAACGAAATCGTTAGATTTTTGAAAAAAGATCAATTGATAGAAATATCCTTCCGAACCTCTCTTTAGGCTAAAAGCTCAACATCTCGCCTATAACACCCAAAACTCAACCGAAGGCCTTGAAACTTTGTCCACCATCCTATTAGTTTTAACAAAATGTTCTGTATGCAATGAAACTAACGAATTCATCATTCGGTGCTTGAATCTCAAAATGTCGATCAAGGTCAACTATATCAATATAATACAACTAAAAGGCTCAAAAACACTAAAATATCACCCGATCGCTTTAGGACTCATACTAACTATTCCAGTAACACAAATTAAGTATGAAAAAACAAGAGGAAGGGAAAATTGTTCATTTCACAAATAAAAGTAATTTCACAAGAAATGAGAAATTACACCTAAAAATTCTCTTGCTTGTACTTATCCTTATTGATATTTTTATTTTTAATAAAGGTCCGCTAGATAATCCGTCTAGGGATAAAACTTTAAAAAATTAAAATTTAAAAAGTGTAGTGAAGTGAAGAAATAGGCATTACATGACACAAGGGCAAATTAGTCATTACTGTTTTAATCAAGTTAGTTAAAGTTGTTAAATGTAGTTAGTTAGAAGTTTGTTAGGAAGTTAGTTAGGAAAACAGTATATGTACTGCATCAAGTTGCAATACAAGGTATTCAGTTTGTATTTTTCATTTTTACTCAATAAACTTCTTCTCTCTTTTTTCCTTCTTGTTGAAGCTTCCTCTAATGGCTGTTAATGGAAGCTTAGAGAAGTTTGATTGTTAGTTGTTAATAGATTTCATCATGGTATCATAGCGATAACCACTATTGTGAGTTGTTAATCGATTGTTTTAGATAGAGTAGCATTGTAGTTGGAAGGTAAGTGTAATTGCTGAAGCAGAACAACAATGGCAGCCACGAAGATCGACCATACACATGCACTCTTCATACATCCTTCAGATACAACTGGAGGTCCGATTATTCCTATTCAATTAATAGGATCTGAAAACTACTCAATCTGGAGTAGATCAATGCGAATTCAATTGCTTGGAAAAAACAAGCTTGGGATCGTAGATGGAACCTGGAAGAAAGAGGATTTTCCTTCAGATTTAGCTCATCAATGGGATAGATGTGATGCTATTGTGATTGGATGGATATTAGGATCAGTAACAAAAGAACTACATGCAGGGATTGTATATGCAGAAAATGCAAAGATGATCTGGGAAGATCTTAAAGAAAGATTTGATAAGGTAAACACTTGACGAATTTATCAATTGCATAAAGATATGGTGACCTTGAGTCAAGGAACTGATAGTGTGTCAACTTATTTCTCAAATTGAGACAATTCTGGGCAGAATTTGATAGTATGACACCACCTCCTTGTGATTGTGATAAATCCAAGGATTTTATGTTGCATGTTCAGAGGTTAAAAGTGATGCAATTCCTTATGGGGATGAATGAAAACTATGAACAAGCTAGAAGACAAATATTGATGACAAGTCCAACTCCTAACATCAATAAGGCTTACTCTATGTTAATCGAAAGAGAGAGTCAAAGGTCAATTGTCAATTCAGGAGAAAGAATTGAATTAGGAGCTATGATGGCAGGAAGAGGAAACATTCATCACAGACCTCCAAAGAATTGGAATGTTCAATGTGATTATTGCAAGCTTAAAGGTCACACAAAGAATGTATGTTATAAACTGATTGGATATCCACCAGGATATAAAGGAAAGAAGAAGGAAGATTTTCCTAATGCAAACACTGCTCAAAATGAAGATAATAGTAAACAGAGGTATCAGGGAGAAGCTACTGCCTATAATGCTCAAACTGAAAGTGTACATTTAGATATTAATGCAAGATTTAATACTGAATCCTCAAGTGGAAGAGGAGATTTTCAAAGAGCACCATTCTTGACTGAGAAACAGCAGGATAAGATCAAAATGATGCTTGATAATGATAAGCAACCAGACTACATGGCTCATATGGCAGGTATTGATTTCAAAACTTTGTCCACAGTTAAGCAGATAAAGTGGATAATAGACACAGGAGCTACAAATCATATGACTGCTAGTTTAGATACACTGAATGATATAGAATCTGTGAGATCATATCATAAAAGGAAAGTTCATTTGCCTAATGGTGAGGTGACAATGGTATCTCACATAGGAAAATGCAGTTTGGGAGGAATAGGGATGCTTGATAATGTTTTGTATATACCAGATTTTAAGTATAATCTTTTATCAGTTTCTAAGATAACAAGAGAACTTAATTGTTTTGTCTCTTTTTATCCTGGTTTCTTCTTGTTCCAGGACCTTACCAGTGGGACCTTGAAGGGGATTGGTAAGGAGAGTGATGGTTTATACATCATGTTCTCACAGCCAAATGATAAACACTCTAATAGTTCAACTGGAGAAATTCACAGAGTTAATGTTGCAGAGAAGAGACAGGAAGATATGTTGTTGTGGCATAGAAGACTTGCTCATCCTTCCAGTGTTTCTATGAAGCATTTGTTTGGTTATAAACTAGATGAGTGTAAATCTATTGTAGCTGATTGTGAAGTGTGTCCTTTAGCTAAACACACCAGAATTTCTTTTCAGCATTCTACTAGCACTTCTGTTGCAGTTTTTGAGTTGTTACACCTAGATGTTTGGGGGCCATATCATGCTGAAACTTTTGATGGGAATAAACATTTTTTGACTGTTGTTGATGACTTCTCTCATATTACCTGAATTTTTCTGCTAAAGTTTAAGAGTGATGTGGTATTAGTATTGAGACAGTTCTTCAAGATGATAGACACTCAATTCCAGGCTAATGTTAAAAGGATTAGAACAGATAAGGGAAGTGAGTTTGTCAATGCTGAGATGCAAAAATTTCTTCAAGACCTTGGTATTATACATCAGAAAACCTGTGTCTATACTCCTCAGCAGAATGGTGTGGCTGAAAGGAAACATAGACATTTACTTGAAGTAGCTAGAGCTCTTAGATTTCAAGGACATGTTCCTATTAAATACTGGGGTCATTGCATTCTAACTGCAGCTTATGTTATTAATAGACTGCCATCAACAGTTCTTGGTGGTAAATCTCCTTATGAATTGTTTTTTGGGAAGCCACCTTCAGTTAGTCATTGAAGAACTTTTGGGTGTCTATGTTATGCTAGTACATTACCTAGAAAGGATAAATTTGCTTCTAGAGCTATACCATCTGTTTTCATGGGCTACTCTACTACTACTAAAGGATATGTTTTATTTGATCTAACTCAACAAAAATTTTTTATCAATAGGGATGTCACTTTCAGGGAACATATTTTTCCTTTTCAATCTTCTTCTAAACCAGTTTCATAGGTTGATCATTTTCCTTGGTCTTCTGAGTATTTTCCTACTAATGAAGACACACTTAGTACAGATTCACCTATCATTGAGAATGAAAAGTCTGTTTCTTTGCGTATACAGTCTTCTAGTTCACCAACTCCATCTCTTGTTGTTCCTCCTACATCTCCAGATATGATATTACCTATGTCCAATCCTGTTCCATTAAGAAGGTCACACAGAATCTCTAAAGCACCACTTTGGCATGTTGATTATGTCACTAAAAAGGCAGCTCATGTTACTTACCCCATCAGTGCATACTTGTCTTATGAAAATATCTCTCCTTCACATCAAGTATTTCTTAGCTCTCTTTCTCACATGCATGAGCCTACATCCTATGCTGAGGCTATTAAGGATACAAGGTGGGTTGAGGCCATGGCTTCTGAGTTAGAGGCTCTTAAACTCAATCATACTTGGGATTTGGTATCTTTACCTCACGGCAAATTAGCCATTTGCTGTCGATGGGTATATAAGGTTAAGTTGAAGGCTTCTGGTGAAGTGGAAAGGTTCAAGGCTAGGCTGGTGGCTAAGGGGTATAATCAGCAGGAAGGGATGGATTATCATGAGACATTCTCTCCTGTTGTCAAGATTGCTACTGTGAGGATTGTTTTATCACTGTCTGCTCAACATAATTGGCATATTCATCAATTAGATGTTTATAATGCTTTTCTCCAAGGTGATTTAGATGATGAGGTATACATGCAACTTCCTCAGGGTTTATCAAGTCAGGGGGAGTGTAGTGGTGGCAACATTGTTTGTAGACTTGTTAAATCCCTGTATGGTTTAAAACAGGCTAGTAGACAGTGCAATATGAAGCTATCTGAGGCATTGATTCAATCAGGTTTTATTCAAAGTTCTATGGATCACTCATTATTCATTAGGAAGAAAGGGAATGACATTGTTATTATTTTGGTTTATGTGGATGATATGCTAGTAACAGGTAGCAGTATATCTGCTATTGAGGAAACAAAAGCATCCTTACATGCAACATTCAAAATCAAAGACTTAGGTACACTGAAATTTTTTCTTGGAATGGAGTTTTATAGATCTTCTAAAGGTATTCTGATAAATCAGAGGAAATATGCTTTGGAAATCATTTCAGAACTGGGTATAGGAGCTGTTAAACCAGCATGGACACCACTAGAAGTTAATGCCAAGTTGACTACACTAGAATTTGATAGTTTGGTACAAAGAGGAGATGATAACATGCTGGAAGACAAGACAAAATACCAAAGGTTGATTGGGAAGATGCTATACTTGACACTTACAAGACCTGACATAAGCTATGCAGTACAGACTCTTAGTCAATTTTTGCAACAGCCTAAACAATCTCATTGGGATGCAGCAGTAAGGGTAATGAAGTATATCAAAAGAGAGCCAGCCTTAGGTATATTGCTGAGTAACAAGGTTTCAAATTTACTGACAGTCTTCTGTGATTCAGATTGGGCTTCTTGTCCAAACACAAGAAGATCAGTTTCAGGTTTTGTGATCAAACATGGGAACTCACTTGTTTCATGGAAATCAAAGAAACAGACTGTGGTGTCCAGAAGTTCAGCAGAAGCTGAATATAGAAGTATGGCAAATGCTGTTTCTGAGGTAGTATGGTTAACTACTCTATTGAAAGAATTGGGTAGTGAAATAATGACTCATGTAATTGTGCACAGCGATAGCAAGGCTGCATTACAGAAGCCCCTTTGTTAAGTCTCAAGTATGTATTTCTTTGTGAGAGAAGTATTGAAAGCGCAAATTATTAGTTTCGTTCTAAAATATTGATAGTCTTAAAAGTACTCCTCTATTGATTATCTAAACTTAGATACACCCCGATCCGTCATATGACATAGCAAGTGATCTAAAAGTTTTTTGTAGGATCATGAGGCTCTTAATAAAAAAAATTGAGGAAAGTGCTGAAAACATATCTAAACTTGGCGAGAATTTAGGGTGTATTTGACTCATATTACAAGATCAATGATGTATTTAAATTCAATTAATCAAATAAAAAAACATTTTAAAAATTTCAATAGTTTACAATAAAATAAATAATCCACACCGAATTTATAGATATGTTTGATACTTTTTTTTGAGAAACGGGTGATCTGTCCCATTTAGTTTTGTACTTAGCACTTTGATATTAATAAAAATTATATTTTCTAATTATTTATTATTAATATGAAAATGACGTGAAGAGAGAAGTATGAATATGAACTCAATGTGTAGAAGGAAGGAGGCAAAATGAGTTGTTAAATTTCGTGGAAGTTTCAAAGAAAACATTGAAGGTAAACCAACATCTATACGTCAACTCTTCCTATATCATCATAACACTCAAGATAAATTACCAACTCATAATAATTACTATATACACCATATGAAATTACCACATATTTTACTCATATACATTTATTACTATATAATTTTTATTTTTATGAAAACAGGTAAAAAAAAGTATCTAAGAATATATATTGATAATGATTTAAATTTGTTCTTCATTTTATTTAAGAAAAATGAAAGAAATCCCATATTTTAAGTTCACCTATTACATTATTCCTTATTAGTTTTAGAAATCTCCAAAATTCTTTATTTTTGCGCATCAGATTAATGTATCAATGCATCAAATTAATGTATCTTGTGTATTAGATTAATGTATCACTTCATCAGATTAATGTATCTCGCGCATCAGATTAGTGTATCATGTATAAAATGTACATCAAATTACTGTATCTTATATAAAATGTAATGTATCTTACTTAATGATTAATGTATATCGAATATCAAATTAATGTATTAGCACTTATATTATTGTATCAGTTTGAATGATTTCTGTAATTATAAACTTATAAGAAATAAATGGTGATTTTACCTTAAAAATATATGATTTCAATCCTTTACCCTTTATTTATTAGACTTCAATAATCTTTAACGTTTATTTTCTAGTTAAAAATACTATTACTTTTACCCTTCATTCAATCTTATTTGCCCTTCAATACTAATTTGGATGGGTGGAGTCTAACATTCATGTGGACCAATAAATCATTACTATTTATTTAATTAAAATTCAGATATATCACCTCATAATTTTGTTAAAATAAGGGGCGTTTTTTAATTTTATTTTTTGTTATCGTATAAGATTATTGGAGTGAATAGAACACGGAGGGAGAGACATCTTAAACACAAAAATTAATGTTAAGGGCAATAGTAGTCAAATATGTAGAAAAGCAAAAAATTCAAACCATTTATGATACATCGACGATATTGTTTCATCCTTTCCAAAAATACATCTTAAACATCAGTCAAGTGATGTAAATTGGAAGAAATATATAAAAGTCATTAACATTATCATGGTTCATTATTGATTAAAAAAATAATTCTAAAAGTACTTCACCGTTTGACTTATCAAAGTTAAACCAAACTCTATGATTTTTTGTACTCTTGAAAAGAAAATATATGGGGGAGAAACAAATAATTTTCATAATAGATGGGGTAAATTTTTAGCCCTTGTAAAACTAATGTTGGTCTCGATGGATGAAGTCATGATTGAAAAAAAGAGAGGAGATCTTAGTTAAAATTTGAATCTTAATAAATTTTAAAGTTGACTTTTTTATAAATAATAATAAAATATTTATAAATGATATCTAATTTAATATGAGGAAACAATATTTTTAGACGTGAACTCTCCAGCATATTCGATGTACAAAACATGATAATAACAAAATTATCAATTATCATTCTCAAAATTTTGTGACGATTTTGTGACCACGTAATTATATGTACTCAAGTTAATCTAAAATAGACATTTTAAAAATCTAGACTAACATTTTTGTAATATTATATAAGAGATTTTGTTCTATAAATAACTTCTTGCGTGGAAGTGTGGACTTTCACTTTTTGTTTTTTCTAGTCTTTCTATTTTCAAAATTTGATATTAATGAATTATTTTACTTTAATCCTTATGATTACGTACTTTGATTGTTGGTATCGCCAGATTTTAGGCAGGAAAAAAAAGTGATCGGATTTAATTTATTTGCCTTTAATTCTATTTTAATAAACTCAAATTACTTTGTATTTATAGGATGCTCATTTTTAAATTTTGCAATCCTTTCAAAAAAAAATGATCAATCTAAATAGTTAATCACCATACCATATTAATTGATATATAATCATAGATCTAATAAAATAAGTAATTAATAGTGTATATATAATAATAAATGAAAGCAAAGGCACACCTAGAAGAGGGTAAGGTTAAGAGTTAATACCTCAAATGGTCACTCAACTTTGCACTATTCTCTCAGAAAGTCACTCAACTTTCAATTTTCCCTCAAAAATCATTCAACTATGCACTCTTCTCTCAGAAAGTCACTCAACTTTCAATTTTCCCTCAAAGTCACTCAACTATCCACTCTTTCCTCAGAAAGTCACTCAACTATCCACTCTTTCCTCAGAAAGTCACTCAATCTATTAAATTATTTTTAATTAAAATTTATTGATATTAATTATTTATATAACAAACTAAAAATTTTAAAAAATAAATTAAGAGTCTGTTTGGCTCAACTTAAAAGCTGGTCAAACTGACTTAAAAGCTGATTTTTGACTTATTTAGCTGTTTGGCAATACTCAAAATAGCTTATTTTAAGTTAAAAAAAAACTTATTTTAAGCCAAAAGTTAAAAGCTGGGGTAGAGGTGCTTTTTCTTTTTTAGCTTATAAGCTGTTTTAAATTGACCACATTTTTATCTTTTTGCCCTTAATATTTTTATACAATCTTCAAATTACAACATAACCCTAACATCTCTTTCTTCCATTTTTCCCTTTTCACGTTTGGCATAGCAACTTCAGCACTTTTATCCAAACACATAACTGCTTATTTTAAAAATAAGTTTCAGCACTTTCAAAAGTACTTTTTTAAAGCTGCTTTTATTAAGCCCATCCAAACGCGCCCTAAATCATTTAGTGATCCACCCACCTAACCCGACCCATTAAAAAATATGATATGACCCATTTTATTTTATCTTTAATCCTAAATTAATCCCTCTCTTTAACTTTGAATTAGGATTAGATTAATTTAGGATTAAAGATAAATAAAATGGGTCATGTCATATTTTTTAATGGGTCGGGTTAGGTGGGTGGACCACTAAATGATTTAATTTATTTTTTAAAATTTTTGATTTGTTATATAAATAATTAATATCAATAAATTTTAATTAAAAATAATTTAATAGATTGAGTGACTTTCTGAGGAAAGAGTGGATAGTTGAGTGACTTTCTGAGGAAAGAGTGGATAATTGAGTGACTTTTGAGGGAAAATTGAAAGTTGAGTGACTTTCTGAGAGAAGAGTGCATAGTTGAGTGACTTTGGAGGGAAAATTGAAAGTTGAGTGACTTTCTGAGAGACTAGTGCAAAGTTGAGTGACCATCTGAGGTATTAACTCGGTGTTTTACCCAAACCCACCATAATAAAAAAATTACATCATATATAAAGTATTTTTAATGCACAAATATATTTTGAATCCCCTGGAAAAACGATTTAGAGTCTAAGAAGTTGATCATAACCATAAAATAGATAATTTAATGGTTTTAAAAATTATTTATAATAATGATATTATTTTTGAATTTTTGTTGTTTGTGATAAGAAAGGTCAAAGAAAAACAAACATATTGATTAATGCACCTACCCCCACCACTACACATAACTCATAAAAGTAAACATCAACCAAAATTCTCTTAAAGGAAATCAATTAGTTAGAAGAAATTAAAAAAAATAAAATAAGATGTTGATGTAAAATTATTCTTTAAAATCCTTATAATATATAGTTTAATTTTGGTGGACCCTGACCACATAAATATTTTTTGATCAAAAACAGCTTCCATGCAGGAGACAGCTTGACTTGTGGACCTCTTATACCCTTTAACAGTGTATTCACCAATAGAAATAGCTATCACTTTCACAATCACTTATCTTTTTACCATATGATAATTATTTTATTTTTTTACCCTCTACTTTTTTTTTACTGCCACTTTACAGGAATAATAAAATATCAAAGTAGCAGACAAAATAAAATAATGCATACACTATAAATGGTAATACACCTGCATGAGCTTACCTGCCATGTCCAAGTCTTGTACCAAAAAAGAAACTTGAGTTTTAATTTTTGTACTATATATTATCAAAATAATAATTATGAGTAGTTCAATTCGTTTATAATAAGTGAAATTAATTATTTCTAAAATAAAACAGACAGCATGCTATAACAAGTTAAATAATACAGATTCTTCAATGGATTCATGAACTAAATTAAAAAACTAAGAGACAAAATATAACACTTCATAAGTTTAAAAAAAAAGAAAAACTAGAAAATTCTTAATTAATATATGTTTCTAGCTACATGTGACATTAAAATACATATTAAAAGTCCCCAAGGAAATACAAGGGTTAACATAATTCTAATAATGCTTACTAATTAATAATTAAAATGTTAACATATCATACTCATCATTTTACTCTATTAGTAGCTAGATATATAGTAATAATTAATACTTAGCATAATTAATTATAGAAGAAATTTGTTATGGTCTTTGCCTAAAAACATCCAGTGAGATTCTTGGTGGAGAAATTGCTACTGTCACTGATGAACAATGAGCTCCTGAATCAGCTGGAGACCCTAATTATAACATAAAATCACAAATTATAACCTAATTATTACACTAAATCACAAAATATTAATTATCAAAAAAAAAAAAAAAAACTTACTAGCAAGAGTGTCAGATGGTGAATTTGTGGTACTATCTTTATTGCTGTTCTCTAAATTTGCTTGTTGATTTTTCCTTCTCCTTCGATTATGATCTGCTAAACGTTTCCTACAACTTCTCTTTCCATTATCAAATTCCGACAACAAATGGAACCTGTTATCCATTTAGAAAGTTTTATTGAGTAAACCAGAATGGAAAAAGCTGTAATTTCTATAACAAGCAAAATAATTAGTGGACTGAAATGCCCCCCTCGGGATCAACAATTTCGAAACAAATTTGTAATGATTCGAATGGGATAGGGTATGGTTATTGTAGTATGAGAAAAAAAGAGATATAACCTGCTGCACTGTTGACAGAATCGTTGAGTTATGCCAGCGGCGATAACAGTGGATGCTTTGGAGTGAAATTCACAAACTTTGTGTCTTCTATGATAATGCTTGGCATGAGTAAGATCAGCATTACAACCTTCAGCTTGACATCTAGGAGTATTCATTATTGAACCTGCAGTTTCAACTGCTCTAGAACGTCGATAAAGTCGATTCACAAAATCATGATCTTCAGAAGATGAGAAATATGTTCTTCCACCTAAATTCAACCCAATTCTACTACTACTACTACTCCCAAAATCAATTCCACTACCATTACCCACAAATTGATTTGGTTCACTTTTTGGAACAACCATAAACCCACTATTTTGTTGTAACATTGAACTTTGAGGGTGGGGGTGGGGGGTGTAACAAGTTTCATAACTACGTGGGTCATAAAGGGTGGTAGGGTTGTTTTGGGTGTGAAAAAATTGATGATTTTGTTGTTGAATGTTAGGAAAATGTTGATGAGGGTATGGATTTTCAGTGTAAGTTTGAGTATTAGGGCCATAAGGGTCGAAGAATTCACGATTTTGCTCATTTTCTTGATTTTGTTCATCATTCGAAAGCATAACAGATGATTGCTCTCCCCAATTATAGTCCAACATCTTTTGATCTAACTCTCGATTAATTGTAATTTGCAAAAAATATTAATGAAGTTTTAATTAGTAGAGAAGAAAAGGAAAGATGAAACTAAACCATATCACTAATTGATGTGGGAATTAAAAGGGGGGTGAGGGGTGGGGTGGTAGAGTACGGGGTGGGGGGGGGGTGAGGGAGGAAATCTGCCAGCTTTAAAAGATGAAGATTATATGGACTTGCAAAAGGCTGCAAACCAAAGACTTTACTTTTTAGCATTCAGTGTGAGTTTTTGAGTAGGCTTTATAGGACTAGTATAGAATAATGACAGTAAAATTATTTTCTTTTTCTTATAAAACAATTAAAAAAATATTTAAGTTCTTGCTTGAGTTTGTAGTGACATGTCGGACTATTAGATACTTTTTTTTTTCTTCATTTAGTTCCTTACAATTTCTTTTTATTTATTTAGAAGAGTAATAACTTACCTTATGAAAGTTTGGGACTTTGAGAGATATAATATAAAAGTAATATAACATTTGAATAGAAACCCTATTAATGTACTAACACAATAGCTAGGTTGGCCATCCACAACTCTCCAACTCACTTGGAAAAGAAAAAAAAAAGAATCACACTTTTTATGTCACACTTTTATCTTCTTCCTCCAATAATATATTCTCTCTTTACCCTCCAAAATAATGCGATTCAGTGGATGAGGTTAATTTTTTTTAATTAGACATCTTACATTCGATTCTTAGAGATAGAAAAATTATTGGTTGATCCTTTCTTAATCAGAGAAAAATTATTGGTTGTTCCTTTCTTAATCAGAGATCTCGCATTCGATTGCTACATATGAAATAATCCCTGATAGAAAGAGTCTTCCCCTAAATGGGGGTCCTAAGCAGCACAGATCTAGAATACTCAGATTTCAATATGAGTATCGAACAAACACGACTTTGAAAAATCAAATATACATTATCTCTTGTATGTTTATTATTACTTGAGGAGTCTCAAGCTAGAATAACTATTGACTGATGAGGCGGCTTTGTTCAGAAACAGATTGTGTAAACATAAGCAAATGATTAATGACTATTTTACCCTTGTCTGTGAAAGGAAATTTCTTTGAACCCTCTTGCCTTGAAAGTTTGTGGCTATTAGGAAGGACCAGATAATGCTAAGGAAGTTCCGGTTACTCTCAATGGTTATAATTTTTTTCTTTTTTATCGTTTCCCATTTGGAGTCTACATTGTTTTACAAGTCTTGGGTAAATCCATCTTCAGGTTTAGGTTGTGTACCAATCGATTCAATATGATTTGAAGTTTTTTAGTTCAATTTATTAGTTATTGGTTTGTATAAATACTAAATCGTTATAAAAGATTTTGTAAAAAACCAAGTTTAGAATTGCATAATAATTGATTCGGTTTAATGTTGAAATGTTCGATTTCACTTGATGATTTGTAGGCATGCCTAATTTGTTATAAATCATTAAGATATTAACTTATTGATAACCTATAGTTATGATTGAGTTGTAATTTAATCATTATATTTGATATAAAAATTAATAATTTAAAAACAGTATAACCAAAGTGACAAACCACAACCACCCCTAAGTGTTGGGACCCTATGGCCCAACATATTTAGATGGATGGATGTGAAATTTAAAAGAATATTCAGATATAAATGGTCATATTTGAATGAAGACATAAAACACACATTAAAAATATTAAAATGAGAATATGTCAATTTTAATATAATTAAATGCTGACCTATGTAGACATTCAAATACACTAGCTAGTTTACAGCAATGACACTGATGATTAAAGTTACTAGTTGTGTTTGATTATTGTTTTTGCAATGTATTTTTCATTTACAAAAAAATGAAATGTAATGTAAACCTGAAATATAATTTAATAACGTTTTATAAACACAAAACAAATTAGGGTATGTATATTTGACTATTTGAGAATGAAAAATATAATAAAAGTAAAAGCAAAGTAATGGATGTTCTCCAGATTTCAAATGCAATTTTGAGTTGTATTGAAATATTTCATTGCAAAAATATTGATTCTGAAATAAAAGGAAAAACAAATCATCAAAAAAAAAGTAAAAACATTTCATGGCCAAAGATTTGAATGTAGTCATTTAGCCAAGAGACTTTGTAGGCATTTGACCATGAAAAAGAAAATAATATTCATTTTATTTGAATTTTTCAACGTTGGAGTTTTATTTGACCAAGCATTTCTGTGTATATATATATATATATATATATATATATATATATATATATATATATATATATATATATATATATATATATATATATATATTTAGAATTTGAATGCATTTTTTAAAATATGATTTATGCTCACAATTTTTAAAAACTATCAAAATTATCCAACTCAACTAATTTATCTTAATTATACAATTAAATTTTCTTTAACAGAGTAATATTTAAAAAAAAATTAGTCTAATAACGTCATAAATTCGATCTATTATGTGAGCTACTATGTATTATTATAAATATTTTGTCACTTTAATTTGAAATGGTTGAAATTGAAGTTGAAGATGATTAACTTGATAAAAGATGCAAAGTCTTGAAAAATTGGTAGAATAAATTATCTTTATGATGTACTCATTTTGAAGTTCAAAAACCGTCAACTCTAACATAAAAATATATAATACTTATACAATATAGTCTCCATCAACATTGTAATGATCCTCAATGTTATTTTCTTTATATTGTTTTATTTCCAGTGTTAGAGGTTTCTAATAGCGGTCATTTATGACTTGTTGGAATTAACAATTCAGTCACATGATAGTTCGTTTGATTTTTATTTGAGTTTATGTGTTTAAGCTTTTGAAACTTGAATGGTTGACTTTGATCAAAACTTCAAGTAAATGGCCTAGAATACAATTTTGATGATTCTGTAAGCTCTAGACTATTGAGTTTGATCTGAAAAGACCTTTGGGGGTGGTCCTAGGCTTCTGGGCTCATTTCAAGCTATTGCGTGGATTTGGCTTAATAAATGGAACTTGAGTGTGATATCCACTTTTTATTGAGACAAATTTACATTGAAATTTTTTACATCCAAGTTAAATATAGAATATCAAATTTGATGGAGGTAGCATATACTACTAAAAATTTGGCCTACGACAACAGTTTCATATGTGTTGCAATAGGACAGAAAACTGTTGCCATAGAGCTACAACAACGTTTTGTGAACGGTCTCATCTGCTCGCGTTACTATAGCTCTATTGTAACAGGTAGTGTAACGGTTCTCAAAATGGTTGCTATTGGGTCCTCTATTGCAACGGTTTTACTTCGATCTATAGGCACTATAATTTTCAAACAATTGTAACCGTTAAGAACTGTTGCATTAGGGGTTGTGGTAACTGTTAGATAGCATTGCAATAGAGTCCGTTGCAATAGCTTGATCATATTGGTAACACTTTTAAAATATTATGGCAACAATTGTTATTGATATTGTAACAGTTTTATTTTCTATTGTAACCAATCTATATGAATATAAAGATTTCCGCAAACACCAAATCAACAATAATAAAAGTTTATTGAGGGACAAAACAAAGGACCAAAGTATACCAAACAATTCTCAGGGGAAGGAAATTTAACAGCAAGGGACAAAAAAATGATCTCAGGAAAACTTAAGAATATGATAAGAGAAAGAAAACTCAAAGGGAGATCCAAATATGAAAACTCCACTTAATAGATAAACAAATGCATGTTACCACTTACAACTGAAGATAAGAAAGATATAAACTACTAGCAGGAAAACAATAACAAAAGACAGCACATTCAAACAGAGGAAGAAACATTATTGGATAAGGAGATCAAACTGTAACCTACGCTTTTATCCTCTAAGGAGATTAAATGTCTTTACATTTTCAATATAGGATTTTGAGTTGTTTACTCTTTTCTTGTTCTTCAATTGAGGTGCGATCATCCTGTATTAGTTCTTTTATTAGATCAACAGAGGATTACCAAAATTCTGAAATTTCTTAAGTAATGAATGATTAAACCAACTACTTTAGATGTGAGAAAGTTCAGCACATCATCTTCATTTTTATGTCCCTGATGAACAACGACAAAATCATAAGGGATTTCATTATGTCGGTGGCAAAAATAGACAAAATCATGAATGGATCTAAAAAATCCTCAATTTCAAAATGAAATTTTTCGTATCTGAATAGATAATGAAAGATTAAAGAAGTATTTTGAAATCATTCTTCCACTTCTTTTGTGAAAAATCATAGAACACCTGAAATTTCTAGAATATTCAATACTAATATCATCGAGTACCCTTTTAAAGGACAAGCCTTAACAACCATGCATAGACTACCATCACTGATAAAGAATAACACATGAAAATATAATATATAGTCTAACAAAGAACACAGTTCAGTGCAATAACTTTTTTGCCTTATCTATTAAAAATTTACATATCATACATTGATTACCTTCACTAATAAATCATAGCACATGTCAATATATTATATCGCATAACGAAGAACATAGTTCAGTTTGATAACTTCTGGTGCACTATATGTTAAATTTATGAAATTTTCTATCTCTCACCCAAATCCTTAATGGCGACAAGATTTTAGATTAGGTTGCTTTTCACTTCACCGAAACCATGTGATTTATAAGTTCCACCTTAGATAAATGAGTAGCTCTTCCCCACAAAGGTCCCCCAAGATTACAACCATGATGAAAATCAACAAGTAGAGACATAGCCACAACCTTAACTAAGGTAGCTGAGAATATACTACGAGGTAGTTGAGAATGAACAATGATATATGGAAATGAAACCCCCTTCAAGATCCAAAACCTCCTTCTCATATTCATCACACTTTGATCAAACATTAAAATGAATGAAGAAAGAAAACTAAAAGGGAGATCCAAATCTGAAAACTCCAATACTTTAATTCATTCCACACTTGTGCTACTCCAGAAACAACATTGATACATAGACAGAGGCAGCACAGTCAAACAATCGCACAAATAATCTAGAAACAACATTGATACATAGACATATATTACGACACATTCAAACAGTCACAGAAATAGTCCAAAAACAACTTTGATGCATAGACATAGCCAGCACATTCAAACAGTCGCAGAAAAAGTCCAAAAACAACAATGATACATAGACATAGGCGGCACATTCAGATAGTCGTAGAAACAGTCCAGAAACAACATCATTATATAGACATAGGCAGCACATTCAAGCCAAGCTATTGTGGAAGTGAAGAAGAAGAAAAACAATAACTTTCATACCTTGATTGTTTTTGCTAAAAGATGGATGATTTAACGGTTTCATATCTTCTTGTTGTGATTGAGCACCCAATGAGGCCAACGTGGCAGCATTCGATTGAAGTCCTGGGTACATACACTTAAGTCGTTCAAGAATATCATTTGTAACTTCTTGGTGCATAGCTTCTTTCTGTGTTTCTAATTTTTCAAACATCTGCATCCTCTCTTCCAATTCCACCATTTTTTTCCATCTTCTTATCATTAGAAGTTAAACAAGGTTCAGAAAGCACTTTCCTTTTCAAAGTAGTTTTGGTAACTCCTCGTCCATACAATCTTAGGCTCCCTAAGTGTTCCTTTCCCATGACTGTTGTAAAAGCATCAAATGATTGATCGTCATCTTCACTCTGTCGACCTTGCAGTTTCACAATTTCAGTGTGCAAATCAAAGTAAAAAAATCATGTATTTAAGAAAAAATAATGTATCTTAACAACCTTATAACCCAATAAAATTTATACAATTTTACTAATTGTATCTTCGTTGGTTTCCTTGTATACTCGACCAGGTTTTCTTGATCTTGGAGCCACAAAGAGTTCTTTAGATGTCAGCTCAATGGGACTTTCCTTCTCTTTATCCTAATTACATAGAGTTGGTATTAAAGATCTTTTATGGAAACAAGTTCATATTTTTGATAATTAATAGAAGAACATATCAAATTATTGCATATCACAACAAAATTTGTTTTACCAGCAGTATGTGGATTCATCCATTTTTTTCAATTTTTGGTATTTCTTTCACTCATTTCCTGTAAATAAATGAGTCTGTAAATTCTACATAAACTTAAAATTGAATCAAAAACAAAAAAATGAATCAATAAGAAATTAAAATATAAATTTAACCTTGAATTTTTTAGAGGCCCAATATTTGAGAAGATCCTTAAATGTAGATTCTGAAACATCTTTGGGCTTATTTGCCATTCGAAGATCATCATTATAATATGCTTTATAATGTTTCTGATATAAGTCATTCTTATACTTTCTCCGAGCATTCTTAATTCCATCCAAAGCCCATAGTTTTGCACTTTCAGGAATATCATTTTCTCCTACAATTTGTTCTTTATATTAGTAAAAAGTATGAAAAGTTAATAACTAAAATTGGAAATGCAGGAACTCAAACAAGAGTATACTCCCATAAATCATCTTTTGTGTTCATATTCTTCCAAATATGAATATTTAGAGGACAAAGCATCGCATTCCTTTCCAAGGTTCCAAGAGAACTCTCCAACTCTGTTACAACAGCATTAGTAGGACCAATGAGTTGATTATACCTATTCAACACAACCAACTTACGCTTTTTTTCCCCATGTACAGTTTGCATTACTGTACTACCTCTTTTCTTTTCTTGAGTTATAGGGACTACAATATATGAAACAAAGTTAAACAACATATAAACAATGTTAACTAATTTTACAATTCTAGTACATTTAAGTATTTAGAAGTGAATTTATATGTTTTTACCTAGTTCTCCTGATAGGTCATTTTCTTCTGAATTTTGTGTCTCTTGTTCCACTTGGTCCTGTATATCACATTCCTCTACAGTAGGAGATTCTCTTGGAATATATTGCGATTGTTTCTCTGAAACTTTTGCTACTAAAGAGGAAGAATTCGTAGGTGCTTGTGGCACTTCTTTCTGCACAACTTTTGCTTTTAAAGTGGAGAGATTTGGAGGCACATTTTGCTGTGGTTTCTGCATTGATCTTGCTATTAGTCTCGAACAACTCTAAGGCATTTCATCCGTTTTAGACTGTGTTTTCAAAGTACAAGAATTCTTAGGCACTTGTGGCAATTCTTCTTCTAATTTTTTTCCTACAAGAGTAGAGGAATTTTGCATCAGAATAGATTGAGCATTCTCTTTTGATCTCAGTGAAGAAATCCTTTTGTGAGCGATAGATGTAAGTGTTCTTGCTTGCACATATTGTTTTCCTTTTCCTTTTTTGTTTTGTTTTAAAGTCTCTTCCTTCCTCATGACTATCAAATCTGTTAAAATCACATGTATGAATAAGAACCAATCTTGTTAAACACAATATAAGATACTTTACATGTGCATCATATACAATAACAAGGCTACGATACTTAAGAAACACAGACCTTCCTATAGTCCTAGCCCATCAGTAGTATTGTTGAGACTCCCTTTAATGATTTACTAGCTAGCATGCAAATAGAAGGTGAATCACCTGAAACAAATGAGAATATAATTTTAAGAAAAAAAGGATAAAATAAACATGTATTTATAAGGAAAAGACATTTATTACTCACTCAAAATAAAATACACATGCATTTACAAGATATTCAAAAATTATTTATTAATCATCCGCATCCATCAAATCCCAATCAGTATCATCAAAGTCATCCTCCTCTTCCGACGTTCCCATAGTTGTATCCTTTGAAAGTTGAGCATAAGATGGAATATCAACAACATCAACAGTAACATCGTGTCTTGACCATCTCATGTCAACATCGGATAATCTATATTAGGGACCAATATCTTCACTTAGCTCTCTCAGAAATGTATCTTCAATATTAGGACAATTTTCTTCCTCCAAGTCATACAAATCAACAACCATTTTATTCCTTGCATAATAAACATCCTTATCAAGTGGATCCGCCACATAAAATACTTGATGCACTTGACGCCAACACAAAAGGGTCATCTGTACTTCGTGATTTGTTGAAGTACACACGAGTTAACCCATATTTATCTATTTCATTATGAAACCAATCACATCTAAATAGTACAACACTAAACAATTGTAATAATCAACCTCAATTATATATTGAATAGCCCCATAATATATAACCTCTCCATTAATGGAATTCTGATCTCGAGCACTAGCAAAACTATCAGTTGTCGCTGATAAAGTCACTCCACTATTTTGAGACTTGCATGAGTAATCACGTTTTAATGTATGAAATCAATATCCATTAATGAAATATGCAGTATATATTTTGATTGCCACTCTATTAGGCCCTTTAGCTAGCCATGTTAACTGATTAGACACTTCAACATTTTTAACTTTCTCCTTGAACCATTTGCCAAATTCTGATTATGACTCTTTGCTCTTGTCCGTGAATTTGATTTAATATTACTATCAATTAACATCTTATGCACCCTGAATGTATGAATAATTCAAGTTTGACTATCAGGCATTTATAATTAATTTATTAAGTGCGTTGTCATAATTAAGAAAATGAAGTTTAAATTATATATAATTACTTTGTTTTATCTTACTTGATAAATTCTTTCACTGCTTCATCACCAGTATTGAAGAGAACATATCGATGTACTTCACTAGATAACTCTAGATCATGGTAAAAGTCTTTTCATTTCCAACTGGATGCCCAAACTTAGGAAACAAAAGGGACAAATCATCTCCCTCTTTTTCAACAACCTTGTCATCCTCAGTTCGATACCTACTGAATGGTATCTTCCCTCCATACTGTAGGTATCTCGAACCAAAGATCAAGAACTCTTCAACATCAAACCCCTATGCTATACAACCTTCTGGATAACGTCGATTCCGAACAAAATCCTTGAACTTACACATTTTTCTCTCACTGGAATACATCAACCGAAGATGAATTGGACCACCCAATCTAATTTCATCAACCAAATGTACAAGAAAATGTTCCATTATATAAAAAAAAGATGGAGGAAAAATCTTTGCAAGATCACATACAATTTCTTTGATTTCAATCTGCATCGGCTCAAGATCTGCTCGCCTTATAACCCTACTGCATATAGTTATAAAGAAGTTCCCCAACCTAATCAAAGCTAATGAAACATTCTTCGGCAATCTTTTGTCTAACCGCAATTTGGATCAAGTGATGCATTATAAATGAGCATCATGACTTTTGTACCCTGATATTTTCATTTCATACACATCCACACGATCTGATATGTTTGAGGCAAATCCTTTTGGTAATTTTGCATTTTTTAAAGACAGTGCAAAATAATCATTTTTCTTCTGGCTTCATGGTAAAACAAGATTTAGCTAAATGAGCTTTTCCATTTGTATTATCTTTCCTTGGATGAAGATCCTTTCATATCCCCATTTCTTGCAAGTTATAACGAGAATTAATGTGATCTTTTGACTTTCCTGGGATATTTAATAAAGTCCCAAGCAATCTGTCACATACATTTTTCTCAATATGCATCACATCAATATTATGCCTCAACTTTTTATGTTTCCAGTATGGTAATTCAAAAAAGATGGATCTTTTCTTCCACGGACCCTCATTATTTTGACGTATTTTCTTGTTGGTCTTTCCAAAAACATCATTGAAATCAACCAATTGTTCAAACACTTCTATGCCCAACAAGGATGTTGGTGCAGGTCTATGATCCTCCTCTCCATTAAAGATTTTTTATCTCTTCTAAATGGATGATCAGGAGGCAAAAAAGCTCGATGACCTAAGTAATACATTTTACGACTATGTTTGAGATATTGAGAGTATGTGTCGTAGTTACATGTGGGGTACACTAATTTTACCTTAGTACTCCATCCAAAAAGCATTTATAGCGCTGAAAAGTCACTAATTGTCCACATTAAAGTTGCACGCATTTGAAATGTTTGATTTGTATGAGCATCATATGTTTCTATCCCAAACTTTCATAGTTCCTATAATTCAGCAATTAATGGTTATAGGTACGCATCTATATCTTGTCCAGGAGATGATGGCCCTGGAATGATCATCGACAACATCATGTACTCTGGCTTCATGCAAATCAACGGTGATAAATTATAGTTCATCAACATAACAAGCCAGGTACTATGGAAAATGCTCATGGTTCGAAATGGATTGAAACCATCACTTGAAAGCCCCAATCAAACATTACGAGGACCATTTGAGAAGTTTGGATGTATAGAATTAAAATCCTTCCAAGATTCTCCATCAGTAGGATAAATTCCCGTCATTAGGTCGTTCATAATCATGCGATCTCATTTCAACAACTGTTTCAGGACACATAAACATTTTCTGAAGCCTAGGCTTTAACGGAAAGTACCTTAAAATCTTTGTTGGTGTTTTAGAGGTCGCATTTGTTGTGTCATCACCCTCATTTGACCATTTAAAAGAGCCACACACAGAGCAATTATCTTTCTCTACATTTTCATTCAAAATAACATGCAATCGTTAGGGCATGCATGTATTTTGTCATAGTCGATACCCAAATCTTTTATCATTTTTTTGCTTTATTGAAAGACTCGGGTAATTGAGCAAAGGGAAATTCTTCTTTTAACAAGTCTAACATATCAGTAAAAGGCACATCACTCACCCCATGTAGGGATTTAGCAAGTATAACCGAATGATGAAACTCAACTTACTGATGTTCTCACACCCTGGATATTAAATTTTTTTCCTTCATCCAGTAATTCACAAAATCTCTTTGCATCTTCAGATAGCCGTTGTCTTTCTCCTTCACCATGACTTGTTTCACCCTCTATATTTCGAAATATATCATGAAGTAGTCAATCAATATCATCATGTCTGCGTGAAAGTTGTGTATTTCGTGAGAAAAATCTCCCCCGTGAAAAATCCATTTGTTGTATCCATCCACAAATCCATTTACAATCAAGTGATCCTCCACCACATTTTTGTAATGCCAATAACTATTGATGCATAATTTGCAAGGGCATAATATTTTATTTCCTTTTGAAGCTCGTTGAAATGCCTTATCAAGAAGATCATTCACTCCACTAATATATTTATCACTGCATCGTCTCATACTCATCCAACTTCTATCTAAATTATCCATTGATATCAAGTGACAAAGACAGATAAAAAGAATCAAATTTATGATAAACTATGAAATAAAAAAAAAACAGCAGTGTATTAACAGGAACAAACATATCTCAAAATGTACATGGAGAATATGTTGTTTAAACATATTGCAATCATAATTCAATTTACAACAAGCATTACACAACTTTTCTTAATATATGAAAGTTCCGTACAAATTTTCTTTTTGATAAAAATCAAGGCAGAACATTCCTTAAAAGTATTCCTACAAATTTTCAAAAAAGTATCCCTACAGATAAACTTTTTGATTAAAATCAAGGCAAAACATTCCTTAAAAGTGATAAAATGGAATTTAAATGCGAATAATATTGATATGGAATTTTAGGATGTTTTAGATTTTCATGTCAAATTGTCTAACACCAACAATGAAATTCAGTTTTTCCCACTTTCATGCTAATGTATCTCTTGTTTCCTGTTGCTCTATGTAACTTTTTAACAATAATGAAAATGAAATTTCTCACATAGCTACTCAAGCGAGAGGAAGAATACATCAAATACACTAACTACACCTCAACGATTAAAGAAAAAAGAAGAGATCAAAGAAGAAAACCTCAACAACTCAAACTTGAAGTTTCTTCAGCTATAACCTCAAAGATGTTAGAATATCAAGATTTCTCAGATTTCACAAGCAAACCTTCAACCCTCCATTTCTTTTGATTTCACAACAATTTCTAGGAGAACAGTAGTCAAACTGAGTGTATGTCTCTATAATTGTCCAATTCTAATAATTGAATCAAATACCCATGAAACACCATATGTAAACAGAGAAAAGAAAGATACACACAAATAAGTCATTTTTGGGAACTGTTACCAATATGTCTCGTTAAATCACTGTTCATTACTCAAATTAGCCCCTGCTCTGAAAATTTTAACGTGAAATCCAATAATTAGACCCAAAGTTCAACTTGAAATTACAAACAAGAAGAACTTACTATAATATTCGATTCCTTTCACATTTGTGTGAAACCAGTAGCACATTTTAGTACCTACCAGTAGTAAATTTTAGATAATTCCATTCTCATGTTAATTTTATTCTTATTTCCTATTGCTCTAAATTAAATCGTCAATAATAATGTAAGTGAGAGGTAAAATCAATGAAGACGTCATCAATACAAGGATATTCAAACCCGATTGAATAACTCATGGACAACAAATTCAACATCAATTTCAAGTTAAATGGGTCTAGATCAGCAGTCAATTTAACCATAAATACAACAAAATATTAAACCAACAATAGCTACAACTTAATGAAAAAGAACCCACAAATAGAGAAATACATCAAATACACTAACCACATCGAAATACTAACCCACAAAAGGGCTCAAGCTGAAGCAGAAGGAAAGACTCCTGAAACAAAGAAACCCATCATTGTGAAGTATGGGCTTAAGCACATCATTTATCTTATTGCGCAGAATTAAGTTCATTTGGTAGTGATTGTTCATGATGTGGACCCAATAGAGTTGGTTGTCTGGCTTCATGCGCTATGCGTAAATATGGAAATTCCTTACTGCATTGTGAAGGGAAAAATCATTTAGGATCGATCGTGCATACAAAAACTGCTCCAGCCTTGTGTTTGACAACCGTGGAGAATGAGGATAAAATGGAGTTCAGCAGAATTTTGGAGGACATTAAGGCTAACTTCAATGCCAAGTATGAAGAGAACAAGAAGAAGTGGGGTGGTGGTATCATGGGCTCTAAGTCACAGGACAGAACCAAGGCCAAGTAAAGAGTTCTTGCCAAGGAAGCTGCCCAGCGATTGAACTAGGAGCTTGCTGTGATACTATACTCTGCAATTTGATCAGTGAGATTCTCTGCCAAGTTTTTTATTTGGTTCACATGCTTCACAATGTTAAAGATGTTAGTTTGACAAGTACCCCTTTATGTTTTCCTTGACATAACTTATCAGACATTTTTGTTAGATATTTAGTTGAGTTGATTTTTTTAGCACCGAATTCCGCAGTTATTCAGATTATTACTACACTAAACTAAAAAAAAACCATCCAAATACTAAAGACAAAAGAAGAGATTCAAGAACAAAACCTCAAAAGTTCAAATGAAGTTTCTTCAACTATAACCTCAAAAATTTCAGAACAGAACCTTCAGTTGTTGAAGAAAAGAACATAAAAATTTCTCATATTTCACAAGAAAACCTTCAGCCCTCTATTTCCTTCGATTTCACAACAATTTCTAGTGAGAATAGTAGCCAAACTCAGTCTATCGCTATAATTATTTAACTCTGATAATTAAATCAAATACCCAACAGAAACAGTACCACTACTAAGAAAATTACAACTTCAAATCCGATAAATTAGGGGCCTAAAGTTCAACTTGAATATCTCATGGATAAGAAATACAACATCAATTTCAAGTTAAATAGGTCTAGAACAGTGAATTTCATCATAAATCCAACAAAACACTAAAACCACAATCGCTATAACTTAATTAAAAAGAACCCACAAATAGAGTAATACTTCACATACACTGACCACACCCAAATATTAAAGACAAAAGAAGAGATTCAAGAAGAAAACCTCAAAAATTTAAATTTATAGTTTCTTCAGCTATAAACTCATAATTGAAAATGTTATTCATAGGTGTATTTTGCTATTAGAAAAATAAAAAAATATCACTTTAAAGGGGATATGATCCCTCACCCATTGAAACTAAAGGCTTTTATCATCCGACTCTTAACCATCAAACCATAAAAGACTAATCCTTTTATTATAAAATTCACATATAATATAGTTCAAAAATGAAAATGTTATTCATAGGTATACTTTGTTTTAAATATTAATCTATCTTTTGGATCTTTTCTTGCTAATTTTGACCTGAAATCAACCTGATCATAATCACAATACATATTCAACAAATACTTGGATATTCATAAGTTTATACTAAAAACTTAGCTAAATAAAGAATAAGAGGATAAAATATGATAATTGAATAAATAACTAAACCCCTGAGATAATTGTCATATATAATTAAGAAGAATTAGCCAGGACAAAGAACATTGTAATCTAGCAAAGAAAAGGAAACAATCAAGTCAGTATGACTTTTTGAAATTTAAGGTTTATATAATGATCATTAGAGATTTATAATGTTTCAATTATTTTATTAAGAATAAAATGAAAAATTTAAAAATGAAATTGTTTTGAAAACTTTTTCTTAAACAGAATAAAAAGGAAAAAATAACTTATAAAATGACACGAAGAAAATATTTCTTTTATCTTAATTTGTGTGATCTACTCTTTCTTTCCGTCTTCTTTCATAAAATGTTGCCGTTTATACTCGCAAACAATTTATTTTAGTAAATTTTAGCTTTTAATTTTTTTTAAACTTTAACTTTAAAATATAATTTTTAAAGTTTAGCTTTTAATAAACTAATTTTTAACTACACAAATCTTATAACTTATGAAATTTATCTTTTATTAGATAGATTTGAGGTGCAGTGAAAAACCATCACATAAAATGAGGGAGGCAATATTAAATTTTGTGGCCCAAATAATTTCTATTTAGCTTTCTTTGGTGTTGAGTCAACTAGAATTGGTTTAGGAATAGCATAGTGGTACTAGTTATTGCTCTATGAGTTCAATACTTCAATTATACCCCTAGCCCCAGACCAATGAACCTCCCCCCCACACCCCAGCCTCAGTAATAGGCTGAGAAAAGAAGTTAGTTTCTTTAAATGACAAGTAAAAATATAATAATTATATTGTACTTTCTCGATTTCTTTTTACTAGTAAAAATATAATTATCATATTATACTTTCTCGATCTTTTTTACTGATTTAATTTGACTTTTTACTTATTCTTTTTTATTTGTTATTTTTGATAAATAAAGGAAAAATAATATCTTTTTAGTTATTATACGCTCAATTTATTTAGAGACTTAATATTTTTTGAAAAAGATAGAATATATTTAATGAGTAAATTAATTTTGAAATTCTAATAATTAATAGAGATAAAATAATAAATTCACTATATTAATTATTTTTTTCTTAATAAATATGTCAATTTAAAAATAGATAAATAAATAGGGTATTGAGAATATTTTCGTGGAATAGGAAAACAAGATGGTTTTCTTTGATTTGAATATATATATTTAAAATAAATTGGTAATTCTATCTATCTACAAATACGAAGTGTGTTATAATTATATATGCCATTTCGCAACTAGGCATCATAGAGATGCTTAATTTCATTATAATATCGATAAGGGTGGTGATAAGATTGATAAAACCTTTTTCAAATTTTGAATTAGATGTATCAAGTTTGAGTCCTAGATTAAAAAAATTCTATTAAAAATATTTTTTTCTTTACTGAATTTTACCTAATATAAATCTGAATTAATCAAGATTCTAATATAAATACTAAATATCAAGCAAAAACAAAAATAAAACATCCCTGATAATAGTTTTTTTTTGGTAGGGGTGGGTTTGTAAATAGGGACCAGAAGAAATTCAAGTCTATTTTACTACACAATAATTTTAAATTCTCATTTCATAATAAATGTTGTTTGTTCAGAATTGACTATAATGTTTGTACCTAATAAAATCATTCATTTTTCTTTGATAATAGTCCAATAAAATTTTCATGTGAACTTCACTTAGCTACAAACTAGCGATAGATTATAAGAGAGATCAATTAGCTAAACACATTTCAACAATAATTAGTTAGAAATTGATGATAAATTTCTAAGCATATTGACAAGTATCCAACATTGGATACTCTTTAAGTTTCTTGTTTCAAGCACTAACAATGGATCTCGAGTCTCAACCACAAATAATGTACAATTATAATAATTAAATTTATATTTTATAAAATCAAATATATTTTATGAAATATGACAATACGAAAATAAAACTTATCGAATATAATAGGAAACTATAAACTTCTGCCATTGGCGCGCTTTTACGAACTTAGTTAGTACACATTTTGTTTTTTAACAATTTTGTGAATTGATAAATTTTAGCCAAAAATACAGGTCGACACCTAATTTATAGCCTAATTAATAAGATCATGACAAAAAACCCAATAGTTCCACATTTTCAAGTTTTTTTTTTCTTTTTTAAAAAAATTATTTAGGTTGTCGTAGACATTACTTTCTCTTCGTTTTTTTTCTCTAATTATGTCATTACTTGTTGTGCCTCATTTCTAAGTGAGCACACGTGTGCACCGTTTCATAAAATAATACATAGTTTAAGATCAAATGACATCATCATAATTTGAAATCTAACTACATGAATAGTAAATATCGTGAGTCATGCACATGTCTAGATGTTCCACAGAGTAACCATGGAGTTAGTGACGGAGCCATGTATTCTGTCAAGGATATTCAAACTTTAGAGGAGTCGATACTTTTTTTTAACAGAGTAGGTGCACAAAAAATTTATTTCTACTGATGAGTGAGTGCATCCAAATTTAAAAATTAAATTATATATTACTAAATTACAAAATGATATGGAAACTTCTTTCTCTATACAGAAACATAAAATTATAAAACTGTCAATGCTATAAGTCAAAACTAATGGAGAAAGGTTAACAAAAATAATTTTAGCTACTGTTTGAATAAACTCCCTCTAGTTTATATTTAGTGAATTGTTGAAATTTTGTTCATGATTCGAAATAACTGAATATTTCAAAGTTCAAGAGAATTGTTGAAACTCATTTTCCCATATTTGTAACACCCTGGTATTTGAAAAACCTAGAATTAGAAAGAACTATTTTGGAAAGAGTAAAAATTGGAAAATTTTGGCAAATTATGCTAAGTATGAGTTTTGGATCAACTTCAAACGACCATAACATTTAGTACATGATGCGTTAGATGACCCATAAGATACCAAATGAAAGGTCTTAGAATCCTCTTTCGAAGGCCACTGAGTTTGGTAATTTTCGAGTTCGTATGAGGAAGATAAACCCATTTTGGAGTCGGGCTATCGAGTCAAGGAAAGCTACCCAAATTTAAGAGGGGTATTTTGGTCTTTTGCTTGCACTATAAAATTTATTTCATTTTTAATAAGTAACTAGAGGTCTAAATTGATTTGGTTCAGTTTACACAATCATAATTAACGCTAGGGTTTTGGAGAAGAGTTCAAGAAGAGAAAAGAGGAGAAAAGAGGAGAAAGGTCAAGAGTTCGTCAAGTTTTTGAGGATTTTGTCAAGGGTTTGATGACTAAGAGGTATGTGGGGTCACATAGCATTGAGTTCGTTCACCCACTTGCTAATCATGATTAACTCAACGTAATTTCGTTCTTGAAAGCAAATGATTTGACTTCTTGATGAGCTTTCTTGAAGTTTCTTTCATAATCTTGAATGTTGATATTTTGATAAGTTCTTGAGATAATTGTATGAGTTTTAAGGTTGTTTTTGAGTATATTCTTTTATACTAATGTTGGAATTCATCAAAATTTTGGAGAAAAGGGGTGGGGCGCCGAGCCACTCAGTGCATCCCAAGTATGGTCATGCGGTATGGGTCGTGGTTCAACGCAACTCTCAATTTTCTCCAACCATCCTTCTGTAGTTCAGGGTCTAGCACACTATGCCCCTCAGTACACAAGGGCCGCCAAGTCCTCTACCCTTCCTCACTTCTTTCCATTTGAGTCCCTCGAATCATACCTATGTTTTCTAGTTGATTTCTAAACTCAAAGGTACGCCTAAAACTTGATAGATCATCCATAACATGAGATCATAACTCTTGAATCCGTAATTCAAATTCAAGGTAAAGTTAAGAGTCAAGTCTTTTACAATTGTTTTAAACTTATTTTAAGACTTAACATTGAGTTTGAGAAAGAGGAGAGACAGGTTCATTTTCTTTAAAATGATATGTGGGAACTAAGTATTTCCAGGAGTAAATATTTTCACATTTAAGATAAGAGGAACACCGATTTCCAAAAGAGTTTTCAAAGAAGTTTTAGCACCATCTCTTATGGAAGATTTTTGAGTAATAATATCAAACCCCATAAAAGAGTCATGTTTTTAAATATATGAGCTAGTTATATTTTGGGAGTAGTATTGAGCACCGATACAAAAACGAGTTTAGATAAATCAAAGTCTCCATAATCTATGTAGCTAACGTGATTAGTAAGGATCATAATTTTTAGATGATTCTTTAATGCTTTTTAGTATAGACTAGTGGATCCACTTAGTAGTAGGTTCTATATCCCATCAAAGTAAAGGACAGTTCTGGCAGCGTGGGTTAGACGTTGTATCATCACATAGCTCATAGTGACGTTGTTGATTAGAAAAACTCCTAGAGACTTATTTGTATCATTATATATACAAACAAAGTTCATATTGTATTTTATAATACAGGATATTATCATTTGCATGTTTTAAACTTTTTCTTATACTGCTTTTTGTTTCTGCTTTATATTGAAAGGAGTTGAGTACAGTTGAGACGAGGTAAGTGTTTCAGTTCTACTTCAAGCTTATGTCTTATTTTTAAATTTCCTCTCATATGATGATACATTCAATGTACTGACACCATTTAGCTAGCATCATCTTATGATGCAGATATAAGTATGTAACTAGGATCCACATCCAGTGCTTCATTGATCCAGTCGAGTTCCAGAGTCATTTGGTGAGTCTCCTTGCTTTTGAAGGATCCCTTTCGTATGTTTGTTACTCAATTTTCTGTGATCAGGGGTCTTGTCCCGACATCCCTCATAATATTATAAGCTTCATGAATAGGTAGACACTAGTTTCTGATACTTTTCGTTTTCATTTTGTCTATGTTGAGACTTGAGTTGACACTTTGGCCGGTTAAATGTTTATTGCTAAGGCATTCTCAGTTTAGTTTGAGACAGTTGAGTAAAGTTTGCATTGATTTCTTTTATTAATGCTTAAAGTCTTTCGTTAAGAGTCTATCCAGTCCAAGGGTTAGCTTGAGGCATAAATGGTTCTTGAGTTCCAATCGCGTCTAGGATATAGGCTCGGGGCATGACAAAGCACAAAGTTTAAGAGTCCTAAGGTGTCTATGAAGCCGTGTTTGTAGAGTCTTAGTTATCGGTGTGAAGCGCGCCATATCTATAATAAGGAGGCTGCGACATTTAGGAACTATGTCATTTCTTTCATACTCATTTCATGTGATATCGTTAATCTCTAAAAGTCTCATTCTAACTCGTGCTTGCGTGTATCTTTCAAATCATGCCTCTACGAAGAGATGTACGAGGTCGTGCTAAGAGGAATTTCGAGAATCAAGGGGTACCTAATGCATCATAAGTGCAACCCCAAGTAGATCTCACTAATACCAAGTTCCGAAATCTATTAGGATGTTGACCAAGTTGTGATTAAAGAAGCTGGGAAACAAAGAGAAAATCGATAGGAAGTGGTTGATACTTCTAGGATCCGTGAATTCTTATGGAAGATTCCTCCATATTTCATTGGTTCAAGGGCCATTAAGGATCCAAAAAATTTGTGGAAGAGTGTGAGAAAATGTTTAAGGCGATGCATGTTGCTGATACTGAGCGAGTGGAACTAGTTGCATACCAACTGAAGGGTATTGCTAGAATCTGGTTTGACCAATGTAAGAAAGGTAGAGCTAAGGGTTCACCGATGGTGAGTTGGGTTGTGTTCGGGAGTGCATTCATGGGGCGTTTCTTTCCCACGAGCTAAGAAAGGCAAGGGTAAGAGAATCTCTCACCCTGAAGCAAGAATCTATGAGTGTGCATAAATATAACATTAACTTCACCCAATTGTTCCATTTTGCCCCAGAGATAGTTGCTGACATGACGATCAGAATGAGTCTGTTTGTTGTTGGGTTGTCTTTTCTGTCAAGTAAGGATGGTAACGCGACTATGCTAATAGGGTATATGGACATAGCAAGACTAATGATCCATGTGCATCAGGTTTAGAATGATAAGCTGAGGGATAGAGAAGTGTTCAAAAACAAGAAAGATAAGACAATAGGGAATAAGTCCGAGTAGGAGAAGAGTAATGCAAACTATTCATCATTCCAACATAAGCAAAATGGACCTGCTCCATATTTTCTACTGCACCTTCACCAAGCAATAATGTGAGTTAAATAATCAAAATTCACAAAAATTTACAGCTAAAACTGCATAGTCTCAAGGTAGTGTGGAACAAGGAGGAAATGAGACTTACGTATGTGCTAAGTGTGGTAGAATCCACTAAGGAGTGTGTCGTGATGGCTCCACTAGTTGGTTTAAGTGTGGTAAAAAGAGTCAATTCATGAAAGAGTTCCCTAAGAACTGTCAAGGCGGTGGAAATAGGGGAATAGAGCCCAATCTTTTTCACTCGCTCCACCAGATAGAGATGTACCTAGAGGAACTACTTTAGGGACAAACAAAGGGTCAAACCGTCTTTATTCTATCACTAGTCGCCAAGAGGAAGAGAATTCTCCAGATGTTTTCACTAGTATGATAAAAGTCTTTACTTTTGATGTTTATGATTTGCTTGATGTGAAGAGAGTCTAAGTTTTTCGACTCATTATATTGCCATGAATTTTGATTTTCTTCTTGATTAACTTCTTAAACCCTTCACTGTTTCTACACCCATTGCTGAGTCTATTTTAGCTAAGAGAGTTTGTTGTGGTTGTACCATTTATGTCAATCACAAGCACACCATAAATGACTTAATTGAGTTAGATATGGTAGGTTTTTATGTCATTCTAGGTATGGATCGTCTTCACGCCTGTTATGCCTCAGTCGATTGTAGAACTCGAGTAGTTAAGTTTCAGTTTCCAAATGTGCTCGTTATTGAATGAATTAGTAATTCAGTAGCGCCTATGGGTCATTTTATTTCTTACCTTAAGGCCAGAAAGTTAGTCTCCAAGGGGTGCATCTATCACTTAGTCCGAGTTAATGACTCTAGTGTTGAGACACCACCTATTCAGTCAAATCTTATAGTGAGTGAGTTTCCAAAAGTCTTTCTAGATGATATTCTCGAAGTCCCTCTTGTGAGAGAAATAGAACTTGGTATAGATATTCTTCTTGATACTCGTTCTGTGTCTATTCTGAGATAGAGAATGCCTCCCATAGAGTTGAAGGATTTAAAAGAGCAATCAAAAGATCTTGATTCGGTTAAGTGTCTCACCTTAGGGCATTCCTATCTTATTTGTTAGAAAGAAAGAGGACTCTTGATGTACCGTGGTTTCACTGTACTTCCAATGCTTTTTCCTTAAGTTTAGTGTGTGTCTAAGGCATCTTTGAAGTAGTTTTAATGCATATTCTCTGTGTTTGCAGGAAAATTATCCAGAACAAAAACGCTGAAGACTGTGCTAAAATTTGTAGAAGTGATGACCTATGGAACCATCGACGGTCCATTTACTCATTGACGGTCCGTAGGTGGCAACCGTCATTTAAAGATTTATGTTTCTAAGGAAAGATCGGGGAATTCTAACTAAGTGTTGGGATACGGAAGGATGAGGTTTCGTCGTCTCATCGACGGACCGTCCTGGCAAATTCTTGATGTTAACAGAATGTAGCCCCAACACCTGATTTTGAAAAGATTCTAAATATGGAGTAATGAAGGCCATCGACGGATTGCAGGTTCATTGACGGACCGTCGATTGGGTCCGTTGATGGTAACATAATGATGGAGAAGACAACAGCTAAAAAAGAGTTGAAGTATAGACCAATGGAGGCATCAACGATCCGTCATTCCCTCGATTGTCCGTCAGTGAGGTCATCGACTCGAGGTGCGTTTTGGAGAGAAGTTTTCCTTATTTAGGTTTCCCTTTATTTTTAGGAATCTTTTATTATAAATAGGACTAAAAACCTAGTTTTTGGGGTTAGACTCTTTGTTAATTTTTTGATTTGTATTGTTGGTTGTTGAACTTTGGGTTTTGGAAAGTACTTCACTTTTCCGGAATCGATTCTTACAATATTTTGATTAATTCAAGTGATTTTCTAGATTTTCTTCAAACTTGTTAAAGAAAGTACATGAATTCTTGTCTAATCAATATGAATAGTGTAATTGTGAAAATGGGTAACTAAATCCACAACTGGGGTTGTGGGAACCATGGGTAATTAACAAAGTAGAACTAGCTAAAATAACAATTCTAGAATAGTGTCTTGCATGTATTGATAATTCTTTCATTTAGATGTCTTTTTAACGGTGACCAACGTGCATTGTTGTTACTTGCCGGACCAAGGAGGTAGATAATAAGAAAAGAATTATCAACGTAGATTTAGTATACACTATCTAACAGGCTGATGTCAATTGATGCAAATTAATAAGTAATCCATACATCGATTATGATGCTTAATGTGAGGTAAAATGTAAGGTTTAGTAAAGTACACACTTCTTTAGGGAAGTATAGTTTGAGTATATCAAATTTTGGTGCCGCTGCCGGGGAAAGTGGCTTTTAGATTAACTTTAAGCTATCAAATTTTATTCAACAATTTCCTAGTTTTACTTTTTCTTTCTTTATTTTTGTCTCTCGCAGGTCTAGTTTTAGTGTATGCCAAGTACACAGAGTCGAGGATAACCAATACTTTCATTTGATCCAAAAATAAATCGCACACTTCGCCGGATGAATATTCAAAACAATCCTGCTTATATCGATGATGAGATCAACCCTCAACTTCCCTTGCTGATTGATGCTCATAATTGAATGATTGTTGATAACCCTAGTGAAGGTAATCCGAGGAGGTAACCTCCTGGCCCACGCCATCAAAAGTACTATAGGGGAAATGTTAACATCATTGACTCTGATGGGCCACTTGTCCTACCTCCTCTACCACATGGTCATACTTTCATGGTAACTAGTAGCTTGATGCAGATGCTCACCGCTAGAGGTTTGTTTTCGAGGCTACCATATGAGCATCCACATGCTCACATCGCCAAACTAAGGTCAGTGTGTAAGAGTTGTGTAGGGAGGTCAGACATAGATATGGATGTAATAGGATTAAGGGTGTTCACTCTCTCACTAATGGAATAGGCCGAATTTGGTTTACTGAGTTGCCTTACAATTCAATCTATACTTGAGAGAAATTAAGGGATGTGTTCCTAGCAAGGTATTGCACGGTTTCTAAAAAGCTAAACCATAAAGATAGGGTGAAAAACTTTATGGAATTACCAGGGGAGTCAGTAAGCAGTTCCTTGGATAGGTTCACCTCATTCTTGAGAAGTGTCCCAAACCACCGCATTAATGATGAGTCACTGAAAGAGTACTTTTATCGGGGCAAGATGATAACAGTAAAGTAGTGCTTGATACGATTGCGGGTGGGTCTTATGGGGATTGTACTTATGCAGAGATCGCTGAGAAGTTAGAGAAAATCTCCCGAAATAATAAAGCTTGGAGCAGTAGGAAGTCAGATAGTGGGAGAAACAGTTTTGCAGTGCAAACTTCACACAACCCAATGGCAGATGAGATTCGTTAAGAGATGGATAAAATGAGAACTGATCTTGGGTTGGTGTTAAAACATGTCACCAGGGGTACAGACGGTGAACTATTTGGATAAACCACCACCACCAGTTGATGAGTACTACTATGAAGAAGATTCTTATGCAGTGAATGAGCATACAGAGGTTTCTGGCTGAACGCCCAAGGCTCCAATCAAGAGAATTGGCACCAAGATCAAGGAAATCAAGGTTGGAACTATGGGAATTACAACCAAGAGAGTCACTATGTTCGAGATGACAACTACAACCGCGACATCGACTACCACCGGGGTAACTATGGTAACAGAAACGATCGGAGTAGGACCTATGTTCCACCTCAAAATTAGAAAGTTTCTCCTAGGGATGGTGGAGGTAGTATCGCGAGCATGCCAAATAGTTGAGAGGTGATTTAGCAAATATTGGGCAAAAGAAGGATGCACATGCAATGCCAATCAAGAATCTTGAGTTGCAAATGGAGCAATTGTCTTCTACTGTGAACCCACGCCAACCGGGTACTTTTCCTAGCAATACTGTCCAAGAATACAAAAAATGATGGACATTGTATGACAGTCACTACTCGAGGGGGTAAGCAGACCATGGATCCACCTATGCCGTCTGGCGTCGAAGATGAGAAGAGAGAAGATGTTGAGGTAGAGGATGTTAGTGGTGAGTTGGTATATAAATCAGGGAAAGAAGCTGAGACACCCCAAAAAGTAACCCCCATTCCTAGACCACCACCTCCATTTCCTCAAAGACTGGTGAAAGAGACCGAGGATGGTAAACATTGACGTTTTATTACTATGTTGAAACAACTTTCCATCAATGTCCCTTTGACATAAGCTCTTGAACAAATGCCCAGTAATGCCTAGTTCACGAAAGATATGGTCACTTAGAAGAGATCGGTTAGTTTTGAGGATGATGATCGGATGCAACACTAAAGTGCTATTGCTACAAGGTCGCTTGTGCAAGAGAAAGAAGATCTGGTACTTTCACTATTCCATGTACAATCGGGTTGTTACACTTTGTTAAAGCATTATGTGATCTTAGGGCAATCATAAATATCATGCCACTCTCTATTTACAAGAAGTTGGGTTTGGGTGACCCAAAGCCCACTGCGATGCGGATACTGATGGCTGATCGAACGGTGAAGAGGCTTAATGGGATACTCCATGATGTGCTAGTGAAAGTGGAGCCATTTATTTTTCTGGCCGATTCTGTGATTCTTGATTGTGAGGTGGACCTTGAGGTGGCTATTATTTTTGGGAGGCCGTTCATTGCTATTGGTCGTGCGTTAGTTGATATGGAGAAAGGATAAATGAAGTTTTGGTTAAATAATAAAAAAACAATTTTCAACATTTGTAGGTCCATGAGGCCGAATAGTGAGATCCAATCGGTATCTGCGATATCCTACAAGGCTGAGAGTTCGTCCGAGGTACAAATAGAAGATCGTCTTGGTGTTAGGGTACTAGAGGCAGTGATCATGAATTTTGAGAGTGACTTTATCAAAGAGTATGGGTCATTGGTTGCGGCACTTGATCGAGGTGATGTTCGGTTCAAACCAAAGAAATTGGATTTAGATATGAAGCATCGTGATTCTCCACCCGCGAAACCATCTATTGAGGAGGCTCCAAAATTGGAGCTTAAGTCTCTACCACCTCATCTGAGGTATGTATTCTTGGGGAAATGTGACACTTTGTCGGTAATTATTGCATCCGATTTGAATATGCAACAAATAGAGTGTGTGGTTGAAGTGTTGAAGAGGTTCAAGAGAGCTATTGGGTAGACAATTGCAGATATTATTGGGATCCCTCCTGGTTTTTTTCATATAAAATCCAACTCATTTTTGATCATAAGCCTAGTATTGAGCACTAGAGACGTTTAAATCCACCTATTCAAGAGGTAGTGAAAAAGGAAATTATTAAGTGGTTGGATGCCGGATTCATATATCCGTTCGCTTATAGTAGTTGGGTATGCCCTGTTCAGTGTGTGCCCAATAAAAGGAGAATGACTATGGTCCCTAACGAGAAAAATGAACTTGTTCCAATTGTCGATGACCGGATGGAGAGTGTGTATGGATTACCAGAAATTGAATGCATGGACTGAGAAGGACCATTTTCCTATGCCCTTCATGCATCATATATTGGATAGACTTGCAGGAAAGGGTTGGTATTGTTTTCTTGATGGTTATTAGGGTTACAACCAAATCTCTATTGCACCAGAAGATTAAAAGAAAACCACTTTTACTTGTCTTTATGGAACTTTCGCGTTCAAGAGGATGCCTTCGGGTTGTGTTAATGCACTGACTACTTTTTAGAGATGTATGATGTATATATTCTCCGATATGGTGGAGGACACCATTGAGGTATTTATGGATGATTTTTCTGATGTTGTTGACTTATTTGATCATTGTTTGAATCACTTGTCCGAAGGTCTCAAAGATGTGAAGATTGTAACCTTGTGCTAAATAGGGAAAAATGTCATTTTATAGTGAATGAGGGTATTGTATTGGGCCATCACATCTCAGAGAAGGGTATAGAGGTTGATCGAGCTAAAGTCGAGGTGATAAAGAGACTTCCTCCACCAATATATGTAAAAGGTGTGAGGAGTTTCCTTGGGCATGCGGGTTTCTACTGGAGGTTCATCAAGGATTTTTCAAAAATAGCACATCCTCTGTGCATGTTACTTGAGAAAGAGTATAAATTTTATTTTGATGAATCCCGTCTTAAGATATTTGGTGAGTTGAAGGAGAATTGGTGTCTGCGCCCATTAATATTTCCCCATATTGGAGCAAGCCAATTGAGGTGATGTGTGATTCTAGAGGGGTTGCGCTTGGTGTAGTTTTGGGTCATAGAAGGGATAAAATCTTTCACCCCATTTACTATGCTAGTAAAGCCCTTAATGAAGCCTAAAAGAACTACACTGTGATTTTACAAGAGCTCCTTGCAGTGGTCGTTGCTTTCGAGAAATTTTGCTCCTATTTGCTTGGCATAAGAGTTATAGTGCATACTGATCATTCTGCCTTGAGATATTTGATAGCAAAGAAGAATGTGAAATTGAGGTTAATTCATTGGGTATTACTGTTGCAAGAATTTGACTTTGAAGTTAAAGATAGAAAAGAGACCGAAAATCAAGTTGCCAAGTCCCGACTAGAGGATGAAGCTATGTAAGAATTGTGTGAAAAGGTTGAAATTGATGATTCTTACCTTAATGAGCATATATTGGTCGCTTAAGACTTGATTCCATGGTTCGCTGATTTTGCAAATTAATTGGCTAGTGATATCGTCCCATCGGACTTGTCCTTTCATCAAAGGAAAAAGTTCATGCATGATGTGAAAAATTTCTTTTGGGATGAACCATATTTATATAGGAGTTGTGCCGATGGGCTTATTCGGCGTTGTGTTCCGGAAGTCAAGATATTGAGTGTTTTGGAGGCATGCCACTCCTCGCATGTGGTGGGCATCATACTGGTATTCAGACAGCTCATAAAATCTTGCAATGTGACTACTATTGGCCAACCATCCACCAAGATTCTCATGAGTTTCCAAGGCATGTGATTGGTGCCACAGAGATGGAGGTTTTTTTAGACGGCAAGAACTCCCTTTAAATACCGTTCTTGTAATTAAGTTATTTGACGTGTGGTGTATTGACTTTATGGTCCCCTTTGTGAGTTCTCATGGGATGAAGTATATTCTTGTGGTAGTTGGTTATGTGCCAAAATGGGTGGAAGCCATAGCACTTGCAAATAATGAAGGGAAGAGTGCCACCTCGTTGTTGAAAAAGAATATATTTTCAAGATATGGAACCCCAAGGTCCATTATTAGTGATGGGGGATCTCAATTCTGCAACAAGTTGTTCAAAGGGTTGTTGGAGAAATATGTGGTTCACCATAATGTGGCCACGCCGTACCATCCTTAGACTAGTGGTCAAGTTGAGGTGTCAAACAGGGAAATCAAGCAGATTCTGGTGAAAATGGTAAACGCGAATAGAACAAATTGGTCAAGGAGACTTGATGATGCTTTTTCGGCCTACTGGATACAAGAAGCCCATAAGTATGTCTCCATACCAACTAGTATATAGGAAGGCTTGTCACTTGCCGGTTGAGTTACAGAATAAGGCCATGTGGGCAATGAAGAAACAAAAGATGGATTGGAATGAAGCAGTGGAACAAAGGTTGAATGGGTTAAATGAGCTTGATGAGTTTCGCTTGAAGGCGTATGAAAGTTTAGTCCTCTACAAAGAAAAGATGAAGAAGTACCATGATCAAAAGATTGAGAAGCGCGATTTTGTGGTTGGGGATTTTGTGCTTTTGTTCAACTCTAGGTTGCGCTTATTTCTGAGCAAACTCAAGTCCAAATGGACTGGTCCATTCTTGATTACCCAAGTTTTCCCTCATGGAACGGTTGGGTTGGAGAATAAGGAGAGTGTAAGGTTCATGGTGAACGGTTAATGAATCAAAATCTACCTTGGGCATGCTGAAAAGGCTAATGAAGTAATCGAGGTATACCATCTTGATGAAGTCTGAGTAATCAAGAGTTTTGTGTCGTGCCGCGACGTTAATTCAAGCGCTAATTGGGAGGCAACCCAATATGTATCCTCTAGCCAACAATAATTTTTTTGTGATTTTATAGGAGTAGTTGTATTATTTTTATTTTTCTCACTTAATATCACGTATGAATTTTCTTTTATTTTTTTTAGAAGTGTTGTCTAGAGAGTAAACTAGGGTCCATGTCTAAAAAGTGTCCAGAAAAATAAAAAAGATTAGCTTATTGGGTGTTCAATGTGCACTGACCAAATCCCCAGAAATCTACAGAAAATTAGTCTGGGGCACTGATCGACGGACCAAGCTACTCTAGGTTGGGGGGTAGGCCCTGGGGGAGAAGTTATAGACACCTTTCCATACTTTGTATTTGGAGTACTTCATTTAATTTCTTCTGCAGTATTGGGCTTTGGAGGCAATTATCATGCACTTCTGTTGAGCAAAGCTGTTAATAATAATAAGTATTCACTCCCTAGAATAGATGATATTTTTGATCAAATTCGGGGTGCCAATTGTTTCTCTAAGATAGACCTTATATTAGGCTATCAGTTAAGAGTAAGGGAGAGAGATATTCCTAAGGTAACTTTCACGACGTTTTATGGTCATTATGAATTCCTAGTAATGTCTTTTGGGTTAATCAATGCTCTTGGAGCGTTCATACACCTTATGAACAGAGTATTCAAACCTTATTTGGATATATTTGTTATCGTATTCATTGATGACATTTTATTCTATTAGAGGAATGAGAAAGGTCATGCAAGTCATCTCAGAATGGTTCTCCAAACTCTAAAGGATTAGGAGTTATATGCTTAATTCTCTAACTATGAATTTTGTCTTTAGTTTGTGGCGATTTCTTAGGCCATATTGTTTCCAGAGATGAAATTCGAGCTGACACTCAAAAGATAGAGGCAGTTGATGAGTCCGTATTTTGGACTCATTTAAGGGTTCATTTTAATATATGTAGTATCCTCTAATACATATTTTGTGTTATTACAACTAAAATAATGAAGAAAAAAAGGCCTGAGGATCTCTTAAGACATTGGGTAAGTCACCAAACAGCCTTTAGTGTCGCCTAATGTTACAGTAGCGAGTCCCCAAATGATTCCGAGATGCAGTGCTATATCGCCTAAAGTTACAAAACCTCAAGATGCTCAACGAAAAAGCACAAGGGCGATGAAATTGACAAAAGAGCGGATCACTGTCCACTTAGTGATCCCGACTAACTGCACCGAAAGGTCCTATGCAACACATTTTTTTACAACTATGAATATTTTTTAAATCCTTAGTTTAATATATATTAGAAATTCGGAATAGAATCTTTTGTTGAATTATTCATTTTTACAAGTTTGAGAGCGAGAATTGAGTTTAGAGACAATATTTCCTTAGCTTTGAAGATTTGTAGATTTCTATATCTAAGAAATTGGAAGTGGGTGTTAAAGATTCTTCATCTTAGACCTCTGTAAATATAATATTAATTTTATCCACTTTATGGAAACACAATTCAATAACGATTTCTACCTTTTTACGATGTCTATCTAAAGCCCCAATTCTAGGGGTGTTATTATGTGATTATGGGTTGATTTAGCTGCTGGGTATTGCTATTTGATAGTCTAGATATTGTTTTAAAGTGATTTCATTCAGTAATTATGGATTAATATAAAGAGTTATAGTTGAAAATGAAACTCTACCTTCGTGTTTTGGCTTGCTCGAGAGAGAGGTTTTAAAAACATGATTATTGAATTGATGGTCTGTGGGTATTAGGTTGAAATAGGTTATCCTCAATAGAGTGAATCCTGAAACCTTTTCAACACTTACAGCTCGCGAGAGTGAATGGACTAAAGTGAAGGATGTTCTTAATTGCGGCTTATTGGTGTTCGACAGAAACCAATTTGATTCGGGGTAAATTGTTTGAGAGAAATTTTATCCCCACTGAAGTCTAGCTTATTCATTGATTTACAACAACTTTACTATCAATTGCAATTACCTAGTTGTCTACCTTAGCCCATAATCCTATTACATCACAAGGATCCCGTCCCTATATTTGTTACTTTCGACTTATTTGATGTTGTAATTAATACTTACAATAAAAAACTCCTTGTTATTTGGCACTTGTGTCACCCTAAATTTGAACTATGTCTTTATTCGTAAATATTTTTAGCTATGAATGACTTGAACACATTCGTACTTGGCTATTGTTTCTCAAAACCACTCCCCGTGGGAATGAACCCAACCCTTGGTTGGGTTATATTACTACTCACGATCGTTGACGCTTGAACCAAAAGTAGTGAATTGATACATGAATATCAAAATGGCGCCGTTGTCGGGTAGTGGTGTCTCTTGAGAAATTTTAGTTAAGTTGATTCATTTTCCATTTAGTTATAGTGATACTTAATTTTTAGTTTTGTTTTGTTGTGTTGCTGCTTTTTAAATAAATGAGGTTAATAGATGGATTTTTCTTCGTTAGAACTAATGATGTTTTGGGATAATATTCTAACCTTCAGGAAATTCGAAGGTGAACAAACTTCATGAGTCTTAGTTGAGGTTTAAAGAACTTATGGTTCAACTCTTAACTCATGAAATTCCTGTTTTAGTCATTCTGGAATGTTTTTATAGAAGTCTTAGCCCTAAAATATAATAATGGCTAACCAACTCTCTTCGGGCTGCTTGATGCGATACTCTTATGAGACCACAACCCAACTCCTTGATTTAGTGGCCAAAACTAACGAGGAGATTGTAAAATCTCTCAATTTGAAATAACTAGGAGAGAATATAAGAATTGAAAATAGTGATTTCAGGAAAAAATAGAAATCAGGAAATTTGGTGTAAGTTAGGAAAGTTGAGTTTTGATCAACTTCGAATAGACATAAATCCTAGATGATGATTATTTAGGTGTATTATCAGATATGGTTGTTAATCTTTTGGGGTAAACTTTTCAACGCCACAGAGTTTGCACAATTCTGAGTTCGTATGAGTGAGTTATGCCCTTTTGGAAGTTAGGCTGTTGCAATAAGGAAAGTCAATCCGGATTTTAAAAGGGTACTTTGGTTTTTTCATTACCTAATTCTTTTATTTCTTTGTGTAATTAATTGGGGTCTAAACTGATCTTAGTTAGTTTACGCTTTTATAAAAACAAGCTAGCATTTTGAGAGAAGAGAAAAGAAGAGGAGAAAGGAGAAGAACGTTCTAGATTCATCAAGGTCGTCACGTTTAGCTTATGGATTTTGTCGGTGGTTATAAATTTAATTTATGCGATACCAGATAGCGTTGAGTTATTTCACACACGTGGAAATCATGATTCAATTTAGTGAAAATATGTTTGTTTTGAAAGTAAATCCATTGAGTTCTTGATTATATTCATTTGAATTCCTGTGGGTTGTGTTGATGAAATTTCTTGAGGTTTGGTTCATGTTTACATGTGTAAATTCTAGTTAAATCTATCATATATTTAGGGTATAAGTGATTCTAAGTGTTTGCGCGAAGAATCATTGATGTTTAGAGGGTTTAGAGATGAAAATTGAAGGAGAAAAATTGGGGATTTTCTTGGCAAGGGCTTGGTGCATCTCGCTAGAAAATTTCCTCCGAACTTTTGCCTCTGGCATGTCGCTCCATAAAGAGCGCCTCAAAAAGTTCTTTGAACTCTAAGGTTTGGCGCCTCACACCTCTCATAGCTCTAGGGACACCACTTCTCCATATTCATTCCCACCTTTCGTACTTGTTCCTTAGCAATGTACCTATATTTTCTAGTTGATTCCAACAGTCTAAGGTACATCTAAACATCACAAAATATTCCATAAACATGAGATCATGAACCTTGAATCCATGATCCAATTCAAGGAAAGTTAAAATCAAAGTGAAGAGAAGTTAAGATTCAAGTTTAGAAGTTAAGAAGCAAGTCAAAGCAATGCTTATAAAGTTTTCAAAAGTCATTTACCAAACGTTGTTCTATGACTTAAAGTTCAAGTTTAATAAAGAGTAAAGATTGAAGTATTTTCTTCAAAGAAGTATATGGGGACTATGTATTCCCATCTAAAAATGGTTTCACATTTGACAAAGAGAGGGAGCATTGACTCGAAGAGAGCTTTTAAGTTATGTTTTGAGTAATTATCTCAAACCAAAGAAAAAAGTTGTCTAAAAACGTATGAGCTAAGTATATTTTTGGGAGTAGTATTAAGAACCCATATGGGGATGCGAGTTCATATTAACTCAAGTCTCCATGAATCGTGTAACCATCACGCGTATTAAAAGATTATACTTTTAAGATGATCACTTAAGTTAAGCTAGTGAATCCACTAAGTTAAGCAATCTATATGACGACAAAGCATAGGAAAGTTCTGGCAGCGTGGGCAAGACACTGTATCACCACTTAGGCTTATAGTGGTGGTTTTCGGTTAGAGAATCTCCCACAGAAACTATGTTACTTTATTATATGAGTAAATTTTAGTTTTTTGTTGTATTTAATTTAAGTTGATTTTTACTGTTTCATAAAACATTTCATAAGTTGCATGTGTTACGTTGCTTTATTTTGAGTTAAGTTATTCATGAGGGGAAATGAGACAAGGTAAGTGTTTCTTTCAGAATCCTTTTCAAGCCTATGTTGTTTATCATTCCAACTGGCATACTTGTACATTAAATGTTTTGATGCTAGTTGGGCTGAATCGTATTATCATGCAAACCAGAAATGGTTTTCAATCACCCCCACTCAGGGTGGAGGCTTAAGGCGTGACAAACATGGTATTAGAGCACAGAATTAAGTAGTCCTGGGAGTCTATGAAGCCGTGTTTATGGAGTCCTAGTTATTAGTGTGAAGCGCGCCACATCTATAATTAGGAGGCTGCAACACTTAGGAGATTATCTCACTTCTTTCACACTTTTTTCTTGTGTTAGAGTTTGATCTCTTAAAAGTTCCCCTCTAATTCGTCCTTGAGCGTGTTTTTAGATAATCATGCCTCCACAAATAACATTTATATGGTCTTCCAACTAGGAGAAATGTTGAATATGAAGGGGGTACCTAATGCACCTGAAGTGCAATCTCAAGGCGAAGTCACCAATGCTGAGTTTTGTGAGGCTATTCGGATGTTGATCCAAGATGTGACTAACTAGGTTGGGGAACAAAAAGGAGCTCGACAAGAAGAGGATGACACTTCAAGTATTCATGAGTTATTGAGGATGAATCCTCTAAGTTTCATTGGTTCACTCACTACTAAGGATCCAGAAACTTCATTGAGGAACTGAAGAAGGTATTTGATGTGATGCATATTGCTGATACTGAAGAGTTGAGCTAGCTGCATGTCAACTGAAGAATGTTTCTAGTACATAGTTTGATCATTGGAAAAAGGGTAGAGCTGAGGATGCACCACCTGCGAGGTGGGCCTATTTTATGGAAGCTTTATTGGGGCGTTTCTTACCCTAAGAATTGAGAAAATCTAAGGTACGGGAATTTCTTCCACTTAAGTCTAAGTGTGCATATGTATGGATTGAAATTCACCCAATTATCTCATTATTTTCAAAAAATGGTTAAGGACATGTGGAGTAGAATGAGCTTGTTTGTTGTTGGGTTATCCCGTTTATCAAGCAAAGAGGGCAGGGAAACGATGCTGATAGGTGACAGGAACTTATTAAGGTTGATGGTTTATGTGTAGTAGGTTGAGGACGAGAAGTTGAGGGACAGGGAAGGGTTCAAAAGTAAAAAAGAAGAAAAAGAATGAGTTTGGGTAGAAAAAATGTAATGTTAACCATTCTTTCTTTCAGCTAAAACAAAAGGGAACTGCTACATCATCTACTAGTTCATTTGCACCCCGAAATAAGGGTGAGCACAATGGCTAGAATTCGCAAAATTTCAGAGGTAGACTTGCACAATCTCAAGGTAGTGTGGCACAAGGAGGTCGTTGAGCTCATGCATATGCTAGGTGTGGTAGAACCCATCCAAGTAAGTGTCGTGATGGCCGGAAAGGTTGTTTCAAGTGTGGGAAAGAGGTTCAGTTCATGAAAGTGTGTCCTAAGAACAAGCAAGTTAGTAGAAATCCAGGCAATAGGGACCAATCTTCATCAGTTGCTCCACTATCTAGGGATGCACCGAGAGGGACTACTTGCGGTACTGGCAGAGGAGCAAACCACCTTTATGCAATCACTAGTTGTCAAGAGCAAGAGAACTCTCTAGATGTTGTTAGTGGTATGATCAAAGTCTTTACTTTTGATGTTTATGCTTTGCTAGACCCAAAAAAAAGATTATCTTTTGTAACCACTTATGTTGCAAATTAGTTTGATGTTATTCCTAAGAAACTATGTGAGCCTTTTTGTGTTTCTAAACCTGTTGGGGAGTCTATTCTAGTTGAGCAAGTATATGGTGATTGTGTTATATCCAGCAATCACAAAGACACCATGATGGTTTAATTGAGTTAGACATGGTAGATTTTGATTATCATTTTGTGTATGGACTGGCTTCATGTCTATTATACGTCAATAGATTGTAGGACTCGAGTTGTCAAGTTTCAGTTTCTAACTGAGCTAGTCTTAGAATGGATGAGTAGTTCAGCAGTGCTTAAGGGTCATTTTATCTCACACCTTAAGGAAAGAAAGTTAGTTTCAAGGGGTGTGTCTATCACTTAGTCCGAGTTAATGACTCAAGTATTGAGATACCTCGCATTCAGTTAGTTCCATAGCAAAAAAGTTTCTAGTAGTTTTTCCTCTACCCGGAGTCCCGCATGAAAGAGTGATAGACTTACACATAGATGTCTTCTAGATATTCCTCCCATATATTTTCCTCCATATTAAATGGAACCATTAGAATTAAAAGAGCTTAAAAAGTTGTTAAAAGATCTCCTAGATAAAGGTTTCATTCGACCAAGTGTCTCAACTTGGGGCGTTCTGGTTTTATTTACGAGGAAGAAAGATGGTTCTCTTAGGATGTGTATAGATTACCGTCAGTTGAATAAGGTTACCATCAAGAACTAAGATTGACCTCATATCCGGGTGCTTCTTGATCAGCTTCAGGGTGCTTCTTGTTTTTCCAAGATTGACCTCATATCGGCTGCCATTATTTGAAAGTAAGGGAATGTGATATTTCTAAGACAACATTTAGGACTTGTTATGGTCACTATGAGTTCCTAGTCATGTCATTGGTTTGACCAATACACCTACAAAATTCATGGACTTTATGGACATAGTATTCAAACCTTATTCAAATATTTTTGTTGTTGTCATCATTGATGACATACTAGTTTATTCAAGAAATGAAAATATCATACTAGTATTCTCAAAAAAGTTCTTTAGAGTTTGAAAGATAAGAAGTTATATGCTAAGTTCTTTGAAATGTGAGTTTTGGCTTAAGTCTATGACGTTCTTGGACCACATAGTTTTTAGAGTTGGCATAGACGCATATCTCCAACGGATATTGGTGTTTCTTGGGATTGGCTGTCTACTAAAGAAGATTCACCAAGGGGTTTTCATCCATTTTATCTCCTTTGACCAAGTTGACTAAGAAAATAGTGAAGTTTCAATGGTCTAAAGCTTGTGAGAAAAGCTTTCAAGAATTAAAAAAGAGGTTGACTACTACTCCAGTTTTGACCTTACCACAAGGTATTTAAGGTTTTGTAGTGCATTGTGATGCATCTAGAGTTTGTTTAGATTCTATTTTAATGTAGAATGATAAACTTATAGCGTATGCCTCCAGACAATTGAAAATTCATAAGAAGAACTACCCAACCCATCACTTAGAGTTGGTTGCTGTAGTATTCTCTTTGAAGATATGGCGTCATTATTTGTATGGCGTTCATGTGATGTGTTCACTAATCACAAGGGTCTTCAATAGGTGTTCACTTAGAAATAAATTAATCTCATGCAGAGGAGGTGGTTAGAATAACTCAAGAATTATGACATGAGTATTCTTTACCACCAAGGTAGGCTAACGTTGTTGCTGATGGTTTGAGCAGGTTGTCTATGGGTAGTATGCCCATGTTGAGGAATAAAAGAGAGATTTAGCAAAAAATGTTCATAGACTTGCACACTTAGGATCATGGGTTTGATCTAGGGTTCATAGAATCGTTAGTATTCTGGGTAATTAGCAATTGATTGTTGATTGACATGTTATTTTGATTATTTGTATACCAAGAACAAGTATAATTTATCCAAAAAGAGAAGGGCCATGTTTCTTAGGGCATCAAGCTTGTTTCAAGGTAGGTGATGGTTGTGATTTTATGATTTGTATAGTATATGCATGTTCTTGCTACATTATGATACTTGTATGTATACGAATGTCGCAATATTGATCACATTTTTTTAATAGAGAGATGAATATATAAACCCATGAAATCATTATGTAAATACATGATCTTGATGATGTACTTGTGATAGTTATTGTGGTGTTTCATTAGGTATTTGATTGTCACGTTCTGGCAATCTAACTAGGATCCGGTACCACGCAGGTGCACTATAAGTTTGAGTTTGGGTTCCGTGAGAAGACAAATAATGTGTTATGCATGTAAAATGTATTGTCGAATTGTCAAGATGATAATTTTTTTATGTTGATTTATATGCATGTGATTATATTATTGTTCCAATTATTATATATTGCACTGGTGGGATAGGCGCGTGATTCTACCAATACACGGTGGTTGTATACTGATTATGCACTTGCTCTTATTTTTGTTGAGTATATGGTATCTTCAAGCGGATGTTGACAGACCTCGCTTAGGATATTAGAGATTATCGGATCAGCTTCTAGGGTGAGCAAATTCTTCTAGGATTTTATGGAGTTCTTTTCATCCATGTTCACCAATTTCGGACTTGGACCTATATGTTTAGTTAGTTGACTAGCTCATTAGTAATTCCGTGTTTGGACTTGGTTATTCATTAGTAGTTTTGATACATTGACTTTCAAATTCTAGGTTTAACTTCCACAATATTTTAGTTATTAGATATTTTGTTTAGTGAACTTTGTTTAAGTCATTTAACTTGCTTCCATAACTTAAATGTGTTAGTTTTAGAATAATTGCTTTAGTTGGATAGTAATTGTTGTTCTCCCACCGATTTGTCAGTCTAGGTGCTAATCATGATGGACTGGAGTCGTGACAAAGTTAGTATCAGAGCCTAGGTTCGTTGATCTTGATGTATCAAAATGAGTTTGACAGAGTCTCGTGGAATGGTACGGGGGCGCCTTTATTTATTCAAGAGGCTATATGACTTTAGGAAATTTCTATTTTTTTTTTGTCTCTTTTATGCTATGACTTGATTTCAATTGGTATATGTCAATTCAAATTGGTATCTGACTTCTTTCACTCTTGTGTATGTAGATGATTAATACTAAGTATAGTGGCGTTAGACTTGTAGCTCCTATCAATTCTCTAACCGAGGAACCCGAAGCGAGAGGTCACGTTTAAGGCATAGGAAAAGGAAGATCTAGGGGTAGAGGCCATGGGAGTATGGAGCTTGCTGTAATTAGGTGTCGTTTGACAATCTTCCTGTTAATGATAACCCTCCGGAACATAATGAAGAGATAAAAGAGGAAATGGAGATTGATGAGGTGGAATAAGAGGAAGGAGTGGAGGATGAAGAGACCGGGATCCCTCCCATCGATCCGCGATTAGCTCAACAAATCATGTCATTCTTGAAATGGTTGGCTGGTCCGGGAATGCTTCCACTCACTCAAGCCCCTACTAACCCTCTGATAGCTAGAAATTCACCCTAGACGAGTGAAGTGGGAGGCAACAACACCTTTTTTCGTCCTTTATTGTGTTCGGTGATGTTTGGTAATGAGCATAATATGTTGACCAAGTTACTTAAACTCAAGCCTCTAGTATTTCTTTGTTCTTAGACTAAAGATGCTTATGAGTTCATCTTGGTTTGTTATGAGAGGCTGCATGAGTTGGGTATTGTTAACCAATATGGGGTGGAATCCGTTTCCATTCAACTTCAAGGTGAGGACAAGCAATGGTTGAGAGCTTACATGGATGTAGATCTTTTACTTTACCTCCAATTATTTTGATCCAATTACATGCCTTGTTTTTGGAAAAGTATGCACCTAAGACCTTGATAGATCGCAAGAAGGATGTTTATGGCATTGGAGCAAGGTGGTAGGTCTCTGGCTTCTTATGAGGCCAAGTTTCACACTTTATCCAGATATGCTACACAGTTGGTTACTACTGAAAAGGCTAGAATCCAGTTATTTGTTTGAAGTTTGAATTATGAGTTGCAAGTTTTATCTGTCCACATGACTTCTACAGGAAAGATCTTTAATGAGGTTACAAATATGTTAAGAAAGTGGAGGAGGTGAGGCGAGATGTTCAAGAAAAGACATTTGCTAAGAGGGCTAATAATTCTGGAAAGTTTAGGGCTCTCATGCTAGAGGATCTGGTCGAATGATACTCACAGCCAAGCAAATTTAGTTCGCCATGCCCGCATCTAAAGGTAAATATTTAAGGACTACTTTCAGTATAGTCAGAGTGTGGTTCTTACGATGGGAAGCAGACCATACGACGATCACACTTGTTTTAATTGTGGGGAACTTGGACACATGAGGAGAGATTGTTCATAGCCGCGCACGTTTGAGTTCGAACATCAGCCTTATCAAGCAATAGTACCCGTGGGAAATGGCAATACAGGTAAAGGAAGTTCATAAGGTGGGTGAGGAGGTAACAAGCGACACAGTGGAGGTAGAGGAATGGGTAACAGAGGTAATGGTAATGTGCAACCAGGCAATGAGGTAGCTAGTGTCGATGATAAGGCTCATTTAGGGATGTTAAGATTAAGGCACCATCCATTGGTTCTAATTCTGTGGTAACCAGGTTTAGTGACGTATTTCCAGTTGTCTTGCCTGGCATGCCTTTAGATAGAGACATAGATTTTTGTATTGACTTAGAGCCTAACATTCGTCCCATTTCAATGCCTCCGTATAGCATGACTTTGATAGAGTTGAGAGAGATTAAGGCTCAAATACAAAAGATCATTGATAAAGGATTTATCCGTCCTAGTGCTTCCCCATGGATTGCTCTGGTTTTGTTTGTTAAGAAGAAGGATGGTAGAATAAGGATATGCATAGACTACCGATAATTGAATAGAGTCACTATTAGGAATAGGTACCCCTGAATAGAAAAGATGATCTATTCAACAAATTGCAATGTGAAGCGATCTTATCTAAGAATGATGTAAGCATCGAGTATAACTAATTAAAAATTAGGCTGGAAGATGTACCCAAGACGACATTTAGGACTCGTTATGGGCATTATGAATTTTCGGTGATGTCTTTTGTGTTGACTAATATGCCTGCAACCTTTATGATGTTGATGATTGGGGTGTTCAATCCATTTCTTGATTCCTTTGTGATAGTCTTGATTGATGATATTTTGGTGTGTTTGAGAAGTTAAGAATAGCGTTCCAACCATCTTCATACTGTTTTGGGTGTTATTGGGAAGCAAAAGTTATATGCAAAATATTACAAGTGTCAATTTTGGTTGAAATCGGTATAGTTTTTGGGACATGTAGTTTCAAAAGAAGGGGTAAGGGTAGACCCCAAAAAAGATTGCAGGAGTTAATAATTAAGTAATACCTGGTACGGTTACATAAATTATGAGTTTTGTGGGACTCTCTAGTTATTATCGCCATTTTGTTAACAATTTTTCTTCAATTTCTACCCACTTAACAAATTTTACAAAAAAAAAGAAATCGTTTGAATGGACTGAGAAATGTTAGGAGAGATTCCAAAAGATCAAGACTCTTTCGATTACCGCGCTCGTCTCATCCTATCATTACCGGTTGAGGGCAAAGACTTCATTTGTTATTGTGATACTTCACATTCTGGTATTGGTTTTGTGTTGATAAAGGATAAGAATGTCATAGCTTATGCCTCACGTCAACTTAAGGTTCATCACAACTTGGAGTTAGCGGTAGTGGTCTTTGCTCTTGCGACATTACCTTTATGCTGTTAAGTGTGAGGTATTTACTGATAATCTTAATTAATAATATGTATTCACTAAGAAAGATTTGAGTCTGAGACAATGGAGATGGATGGATTTACTCAAGGATTATGATGTGACCATGCAATATAGTCCGAGCAAGGCTAATGTAGTGGCAGATGCCTTGAGTAGAAAGAAGGAAAGTATGGGTAGTTTAACTTCCTTGAGTGTAGCCAAGCGACCTTTGGGCAAGAAAATTCAGGCCTTAGAATCTAATTTCATGCAATTGGGCATCTTTAAAAGAGGTGGGTTGTTTGCTAGTATTGAAGCTATGTCCATGTTCGTGGAGGAAATCAAGGCCAAACAGTTCGAAGAAGTGAATCTATAGGAACTTAGTACAATGATTGCAATTGTTAAATCCCAAGAAACCACACTTGATTCGTATGGGGTACTCAATCATAAGGGTAGGATTTGTGTTCCTCGAGTAGATGACTTTATTTAGAAATTGTTGACGGAATTGCATGGTTCACAGTTTCCATTCATCTAGGTGTGACTAAGATGTACAAATATCTGAAGCAAATTTATTGGTAGTCAGGAATGAAGAAAGACATCGCAGAGTTTTTGGCGAAGTGCCCGAATTGTCAAAAAGTGAAGTATGAGCAGCAAAGGCCTACATATTTACACCAAAGAATGCCAATTCCGGAATGGAAGTGGGAAAGAATAGCCACGGATATTTTGGTTGGTCTCCCTAAGACCTTGTGGATGTTTGATTCTATTTGGGTTGTGGTTTTATAGATTGACTAAGTCAGCCCATTTTATCCTAGTAAAGGTAGTCAAAGTGGAACAACTATCTAAAATCTATTTAAAGGAGATAGTAAGGTTGCATGGGGTGCCCCTTTCTTTAATCTCAGATCGTATTACCTTTTTCACCTCCATGTTTTGGAGGAAGTTGCATGATGAATTGGGTACGCAACTCACTTTAAGTACAAGCTTTCATCCCTAGACGGATGGACAATCAGAAAGGACTATTCAAGAGTTGGAAGACATGTTGAGATATTGTGTTATTGTCTACAGAGGGCATTGACATAAGTTTTTACCATTATGTGAGTTCTCTTAGAGTAATATTATCACTAAAGCATTGACATAGCACCCTTTGAGGCATTATATTAGAGGTTATGTAGCCACCCATAGCTTGGTTTTGAGGATGGAGATGTAAAACCTTAAATGTCTACTTAGTGAAGGATGCTCAAGATAAGATTAGAGGCATTCAAGCTAACCTCCTAGACGCTCAAAGTAGACAAAAGAAGTATGCGATCATAAGGTGAGGGACATATGGCTCCATGTTGGCGAGAATGTTCTTCTTAAAGTATCACCCAAGAAAGGGTTGATGAGATTCGATAAGAAGGGTAAGTTAAGTCCGCGATATATTAAACCCTTTGATATTCTTGAATGCGTATGAATGCTGGCATATAGATTGGCGCCACCCCCTAATTTTTCTGGAGTACATCCCGTATTTCATTTGTCTATGTTGAAGAGGTATCAAAATGGCGGTGACTATACCATTAAGTGGGATTCAATCGTTCTAAATAAAGACCTCAAATATGAAGAGGAACGATTGTTAGTATTGATCGTTATGTTCGTATGTTGAGGACCAAAGAAATTAAGCCCGTGGATAAATAATGGAAGCATCATTTAGTTGAGGAAGCATCATACGCAATGTCTAGTTATTCAGGTACTGCTATTCCCTTTTCTTAGCTTAATTTTCCTAAGTTTCATCACTCGGAGATGAGATATGAGTAAACTGGTATCTATTGTAATGACCGGGTTTCATCATTATAGAAATGCCAAAGAGGGAATAATTGAGGCCACAAAAACTTTTTCGTAGCACTAGGATTTTTCCAACCTTGTCCATAATTAGAGGAATTCAGAGTCATAGAGGTAGAAAATCTGGTATCAATATGATGGAGTAGATATGAATTTGATTGCATAATCAGTTAGATACCTCATTAAGGAATATATATGACTTTACGAAATTGAATTTGGATAAATAGATCTCCGGGAATCGATCTTAGCATTAAGAGTATTTTCTGAGCGTAATACGTTAAGAGACTGTTGTAAAAAGGGAGGAATTGAATTTCTCTAAAAAGGTAATGCCTCCCTTTTTGCCGCTATATTGGAATTTTTGTCACAAAAGCAATGCCGCTACAATGTGATGGACCCATCCCGCTGTAGCGGACGAGACAGGAATTGAATTATAGGATTTTTGAGATTTTTCAAGACGGAGCTCAATAGTTCAAAAGGTGCCATTGCAACAGGATTTGTGTCGCTACAACGACACCACTACAACAGGATTTGTGCCACTATAGCGACACCACTACAGCAGAATGGGTGCCGCTATAGTAAAACAGACACGAAATAAATCATAAATAAAACCCCTTTAACGACCTTATTTGGCACTTTTTGACTTTTAGAGCTAAAGATTGACCCATGGGCTATTCTAACTAATTTTTCACCATTCTTGAAGCTAAAGGTGAATTCACTTTTCGATCTATAGAATGTCGTGGAATGGGTCAATATTGATGGGGACGGGTTTCTTGATAGATTCTATGATGTGATTAACCCTAAATTGACTAGTTGGGATCATAGATTTCATCTAGGATTCATAGAATTGTTAGTATTCTGGGTAATTAGCGATTGTTTATGTGATGTATGCATGTTTTTGATTCATTATAAAACTTGTATGTATATGAATGTAGTAATATTGATCACGTTTTTGTAACTGAGATAGATGAACAATAAAGCCATGAAATCATGATATAAATGTATGATCGTGATGATGTACTTGTGATTATGATTGTGGTGTGTGATTGGGGATCAGATTGCCACATTCCGACAAGCTAACTTTGATCAGATTGTCACATTCCGACAGAAATATTGGATTGGATTGCCACATTTTTGCACAACTATAAAATCAGATTGCCTCATTCCGTCAAGTTAATTGGGATTGGTAGTACAACGGTGCACTAAAAATTTGAATTTGGCTCCATGAGAGGACCAATGATGTGTTAAGCATGTAAAATATGTTGTCGAATTGTCATGTTGATATTGTTGTTTATGTTGATATATATGTTTTTGATTATATTATTGTTGGAGTTTTTATAGATTGCACTACTGGAATAGCAGTGTGATCCTACCAGTACACGGGATTGTGTACTAATTATGCACTCGCTCTTATTTTTTTTGAGTACAGGGCATCTTCAAGCGCCTATTAATAGACCTCACTTAAGAGATTATAGATTATTGCATCTACATCATGGGTGAGCTGCTTCTTTCAGGCTTCCATGGAGTTTTCTTTCATTCATGTCCACCAATTTCGGACTTGGACCTATATGATTATTCAGTTGACTAGCTCATTAGTAATTCCTTGTTTTATATTAGTTACTAGTTTTTTTACATTGACTTTCAAATTCTCAGTTTAACTTCGGCATTATTTAAGTTGTTAGATCTTTTGTTTAGTAATGAACATTGTTTTAGTCATTTAACTTACTTACATTACTTAAATGTCTTAGTTTTAGAATAATTGCTTTAGTTGGATAGTAGTAGTGCTTCTCCCACTGTTTTGTAAGTGTGAGTGTGAATCACGACAAGCTGGGGTCTTGAAACATGATCATTCTAAAAATCAATAAAATCTTTTCAGACAAGGTTTTTCTAATGTTCCCTAGAAAAAGGGAACTACTTCCAAATAAATCTGCTAATTCCGAAGCCCAGCGGAAGCGACTTCCTCCAGCGCCCTCACCTGATCCTGAGCCAGAGGCCCCTAAGGAGCCATCATGTTTGAGGATTCAGAAATGCAGAATTGAAGAAACCATACAATCGCCAGAGCCAGCGCTCCGGAGCAGCCCAATCCTCTGAGAAAAAAGGAAAGAGCCTTACCAGTATTGTCTACTCGAATTAGATTCGAATGAGATGTAAAACAAGGCATGTTTGCATTTATTTGCTTTCAGATACTCTATACGAGACAGGGTATATATTACTATCAATTAATTTTCAATCGTTGTTATTTGTACCCTGTCGAAGTAAGGAACCATGGCATATATGTTTGGAATAGATTTCATTTTGAGAGAGTTGAAAAAGCACTATCTCGTTGAAAGGTTCTATACATCTGCCCTTTCACAACGCATTTCTTTAGACAAAGACTCCATTTTTTCCTCTTTTGGGATGATAAATCTTTCTTAGAAACCTTGTTACGACTTCACTCCAGTCACTAGACCTGCCTTCGGCATCCCCCTCCTTGCGATTAAGGTAACGACTTCGGGCCAGCTCCCATAGTGTGACGGGCGGTGTGTACAAGGCCCGGGAACGAATTCACCGCCGTATGGCTGACCGGTGCTTCCCCCCAAAAAAGAGAAACTTGTAGGAAATCGCCGGTTAGGATTCGGGTGATATCCAATGTAGATCCAAATTTCAATTCACTCGTGGGATCCGGGCGGTCCGGGGGGGACCACCACGACTCCTCTCTTCTCGAGAATCCATACATCCCTTATCGCAAAATGACCCCATAACTTCAGGAGAAGGGGTGCTATACTATCTTTTGATTAGGAAAGCGGCACATACCAGGGGGTAGCGATTGTTCATTAAAAACACAGGACTCTGCCGCTACAATCCGATTATTGTATACAAATACAACTTTTGTCGAACAGGGGAATTGTGGTAATTAAGATAGGATAAGATAGGGTCGTCAAAACGACTAAAATCATAACATAAAAATGCATTGTGGAATACTCGAAAGCTTCTTTTTTTTAGTCCGGGTGGTCTACGGGCAGCTGCTCAATCAATTAGTTATGAAATACCATTTGCTCTATGTGTGTTATCAATATCTCTACGTGTGATTCGGTGAGACCTAAAATTTATCCAAATTCTTTTCTTTCTAGAAACAAGGATAAAAAGATTTGATTGAATATATATATATATTTTTTCTTCAGCAAGCTTAGACTTTACTTTTTCCCCCTTTTTCTTCCCGGCGATTTCCTACAAGTTTTTTTTTTTTGGGACAGAGGGCTCATGGTACCTGCTGCCCACCCTTCCTCCTCTGCTTTGAGAACCGTGTGAACGGAGAGTGGGTAGAAGAGTAGGAGGTCCTCATTCCATTTCATATATGTTTGAAGATCCGCATAGCCCTCGATTTATGTGTTATTTATCCATTCCTACTTTTTAATGCCAATGTTGGTGACAAGAGATAGCTCTCTTCAATTATTCCTGGGATGGAAGGGAGTAGGTTACTCTGTCCCTGGCATCCCTTTCTTCCCCTTCATCTTCGGGCAAGCGGGTGAACTCAGGGCCTATTCCCTATTTGATTCTCTAGGCTAGTGGTCCCTTTTTGTCTAGAGTATCTACCCCCTGGCTGCAAGGGATGGGTAATGAGTCCCGAAGGCCCTCTTGTGTTAGGTGTGGTAAGAGGCATGCAAGTAGGTGTTTGCCCGGTAGAAAGGGTTGCTTTAGTTGTGGTTAGTGTGGCGACATGATGAAATATTTCCCTAAGGCTAAAGTTATAAGAATAAAAGGTAAGCAAGTTTGCTCTAGTAGTGGGGACGTGGAACCTCAAAAGAAGAATAGGTTTTACTCTCTCCAATCTAGAGAAGATCAAGAGTGATCTGCTCATGTCCTTTCTGGTATTTTCTTTATGCTTTAGTACATTTCTGGATTTGTTTCCTTCATGACTTGTTATATTGGATCTGTAGTTGCTTTTACTATGCATGATGTTTAGAGAGGCTTGGGTAGGCTCACTCCAAAGCGGGGGAAAATGTGCCTATCTAGTAAAGTTAATGTGTGTCTTATGTGTTGCCGTTATTTCCTTATATGCATATTCATGAAAATGCTTAGATATTGTTAGGAATGACTTATATACATTGTTCGTCAAGTTGAAGTGAATTTTTATATATATATATATATATATATATATATATATATATATATATATATATATATATATATTGATATAGACTACATGAGTTGATTATGAGCATGCCTTAGTTTTGGAGTTAAAATGATTCCTCCTTGAATAGATGTTTTTTTGAGAGTAAATTTCATTTAGGGTCCATGAGTGTATTTTTAGCATGTTTTATCTAGGAGATGGTAGTTCCTCCTTGAAAATGAGTAGAGGTAGAGTTTCATGCATTTTGGGTTAGTAGAAGTAGTTCCTACTCCCTTGTGTTGCATGGAATGTGTTTAGATTTGAATTGAAATATTCTTCCTTGATTATGTGCATTATATGTAGTTCATGTATAATGAACTTATAAGTTAGATATTTGAATTTTATAGGTGGTTAAATTGTCATTCAAGGACGAATGATCCAAAGTAGGGGATATTGTAACATCCCAAAATTTAGTGAGTTGAACTATTAAGTTCTACATTCTTTATCAAGGGTTTCACAATGTCATATGAGGGTTAAAAATAGTAAAAATGGTTCCCAAACTTGGAATACGAGTTTTATGGGTTAAACGTCTGGGTGCCATCCCCAAGAACCACCCAAGGGGTCCTTGAAGGGGACCTCAAAATCAGTGCCAAAACAATCAAATATAATGACCTCCGGATGGCCATTCACGGCCAGTAGATAAGACCATGCCCCATAGGTCTTGGGAGTGGGTCAAGGCCTTCACAGTATTGCAAATGAAGCCTCTGACCCCAACCAAGGAAGTGGTTCACGTACATTAGACCCATCCACAGTCCGTGGATCGGTGGGCATAGCTGCTGCCAGTTTTCAAGTTTTTCATTTTAGTTAGGGGGTTTGAAATTAATTATTTATTTAATTAGTGGTTAATATAGGTCTTTTAGTTAGTTAAATTTAGTTAGTTAAATTACCACTTATATAAGCTTAATATACCCTAAACCAATCACTTTAGCTCATTCTCTTAAAGATTCCACATTACTCTCCAAATATTATCTCTCATTTGTGTTTCAAGCATTATTTACGGCTTTCATCAAAGGTATATGAAGCTTAATCATCCATGGGTTGCTCCACCGATAGACCCCCCTTAGTTTTCCCCAATTAGAAGTCAAAAATTAAAATTCTAGTTAGGGTTGTGCTTGTATTATTCCAATCTAGTAGATATCACCCAATTATGATTTATTTAGGTTTACTTAATGATTATAGGATTATTTCATGTGAATCCTATTCTAAATTGATGAATGTGATCATGGTGAGTTTATTCCATTAGAGGCAAAATTGAAGTTTCTAAAGTAATTTTCATAAATCAATGTCTTGAATACTAGTTGATCAAAGTTAGGATCATCTAGTTATGAATTGAACTAGAATTGATTGAATAGGAAAGGATATTGATTTGTATCATTAGAATTGAACCTTTATGATCAAGTATGACTTGAATCACCTTCTAATGAGAAATGTTATTGAATAACTTGTAATTAAGACATCAATCATTATAGAATAAAGTCATGCTTCAAAGTAGGGCTTGTAGCCATCATTGTTAGGGCTTTGGGTTAAAGTCAATATGATGTGATCTTGTGGTGTATTCTCTTACACTTAGACATCAATATGATAGGAGATTCTCTCTTATAAAAGGATTCTTGGTTAACTTAATAACTTAAAATGAATCAAATCATGTTAGTCTAGAATAGCTTGAAGTTATGGTATATGTTTACTTTATGTATAGCTTGTCTTAGTAGAATAATACCAAGGCTGATAGCTTAGGATGAAGGATCTATACTATGCTAAGGGACAAGTTGACTTAGAATTGTAGGATTCATGTCATGGTAGTATGCGTTAGTCATGGTAGGCTACGATTGAGTATTTATACTTTCCTATGGGTAGATTGAACTAGCATAGTTAGGATGCTTTTTATGGTAGCTTGAATTGGTTTGGCCAAGACCATATCATGGTAGCTGTGGGATACATGACCTATACTCTCCTAATTTTATCTTAGGATTCAGGATTCATATTCTTCTAAGTATAGCTTAGGGTTGAAAATCATACTCCCGTATGCATAACTTGCATTTGTATTATAGTACACTTGTAAGTGTAGCTTGACTAGCATTGTAAGAGACATGTCAAGGGTAGCTTGAGTTAGTAGTACTCATGGTAGACTAAGATTTGAGGATTTACTCTCTCCTAGGGATAGCGTGCATATCATCATGGGATGTGTTTCATAGTAGGTAGGATGGGACAATGGTATTTTTCCTTACATAGTTTGGACTTGCATGATAGTATGCCTGCCATGGTAGCTTGACATAGCATAATGTGGTCATGTTAGTTAGCTTATCACCTTGGTCTAGCCTAGTAGAGTTATATTTCTTGGTAGCCTTGAATTGAGGTCTTGTTCTCATTCAAGTGTAATGACTTGCCTAGTATTCAATGGAGAAGTACCTTAATTGAATGAGAGGCATAGTCATGTAGTCCCTAACTAGTGAACCTTCATGATAGTTTATAGGTTACTTCAGAATGACTCTATTATAGTATAGATAACTAGGAGTCACTTATTCTTGTGTGATTCTTATGTTGAAGAATTGACTCATTATAATTGTGATGCGTCTCCTATGCTCATTTACTATGTCTTATGTTGACTTATGACTATATGATGCTTATGTCGGAGATTATGCTAGGACTATGTTATTATCTCTTATGTTTATGTCTTATATTGACTAACCATTTTAAATGCTCTTATGATATAGTGCTAGCTTTAATACATTTTGTACTAACACATATTGCCTACATTCTAACCAAATGTAGGGTTGGACGCTTGAGTTGCTTTGCAGGCTAAGTTTCAAGGATCTAGAAGAGTTGAAGATCTTTGTGAGTCCTCATATCTTCGAGGACAACATCCATTTTATGGTTATGTAATTTCCTTTTATGTAAGACTTTGTATGGATTACGCCCCAAATTTTATGTACAAATAAACTTAGATGTTTTTGAGACAAAGAGTTAGAAAAGAATTTCGTTTGCAATTTATGAAAATGATTTCGATTGTATATTTTAAAAGTTTTAAATTTCTTGGTATTTTCTAGTATCTTATGTAATGATTTTGCGAAAGGCTTGTATGAGAGAACTACGAGGTCAAGTATGTTGTGTCACGTCTAGGGTGTGCTCTCTAGGCGTGACAATTGCTGACCCTAAGAGAATCCTTAACCTTCCTCAACTCTCACCAGAAGACTTACTCAATAATAAATAAACACAAAAATATAACTCAAATTTCTCAAATACTTAAATAAAGAATTAAAAAATAATTATTGAATTGGTCAAAAGAGGCCACTCGTGTCTTACACAATTAAAATAAAAATAAGAAGACTCCTCAACTACTATGTCTATGTATTAATCCTTTAATAACTATGATGGAAGTCGGAACAAGGCCCACAACATCCTAGCAAAACATGAAGATATAAATGGAATCTTACCGAAAGCAAGTAGACTCACTAAAGCAACTTTAGAACTGCAAATGGTATCAAAAAATCACCTCATTACAACTTAACTCAACTCAAAGATACTCAAAACTCAGAAGTATTCAACTTAGTTCGATATAAAATCAACCATAAAGATGCATTATAACAAATGCTATAAAACAATATATATAACAACTCAGATGTATTCTAAAATACAATAATAACTCTTTTACTCTTATTTGTGAGATTCTCTAACCGACAACCATCACTATGATATATGTGATGATACAACGTCTCGCCCATGTTTCCAGAATGGTCCTATACCTGGCCAGTATGAGGCATCTTCAACTAAGTGGATCTACTAAGTTATGATTAAAAACCAATAAGGAATAATCTAGAAAGTATGATCTTTTATCCATGTTGGCATACATGGTTTATGATGACTCTGATTTTTAAGAACTCGTGCCCATACCAGTACTAAATATTACTTCCCACAGTATAGTTAAAAATAATTATCATCCTCAAACATTTTGATATTATTACTCAAAAGAGTTCTCTTAAAAGAAGTAATTCTTAAAACTACTCATAAACTCATTTGAAAATCGAAGTTTCCCCTCATTTTAAGTGTAAAACATTTTATCTTGGGAATACTTAGTTCCCGCACATTTATTTTGTAAAATAAAACTCAAATCTCCCCATCCTCATACTCAAGCATTGAAGTCTTAAAACAAGTTTTAAATGTTTTGCTAAAAGGCTTATCAAAAATTTTGACTTGTATATGCATGATCTCTGAAGTATTAATGAAGATTTTAAGTGTAGATTTAATGTAGAAAACATAGATACGATTGGAGGTACCTCACACAAAAATAAGGTCTGAAGAGTGGGGGACTTGGCGACTCTGATGCATGGGATGGATGGGGCCCAAAAATAAAGACCACTGTTGGGGTGCACTGATTGGCGCGCTATGCAAGGCGCCAAACTACTACGGAGTAGTTCTGGAGTTATGATGGCACACCGCCCCAAGCCCTTGCCTAAAATTTGACAAATTTTCTTATTTAATATCATCACTAACTCATCTAGAATCGAATAATTTCCCTCCAAATCTTTTGGAATATTAAATCCAACATAATTACAACAAAATATACACCAAAACCCACAAAAAACAACACTATTTCGTAACTGTCACCTCAACAACTCAACAAAAACTTCATTATCAAAGAACGAAGTACAAAACCCTAAGAAATCAAATAACTCATCCTCAAGAATAAAATTACAGATAAAATCACATGATTGGCGTGTGGATGAACGAACCCAACACTATGAGAACTTACATTCTCATTAGGGTCAAATCCTTTGTGAAATCCCTCAACGATTCCAAAAACTTGAATGCTTGAATCTTTTCTCCCTTTTTTCTCTTCTTAAACGTCTCGCTAAAACCCTAAGTGTAGTTTAGAAGTGTGAAAACTGATACAAATCAGTTTAGAACCATAAAATATTACTAAAAACAAGTTAGGTTAGCGGGATAAGGAAAAGACTAAATACCCCTCCTTAATTCGGATGAATTTACTTAATCAGACATGCTTAACTAAAATAGCCATATCTCTCTCATCCAAACTCAAAATTTAGAAAACTCAGTGGCGTTGAAAAATTGACCTAGAGATCTTTAATTTTCTATGTTATATCCCCCTTAACTCATCCTGTGCTGAAATTTATGGTCATTAGAAGTTGACCTAAAACTCACAATTTAAGGCTAGCTTGTCAAATTTTCAATATATCTATTTCCAAATTGATTCTTACTAAGGCCGATGTATGACAATTTTGATTTTATGATAGTGCATCGAGATCATTTGTAAATCCCCGTGGATATCACTCGTGTCGCATATGGACCTCGCAAGTCTCTCATGGGTCATGAACTCTCATTATATTTTCATGAAATATCTTTTATATACGATTGAGAGAGTACACATCATCTGAGGGATATCATTTCATGGTGTTGCATTGCATTGCATCTATTACACATTATTATTTAATTATGTGTTTCATTGGTGTTTGGACATTACATGACATTTTATTATCCTTATTGATAAAGCTTTACTGATATGAATAATGTCGCTTGAAAAAACAAATGATGATTTTCTTATAAACTCATGTCACTACTTCTTAATTATTTCTCTATGAGATATATTGCGTACACGTAGTTTCGTATTCATACTACACTTGTTACATCTTTTTGTGCTGCAGATTAGATTTTTGAATTTGATTGTATTTCTTGGATATTTGAGTCTTAGTGTGGATTATCTTGGATTTGTGGTGTGATGCTTGGATATGATGCGTCTCACACCTCCATTTACTTTATTTATTTGGTTGCTTGGATATGAATCTCTAAGCTTGTTATATAATTTTAGACTTGTGTTGAATTTTAGAAGCTCTTATACGTATGACACTAAATCTTGGGGTATAGTTTAGTTTTATAAAGTTAATACTATTGAAAGACATATTTGTTGGGATTTTCTAATTGTCGCTTACCTTTTGCATTATTAATATTGAGTTGATTTGGTAAAAGTGTTGAGTTAAGTTATATATTAGTTGGGAACATAGGTGTCATCATGACTTGTGATTTTGGGTCGTGACACTTTTATATACCATACCTCTATTAAGGGGAGAGCCTCTGTATCAAAATCCTGTCAGTGCTATGTAAATTCCAATAGAAGAGACATAATTAAATCATATAAAATACTTAGAAAGGCATAATTAAACTATCAATCCAATAATAATCCATCATGGAGTAGCTCTTTTTATATTAGGATTTCATAAACTTCTTCATAATAGACACTTACCATTCTAAGTATCTAAATAATTATCTCATTCATATGTATGAAACAAATTCAAAAATCATTGATACATATCTCAAAAGCATCCATTTTTCATAAATAATAATTTTCACAAAACATGCCCAACTTTCCCATTCATAAGACAGTTCATAAGCTTTGTTCATAAGTTCATATGCATGGTTCATAAGTTCATAAGCTTTGTTCATAAGTTCATAAGCTTTGTTCATAAGTTCATAGTCCAACATACCTTGAGACTCAAAGCCTTAAAGCAATGGAGAATAAGACTTTAAATCCTTTGAAACCCTTGTTCTTCACCTTGAAGTTTGAGAGATAATTTGAAAAGAGGACTTGAGAGAATTTAGGCTTAATTCGACCCGTAGACCATAAGATGACTCATCAACTCTTCCCGTAGACATGTTCTCTCAATTATATTTCTTTGAATCATTGTACGGACAGTTCCTATTACCCAAAGATCCTCCTACGATTTGTCCCTTCCATTCGTAGGTCATATGTCATAGACTTGACATTTTCAAAACTTGAACAAGGTCCTCCGAATTCCTTCTTTTGACCCATAAAACTCCCTATAATCCGTAAATAAGACTCTAGATCATTGTATCAGTGCCAACACTAAAATTTTCCTTTCCATTCCGACTTTCCAATTTCTAAGGTATTTCAATATCTCCCCCATAGGAACATTCACCCTCGAATGGGAACCAATTTAGCAAGGTCTCCCGACCCAGCAAGGTGTGTCATTTGGTATAAGTGGTAGTAAGCGTCAAGGAAGGTTTCTATGCTCTCCAGGCTTTCCACGACCAAGAAGGTTCTCATGATGTGGTCATTAGTACGTTTTTATTTAGATGTTTTTGAAGTGTTAAATCCATAAATATTCTTTCTTTTGTGACTTTATATATAGCAAAAAACTTAGGTATCAGTCAAGAAACTCTTCTACATCCCTTGTCAGTCTCAACTCCAGTTCGTGGCCTAGTTATAACTAGACGGTTTATACAGAACTTGACTTGTCATAGTCTCTTATAAAGTAACTTGAGTAGATCTTGTAGTGTTAGAAATGGTAGATTTTGATATCATTCTTGGCATGGATTGGTTACATTCCTATTATTCCTCAGTTGATTGTAGAACTGGGATCGTTCGATTTCAGTTTCTAGATGAGCTACTCTTAGAATTAAAGGGTAGTAGCTCAGTTCCTATAGGTCAGTTTATATCTTACCTTAAGGCTAGAAAGATTTCCTCTAAAATATAGTGAAGCACATGTTGAGGAGAAACATAAGGAATCAAAAAATGATGTTCACTGTCTTTCTCGCGTAGGAGTTAGTCTTAAGGACACATCAGATGGTGGTGTGATAATATGGAATGGATCAGAATACTCAATGGTAATAGAAGTTAAGGAAAAACAAAATAGTGATCCTATACTGCATCAGTTGGAATGGCAGTTCATTATAAGAAAGTTAAGTTTTCTCCCCGAGAGAGATTATCATGTATGTGTTCCTAAGGGGATGGGTAGGTGAAGCTGCCTTGATTTGGCCCGATTTTCTTTATCATTCTATGGAAAAAAATTATCTCATAAAAAATATACCTATGATAGAAGTCTTATGCAGAGGTAAGGAGAATAGAGTTAAAGTTTGAGATAGATGATTTGTTTTTCTAAAAGTATCAGCTATGAAGGGGGTGATGAGATTTGATAGACTTTGAGAAGTAAGTCCATATAGAGAGATACTTTGGAAGCAGAAGCAGCCATGAAGACCAAGTATCCTCACCTCTTTTCTTATGATATTGTTTCCTCTTGCGATAATAGTTCATCTTCGATCTCTCAGTTTAGTCGTGCCAAATTCAATCTTAGTATCTTGTTATTTGAGTTCTCCTTGCATTTTGAGCATATTTGCATGTTCTTGGAACTTAGTTCAGTTAGATTTCAGTTTCTTGTACATAGTGGTAGTGATTGCATCTCATTCCCTATATATTGAGCTAGTTTAGACTTCATTTGAGGAAAAATGATCTCACGGGCATATAATGTAACACCACGGATCTCAATACGAAGAAAATCGTAGTTTTCAGAACATCTAGTGCCAGTACTAACGAAACCACCCACGGATCGTAGGTGGGGTTCCATTGTTAAGGCCCAAATTTTTGTAGTGTCTGATCCCACCCATGGTCGACCAATATGGTTAGTGGTTGGTACAGACTGTAGTTGGGGGTGACCATGATTTTTAGCGCAAATTTAATTAGGTGGCCATGACATACCAAATGATAGATAATTTAATCCTCTCTCCAACACCACTAAATTTGCTACAATGTCATCTGTAAGTAAAAAGTTATGTTCATTTTATTGAAGCCTTTTCGGGAAAACTTGACTAATGAACCCGACCTACAGTTGGTAGGTCAACCCACGGACCGTAGTTTCATCCGTGGGTGGCCTTCGTCAGAACTAAGTGAGGTCGTTTTGGTATTTTTCCCTATGCATTTGTACTTAAATTATGTCATTAGATCCCTAAATTACACTGTTTTTGTCAGTTTAAGCCTAGTAACTTTATCAAGATCATTCTCTAAGAGATTCATTCATTAAAAAATCACAAAACTTAGGAAAAAAGAGGCAACCGAAACCCATCCAATAATATAACATGTTTTCTTCAATTCCAACCCCGAAATTGAAGGATTTATTAGTAGATTTTGTCATCGTTATGTGGTATTTCACTAGTGGGTTCCTTTTAAGCACTTGTTCCCTAAAATTCAGTCATATTCTTGATTCATGTATCTTTATTAGATGTAGGGTTTTTAAAACCTTATATATTAATTGTGATTAAGATGCTAGAGTATTCTTAATCAGATTTACACGTTTTTTGTGGAATCGCTGCTTAGTTCTTTACATGAAACTTTGAACCTTAGTTGTGTAGATTCTCTTAGTTCATGAATTACACAGTCCATGTCAGTTAAACAGACATAAATTATTCAGTTTTTAAATGTCACACTATTGTTATAAAATTGTTACATTCTTAGATTTGCATGTTAGTATTTTAAGCTTTTTAGCATTTCAGTATTTTAGTGATACTATATTATATGCATATGCATCTAGGAGTAGGCTTAACACCTAGTTGACTAGGGTTTCAGCGAACCCTCACAGTCCCAGAACTATGTGCCCCTATAGGTTAATTCCTATTGTGGGCATCATTTTTAGTGTTCATGTTTTATGCCGCTTGCAAGGTATATTGGGACCTTCGATAGGGTGTATACATCAGACAACACAGTTAGGTCACGTGATGGTTATGTCGGTTACTAGTAGCACCCAGAGTCAGACTCTAGTGATTGTACAAGGCTCTCAATTATATTTCAGTATTAAGTCTCAGTATGTTATGTATTTGGTAATTGCATTCAATTAGTTATTTCCTGCATATGTTAGTATTTCTGTCATGTTCAAATTATATCATCGCTCCGTATATTTTTTTCAGCTTTAATATTTTTAAGGACCCGAGCCCATACCCCGGACTTGACATGGCGTACAAGAATCTGAAAAGTCTCATAGTACTTTATCACATAAGAAAATAGGGAAAATAGTGCTAAATTAAAAACGTTTCATTACAGTTAAAGACATTTTTTCATAAAAACTAGCGAAAGACTTTCTATACTTTGTCTAAAACTATCTAGAACCATAAGACTTAAAAGTTTTGTACGCAGCCCATACAAAAGGTCTAAACATCAATAATAAAAGACAAAGGGGACAAGATGGGTTTTTCGTCGAAACTATGAGGACTCACTAAGTATTTAACTCCAAGCTCCTTATAAATTTATATTCCAAGTAAAGGGCATTGAATCTCACTAATACCAAAAATAAGTTTTAGAGACATTAAATATTGACATTAATAAATAGTGCTAAAGTCTTTACATGCATTAGTTAAATGCCACTAGGAATAATGTCGCTAAAGAATTTAGGGACATAAACAATGAGTGAAAATTGCCACTAAAATATATATTTAGCGATAGTTAAGATTAATTACCGCTAATGATCATTTTTGTTGTAGTGTCTCCAAATCTACTTCAACTAAAATGAAGAAATATGGGTTAGCACATTTAAGTACTAAGTATAATAGCCATGCTAAAACTATGCACTAAAAAGGACATTTTTTTTCAAAATCATGCATATGTCAATTTTGAGAAAAACTTCATGAATATAAGCATAATAGGTATTTTATATAAATATAACTAACATACAATTCATTTCTTCACATTTCATACAATATACATATAATCCATTTCATCATATTAGATCCTTCACCTTAAGTAACCTCAAGTTATACCTTATGCAATGTATGAATAGCGTCCCATACCACCATCCGCACGAAAATACCACATTAAAGCCACCAAAAGTGAACTTATCATTCTTCTTTTCAATCTTTGAACAATGCTCATACATAAGAGACATAAACATTTCATAAGTAAAATTAACACATCAGGACCATTATCTAGATCTACCACAAGTCATACTTTTTAAATGTATGAATAGCATCACATACTACCACTCATACTAAGTACTCATTTGAGGCCACCATAGACAAGGCACATTTATATTCCACAAGTCAAGACAAGGAAAGTAAGTCATAAAAACAATCCAAGAAAAGAATGCATAATCTCATTAATCTTTTAAGTCAACATTCTTCATTAGCTTCTTTACGAGTACTTTCATTCATTGGTAATTAAGACCTTAGAGAACTAACTATAGCCCTGTCAAAGACTACTAGTGCAATGCATGGATGACATACCATACTATGACTCACACTTCATATAACTTCTCGAGAAACCATAGGGCATATCTCACATGACAGGAATAAACATTTAATCGACATAGAGCATGAGAGGTATATCATTCAATCTGGTGTCATGAAGCCACACACCATAAAGAGGTAGTCTACTTGCCTAAAGTAGAACCGCTAAATTTACCTTAGGTGGGTCCACTAGCTAGACCTATACAGTCACATATTGATAGGATAGGAAGATGTTCATTGGAACTCTATCTTAACATTGGGAGAGTTTCCATCTTAGCATATCCACTTGGTGCTTAGCCTACATTCCCATAGAGTATTTTATTCAGATTAACATTAGAGAAATTGAAAGAGATACCAACATGAGGTCTACCAACTATAAATACAGTACACATGAAAGGCCCACCAACATTAGGTTTACCAATTCAATGTACATTATAAGGATAGCTTATTGACTTCCCAAGAAAGGGACACCAATATTAGGTCTACCAATTCAATGTCCATAATTTCACACATCGAAGGGCTACCAACATTAGGTTTACAGATCTAAGGTTTACCATTCATTTGTTTCTAGACTCATTATGAAGGTCTATCAACATTAGGTCTATAGGTTCAAGACATAGCCTAAAATACATTACAATTCATTTATGAAAGGGATACAAATATTAATTTTACTGATTCATGTTCGTTACATTTATTCATCCATTTCTCATGAAAGAGATAACAACAATAGGTCTACCAATTCATGGTCATTAAGTAAAAGTACATTAGAAACACAAGAAAAGGATCCCTAAGCCTACAAATTCAATATACTTCAATTAACAATACATGCGTTTATTCGAGAAAAGGATGTCGAAGCCTACCAATTGAATATATAACAATCAACATTACTTTCATTCACACAAGAATAGGGTGCATAAGCCTACCAGTTCAAAGTGTACATACCTATAATAAAACCCTTCACATTCTATTATCATCATTCATGAGTTTTAATTGAGAATAAGCATTTAATCACTATAGTATTACATTCTAAACATGATCATAAGACTTTCATTTTGTTCAAATGCATAAATTTCTCATCATAATCATATAAGAAACCATCATACTTTTCCTTTCAACGCCATGATCACAAATTACAAAAAAACCCTAAAATTCTTCAATTAGGCATAAGAAGTAACATGATTTAATTAATTAGCTCAATATAAGATTTAACCAATTCAATATACATCATGATCGATCAAACCAAATTCACATTCAATCAATTTTGGAATTGTATGAAAACATGGTTCATAGATTAAATCATCTTAATTAATTATCAATTCAACATTCCATTCATAATTCATCATATAAAATCCTTTAAAATCGTTTTGGAATTGAACCCATGCATAGATTGAAAACTAGCGATCCTTGAAAGAAACTAAGTCAATGATGAATACTACCATACCTATTAGGTAAGAACCCCACAATACTTGAGTGAAAATGGTGAGGTCTTGAGGTATAAATCTTGGATCCTTCACCTTCAATGGAGGTTTCTAGAGAGAGAACTTTTGAGAAGAGAGGTGAGTTCTAATTTGTTATTTCAAATAATAAAGTAGAAATAGTGTTTTAATAGTTTAAAAATTCTTAAAATACCCTAATAAACCAATAATAAACGTCCATTAATTCAAATAACTAAAAGAGGAATTTACAAGACCATTCTTCACTTAGCCGAGCTCCTAACAAATTACAGTTGGGGACCTATGACCCATGGTTGTAGGTGGGGTGATGCTCCATACAGAAGGTCTGTGATTTGTGTCCAAGGGTCACCATCTGGGGCCTTGACCCACTCCCCATGACCTATGGGGTGTGGATACACCTACGCCAAGTAGATGCCATCCGTAGGTCACCAACTGTTTCAGAACTTTTTGGTTTCTTAGTATCTTGGGGATAGGCTCAGGTCCCTTTTAAATACCCCTTGGGTGGTCATTTGGGAGTCGTACCTTTACTTCTAACCCCTAAACCTCTCAACGTAAGTTTGTGACATAAAAAAAAACACAAACCTAAAATCAAACTCATCATTAAACTCGTTAGGCTTTAATTTCACTTACTTCTTTTACGGGTCGTTACATTATCTCTCCTTAGGAACATTCGTCGTTGAATGACAATTTAAACACTTTACGGGAAGTAAAAACTCAATACTAGCATACCATCATTCATGATATATCATAAACAGTGCACAAAATTGATAGGAAGCATCAACTCTACATCAATAAACTCAATGCAACACAAGAAAGTTGGAACTACATCTCAAAACTCAGTATGCATGAAAACTTCAACATTTCTCATTTTATTGGAGGAACTTCCTTCTCCAACTCAAATCATGCTCATAACAACATCATCAAGAAAAATATGCAATTACTGTTAAAATCACATTTAAGCATGTTTAACATTCATCTCATGAAGTATATAGGCAACTCATACTAAATGCACGTCAACATAAGGAACATAACTTGATTCTATTGGAGGCTCGCTCCGGGCAGGTTCGTATCATGAAAACTCATTTTCTCATTTCAACATGAATTCATCAAGAACATGCGTATCATAACGAGACCATGGAACACATAATCACGCATGACTTAAAAAAAATGAAATAAGCTACAAAGAACTCTTCGTCTCAAGGTTGAATAGGAATAGAAGGAAATATTTAAGGATATCAAGAGTCTCAACTACCTTACTATTAGACATACCATCTTCCCTTAAGAGTAAACCCATACTAAGGTTACCACTGCTCAACATTTCCCAATAATGGAATTTCTTAACTCTTCTATTTCTTAACTTGCCGATTTAAGATCTCAACCGGTACTCCTAGAGTAGGGGGGGGGTTATGATTAATCAACTCTGCTCACAAACAAACTTACCTACACCATTCAAGGTCTCATATGAGTCTACGAAACCGGGTCTAAACTTCTCAAACTCAATTCTCCTTTTAAGGTGAGGTTTTCAAGCAACCCATAACTCCTGAACATCAAGAACACTCATCGACTTTTCTATTTAAGAACATTATATCCCCCTTGGAAGAAAGCATACACAAACCCTCTGAAGCATCACTTATCTCAATTTTTAAGGTGAATAACATTTCTACCCTTCTTTCAAATGAGTCTACTCACTCAGCATCTTTAGGCATCACTTAAGCACCACTATTCATTAACTCTTTCAACATACCTCAATGCTCATGATAACATTCTACCAATAACTCACATAACCATAAAGCAAACCATTCATACTAAAGAAAACGTCACAATCTATCAGCTCAAATTTAACAAGCCACATAGGCATAATTGGCATCACAACCAAATTTTCTCTCTCAATCCTTCCAACATTAGCCTTTCAGTGTTCATATCCTAATGACCAACAAATAAGGAATAAGAGATATATTATAGATTTAAACTCTGTGGAATGACTTGACGAATCAAAAAGTAAAGTTTTCCTAGCATATAATATCCTCCTATTCATAAAGCAACAATTCACATAACCATAAAGCAACAATTCACATAACCATAAAGCAACGCATTCATAATAAATAAAACATCACAATCTATCCCCTCAAATCTAACAAGTCACATAGGCATAATTGGCATCACAACCAACTTTTCTCTCTTAATCCTTCTAGCATAAGCCTTTCAAGTGGTCATATCCTAATAAACAACAAATTGGGAATAAGAAAGACACCTTAGAGTTAAACTCTATTACGCGACTTGAAAAATGAAGAACTGAAATTTTCCTAGCATCCAATAACCTCCTATTCATAAATGTGGGGCACTTCAAACTATTAAAAATACTCTACTAGATGTGGTTTGAGACATCCTAAAATCATCCCAAAACCTTATGCTTTGTACCATGTTTGTCATAACCCTAACCTACACCCTGGACGTAACACGGTGCACAAGAATCCAAAAGTGTCATAAAGGCCTCATAGTACTTCATCACATAAGAACATAGGAAAAATAGATCTAAATTACAAAAGTTCATTACAATCGATGATATCATTTTATAAAAGCAGGCAAAAGAATTACTATACTTTTTCCCAAACCATCTAGAACCATAAGATTTAAAACTTTGGTACTCAACTCATACAAAATATCTAAACATCAATAATAAAATACAAAGGGTACAAGGTGGGTTTGTCCTCAAAACTATGAGGACTCACCAAGTCTTCAACTTCGAGCTCCTTAAAAATCTATTTTCCATGTATAGGACATGAAATTTCCAAATTCTACATTTTGGTAAAAATAAAGAAATATGAGTTAGCACAATTAAGTATTGTGTATGATATCCATGCAAAAACCATGCATTAAATAGGAAATTTTCATTGAAAATCATACATATTCCAATTTTGAGAAAAACATCATAAACATAAGCATAAGAGGCATAATATACAGACATAACCAACATACAATTCAATTCTTCACATTAGACACAATATACATATAAGATATTTCATCGCATTAGAGCCTTCACCTTAAGTAATCTCAAGCCATACCTTGTGCAATGTATGAATAGCGTCTCATACCAACATCCAATCTAAAGTACCACATTAAGTCCACCAAAAGTGAACTTACCATTATTCCTTTCCATATTTGAACAATACTCATACATAAAAGACATAACCATTTCATAAGTCATATTAGCACATTAGGACCATTATTTAGGGAAACCTATAACATCCCTCAAAATGAACTAGGATGGACTAGAGGTTCACTTGTGTTTCAAAGATTGTTAAATTTTTTAATTAATGTGTAAATGAGTTTATATGTCATTTGGATTGAGTTTGAGGTCAAACATCAAGTAACAACCAAGACGTTCAGAGACTAGTCCTTTATGTTCTTGTGTGCGCCTATGTGTTTTGATGGAAGTTAAGCGTGTTATTTGAGGTTTAAGGTAGTGATGATAACCCTAGAGCCTAGATGAACATGTTTCGGGGTTTACTATCAAGGTATGACTCCCCCACGAACCTATTAGGGGCCTTTGAAGAGGACCCCATTATTTGGCCAAGAAGCTGTCTGGTAGCATCAATTGACTGCACCATTTGAAGGCCAGTCAATCAATTGACGGCTCCTCAATGGTGGGCGTCAACCAGGCTTGCAAAGAATTCACATTTTTGAGTTGCAGAGCAAAACTATGGACTCTATTGAAGGGGCGTCGATCCATCGATAACAAGTAGATTCTGAGTGTCGTTTGGGCCTGCGAGTTCCTGCATTAGTTCGGCCAAGGTAGGGGTGAAATGGTAAATTCACCCCAAGTATTTTTAAGTGAATGGATGGTTGTTTTAGGTGTATTTAGTTATTTTAAGATAATTAAAGTTATCATAACCTCTTTTAGAAACTAACACCTAAATCAAAACCCTTATCTCCCAAAGTTCTCTCTAAAAAAACCCATGTAAGCATGAAGTATATGGTTGTGCATTCTAATGGCTTTGTTCTTCAATTCTCATGGGATTTATTCTAATAAGGTATGTGATTCATTTATATAAGGATTTCTATCACCTTAGAGACAATTTTAAAGTGATTTTAAAGTTTATTAAAAAGTTTTCACTCACACTCAAGGGTTCTTGCATGAAACATTTTCAAATCATTAGATATGTTATTATTGATGTTTAATTGATGTTTTTCACTGAAAATCTACAGGAACCCTTTTTCTTCTAAAAACCCTCAATTTGTCTTATGAAGTGGGTGGTTGCTTATGATTTGATGTTGATACAATTGAGTTTAGTTTATGTTGTATTGTTGATTTCTATGGTTACCTATGCTATTATATTGAGAATTGTTGGAGATATTAAGGGTTGATGGTCTTGGATATTGAACAAGGTTTGTTGACCTAATTCCATTACTAATATAGAATTGATATAGAATTGCTATTGTGTGGTATGGTTCACTTATGGTAGCCGTGTTTACTTCTTGTTTTTTGTTTTATGATCATGGCCTTGTCGACATTATTATGTGAATTTTAGTAGTATCATGTTATGGTATATGTGAAGGTGTAATGTGAAGTTGGTTATATGAACCAGCGTGACTATGTGCAAGGTGTTATGACATACATGAATGTATAAAGTGAAGTTATTATGTTGATAGATGGGAGATCTTGAGTAATGTTCATAATGTGAAGATGCTCATGTGATATTAAGGGATCTTGTATAAATCTATGTGATATTTTAAATGAAAGTATGTTTCTCTAAATGTTGGTATGTCATGATGATAGACTATGAAGAGTCTCTATATGTTGGTTGATATGGCGTCTTGTTTAGGTAGACCTAGTTGCTCCTACTTGATTCATGAAGGTTATGTTGAATGTTATCTCTTAAGTTGGTAGGCTTAGGCACCTTTTTCTTAAATGAATGAATAAAATAATGAATGAATGAATGAAAGTTTAGGATCGGTAGACCTAATGTAGGTACCTTCCATGAATGACTAATGTGAAACCTTGAATATGAAAAGAAGGTTAAGAAGATGAAACCTTGAAATGAAAGGAAGGTTTATAAAGAATCCTTGAAATGGTATACCTAAAATGTTCCCTTTTTGAAAGGAATGATAGGCTTAGAGGTGGGCTGGCATAAACGACATAAAACCATCTTTAAGAAATTCATAAGAGCTATTCTAATGAACCTTGATCAGTGGCCCTTGTGAACCCATTCTTGGTAGTGGTATTATGAGTTGATAGTACTAATAAATGGTACCTTTTAAAATACTATTATGTGAATGAACTTACTCTATGAGAAACAAGGCAAAGCAGTAAGTGGATATGCTTGTGGTAGTAGCTCTACTTGTAGTATGAGACTAGAGTATAAAGAAGCCCTTGATATTCCTTAATTGTGTTCCCACATGGGTTGTGTCCTAGTTCTACCTTTGGAAAGTAGAAAACTTTCCACTGTGTGGGGTTTTATGACAGTGGATTCCATACCTGAGGTAGTATGGTCTATGGCGGTTAATGCCTGTACTCATCATGTAGGATGTTCACTCTAGTATTGGTAGGTTATACAACATGTAGAAAGTGGAATGAGACATTATTTGTACATGGAACGAGTAGGCTTTGAAGATACTAAAGTGAGTTCCGTATGTCTTCCAAGACCATTATGTGAAGTCCCCTATTTGACTAGTTGTCTCTTAAATGGCCTTAAATGAATGATGTCCACTTAGTTAAAGTATGTTGAATATAAAGGTTCTTATCTAGGGTAGCTTTGACGATCTCTTAGGTGTGCTTGAAAAGGTTGTACGGCGTCCCTTTAATATTTTACTTAGGTGAGTCTTACAGTAACTTTAGATAGAGTCTAAATGATGAAAAGGCTTACTTTGATGAATGTGGAATTAAATGTTATATGTTGATGTTAACTTAATATGTCTTATATGTTATTGTTGACTTACATTTTGTCTCTTAAACTCTTATGATGAAGTTTTTATCAAAATATTATTAAAGCATGTTTCTATACTAAATGTCCCTTTTTGCATGGTTTTCATAGCTTGCATACTTAGTGCACTAAATGTGCTAACCCCTTCTTTTCCCTTTTTGACTAAACTGTAGGGATTTTGAGATATGGTATGTGGTGGATAATGGAAAGGTTTCTAAGGTTTGAAGATGAAGTTTTGGTGAGTCCTCATAGATTCGAGGACAAGACCCACATGTTCCTTTTTATGGTCTTTTAGTCTTTATTTGAAGTCTTGTATGGGCTTAGTCTCTAATGTTATACTCTAAAGTATTAGATGGTTTAATGAGACGTACATGTTGTCAAGTTAGATGTTTTAAAATTCTTCCGTTTTCTTATTAATGAAAATATTCTTCGTGTGTGAAGAAAGTTTTAAATTTTTACTTATTTTGAGTATCGTATGCAATGAATGATCCATGAGGCTTATATGAGACCTCCGAGAGGTTGAATACACCATGTGGCAACTTGGTGGTGCTCCCGGGTCATTACAAAACCCTAATTCATACTTATGGAATGTACGAATAAAATCCTATACTACTATTCCCACTAAGTACTCCTTTGAAGACACCATATTGCAAGGCGCATTCATATTTAACAAGTCATGAAAAGGAAAGTAAGTCGTAAATATACTCCAAGTAAAGCACGTATAATCTTATTAAGTATTTAGGTAAACATTCATTCATCAGCTTTATTAAGAGAACTTTCATACATTAAGAGAACTTTAATTCATTGGTCATTAAGACCTTAGAGAACTCAATGTATCCCTCTCAAAGCCTACTAGTGCAATGCATGGATGGCATCCCATTCTACCACCCACACTTTACAGAACATCTCGAGAAACCATAGTGCACATCTCACATTATGGAATAAGCGTTTAACCGACATAGACCTTGAGATCAAAATCATGGAATCCATTGTCATGAAGCCTCACACTGTGTAGAGTTGGTCTACTCTCCTAAGGTAAGACCGGTAAATTTAGCTTAGATGGATCCACTACCTAGTCCTATGCGGCCACATAGTTATCAGATAGGAAAATGTTCATTAGAACTCTAGTCTAACATTTGGAGAGTTTCTATCTTACCATATCCATTCTATGGTTTGTTTACATTATCATAGAATTAATCATTCACATTAACATTAGAGTACTTGACAGGGCTACCAACATTAGGTCTACCGACTCTAAATACATTACACATGAAAGGGCCACCAACATTAGGTCTACCAAATTAAGGTTCATTAAGGATTACTGATTGACTTCCCAAGATAAGGCCCCTAACATTAGGTCTATCGATTCAAGGTCCATCTTTTCACACATGCAAGGACAAACATTAGGTATACCGTTTCATTTTCATTAAGTAAAGGTACATTAGCAACACATGAGAAAGAGGCCTAAGCCTACCAATTCAAGATACTTCAATTACAAATACATTCGTCCATTGAAGAAAAGGATGAATAAGCCTATCAATTCAAGATATAATAATCAAAAATACTTTCATTCACACAACATTGGGTGTCTAATCCTACCAATTCAATATGTACGATGCCTTTAAGAAAACCTTTCATATTCTATCATCATCATTCATGACTGGTAATTGATAATAAACCTTCAAGCATAACACTATCACATTCTAAACATGATCATAAGACTTTAATTTAGCTCACATGCACAAACTTCTTATCACAATTATACAAGAAACCTTCATACTTTGAATTTCAAGGACATGATCAAAAGTTACCAACAAACCCTAAAATACTTCAATTAGGCATATGTAGTAACATGATTCAATCAATTAGATCAATATAAACTTTAAACAATTAAACATACTTCAGATCAATAAAACCTTATTCACTTTCAATTACTTTTGAAATGGGGGAAAACATGGATTCATAAGAGAAATCATCTTTGAAATTGGATCCTTGAAAGAAACTAAGTCAAGGACGAATACTACCATTCTTCATATCCAATGGAGGTTTCTACAGAGAGAACTTTTGAGAAGAGAGGTGGGTTCTAATTAGTGATTTGAAATAATAAATTGTAAATTGTGTTTTAATACTTTAAAAATTCTTAAAATACCCTAATAAATCAATAATAATCATCCATTAACTCAAATAACTAAAACAAGAATTTATCAAACCACCCTTCACTTAGCCGAGCCCTTAACAAATTGCAGGTGGAGACCTACGACTCATGCCCGTAGGTGGGGTGATGCCCCGTACAGAAGGCCTTATGATATGTCATCTCATGGTTACCTTGGGGTCACTCTTGATCCTACGTCCGGTGTTTACACCGAGAGGGTAGACTCGGGGTGTGACAACCAGACACAAACAAACTCATCCTTCTCCTCGTATCATCAACCTTTTTCTAAGCATAATAGGACAGTTGAGTGAACTTGAGGCTTTAATCATGCACACTCATGGATTCCTGCTTAATAGTAAGAAATAGTATTTATCTTTGCCTCTCTCAATTAATGTTGAAAGAAATGTCCCATGAAGGCCTCTTCGAACACAACCCAACTTACAATTGGTGCACATTGAGCTTTAAACTTGTTCCATTGATTGTACCAGACTCTAATATCACCCTCCGGTTGGTATGCAGGTAGTTCTACATGCTTAGCATCTACAACATGCATCACCTCAAACACTTTATGCAACTCTTCCGCAAAGTTTTTAGAATCAACAATGACACTTGAATTAGTGAAGTCAGGAGAATTCATGCTTAAAGAACTCATGTATTTTGTATGTAAAAGCCATATCCTTTTGAACCATTCTATGTTGCACAGCTTGGTTCGTCAACACTTGACTAAACATCCATATAGCATCTCACAACTCAGTGCGTTAGTTACCTCTCCTTGGGGTTGCTCTTCCAGTGATTTGGGAACCCCTTGATCGTGGGGATAAACATTTCTCCTTGATTGATGACCTCGAGCATCTCTTCATGGAGGCAGGATCTAAAAGATACGCACAAGAACAAATTATAAAGAAACTTTATAGAGTTAAACTCTATTGCACGAAAAGAATATAAAAGAATTGAGATAGTTCCTAAATGTTGCAGGCTCCTAATTATAGATGTGGTGCGCTTCACACTTATAATTAAAACTCTATAGGCACGGCTTCATAGACTTTCTAGGACTCTTGAAATTTTTGGTATGACACCATGCTTGTCACGCCACGAACCTACACCCTAGAAACCCTTAGCACTCGAAAAAACTATTGTTGGCCCAAAGCAAACCCTTGACCTGGATCCACTCTTAGCGGAAGACTTATTCAAAAACCAAAATCTCAAAACAAGATCATCTCATAAGATATCATAAAATAAGATAGTTTACTGAAGACATAAATGAACATACGTATTAAACATACATTCTCTAAAACATCAACAAGGGATGATAAAATCAGTCTTCAACTACTATTATTTATCTATGAATCCTTTAAATGACACATATGGAAGTCGATTTAAGACTCACGACATCCTATGAAGACTAAAAATAAATGGAATACACAAAAATCAAGGAGACTCACCAAAGCAAACTCAAAATGTTATGGTATCAAGGATGCATCTGTTGACGACCCTAATATCTTGTATATCCATCATGAAATTATGCAAGAAAAATGACATCAATACATTGAATATACGATCATCTAAAAGGAACAATAACATAACATGAAATCTTTAACTTGGAAAGAATGAAACATAATCACACGATCTCAACTAAACTCAACCTCAACTCATGCATACTCAACACAATACATTATAAAAGAACAATAAATATGAAATTTATATAAAGTGTTTAAAATATTAGATAACAACTTAATATATTTAAAATTACAATAATAATTCTTTTTTGGAAGATTCTCTAATCGACAATCATCACACTAACATCTCGCCAACACTTTCAGAACTGTTATATACCTTTTCAGGGCATAAGATATCCTCAGCTAAGTGCATCTACTAATCTATACTTAAAAAACAATAAGGAATCATCTAACAAGTATGTACATTTACACCCACATTGGCTAAACTTTAAGATTATTACTCAAGAGGTTCTCATAAAAGAGATTATACTAAAAAACTCCTCATGAACTCATTTGGAGATCCATGTTTCCTCTGAATTTAAATGTAACAACCTTTACTCTTTGGAATACTTAGTTCCCATATATTCATTTTGAAAATGGAAACTCAACTCTCCTCATCCTCATAGTCAAGTACTCAAGTCTCAAACCAAGTTTTAAAAGTTGCAAACGACTTCTCAAATGATTCAAAGAACTCTCTGGAACTCTACTCTTAACTGGATCTTGAATTTGAATTATGAATTCAAAAGTTATAATTCATGATATAAAGATTGTGATGATTAAATGTTGTTTATATAGATAGATTAATAAAGGTATAAAATCTCAACTCGAAGGGACACGTATCAATAACGAAGAAGAGAGTGGTTTGACGGTCCATTGCGTGATGACACCACAAATTGGACTCATTTAGGGCTTCATTTTGATAGAAATAGTGTCCTCAAATGCTTATTTTCTCTCAATATTTGATGAAAACTCTTAAGTTTCAGGTATTTTAAGTTTTAGTGGAATCATGTACACTTACTTGCAAAAAGGAACAGAAAGGCTGAAAAGAACGTTAAGGTTTAAGCTTGAGCCTCACCAATCATAATTGGAGAATCGCCAAAGGGAAGAACTCTGCCCTTTGTTCCAGTGTGCAAATCCCTAAAAGTAGTGAATCAAAAGGCGACGAAAAGAGATACCGACGTGATGCCCTTCAGTTCCGCAAAACAGAGATATACTGCCAAATGATCCAAGACACAAACATATTGAAGGCAAAGCACAAAAGGGGATGAACCAGAAGAAGGGAGAATCGTCGAGTCATTCGGTGATCACGAATAACCTCATTGAATTGTCAGCCACAACACTTACTATGAAATCTATAAATAATAGATATAGGTGTTATATTTGGAGAGTCCGAACATTATTATTAATTTTCACTTTTTTTAGAACTTTAGTTTTTGTATTTCTCTCTTAAGTTTTGGAAGGATGTTGTGGGAGACTTGAAGAAGGAAGGTGTTTTATCTTCCCTAAGTTGGAAGTGGGTCTTTTCTATTCTTCTTCCTTTACAAATATTAAAGTTTAATTTCTTATACCCATATTATTTCATTATCATTTTAAGTGTAATTTGTTATTGCTTGATGTGTGGATAAAAACCCCATTATTGGGTGTGATTTAGCAAATATGAGTAGATATTCTTGTTGGGTCATGCTTGCTAGATGTATTTTAATGGTTATTTCACCTAGTTCTTATGGTTTAACTTAATTGGTTTGTAGTTGCGAATACAAACTCACCCATTTGTTTTCGACTTACACGAGAGTGAGGTCCAAAATAAATAACCCACTAGATTGATGGACTAATGAGTGGGTATACATGACCTCTCAGCCCGATAGGGTGAGACCTAGTCCCATATCCTAATACTCAGATTTAGAGAGTGAGTGACGTAAAGCGCAGGCTAGCCTTCATGCAGCAAATGGGTGTTCGAGATGAACACATTTGAAACGGGGTATGTTGCCCGAGAGGTAACTTATTTCCATCTAAAGCTTAGCCTAGTCACCATTATCTTGAAAATTTCCTATCGAAAACAAGTACCTAACTACCTATCTTAACTTGTATTGCGGTCACACACCAAGAGCTTTTCCACATACTTGATTTTCTTGTTGTTTTTGTTGTTTTACTATACTTGTGACAAAACCCCCTCTTGATATTTCACACTTTGTTGTCACCCCTTTTATTTGTAATGTTTTTATTCATCAATATCGTTAGCTACGACTAATTAGAATGAAATTTTCATTGACTACATCTTCTAAAAACCGCTCCCTTACGACACTACTCCAACCCTTGGTTGGTTTACTCAAAATATTGACGATCATACACACTCATATAATAGGTTAGTATTATTGGTCAGGAAAAGCATAAAAAATGACACCACTGCCGAGGATTGGTATCACGTGATAATGTAGTTCATTAGAGTTTTTATTCTTATTAGTGGTAGTCTACTTACTTAATTTTCATTTTTATTTTAGGTGTGTGTGTTGTAGGAAAGAACTGTAAGTGTAATGGTTGTAATGGTAGTCAGGTGGATCACAAAGATGACATCGGTAACCTCAACGATGTCCAAGAGCCAAATGTCAATTACTCCCATCTCATGGGAGGCATTGGAGACATCTTCTTACCCACGGTCGAGGGAATGGACCGTTCTATATAAGGAGCACTATGTTGCAACTCTTGCAACTAAAAGGACTTCTCAGCGGATTGGCTCATGAGGATCCCCATAAGAATATTCGAAACTTTATAGACATTTGTGGGCCATTTTCTTTCAAAAACAACTCTCAAGAGTCAGTCTGACTACGATTATTCCCATTTTCCCTGATGGGGGAAGCTTGCAAGTGCTTAGTCAAATTACTACGAAATTCAATCACTTCTTGGGAAGAGATGGTTACCACTTCAATGTGCAATTTTTTCATCCCTCTAAGATGATGACTATTGGGGATAGCATCCAAAGATTTAATCACCTAAATGGAGATGTTTTGCATGAAACTTCGCTATGGTTAAAAAATTTGGTGCCACAATGCCTAACCCATGGTATCCCTGACAATCTTCTCCTTCAGTACTATTATCGTAGTTTGGATTCGTTAAACCAAGGTGTCTCCGACCAAATCTCACCCGGAGGCCTAATAAATCAACCATACGTAGTAGCAGCTTAACTTCTTGATGGCATGAGAACCATCAACAGGGTGTGGTACACTCGTGAGGACCATGTCTCTCCTGTCACATTTTAGCTATCGAAAGAGTAGATTGAAAAGGACAGTGAGAGACACAAAAACATGGCCAAGATTTTGATACATCTAGATATTCTATCAAACAATTTTATGGGTGTTGGGGCCCATTATGTCAATGTTTTGGGGTTCGGGAGCACTAGTCCTGAGGAAATAAAGTTTGAAGCTCTATATAATAAGTAGGAACTTTCTAGCCAACCATGGTGGGGACTGTCGGTCAAAATATCCTAGACAAGGTCGAAATCAAGGTTGTGGTAGAGATTAAGGATGTAAATATAGAGATTTTGAGACCGTAATCCAAATTGGAAAGCTGGGGATAAAGAACGATATGTGCCTCCCCATCAGAAGCTCAAGGATTCGGAAGGTGGAAGGTATAAGGACATGCTCTCACATATCCTCAACAAAGTTGAAGGGTAGTACAAGATGCTGACACACATGAAATGTCACAATCGGCGAGCACCCCCTAGACGTAACTGGCGACGGCGTCCTCGAAGAGGACTTAAGCAAGCCTCTGAGAATTCATCATAATATATCATAGGTTTAAAATGCGGAAAATTAAAACTCTTTATATATTGAGGTATACATAGCTCTCACATACTATATATGAAGTTTACTTAGACTCCTCGCATATAAAGCTTACATAGGCTTCTCATTTAGTCACCATAACCAATATATTAGGATTTAGTCTAGAACACCTCTCACATTGAACCATCTAACACAAAATAAAACATTTGGGCATAGCGCTCATACAAATTCATATTTTCCATATAGGGCTTACAACAAGTAACTTCAAGAATTAATAATAAATGAATTTCTTTAAGACAATAGCAACATTACTAATGTAGAGCATGTGTCACCATCCTCGAACTAGAGGACCTACCAAAACTTGAGGAAAAGTCCAAGTTTTTTTACAAAGCGACCTTGATACCTAAATGGTCTGAACCTACATTTTTTAGGAAAAGGCGAAAGAATATGGGTTAGTACAACCACATGTTCTAAGAATGGAAACATATTCACATAAAGCATTGAATTCATGCTTAAAGGGGAATTTAGTTCAAAACCATGCTAATTTACTTTCAAAAGCCTTTATGCACAATTAAGAACATATACAAGCATAAATTCACATATCCATTCAGAAAAGTCCATATTCAACACAAGACCAATATCGTTATAAAATAAAGCCAACATGGACATTATCAACATAAGTCATATCAACACGAATGGAATCATACCAAGATCATACAAGCATAACAACTTCAACATAATGTCATAACAATAGATCATGTATAATAGTTCATATCATCACAACATATAAGACCCTTACCAACAATCACATCCCAAATCTACAAGTGCAATTCTCATGTAAAGACCCATAACCCCACATAACCAAGTAAACAAGGAAAGAGACCATAAGTAATGTCTTACTTCATATAACTTAGCATTATGAGTAGTCATCCTCATATATAGCACGATAGACAAATAGCATGTTCATAAATGGAACTAGCATCATATAGGATCATCATGTAAATTCAACACAAGCATATAATTCATGTCATAAGAACTTAGGAACAGAAGAACATAAGAATATAAGAACAATCTCCTAGGACTTCCCTAATGGACAACTAGTTCAATGTATAGGTAGAGTCACATAACCCTATCTACACTAATGTATAACCCCTTAAGTCACCCTAGTTAGAGTTCACTTTATTACTTCCATTCATTCATTTTACTTTTGGGAACAATCACCTTCACGGACAATAGACCATGTAACCTAAACATGGAATCCAATGTCATTAAACCCTATAACGAAAGAAGGTGGTCTTCTTTCCAAGGTAGGACCAAAACATGAACATAACATTCTAGGTGGATCCAATATCTTGAATTCCTATGGGGCAACATAGTTAAGGAACTAGGAGATATGGATTGGACCCTCTTTATTCACAATTTAAATTATATTCACCATCTCATTAGAACCATTATGAAACTACCTTCCCACATTGGGAAGGGACACATCTCTTATAAATAGTTCACTCGATGCTAACTAAAATCCTTTTTTGAAATACCATTGTCATTATTTAACAATCATAGCTTAATATAGGTCATAGGAGACTACCCCTTATATAGAATGTCATTTATATCATTAGGCATAGGATGAGAACTTATTCTCATCAAAAATCATCATTAGTGAGATCAACATGTCATGGTTATATCATCTAGCATACAAAAGAAACCATCTTCAAACTTGCATTATCATAGCTTCACCATGATCTCACATTAAACATAATCATAATATGCCATCATAGTCATCATATCATATCTTCTTAATTTAATCACATATAATACTTCAATTGAACAACATCATCACCAATTGTAACTCATCATTATTTTAGTATAGAGTTCAAGATCACAAAGTCTTACCAAATAGCCTCCATGGCCTTCATCAAGAATCTCACACTCAATTCATCACAATTATACATTAATCCACTCATTATAATCTTAATATATTGAATTAAGCAATGAGATAACCAATTTCAACAACCCTAATCATCTACAAGTCCAATTCATAACTAGGGTTAAGGTAGGGATTCAATTCATGAATTCTTTCATAAAATAGGTAAATGACTAAGAAATACAACTATTCATCAATAAATAATCATATTATATCATAACTAATCAAAATAAACCAATACCAAATCAATTTGAAAGATTAATTTCGTAATTACAATGAAACCCTTGTTTTTGAAATATTTTGAAATCCATTTTTAAGAACCCCTTGGGGAAAGAGATCCCAAAAGTGAAGATCTTCAATACCTTAACAATCATTGAAGATTGATGGAATAATATTGAGTATTGGATTCCTAATGATCCTTGAAGCATTTTCTTTAATGGAGTTCTTTGAATACAGAGGGAAAGTAGAGAGAAGTTGGAGAAAATTGGGCTTGGGAAATATGGGGTATTAGGTTAGGTTAATGAGGTTTAGGTATCATATAGTCCCTCAACTAAATTATTTAACCATCCCTTGACCCTTAGTTAATCACCTAACTAATTAACTAATTAATTTATTAACTTAAAAACTTGGCAGTCGACTTTGGTCCTTCAATCGACGATTGCCCGTCGACGAGGCGTCATTCAAACGATGATACTGTGCTCGCAAGACATCATTTGATCCAGAGACTATGTTTTGTGGACATTTTTGGGAATAGCTAAGTGTCTACGAACAGATACATCGACGTTGTTTCGATCAAACGACGGCTCATCGTTTGTCTCGTTGATGTGCATTGTCCAATTTGACAATTTTGGGTCTAAATGGAAGGGTCCTCTCCAAGGACCCTTAGGGTGGTCATTGGGGAGTCGTACTTAGAATTTTAGACCCTAAAAAACACAATTCTATGTATTTAACACCTTTTTTATAATTTTCATTAAATTTGACTCTTAAAACCCCATATAACATGCAAAGCACACTAGTGCACATTCCACAATTCACTGGACGTCATGGTTGTTTCTTAACGTTTTGACTATAGCACTTCATAAATAGTTTAAATACATTATTTTAGGCCTATAATCGTGTTTTAAGTCTTGGTTCATCATGTGAGGCTCTAGATTAGGTCATGGACTTTCGGAGTGTTACATTATCCCCTCCTTGGGTACATTCATTCCCGAATGACATCAAAAATCTTTCAGTAAGAAGAGAATGAATCAAGACTACCAACCCAACCAACAAAAACATAAAAAACACAGTTAACATGATTTACAACTAAAAGGATTAATTTGTAACTCCATTCAACACACAACATGGAATTTACACATAGCGACTCAAAACACAATTAACCACATATAAGAGCTCAACTTCACAACATGAGGAACTACCTTCTCAACATCAAAATGAGCTCAACATAACATCAAGATTCACTTATGCAGAATTTATTTCCAAAGCTTATTTACATTCTCAATATCATTTCATAAAAGAAACTATGCACAAATACATAATTAAGTGCAAGTTAAGAAAAAGATCAATTCTACATGAAAACTCATCTTATCATGAACATTTACCATAAATATGCATATTCTAGAAAAACAAGCCAAAATAAAATTTATTCATTATTTTTAAGAGCAATATTGCTAACCACAACTTTGGCTAGAGTTTTGAGGAAAGATATGAGGATAATGGGACTTCATGTCAGCCTCGGCCAACCATGTTGCTCCATCAACTAGATGGTTTATCCATAGGATTTTTATAGAAGCCACCCTTTTGTTCCTCAACTTCTTGACTCGGCGATCTAGAATTTTCACCGGAACCTTTTCATAGGAAAGGTCCTTATCCACACCTAACCCTTCTATAGGGAGAATGGATATGAGATCACCAATACACTTCTTTAGCATAGAGACATGAAATACTAGATGAACCGACGCTAGTTCACTAGGTATTCTCAACTCATATGCAACCTTTATGACCCATTGCAAAACCTCATATGGACCCACATATCGGGGATTTAGCTTCCCTTTTTTGCCGAATCTCATTACCCCTTTCATAGGTGAAATCTTCAAACACACCATATCACCTACTTCGAATTCGATATATCTTTTTCTATTGTCAGCATAGGATTTTTGCTGACTATAGGTTGTTTTCAACCTATCCCTTATCACCCGAACCTTCTCCAAAGCTTCATATATTATTTCAGGACCAAGGAGTGAGGACTCACTGACCTCAAACTACCCAACCAGATGCCTACATCGCCTATAATAGAGTGCTTCAAAAGGTGCCATGGAAATACTCAAACGGTTGTTATTATCATAGGAGAACTCAATCCATGGTAGATGATTATCCAATAACTTTTAAAATCTATCATACAAGCTATTAACATTTCTTTTAAGGTTGGAATAGTACGCTCTTGACCATCCGTTTGGGTATGAAAAGTGGTGCTAAGATTAACTTGAGTACCCAACCTCTTTTGAAAAGACCTCCAAAAATGAGAACTGAATTAAGCACCTCTATCCGATATGATGGACAAAGGGATCCAATGTAAACTCACTATCTCATCAATGTATATTCTTGCATAATCCTCCGCTGAATAAGTAGACGACAGGTATAAAATGAGCAGATTTTGTTAATCTATCCACTATAACCCAAATTGAGCCATTTTGCCTCCAGGTTCAGGGCAACCAAACAATAAAGTCCATTATTTCTTCCCACTTCCAAGTAGGAACTTTCATTGTTTGAGTCAAATCGCTTGTTTTTAGATGCTCGACGTTAACTTGTTGGCCATTTGGACAGTTAGCTACAAACACTGCTATGTCCCTTTTCAATTCATCCCACTAATTAAACCTCTCTAAGATCACGATACATTTCGGTGGCACCCGGATGACTAGAGCATCGGGAACTATGAGACTCTTCCAAAATCTTTCCCCTCAAAACATCAACATCCGGTACACACAATCTACCTTGGTACCTAAGCACACCATCCCACCTTGGGAGAATGACTCATTAAACTTGCTAAGTACTGATTTCTTCAACTCCATCAATAGTGGAACAAGATATTTCTTGGACTTCACCTCAACCACTAAAGATGACTCAGAGTTATAATTAACCATAAAACCACCATTTGGGGAATCTTCCAACCGAATACCCAATCAAGAGAATATATGAGCATCTTTCACTATGTTTTTCTTACCTTCTTCTACATTAGACACACAACCCGTGGTCATACGGATTAGAGCATCCGCAACCACATTGGTCTCGCTGGGATGGTAGAGAACACTAATGTTGTAATGCTTCAATAATTCCAACCATCTTCTTTGTCAGAGATTCAACTCCTTTTGAGTGAACACATATAGAAGACTCTTATGGTCGGTATACACATCCACATGAAAACATACATCTAATGTCTCCATATTTTCAAATCAAATACCAGGCCGCTAATTCAAGATCGTGAGTTGGATAATTCTTCTCATGCACCTTGAGTTGTCTACAAGCATAGGCTACTACCTTCCCATGTTGCATAAAGACACAACCCAAAGCCACTCGGAAGCATCAAAGTATACCACAAAACCCTTGGTACCCTCTGGTAAAGTGTACATTGGAGCGGAGGTAAGCCTATCTTTCAATATTTGGAAGTTTCTTCCACATGCCTCTAACCACTCAAATTTAACACTCTCTTGGGTTAAGTTAGTCAAAGGAGAAGTAATGGATGCAAACCCATCCAAAAACCTCTTGTATTACCTATATATACCAAAGAAACTTTGAATGTCGGCTGAGTCAACGTTATAGGTCAATTCTTACCACTTCAGTTTTCTTTGTATCGACCTTTATATCCTCAGTTGAGATAATATGACCAAGAAATGCCACCGACTTCAACCAAAACACAGAGTTAATATACTTGGAAAAAAGATGGTGTTTCTTAAGGACTTGTAGTACCACCCCTTAAATGGTTCATATGTTCACCTTCATTCTTTGAATATAGCAAGATATAGTCAATGAATACAATTACAAAAGAATCTAGGTAATTCCGGAACACTCTATTCATATGGTCCAAAAAAGTCACCGGAACATTTGTGAGACCAAAGGACATCACTAGGAACTCATAATGACCATACCTAGTTTGGAATTTCATTTCAGGTACATCCTCACCTCTCACCCTAAGTTGGTAATACCCCGACCTCAAATAAATCTTACAAAAGTAACTTTCCCCTTGGATTTGATCAAACAAGTCGTCAATCCGAGGGAGAGGATACTTATTTTTAATGGTAACCTTTTTATGTTTATAATAATCGATGCACATCTTAAAGAGCCCATCCTTCTTCTTAACAACAACACTGGAGCTCCCCGTGGTGATATACTAGGTTGAATAAAACCCCTGTCTAATAAGTCTTTGAGTTGAAGCTTTAACTCTTTAAACTCCGCCGAAGACGTTCGGTAAGAATGTATTGAAATCGGATTCATATCTGGTAACAATTAAATAACAAGTCAATTTTTCACTCGGGAGGAATTCTGGGCAAGTCATCGGAAAAGACTTCCGGAAATTCCTTCACTACGGTGATCGAATCTACAGGAGAAATATCGGACTCAAGAGCCTTGACTCTTCCAATATGGTAAAGACAACTCTTGGAGATCATTTTACAATATTTTAGACAAGAAATGATACGACCTCTAGGAATTGAGTTACTCCCCTTGCACTCTAAGAAGAGTTCATTAGGAAAATTGAACTTAACTACTTTTGTTCGACAATCAATGGAAGCAAAACAAGCATGCAAAAAATTCATTCACAAAATGACATCAAAATCAACCATATCAGGTTCTATAAATCCACCCATGTAACTCTATTGGACAAAGATATAGGACAACTTCTGATGACTCTTCTTTCCACAACGTAGTCACGCACAAGGGTTGTAACCGAAACTGGTTTAATCAAAACATTGGGTAGAACATCAAACTTTTTCGCTACTAGAGGAGGTACAAATGATAAAGTAGCATTGAGGTAAAGTAAAGCATAAACATTAATAGATAAGACTCGTAACATACCGGTGACCACATTGGTAGATTCCTCTTTCTCACCCCTAGAGCAGAGAGCATAAAAGCGGTTCCTCTTTGGGGCATCAGGACTAGGATCGATTACTTGAGCTTGACCAGTCCCCTTATCTTGACTCCTCACAGTAGGAAAATCCCTAAACTTATGTCCACTCTTGCCACACCCAAAGCAATTTTCCGTCCAAACTAGACACTCACTCTAATGCTTCTTACCAGACTTGGCACAAGTACGTTTCTTGCTAGGTGAATTTCAACTTCTTCCTTTTTGGGACTTAGGGTTAGACTCCCTATCCTTGTTTTCCTTAGAGAAATTGGAAGGAACATTGTTTGAAACCCTTTTCTAGGACCTAGCCTTGTTTTAAATCTCAAGCCTACCCTTGGAAGTACCTCCTTCATGAGACTTGGCCTTCTTAAACTTCCTATTCTTCCTCTTGAGTCTAGTCTCCTCAACATGTTGTGCATGAACCATCAAACTATAAAATCCATATTATCATGTAGAATCGCTGAACGGCACTCTTCAACTAGGTCATCGGACATTCCGTCACAAAGAGACTCATCTCATCCCTAGGATTAGATACAAAGGAAGAAGCATACTTGGACAATTCAATGAACTTAAAGGAGTACTTTTCCACACTCATATCTCCTTGAAGAAGGTTGATAAACAATTTTATTATTGCTTCCCTTTTTTCCCTTGGAAAGAACCAATCAAGGAAATACATTTTAAACACCTCCCATGTTATAGGACCCTCTCTAAAAGCCCTATTATCTCTCCATTGGGTATAGCATGTTTGAGCTACATTCTTGAGTTGATAGGAGGCTAGATATTCCTTCTTAATTGAACTCACCCCCATAGAATATAGGATCTTTTAGATTTTATCAAGAAAATTTAGGGGTCTTCATTCACTTTTGACCCATAGAACATTGGAGGGTTCATCCTCGTGAAGTACCTAAAGAGGGAAGCCATGGTACTAGTATTTTTTAGAACACGGGGTCTAACCTCCTGATTTTCTCGAGCCGCCATGGCTTGAGCTTGAGTGGATACCTCTTCATCTAGGGTAGTCATAGCTCGGTACAAGCGTAGGAAATCCGACCTAATCTCTCCATTCGTCATGGGTGGAGGAATTACCGGAGCTTTGGCTTGTAGAGGAACTTGATTGCCTTGTGGAGGAGCTTGGTTTTCTTGGGGAGGAACTCCCGCATTATCCAAATCTTCTTCCACTCTCCTTGCGGCTTCCCTTCTTGTAGTGATATCCTATATCCATAAGAAAAGGAATGGAAGAGAAAAAGGACACATAGAGTTACCACTCAAAAGGCACGACTTTCAAGATTGCCAATAAGTGATAATTCCTAAGCATCACATAGCCTCTCATATATAAGTGTGGTGCGCTTCACACCCATGAACAAACTCTACGTAGACGTGGTTTAGTGAGACATCAATCCTAAGATTACTTTAACCTCATACTTTGACACCAAGTTTGTCACGACTGGGGAGCATCCCCTAAACGTAATTGGCATCGGCGTCCTCGAAGAGGACTTCGACAAGCCTCTTAGCATTCGTCATAACATATTATAGGTGAAAATGCGGAAAAATAAAACTTGTTACATATTGAGGTACACTTACACCTCTCACATACTATATATGGAGTTTACTTAGACTCCTTGCATATAAAGCTTACATAGGCTTCTTGTTTAGTCAACAAAACCAACATATTAGGATTTAGTGTAGAAAATCGTCTCATATTAAACTATGTAAAACGAAGTAGGACATTCGAGCATAGCCCTCATACAAATTAATATTTGCCACATAGGGCTTACAACAAATATCTTTATGAATAGGAAAGAAATGAATGTCTTTAAGACAATAGAAACACCACTAAGGTAGAACATATGGCACCATCTTCAAACTAGAGGACCTACCAAAACTTAGGGAGAAGTCCAAGTCTTCTTACAAAGCGACCTTGATACCTCAACGGTCTGAACCTACATTATTTGGAAAAAGGGAAAGAATATGGGTTAGTACAACCACATATACTAACTTTAGAAAAGTATGAACATAAAACATTGAAATCATGCTTAAAGGGCATTTAGTTCAAAATCACGCTAAGTCGCTTTCAAAAGCCTTTATGCAAAATTAAGAAGATATACAAGCCAAAATTCACATATCTATTAAGACAAGTTCATATTCAACACAAGACCAATATCATTATGAAGAAAAGCCAACATGGATATTATCAACATAAGTCATTATACAAGATCATATAAGCATAACAACTTCAACATAATGTCATAACAATAGATTATGTACAAGAGTTCATATCATCACAACATATAAGACCCTTACCAATAATCCCATCCCAATCCTAGTGCAATTCTCATATGCAGCCCCATAACCCTACATAACCAAGTAAACAAGGAAAGAGACCATAAGTAATGCCTTACTTCATAGAACATAGCATCATGAGTAGTCATCATCATATATTGCACTATAACCTAATAGCATGTTCATAAATGGAACTAATATTATATGGGATCATCAACATGTAAAGTCAACATAAGCATATCATTCATTTTATAAGAACTTAAGAATATAAGAACAACCTTTGAGAACTTCCCTCAAGGACAACTAGTGCAATGTATAGGTATAATCTCGTACCCGTACCTACACTAATGTATAACCCCTTAAGTCACCCTAGTTAGAGTTCAATTTATTACCTCCATTCATCTATTTTACTTTTGGGAACAATCACCTTAACCGACAATAGACCATGTGAGCTAAACATGGAATCTAATGTATGAAACCCTAAACCGAAAGAAGGTGGTGTGCTTACCAAGATAGGACAAAAACATGAACATAGCATTCTAGGTGGATCCACTAGCTAGTATTCCTATGGAGAAACATAGTTAAGGAACTAGATATATGTATTGGACCCTCTTTATGCACAATTTGCATTATAGTAACCATCTCATGAGAACCATTGTGAAACTACCTTCCCACAAAGGAACGGACACCTGTATAATAACTAGTTCACTCGGTGCTAAGCTAAAGTACCTTTTTGAAATGTCATTAAGTCATTCTTTAACAAGCATAGATTAATATAGGTCATAGGATATTACCCCCTATATAGCATGTCATTTGGCTCATTAGGCATAGGATGAGAACTTCAGTTCATCATAAGCCATCATTAGTGAGATCAACATATCATGGTCATATAATCTAAGGCACACAAAAGAAAAGACTCAACATGATCTCACATTCAACATAATCATAACATTCCATAATAGTCATCATATAATATCTTCCTAATTTATCAAATACAATACTTCAATTGAACCAGATCATCACCAATTATAATCCATCATTATTGAAGTAAAGAGTTCAAGATCACAAAGTCTTACCAAATAGCCTCCATGACTTTCATAAAGAATATCACCCTCAATTAATCACAATTATCCAATAATTCACTCATCATCATCAGAGTATAGTGAATTAAGCAATAACATAACCAATTCCAACAACCCTAATCATCTACAAGTCCAATTCATAATTAGGGTTAGGGTAAGGGATTCAATTCATGAATTCTTCTAACAAACTAGGTTAATGACTAACAACTAAAACATATCACCAATACATAATCATATCTATCGTAATTGATCAAAAGAAACAATTACCAAATCAATTTGAAAATCAATTTCGTAACTAGAAAGAAACCCATATTTTTGACATTTTTTGAAATCAATTTTGAAAACCCTCTTGGGGAAAGATATCCAAAGAGTGAAGATCTTACATACCTTAACAATCCTTGAAGATGGATGGAAGAATCTTAAATCTTGAAGCCCTAGTGATCCTTTAAGTATGGTATTCAATGAAGTTCTTTGAATAGAAAGAGAAAGAGGAGAAACGTTAGAGAGAATTGGGTTTGGGAAATATGGGGTGTTAGGTTAGGTTAATGAGGTTTAGGTCTTATATAGTCCCTCAACTAACTTAATTAACCATCCCTTAACCCTTAATTAATCACCTAAATAATTAACTAATTAATTTACTAACTTAAAAACTTGGCAATCGACTTTGGTACTTCAATCGATGATTGCCCGTGGATGAAGCGTCGATCAAACGACGGTGCCGTGTTGTCAAGCCTTTGTATGATTCAAACTCTATGTTTTTTGGCCATTATTGAAAATGGATAAGTTTCTACCAATGGATCCATGTATGGAGCATCGATCAAACGATGGATCATCATTTGTCTCGTTTGCACATTGTCCAATTTGACAGCTTTGGGTCTAAATGGAAGGGTCCTCTCCAACAACCCTTAGGGTTGTCCTCGGGGAGTGGTACCTGGAAGTTTCGACCCTAAACACACTCCTCTATATATTTTACACATTTTCACTATTTTTTATAAAATTTCAACTCTTAAAATCCCATGAAAAATGCCAAGGCACACTAGTGCACATTTAGTTCACTGGATATCATGGTCGTTTCTTAACGTTTTGACTCTAACACGTCCTAATTAGTTTAATACATTATTTTAGGCTTATAAAATTGTTTTAGGTCTTGGTTCATGATGTGAGGCTCTATATTAGGTCATGGACTTTCGCACTATTACATGAAGAGAAGATGTATCCACCCTTCGACAGACCGTCACCTCTCATTCAGTTTTAATCAACCAGTTAGAGAACCAAATGGATCATATTTCATCTCATGTCAACCCGTGACAGCAGGGGGGTTTGCCTAGCGATACTATAGCTAACCCCAAGTGTGAGGTTTGAAGGATGACTTGTGTTATACCACGATGTTAAGTAAGGCTCTATTTGGGAGAAACCTAAAATCCTTTACTTGCTTTTTGATATCTCGATAAAATAATAGTGTGTTGCTTCTACATATTGAAAAATGACAGTGCTTAAAAACATATAGAGAGGCGAGCAACATTTTCATTTGGCGAATCACCGACAAGTTCAGAGTTCCCAATCATTCCCGCCGTTTGATTCAATAAGGTTGAGTCTGTAAAACTCGGTAGAGAGAGAATTTCATCGTTGCATCACCAGTTCAGTTGGCGATCTCAATAAAGACCGCCAATGCAATTCCCACATGAATGAAAAATCCTGTTATATTTGGCGAGGAAATTAAATATTTTGCACTTCTCCGAGCAATTGGGAGAAATCGACTAACATCAATGAATGAGAAGAAGTCAGACGGTCACAAGCCACAAGTTTAAAAGTTATCTTTCATTTACTTTCCTTAAAGTTTTTCAGTTTTCACAAATCTACACTCGCACTCTAGTAGTTATTTCTCTTGCAACTGAGAACATTTTAAATGTCGAATTGTGCTTGTCCTTGGATTGCATTGCCGCCTAGCACTCGAGTATATTCTAATCAACACAAAAGGTTGCTTTCCGCACCCTAAGTCCCTTTTGTTGAATTTTGTTCTCAAATGTAATATTATTATCTTGTTGTTGTGTGTTGGGTCTCTTTGGTAGGATTAGAATTGTTTCTTACCTATTTTGGTATTCAACTATTTTGACCTAATGAGTAAAATGTTTGATTCCTGAAAATTGTTCCTTAAAATAGATTAAAAAAACATAGGATGTTCATGATCAATCTTGAGTCTAGGCTTAATTTGAGTGGTGTGTGATTTGATTTTTTTTTAGGGGTTATGGGGTTGAATTTGGGAAGTTGGGTTAGAAATAGGCATGTCGGGATGTTGGTGAGATGGGTCGATCTCGTCGAACCACTCGGCGCTTCTCTTTATGTCACCATCTCGCATTTAATTACATGATAAATGAATTGAAGACTTTGTAACTTTGGGCAAGAAATCTAAAGTCGCCGAGTACATTCCGCGCTTCTCCGAAATTACTCATGTTTGACCTTTATTTACACTTTTATACCCTCTTCAAACTGCATTTGACGCATTGTCTATGTAGTTGCACAATTCGCCAATTGTTTTGTCGGAGAATTTTATCCATCTAAACCTCCATATTTTTGTTCTAACTTATTTTCAAGGTTATTGCAGATATGGCCAGACCTAAAGTAGCTGGAAGAATTATGCTATTCTAACAAATCAGAGCAAAGCACTTTAGGAGAAGTCAAAAAGAAAAACGGAATCCTACCAAAGCAAATAATGAGGTCAAAAGTCGAGTTCCCGTAAGAGGACAAATCTGGAGGACCCTGCTACTCCCTCATGGAGACGTGGCTTCTTCAGAGCAATAGACTCCTTCTTCGCAGCTCATGGCAAGGATAATTCCAGCAAGATAGTTGCTTCTGAATCGGCTGAAATGACTCCGAGAGACATCGTCCCATACCAACCCGACACATCAGGCACTAAAGCCCAAACAGCTAAAGTTACTGAGTAGGCAGGATCCCTCTCTACCTTCATCTATGTTTTTCTCTAATATCTACTTTTTCGATTGTTTTATTTATATTTGAGGAGAAATATATTTTATATTGTGGTAGGGTGAGTCTCACCTTGTTTGCTTGTTACGAATATTTGTGTTTTGAGTATACAATTGGCTTGTTTGTTTTAATTGTGTTTTAAGAATGCTTTGCGATTATTTGAGCTTATGGCTCCTTTATGTTTTTTTAGTTGCAAACTATTTTGACCCTTTCAAAAAAATTTCATTGTTTTTTGTTAAAAGTAGTTGTTCTCGTACAAAGTTAATTCTAGGTTTCGAATAGTAATCTGAATCGAACAAACATGAATGTACAGCTAAAATGAGACCAAATGAAGTCACATAAGCAATATGTGAACTCTTTGCATCTCATTATGATTAACCATATATCAAATTGATTTCTCTTGTGATGATGATTGCACACTAGAAAAATTGTATAGTCTTGTTTGGCTTTAGTACTAATGCCTTGTGTGACGAGATTAATTTGAACCACGCATAAATAAACCTAAAATTTTCCTAGTTAGTCTAATTGCTTTAGAAAAGTGTCCTCTTTAAATGATCTTAGTCAATTTTAAAGTGTGAGCCAAATTTGACATATACCTCTTTTGTGACTACTTGTGAGTATGTGAAACTCTTTTGAACACCCTTTAAGCCTTATCTTTCTTTGGAAGAAAATTTGATAGAACCCAGACCTTTACTCTATCCACTAACTATAATCATCATGACTTATGATTTGGTGAATATCCAACTTAAACCATAAGATTAAGTTGGGGTGTGGTAAAAAGGGAAAGGAGAAGTCAAAAAGTGCAACAAAAGTCTCCTCAACTCATGGTGTTGAAAAGAAAATGGAAACCCTGCCTATAATAAAAAGATAAGAAAAAAAATAATAAAAAAGAAAAACTGTAAAATAAAGCTCCAAAAGAAATGCGGGCTTCCAACCAATCCATGGAGTGAAATAATAGGATGGCTCAGAAGCACTAAAATAAAATTGGTAGAAGAAGGCAGATGAAAGAAAGTGTTTGTGAGCTCCATAATTCATGAGCATTTTTATTCACTGAGCCTAAATGACCATACCTTTGCACTAAACCTCATTACAAGCCTTAGAATGATTTATTTGATCTTCAGTAAGCCGAAAAAAAGTTGATCAGAAAATAAGGGCAAACCTACGGGTAAAAACATACATTGTGTTCCTCTTTTAGACTGTGAGCGTTGCATCTGATTCCTATACCGCTTCCTAGGGTAAAGCATATACATCAGCTCTCTCTTGAGAACCACTTGAAGTGCTAGAAAAGGTCCCTGCATGAAACATATCCTCCATTAAACTAAAGGATACTAAGCCACGTATCTTGAAAAATCAGCATGGTTAAAAAACCTGCTAGATGTTGGGTTAACCCCACACCTTCATAGTAAATTTTGTTATAAAATGAAGATCATAATGATATAATTATAAAGAGAAGAAGACAAGAGAAGAACATAGAAGAGAGACTTCTCTTCTTAATCAAGTGTATTCAAATGGTGAGTGATATCTTTATTTATAATGTTGATATATTACTCCCTCAGGTCACTGAAGTAGTAGGTACATGTTTATCACTTAATGATCTTATCAACTTAGAAGCACCCATACATGAATTTAATTAATTCTTAAATAAACTTAATGGACAATCCACACAATACAATAGATTTATAACAGTCCCCCTTGGATGTCCATAGATTATGTACCTCGTTAAAACCTTACTAAGAAAATCTTGTAGGAAAAAATTCTAGTGAAGGAAAAATATTACACATATCTTTTGATATGAATTATTTGGTTCCTCATTAAAAACCTTGCCAGGAAAATCAAAGAGAAAAAACTTCGGTTAAGGAAAAAAGAGTGCAACGCGTATTATACTCCCCTAATCAAAATATCACTTAGTATCTTATGATGATGTCATCCAACCTTATATTCCAACTTTTCAGATATTGAAAGTGTCTTTGTGATAAACCACATTCACGGAGGCATTGTATGATTGAACTTTTTTCTGAGGCTTTGAGCTTAACCGAATATATTCTTGACAATCACTCTATTCGTGACCTCATTACTACAAGTACATTGCGCATTCAGCTTTTTCATAGAATTAATCATCTTGTGGAAACATTCATTTGCAGTTGATTATTTCCGTATATTATGATTGGAAATTTTTTTTTAAAAAAATCACATCTTTCATAAATGTGGTGTATCATTGATCTCAACCAGATGCACTCTCGATTTGCTTCATGAAGAGATTTTTGTTATGATTGGTTTGAAGAAGTGATTAGCAACATTTGCTTCATTGATAGTCAAGATATTATTGTGCCTTCGAATGCAAAAAAATTGTGTGTTTGAGATCGAGCTTTATGTGGATCAGATAAATATTCTGCATCAGCGTAACCAATAAGCTCTAACTTGAATTCCTCATAATATAATAAACTCATGTATATGGTTCTCCGAAGATATTCAAGTATGTACTTAACACCATTTCAATGTCCTTTTGTTGGGAAAGAATTGAATTTTTTCAGTAAATTTACAAATATTTTGTCTAGTATTGTTAGCAAGATGCATTAGTGCTCGGATTGCACTAAGATATGAAATTTCATCACCAAGGTCTCCAACCTTCTTTTGAGATAAAAGTGAACATTTATTTATGTCAATTGATCTCTTAATCATTTGGGTACTCAATGAATGTGATTTATCCATATAGAATTGCATTAAAATTTTCTGTGTGTGTTGACTGATGGACAAATATTTCATTTGTCAAATTATCAATATGTAGGTCAAGATATTTTTTTTATTTTCAGAATCTTTTCATTTTAGATCTCCTTCTCAAACACTCAACAAATTTTGGAATCTCTCTAAGAGTGTTAATAATGTTCAACTTATGCACAACTATTATAACAAATTTAGATCCGGACCTTTTCATAAAAAATGCAAGGACAATTAGGATCATTATTTTTGTACCATTTTGTTCCTTGATTATTTCAATCCATATATGGATTCTTCCACATTTATTTAAAAAGTTTCCTTCAAACTTTTATATGCTTCATACACCTTGATTGCTTCAAGGATTTTTCATATAACATTTGTCTAGATAGACATGATAATTATTCATTATATGGATTCAAGTTTTCATATATTTCCAAATCAAAACAAATCTTATTGCATCCACCATAGGAGAAAAAATCTCCAATAATATAAAAAAATTTGCAACAAATCGTTATGCCCCAAGGCACAAGTCGTACTTGATATCTAACGGTTACGTCATCGCATAATAATTTATTCGTACCCCACTGACATTATACCTTAATTAATGGACTATCAATCAAAAACAACACTTCTCTAAGTGAAACAAAATATACTTGAATTATGCATTTTAGTTGTCCAATCATTTATCTGTCCACACTATATGACAGATTTGAATTCAAGATCATCGTCACAATCTATATCATTGAGTGCTACCTCATATCAAAGATATCGTCCACGGTTATTTGATATTGATTTCAATATGACATAACTGGTAGCATATCAAATATATCATCCACGGTTATTTGATATTGAATCCAATATGACATAACTTATCGAGATCTCTTTATTTTTCATCATTTTTCAGGTACCTAAACTTTTTTCAAGATTTTATGGAGTGTTATGTTGTGGTTCTCTTTTATAGAACCTGTCTCATTATCATGAACATATTGATCATTTGTGCCTCTCCTTCTTCAAGAAATTTTACATTTGCAATCGATTGGTCTATTACGCTTCAGGCGTATCATGGACTGTCCTTTAAGGACTTCTCATTGGAGCATATGTAGCTGAATTATAACATAGGGTCAGTAAATTCATCTGGCAATAAATTTATAACATTACATAAAAGAATTATCCCTTGAACTTCAAGTTCACGTGTTATTTTAATGAGGATCTAGATAATTCATAATTAACCTCACATAATTTTCAGGAGTTAATCATCTCTCCCCACCTAATGTTAGAAAATCTAACTTTCATCACAACTTTATTTTGAAACTAATCTTTATGTGAGGTGGAGAAATTAAAATCATAATCGTACATTCAACATTTTAGATGGAATTATTTGTTTCCTGAATCTGAATCAATTTTGATAGGGGAGCTTTGTTGGCTTGATGCGTACAAGCGTTGCTATATGTTAAATAAATTCATCTTATACCATATTTCTTTTAGAGAGATTTGTTCTTATAATTAATGGTTTAGCTATAATAGGAGGCGTACAATTTATGCTAAACCAACTAGTATTATCAGTCTAATTTCATAGTTTGGAACTGTGCTCTTAAATTTAACAATTCAAGCAAACAACCTTACAAAAACCAATTTGTAAGTTGACAACAAAACACATGTGATCATTGATATACCGTGGTTTCACGGTATAATTAATACTTTTTCCTTAAGTTTAGTGCGTCCAAAATCCTTTTTGTTCTAATTTTTATATAAGTTTCTCTTTGTTTTGCAGGAAATCTGTCCAAAGCCAAATGCGGAGATTTTGAGAGAAGAAATGCAGAAGAGACCACCTACGGAGCTGATGACGGTCCGTCGTTCTTGTGACGGTCCGTAGGTGGTAGTGTAGAGAAGCTGCTGAAGGAAGATGGGGAAGTCTGACCAAGTGTGGGATTACGAAGCTTGTGACGGTCCGTCATGGATATGACGGTCCGTCCTGCAGGTTCGTCGTGAAGATCAGAGAAGTGATCCCAGTACCCAGATTCCTAGAGTTGAAGTATTTTGAAACGAAGACCCTCGACGGACCGTTGTGCCTATGACGGTCCGTCATACTTGCCGTCGAGGGGGATGAAGAAAGTAGTAGAAGAAACTGCACCAAGTATGGGACGACGGAGTTCACGACGGTCCGTTGTGACTACGACGGTCCGTCGCGTGGTCCGTCGACCCAGCCGCGTTTTGGAAGATTTCCAGCAATTAGAATTCTTGTGTAATTAGGTTTTTATTTTTATATAAATAGTTCGAAAAACCTCATTTTTGAGGTTAGACACTAGAATAGTTAGAAATCATATTAATAGACTCTTTGTATTAGTGTTAGATTTTCGTATTATCATTGATTGCAAGTGATTTTTGGTGATTAATCAAGCAACCTTTTGGATTTTATTCTTTCTCATTGAAGTAAGTACATGAATTCTTATTTGATATATTTGAATATTGTGTTATGGCTATGAGTAACTAAACTCCATAACTAGGGTTGTGGGAACCATAGGCAAATAATGAGATAAACCCTAGCTAAAATAACAATTCTAGAATAGTGTCTTGCATGTATTAATAATTCTTTCGCTTAGAAGTCTTTTTAACGGATGATCAATGTTAGAACTCGCCTTAATGCTACTTGCCGGACCAAGGAGGTAGATAATAGGAAAAGAATTATTAACATAGATTTAGTGTATACTATCTAATAGGCTAGTATTGATTGGTACGAGGTAATAACTTAGTCAAATATCAAATACGATGCTTAATATGAGGTAAAGATAAGGGTTAGGGAAGCAACACACGTAGCCGGACCAAGGTGCGGAGTGAGATTTTCTAGATGCCGGACCAAGGATTTAGAAATACATAACTTATCACTTTGCATGCAAGATACTAGGAAAGAATTGTTATAGTTAGAATTATCAAGTTAAGAACCTGTGGGGAACACGTAAACCCTAGTTACTTTGATTAATTGATTAAAGTCCAACTTTCAAAACTGTTAAGTGTCTTTTTCAATTTCGTTAGTTATTTTTACTTATTAGGAAATACAAACCCCCCTTTTTTATGTTTTTACTTTCTAAAGAAGTTATCAACCGAACAATAGTAATAACAAGTTGAAGTTAAGTCTAGACTATTTTCCTCGTGGGAACGATCCCAACCTCACTAGTTGGGTTATTTACTTGACGCGACCGCTTTACTTCTTATTTAAGAAGTAAGTTTGAGCGTATCAAATTTTGGCGCCGCTGCCGGGGATTTTAGCTTTTAGATTAACTTGAACTTATTACTATAGTTTAGTTGATATTTTCTTGATTTTACTTTGTTTTACTGTTTTTGATTTTTTTTCAGAACTATCCTCCTTGTATGCCAAATACACGGAGAGGAAGAGAACCGTTGTTTCCCTACGATCACGAGTTAGAGCGTACACTGCGAAACATGAATCGTAATTTGGGAATCAATGATGAGGATCCAAACCAGAACATCCCAGCTCCGGTTGATGTTCATGGTCAGATGTTACCCGATGCTCCGGGTGAACATCAACAGAGGGGACAGAATCCCGCTCCACGGCCCCAAGCATACTACAGAGGCTATGATAACATAGCAGATTTGGATGGGCCACTGGTTTTGCCTCCTCTACCCACAGGCCACACTTTTGTGGTAACTAGTAGTCTGATGCAAATGCTCACTGCCAGAGGTTTGTTTTCAGGGCTACCTTCTGAGGATCCACATGCCCATATAGCTAAGGTAAGGGCAGTGTGTAAAAGTTGTGTGGGGAGGCCTGATTTGGATCTAGATGTAATAGGGCTCAGAGTGTTTCCTCTCTCACTGACGGGAGAGGCTGCTATTTGGTTCACTGAGCTCCCATACAACTCCATCTTTACTTGGAATCAACTGAGGGATGTCTTCTTAGCACGCTACTATCCGGTCCAAGAAACTAAACCACAAAGACAGAGTGAATAACTTTGTGGCACTACCAGGAGAGTCAGTTAGTAGTTCTTGGGATAGATTCACCTCATTCTTGAGAAGTGTTCCAAATCACCGTATAGATGATGAGTCACTGAAAGAATACTTCTATAGGGGACAAGATGATAACAACAAAGCGGTATTGGACACTATAGCAGGTGGATCTTATGGAGAATGTCCTTATGCTGAGATCGCTGAAAAATTAGAAAAAATCTCCCGGAATAACAAAGCTTGGAGTACTAGGAAGTCTGATACAGGGAGAAACACCTTTGCAGTGCAGTCCACTCACAACCCAGCCACAGATGAGATTCGTGAAGAAATGACTCAAATGAGAACTGAGCTTGGGTTGGTACTAAAACATGTCACTGGGTTGCAGAAAAGATTAATGCAGTCAACTACTTGGATAAACCACCACCTCCAAACGATGAGTGTTATTATGAGGAGGATTCCTATGCAGTAAATGAACAGATGGGGAGTTTCCGACCAAGCGCCCAAGGCTCAAATCAGGATAATTGGCGCCAAGGTCAAGGGAACCAAGGTCGGAACTATGGTAACTACAATCGTGAGGGTCATTATGTTCGAGATGGAAACTACAATCGCGACAACAACTTCAACAGGGGTAACTATGGTAATAGAAACGACAGGAATGGACCCTATGTTCCTCCTCAAAATCGTGAAGTTACTCCTAGGGATGGTGGAGGTAGTATGTCGCGAGTTGAGGATATGTTGCATAAAATGATGAGGAGGTTCGATGCTAGTGATGAGCACAATAAAGAGTTGAGAAATGATTTAGCGGGTATTGGACAAAAAGTTGATACCCATGCAATATCGATTAAGCAACTTGAGTTACAATTGGCCCAATTATCTGCAACTGTGAACACACGGCAACCGGGCACTCTTCCTAGCAACACTATCCAAAATCCGAAAAATGATGGACATTGTATGGCAATTACCACTCGCGTTGGCAAGCAAACCATTGACCCACCTATGCCATCTGATGAGAAAAAGGAGACAATAGAATCTGATAAAGTGGTAGAAGTTGATGTTGAATTAGAGGATAACACTGCAAAAGATGCTGAAGTGCCTAAAAAGGTAACTCCTATGCCTAGGCCACCACCCCCATTTCCTCAGAGATTATTGAAAAAGATCGAGGATGGCAAATATCGGCGTTTTATAACAATGTTGAAGCAACTTTCTATCAATGTCCCTTTGGTAGAAGCTTTAGAACAAATGCCCGGTTACGCCAAATTTATGAAAGATCTGGTCACAAAGAAAAGATCGGTCACTTTTGAGGATGATGATAGAATGCAGCATTGTAGTGCTATTGCTACAAGATCTCTGGTCCAAAAGAAAGAAGATCCGGGTGCGTTCACTATTCCTTGTACAATCGGGCTATTACATTTTGCGAAAGCATTATGTGATCTGGGGGCAAGCATAAATCTCATGCCCCTCTCGATTTACAAGAAGTTGGGTTTGGGTGACCCAAAGCCCACTGTGGTGCGGCTACTGATGGCTGATCGAACAGTAAAATGACCTATAGGGATACTCCACGATGTGCTAGTAAAAGTGGAGTCATTCATATTTCCAGCAGATTTTGTTATTCTTGATTGCGAGGTCGATTTTGAAGTGCCCATTATTCTTGGGAGGCCATTCCTTGCTACGGGAAGAGCCTTAGTAGACATGGAAAAGGGGCAGATGAAATTTCGGTTGAACAATGAGGAAGTGACCTTTAATGTTTGTAGGTCCATGAGGCAGAGTGGTGAGCTCCAATCGGCATCTGCTATATCCTACAACATGGGTGAGACATCTGAGACACAAATAGAAGAACGTCTAGGTGTAGAAGCATTAGCGGCAGTAATAATAAGCTTTGATAGTGATTGCATTGAAGAGTATAAGTCATTAGTCGCGGCTCTTGACCGAGGTGATGTTCGTTTTAAACCGAAGAAATTTGAGCTTGATATAAAAATTGCGAGTCCCCACCCGCGAAACCATCGATAGATGAGGCTCCAAAATTTGAATTAAAAGCTCTCCCACCTCATCTTAGGTATGAATTCTTAGGAAATGGTGACACTTTGTAGGTAATCATTGCATCAGACCTGGATGAACAACAGGTTCAGAGTTTGGTGAAGGTACTAAAAAGGTTCAAAAGATCTATTGGGTGGACCATTGCGGACATTATTGGGATCCCTCCTGGTATTTTCTCTCATAAAATCCAACTCATGCTGATCACAAGCCGAGTATTGAGCACCAGAGAAACGCTTGAATCCTCCTATGCAAGAGGTTGTGAAGAAGAAAAAATCAAGTGGTTGGATGCCGGGTAATCTATCCAATCGCCGATAGCAGTTGGGTATGCCCGGTTCAGTGTGTACCTAAGAAAGGGGGAATGACTGTGGTCCCCAACGAAAAGAATGAACTTGTTCCAATGAGACCGGTTACTGGATGGAGGGTGTGTATGGATTACCGTAAACTAAACTCATGGACTGAGAAAGACCATTTTCCTATGCCCTTCATGGATCAGATGTTGGATAGACTTGCTGGAAAAGGGTGGTATTGTTTTCTTGATGGGTATTCGGGGTATAATCAGATTTCTATTGCACCAGAACATCAAGAGAAAACCCCTTCACTTGTCCATATGGGACCTTTGCGTTCAGAAGAATATCGTTTGGGTTGTGCAATGCACCCGCAACCTTTCAGAGATGTATGATGTCAATATTTTCTGACATGGTGGAGGATACTATAGAAGTTTTTATGGATGATTTTTCTGTGGTTGGTGATTCATTCGAGCGGTGTTTGACCAATTTATCTGAGGTTCTTAAGAGATGTGAAGACTGCAATTTAGTACTAAACTGGGAAAAGTGTCATTTCATGGTGAAAGAGGGTATTGTGTTGGGTCATCGCATTTCAGAAAAGGGCATAGAGGTTGATCGAGCTAAAGTCGAGGTAATAGAGAGACTGCCCCCACCAATCTCTGTGAAAGGTGTGAGAAGCTTTCTTGGGCATGCAGGTTTTTACCGAAGATTCATCAAAGACTTTTCAAAGATTGCACACCCATTGTGCAAACTGCTGGAGAAAGATTGTAAATTTTGTTTTGATGAATCTTGTCTTAAGGCATTCGGTGAACTAAAAGAAAAATTGGTATCTGCGCCTATCATTATTTCCCCGGATTGGAACAGTCCATTTGAGGTAATGTGCGATGCTAGTGGGGTAGCTCTTGGTGTAGTACTGGGACAGAGGAAAAACAAAATCCTTCACCCCATCTACTATGCTAGTAAAGCCCTAAATGAAGCTCAGAAGAACTACACAGTGACTGAGCAAGAACTCCTAGCAGTAGTGTTTGCTTTTGAGAAATTTCGCTCCTATTTGCTAGGTACTAGAGTTATAGTGCATACTGACCACTCAGCATTGAGATATTTGTTGGCAAAGAAGGATGAAAAACCTAGGCTGATTCGTTGGGTATTACTGCTACAAGAATTTGACTTTGAAGTGATGGATAGAAAAGGAACTGAAAACCAAGTTGCTGATCACTTATCTCGTCTAGAGGATGAAGCTATGAGAGAGTTAGGGGACAAGACTGACATTGATGATACTTTCCCCGATGAACATGTATTAGCCGCTTCAAAAGACTTGATCCCATGGTTCGCAGATTTTGCGAACTATCTGGCTAGTGATATTGTTCCACCAGATTTTTCCTTTCATCAAAGAAACAAGTTCATGTACAATGTGAAGAAGTACTTTTGGGATGAACCATATTTTTATAGGAGTTGTGCCGACGGGATTATTCGGCGTTGTGTGCCAGAATGTGAGATGGTGAGTGTGTTGGAGGCATGCCATTCCTCACCCATTGGTGGACATCACAGTGGTATCTGAACCGCTCATAAGATATTACAATGTGGTTACTATTGGCCAACTCTTCATCAAGATGCTCATGGGTTTGCTAAAGCATGTGACAGATGCCAACGAGATGGCGGTATTTCAAGAAAGCAAGAGCTCCCTCTAAACCCCATTCTTGTGATTGAGTTGTTTGATGTCTGGGGTATTGACTTTATGGGCCCTTTCGTGAGTTCTCATGGGATGAAGTACATTCTAGTAGCAGTTGATTATGTATCTAAATAGGTCGAAGCCATAGCCCTCGCAAACAATGAAGGGAAGAGTGTCACTGCATTTTTGAAAAAGAATATATTCTCTCGTTTTGGCACCCCAAGGGCCATTATTAGTGATGGGGGCTCCCACTTCTGCAAAAGATTGTTCAAGGGGTTATTGGAGAAATATGGGGTTCGCAATAATTTGGCCACTCCTTACCACCCTCAAACTAGTGGGCAAGTTGAAGTGTCGAATTGAGAGATCAAACAGATATTGTCCGAAACAGTGAACGCTAGTAGAACGGATTGATCAAGGAGGCTTGATGATGCTCTTTGGGCCTACCGGACAGCATATAAGACTCCCATTGGTATGTCTCCATACCAACTTGTATATGGGAAAGCTTGTCATCTTCCGGTTGAGTTACAGCATAAAGCCATGTGGGCTATGAAGAAGTTAAAAATGGATTGGAGCGAAGCTGCAGAGCAACGGTTAAATGGGTTGAATGAACTTGATGAATTTTGCCTGAAAGCCTATGAAAGCTCAGACCTATACAAAGAAAAGATGAAGAAGTACAATGACAAAAAAATTGAAAAACGAGAGTTTATGGTCGGGGATTTGGTACTTTTATTCAATTCCAGATTGTGCTTGTTTCCAGGCAAACTCAAGTCCAAATGGACTGGTCCTTACACGGTTACCCAACTATTCCCTTACGAAGCAGTTGAGTTGGAAACTAAGGAGGGTGTGTGGTTCAAGGTGAATGGACAGCGCATAAAAATCTATCTCGGGCATGCTGAATCGGCGAATGAAGTGATCGAGGCATACCATCTTGATGAAGTCTGAGTAATCAAGTGGCCCAGTCGTGCCGCGACATTAAATAAGGCGCTTGTTGGGAGGCAACCCAATTCTTGTCGTTTTTTTTAGTAAGGATAGCATTTTTCTACTATTGGGTTTTTAAATTCGCAGGCACATCACCAGGAAATTCTGCAAAAAACTACTCCACAACAGCCACTGATGGATATCGACGGACCGTTGCAAATGCGACGGACCGTCGTATGCATTTGTCGTCCAGGTACATTTTTCTGCTATTTTGAAATTAGGGCACACACGACGGAACCTACGACGGGTCGTCACAACTGCGACGGACCATCGTCGGGGAACCATCGTGTGATTAATGAATTCTACCCGACCCGACCCGGCTGGACCCTTTTTCAAATTCTGACCGTTTATACTCCCCACCCCTCCATATTTCACCCCATTACTTCCTCATTCCTCTCATCTCCCCTCTCTTTTCAACTTCCACATTTCCCCCCCCCCCCCACTAATCATTGCCCCCAAAATCCTCCTAAGCCTTATAATTATCATCTACTAGTCGGTGTTGCTGCTGTAGGTGTCTACCTTGCCAACTGAATCATTCTCCATTTGTTTTTTCTCCATTTCCAAGGTATGTGTCTCTAAAGTTATACTCATTTCTCTTGCATTTTGGTTTAGTAGTTAGTATTAGCTTAGTTCTTAGTCGTATATTGTTTCCTTTATATGATTATGTCTAAACTTAGGCTCAAAATGTTCGAATTTGCCCTGTTGATAACCCTAGGCATAGGTGATTTTGCATTGGTAGTTTCTTAGGTAGTTGGGATAGACACATATAGGTCCACAACACTACAAGACCATGTGGGTTCATCGGGATGCATAGGGTACCCCCAGTTCTATCACTGCTATTCAGAACGAGACCCCGACGACGGACCGTCGCACACACGACGGACCGTCGTAGGATCCGTTCCAAAAGCCCTAGCACCCTGTCCCAACGACACATGTGACGGACCGTTGTATTCACTACGGTACGTCCTGCACAACCGTTTTGGTTGTCAGAGACCCTGATTCTAAGGGTCTCTCACTTTTTCCATGTGTCATCCCACGGAGACATGTGACGTACCGTCATACCCACGACGGTCCGTCCTGCACGACCATCATGATGGTCAGAGACCCCTCTGCTAAGGGTCTCTCAAAACTTTCTAAGTGTCCTACGACGTACCGTCATACCCACGACGGTCCGTCCTGCATGACCGTCATGATGGTCAGAGACCCCTCTGCTAAGGGTCTCCCAACCTTTTCTAAGTGTCCTACGATGGACACTTACGACGGACCGTCGTACCCACGACGGGCCGTCCTGCACGACCGTCATGATGGTCAGAGACCCCTCTGCTAAGGGTCTCCTAACATTTTCCAAGTGTCCTACGACGGACCGTCATACCCACGACGGTCCGTCCTACACGACCGTCATGATGGACAGAGACCCCTCCTTCAGGGTTCTTTATATATACATAGACCAAGTATAACACGACGGACCTCATGACGGTCCGTCTTATCCACGACGAGCCATCATCTGGCCCGTCGTGTGATACAGTTTCAATATTACTAACATACTATTTTAAAAATTTTATGTCGTATGAGCTTGTCTGTTTTGTTTACCACTACTCATACTAATATTGATCCTTTACAGGTACTATCTACTATGGCACCCAAGCAAGACCGCACCTACGCACACGGGTGATCTAGGTATGTCGCTCCGTCTACCCGCATGGTCATCGGCTCTAATGATGAGCGTGACCCTGAGTATGTGCCCCCAGGCACTTCCGCCCCTTCCCGTGCTGCACGGGCCCCTAGAGCTACACCCAAGACGGTGGCGTCCGGCGTAGTCACTGCCTCCCAGTCAGTTGAGGAGCGCACACTCATCGGCACACCCTCTGGGTCGGCCACAAATGAGGAAGGAGCGTCTGGATCCTTAGGAGTATCATGGTCCGAGGAAGCTTCTGGCTCTGTAGAGGTTCCCGCACCCGCCACTGCTGCAACGTCGGCCTCGTCTGATGAGGCTGACAGTTCAGACTCTACATCCGGCGCACCAGTTCAGGCCCCCACCCCAGCCGCTGACCAGCCAAACCGGTGGTGTGTCGACGGCCAGTTTAAAGTTTACTCCGATGCCAAGTTCCTCAACGATAAAGGAGTGATAACTCGAACACTCACCTTCAAGCGGCGGGTACTTACAGGGAGCCTTCCCACGATGCCTGAGATCCACAATCTCTTCACCAGGCATCGTTTGGAGTGGACAGCACGTCCGTTGGGGCGTCACAGCGAGGAGATGGTCTGAGAGTTCTACGCATCCTACGTAGAGACTCTCCGATCACAGATCGACAGGCGGGCTGCTCCCGCTAAACAGGCCCCATTGGAGCAGGTTCGAGTCAGGGGCGTGCAAGTTGACATTTCCCTGCCTACCATCCGCCGGTTCCTATACGGCGAGAGTGCAGATGCTACCCGGATCCCCATCAATGCCGAGTTTGACTACCGCTGGAAGATAGTAAAGGATGGATAGTTCTTGCGCGAGCCGGCACTGAGAGAGACCACCAAGAGGTGGATGGCCCTGCACCTGTCAGTAGATGGAGAGGGTGCCGATTGGGTCACTGAGCCGAAGGGGGCCATCAAGAAGGCCAACCTCACATTAAAAGCCAAGTTCTTGTGGCTGCTTGTCCGTCACTGCCTCTCCCCCACAACTGCTGACAACATCGTTACGTGGGATCGCGCAGTGTTAATGGCGGCGATGATAGCTGGGTTCGAGGTCAACTTTGCATGGCTTCTTCAGGCAGTCATGCACGATAGGGTATTCAAGGTCACCACCACCTACCCCTTTCCGTGCATGATCTTCGCCCTTTGCAGGTCCGCAAGTGTGCTCATATGGCACATAGATCAGTTGAAGACCCCGTAGTGTACCGTTGATGTCGGCCTCATCAGAGACGAGGCTAATGAGTTGGCCCCATGTAGAGGGCCCCGTCCAGAGCTGCCCCCACGTGCTGATGATCTTGAGGATACGGTAGCCCAAGCCCGCACAGCGACACAGGCATCCACTGACACTAGCCCGGTCGAGTCTATCCCGGGTAGTAGCACAGCCCCGAGCTCCTCTCGCACAGCCCCTCTACCGTTACTGGTCCCGCTTTCTAGGGTCCAAAAACTAGAGGCACAAATGGCCACCCTTCTGCACCATATTCAGCCATGGATGCAGAAGTCGATTACAGAGTCTGAAGCACGTCTAGAGAGGAAGATGCAGCAGTTTACAAAGCGGAAGATTGCTGAGGTCAACCAGCGTCTGGACTCATTTGAGTTGAGAGTGTTAGCCCGACCAGCCCCTCCGGTGGATGTGTTGACTCTTCAGGCTGCAGTCGACAGTCTTCGTGCAGACATCGACACGATCCTAGCGGCAAGGGTGCCGGAGTCTGAGGCCCCTTATGTCGAGCCTGCTGAGGATACCGTGCTAGCGGCCCTGTTTACTACTCCAGACATTCCACCACCTCCCCCTCGAGAGAGTTCCAAGAGGCGTAGAGGTCGAGCAGAGGATGAGGCGCGAGCAAGGAAGAAGGAGCACCGAGAGATGGAGGCTGCGCGGAGAGCCTCACTTGCTGATGAGGCGGCGCACCAGATAAGAGCATCAGAGTTAGCGGCTGGGGCGTCTAGCTCCCACACTGTAGATATCACTGGAGGCACTACTGATGGCGCGGCTGTTGCTGAATACATCACTGGGGGTGTCCAGATTGCAGCGGACGTGGGTTCTGGGGAATCGGACCCACCATCTTGCTGATCGACGGCGCTTTGCGCCACAGGTTTGCTTCACCTACCACTCTAGTATTTACATTTTTATGCATTGGGGACAATTGCGTGCTTTTTTGTTGGGGGTGGGGTAAATGGATAGTGAGTGTTAGGGTGAAGTCTGAGTAGCCCAAATTCACTATCCTCTTTTGAGGTTTTCTTGCCTGTGTTCTTTTTCCCCAAAAGACTAATTACTTTTTCTGTTGAACCAGCATATTTATATCTTTTGTACATAGTTTAATTCTAGAGCATGATGGCTAAAATGATATCCTGATAAACTGAAAATAATGCATGACTAGGCATAGTAACTGACAATTGTGTGGCTCTAAGCATGAAATAGAATTACACCATTGCATTACTCTAAGTCTTTAATTCGAACTAGGTGTCTAATAATCTGGTATAGTGATGACATGTCAAGTGAGTGTGAGGAAATTTGAATAGTCCACTATTGGTACTGAGCTAGAACTTGCCTGGTTAATCCTACTAAAAGTAAGTTGTAACAAACAATTAGGAAAGGATAATAGGCCCTTATTCAAGAAAGCCCATTTCTAGCCTAAATAAAAGAAACCGAATGAAATTTATCCTTCTTTGATCCAAATAATATGAGCTTAAAATTAGACCTTTCTTTTTCACCCTAACTGATCTTTTGGGGAACAATGTGTTGGCCCTGGTCCCTCCTTGGACATGTGCACCTCAGCTTATGCCAAAAGCATAAGTTGAGGGTGGCTAATGCATCCTTCGTTTTGGCCCTGACCCAACTTTGGGTATTGTGTACCTTGACTCATGGCAAAGCCATGAGTTGAGGGTGGCTATTATGAGGAATACTCTGGAAAGTGGGGTTGAAAGAACAAAAGAGAGAGAAACAATAAAAGTAAAGTGACTCAAAATTAGTTGAAAGAAAAGTAAAGAATAAGAAAAAAATATACAAGAATTACAAACAAGAAAAGAAGAGAGTCACTTACACAAATGAAGAAAGAAGAGAAAATTGAGCAAAAAGGGAAAGAGTATGAGAAACTGGGCGAGATAAAATGATAGAAAAGGGAAGGTTTAGCCGATATGTCAAGGAGGGCAAAAAGTCACTAAAGTATACCTAAAAATGTACCCTACCTGACCCTGAGCCTATGTTACAAGCTAAAAAAAAGTCATATCGTGATCCTAAGGGTTGTATAGCGAACTTAAGGCAGTGAAAATAAGGGCAAGCTTATGGCAATAGGTATGAATGAGTGTGACTTTATTCTGAGAGCGAGTGTTGAAAAGTAATCCTTATACTCAAACTGAAATCATTGTGTGAAAAAAATGAGGATTTTGTTCTAAAGTGAGGACATTAGTTGCAATACCAGAATTGTTAGCACCTCGGTGAGAAATTGAAGAGGATAGGTGTTAATGCATGGTGAGTCTGTGTCGTGTTCTGATCCCACAAAAATTCAAGCCTAATAGTGATAGCATGCATAGATTTGATGAGATTAATCGGGATTGATAGCCAAATGATTGCAAAGGATATAACATGGGTACTATTGTACAAGGATTGTGTAGTGAGTCATAGTGCGTCGCTTGAGGACAAACAACGAATTTAAGTTGAGGGTGTTGATATACTGTGGTTTCACGGTATAATTAATACTTTTTCCTTAAGTTTAGTGCGTCCATAAGCCTTTTTGTTCTAATTTTTATATAAGTTTCTCTTTGTTTTGCAGGAAATCTGTCCAAAGACAAATGAGGAGATTTTGAGAGAAGAAATGCAGAAGTGACCACCTACGGAACTAATGACGGTCCGTAGGTGGCAGTGTAGAGAAGCTGCTGAAGGAAGATGGGGAAGTCTGACCAAGTGTGGGATTACGAAGCTTGTGACGGTCCGTCATGGATATGACGGTCCGTCCTGCAGGTTCGTCGTGAAGATCAGAGAAGTGATCCCAGTACCGAGATTCCGAGAGTTGAAGTATTTTGAAACGAAGACCCTCGACGGACCGTTGTGCCTATGACGGGCCGTCATACTTGCCGTCGAGGGGGATGAAGAAAGCAGCAGAAGAAATTGCACCAAGTATGGGACGACGGAGTTCACGACGGTCCGTCGCGTGGTCCGTCAACCCAGCCGCGTTTTGGCAGATTTCCAGCAATTAGATTTCTTGTGTAATTAGGTTTTTATTTTTATATAAATAGTTTGAAAAACCTCGTTTTTGAGGTTAGACACCAGATAGTTAGAAATCATATTATTAGACTCTTTGATTAGTGTTAGATTTTTGGATTATCATTGATTGCAAGTGATTTTTGGTGATTAATCAAGCAACCATTTGGATTTTATTCTTTCTCATTGAAGTAAGTACATGAATTCTTATTTGATATATTTGAATATTGTGTTTATGGCTATGAGTAACTAAACTCCATAACTAGGGTTGTGGGAACCATAGGCAAATAATGAGATAAACCCTAGCTAAAATAGCAATTCTAGAATAGTGTCTTGCATGTATTAATAATTCTTTCGCTTAGAAGTCTTTTTAACGGATGATCAACGTTAGAACTCGCCTTAATGCTACTTGCCGGACCAAGGAGGTAGATAATAGGAAAAGAATTATTAACATAGATTTAGTGTATACTATCTAATAGGCTAGTATTGATTGGTACGAGGTAATAACTTAGTCAAATATCAAATATGATGCTTAATATGAGGTAAAGATAAGGGTTAGGAAAGCAACACACGTAGCCGGACCAAGGTGCGGAGTGAGATTTTCTAGATGCCGTACCAAGGATTTAGAAATACATAACTTATCACTTTGCATGCAAGATACTAGGAAAGAATTGTTATAGTTAGAATTATCAAGTTAAGAACCTGTGGGGAACACGTAAACCCTAGTTACTTTGATTAATTGATTAAATCCAACTTTCAAAACTGTTAAGTGTTTTTTTCAATTTCGTTAGTTATTTTTACTCATTAGGAAATACAAACCCCCCTTTTTATGTTTTACTTTCTAAATAAGCTATAAACCGAACAATAGTAATAACAAGTTGAAGTTAAGTCTAGACTATTTTTTTCCTCGTGGGAATGATCCCAACCTCACTAGTTGGGTTATTTACTTGACGCGACCGCTTTACTTCTTATTTAAGAAGTAAGTTTGAGCGTATCAATCATCACATAGATACATCTATCATGTAGTTGTAAATGATCAACATGGCAATTGATGGACTCATATACTTTTTCATATGTTTCAAAAATTTCAGGGAGTGCAATCTTAACCTAGTTGGTTCAATGATACAATGATTAAATTATTAGAGATTAAGCAACACAAGAGAGTTCTTGAAGAATATTTGATTTCTTCAATATATAACTATGTGAATTCTCAATTATTTTTGCATCATATTTTAATTTGAATGACCAACTAATCATGCTAACTAATCTTTATTTCAGTACACTTACAATTTACTTTTACATGTGATTTCATAAGCATAACCATGTTTGTGTGCAACAAACAAGAGGAAAAAAGGGTAATCTTTCACAAATATTTATAACCCACTTCGGTTGTAACAATCTGAAGATATTACATCTTTTCATAATTTATAGTTTCAATATTTCTTTTCAATTCATCTGAAACTGTGAAACTTAAAAGTTTCTTTTGAGATTTGCTACAACTCCAATATTATTCCTCTGATAATAACACAACTCATTAGAACTCACAATTATTTTGTGTACTATCATATATTTCATGATACCATCTGTATGGTGAGCATCTCCTTCAGAAGGAAATTATATTATAATTTTCATGGTCAAAATGATTAGAAGCAAGACATGGTCTTGTTTTACTTTGTTGTACCATAGGTACACAACCAATGACAAAATTGTATTGCCACACAATAATATTATTTTAGTCATAACCCCACCCTTTATAGGCAATGGTATTTTTTTTTTGCTCTTTCGGTAATTCAAAATAAACATACCATAACACTTATGACATATAAATGTACACGACGATTGACCGTTCCTGCAAAATAAAATTTATTTATTTCTCCCAAACCTCCCGTAGAGGTGAGTTATGACATATTTTCAAGCAAATGTGAATATGTTCTTACACATAATTTTCTTCATATCATGCCACCTTCACTTTGAAGAATGGGCAAACATTAACATGCTTATTACAAGCCACAATCTCTTCATGAGTTGACCATAATCATTTATAGATGTCATACATTTATATTTGACATATTTACATGATCCACCTCAACATTACTTTGAAACATGAAGTGTAGAACCAATTTACATTCTTTCGTTATGGAGTATTTATAAAACTTAGCAAATAAGGACGCATGACAACCGCGTGTCCAACGACGTAAAATTATTTTCACAATTTGAAGGACTATTTAAAGAACTCATATTATTCTTCCTTCTATAATTACCACAATGATGACTATTATACTTCTATTCTTCTACGCCCTTATTCATACATACAATCACTTGTCGTCTTTCAGACTAATTATCCATTACTACCACATTCGCAAACTAGAATGGAGCAAATCAACAGGGCAAAATTCATGACTTTTAGACAGAATAATTATTTTGTGTTAGTCATCATTATATCATCATTGTAGTGCATTGAGACATAAACTCAATGTCTTCTCCATATAAGGTGTGTTAGACCATAATTCTATGAGACTTAAAACCAATACATTATCATCAGGTGCATCAAAACTCAAATTGATATCTTCCCCATTTGGTGCGATAAAGCTTTAATCTATCGCCTTATCCACAAAAATTTGTTATTTTTTTAATGTATCCGAGCTACATATTAATGTATCTGACCCAGTATTTAATGTATCCGAGCTAAATATTTATGTATCCGATTTATTTTATAATGTATCCAAGCTACATATTATGTATCTGATCTAGTTTTAACTTATTCGAACTACATATTATGTATCCAATTTATGTTATAATGTATTCAAGATACTCCTTAGTGTGTCCGGCCTACATATTAATGTATCCGATTTGTATTACTTTTTAAGGGATTAATGTAATTACAAAGTAAAGAGGAATAAATTGTAATTTCATATTAAACCTATGTGATTTCTAAAATTTATCCAAATAAAATTGAATGATCTCCCATGAAATTCACCCTTCGTTGAATCAATTAAAAAAAAGTTATTTACGGATGACATTTTTTTGTTTTATTGGTAAATAAACTAGATTAATTACAAGGAGATTATTTTATTGAACACAGTTCAAAATTTTAAGTTAATTTGAATCTACATCATATTAGTTCTTAAATAGATTTTGGGCTTAAATAATTTGGTATATTTTGTTAAAGAAAATATTTTTCTCAGAAAATGTTTTTCTTTCTAAAAATAAACTATTTTCTTATTAATTTTCTAATATTTGTAAATACCGCAAAGAAATATTACTATATATATATATATAAAAATGTTTCAATAAAATATAAGTAAGAACGTTGTTTTTCTTAAGATTGTGCAATCCTACTTAGTACTCCTTCACTCTTTTTTGTTCTATAGTGTAATTATCATATAAATTTCTAGTAATTTTAACTTCCCTTTTTTTTTTTTTAATTCATGAATCTATATACCGTTCATCTCTTTCTCTTAACCTTTTGTTCTTAAGAGTGATCTTCTTTAACCCCACCACGGAATTGGTTATTCACAGTTCTTTTTAGAACTTTTAACCATACATCCTCCTAGGAATTTACAGGTTAATCCATCGACACTTTTAAGAGACTAAGAGACTAACCATATACTAAGTAAAATAGATTCAAGAAAATATTTTAAGATTTACATAAACTTAACAGAAATTAACATAGATAAAAATTCATATAGTAAACACATATAATTTACATATATGGGATGTTTTACTAGAAAATTAAATATGAAACTTACATTATAAGAACAGAGTGAAGTTTCCCTTTCGGGAAACCCGGACGACTTCAAGCAACTTTACAAAAACTTAAAATAAAATCTAAGAAGTAAATTTTTAATTTTTTTTTATCTAAGGAAAGATTTTAAGAGGAAATTTATCTGCAGGTAGTGGATAGTTTCTCTCTAGCTCTCTGCTTGTTCTTCTGATAATGTCTTCTATAAATACACAAATATGGACTTTAACTCCGGACTTCAGAATGAAAGATAATGTTATCTTTTCCGCCGGGTACACATTGCGCCCCATCGCACGTGAAATGATTCCTTCTCTTGCATTATCATCTGTCCTTTGTCGGTCTTATCTCTTCTTTTTACTTTATCTCTTAATGCCTGTCTTAAAAGACGCGTCCCAATAGTTTTTCCACAGATGTGTGGTAGTGAGTAAAGTGGGACTCACATTGTTGACTAAAGAGGCATTCCTCTTTTTAACTATATTATTATTATTGTATATATATTTTTATTTATTTACGTATCTAAGTTATGTAGAGCAATCGAATCAAAACTCATACCCGAATCGTAATCATTTGGGTCTTGAGCGAATTGCATAGTATCTGAAAAACCATCTGAATTATTTGGGCTTAAATCTGAATTTTGTCTTGGGCTTTGTATTGGGCTAGGATTTATATGTTTGTCTTTGTCTTGCTGTTCTTTGAGTATTTTTTCTACAGTTTGGGTTATGATGGATTCTAGGTCTTTATTTTTTTGTGTTCTTTTGGTCTTTTGTCTGATTTTTTGGCTAAAGGAGATTGGTAGTTGTCTTCTAGAAGATGATCCTTCTTCTTTTTCACTTTTTGGCAAAGTGACAGCCATTAACGGATTTGATGAGTCTTTACCAGTTACCGTTTGAGCCGGACTAGCTGTATCTCTATCCGATACAGTGGATTTATTTAAATTCAGAGGGGAATGTACACCCATCTCATCCATTTTTATTGGGGATGGAAAACCCTGTATATATTGATCTGATTATTCTTTTCCATTTTTTCTATCCTTTCTTTCAGCTGGAGATTTTCTTGAACTAATAACTCATTCTTGAGATTTAGTCTCTTGAAGGCTTCGGTCATTGAAGAACAATGATCACAAAATATAATCTTGTCTGTGTCTTTCTAAATATGATATTGAGGAATTGTGTCTGGATTTTGTTTAAGAGAGGGAGAAATATAATAGTTTGGACCTAATACTCCTCTAGCATAATCTAGTGCCTCAGTAAAATCATTAAAACCTTTAAAAAGTGGTTTTGAAAAACCTTTAATAGAGTCTAATACTTCTATCCAAGTTTGAAAAATTCCATTTGTCTTACCATGAATAACAACATAGTATTTAAACTTGTTTTCTTTATTTTTACTATTAAAATAAAATCCTAAGTCATTTAATACTGCAATTATATATTTAGTGTCTTTTTTGTTATGGGCTATCCATATATTATCTATCAAACATTTCTGCTGTTTATCTATCTGATATATAGGTAAACTTCTAAATGTTAGGTTAGATGATTCATATGCTATCAGATTATGCTGTCCAAATTGTAATCTTTCTATTCTATTATCATCTATCTTATTTAAAGGTCTAAACTGTAAATTAGATAATACTGTCTGTCTGTACATGTCTGAGTATTCTTGGGTCGGAGGTTGGACTCCTTTGCCCTTGTTTTGGAAAGATGATCTCATTCTGAAAAAATTAAAATTACACTTTAATTAATAACCTACTTAATTGATCTGCAATATTATTATCGTTACCTTTAATATGTTCAAAAATTATAGCATTATAAATTGATATAGTATCTAAGAAATTTAACCATCGTCTTCAACTACTTGTTTTATCATTAATCTTTTGATGAAATTTTACTATTGCCTCACAATCAGTTCTTATTAAAATTTCTGGTTTATTTAAGATATAAATTCTAAAACTGTTCAAACCATATATTACAGCTAAGATTTCTACATCTATGCTAGCTTTATTTCCTTTTTCTTTGTATTTTCCACTCTGATAAGCACAAATTTTTTCTTCTTTTTTAGGACTATATTTGTGTGGTTTTGATTTTAGTACTGCTCCCCATCCATCAAAACTTCCGTCTGTTTCTATTATTAAATAATCTGATTCTAATGGCATATTAAGATCAGGTATACTTTTTATTTTTTCTTTTATTTTTTGTACTAATTTTATATCTTCAATATTAAAATTTCTTTGTCCTTTATTTCCTGTCTTAGAATATAATGGTCCTGCTATTTTTCCTAAATCTTTTATAAAAGGTCTTGCATAATTAACTATACCTAGAAATTTTTGTAAGACTTTTAAATTATCTAATTTATCTGGCATATCTAATGCCTTTTTAGCTATATGAGGTTGTAATTTAACCTTTCCTTCTCCTAAAGTGATTCCTAAAAAAATTATATAATTTTTACATAATTCTATATTCTTTTTACTAATTATTATTCCATTATTAACAAATAACCTAAAAACTATTTGTAAGTGTCCTAAATGTTCTTTTGTATTTTTACTAAATACTAAAATATCATCTACATATACTAAAATGAATCTTTTATAATCTCCAAATATTTTGTCCATTTTTCTTTGATGTATTGGAGGTGCTGTCTTTAATCCAAATGACATAACTAACCATTCAAAATGTCCTTCGGGGCAAGTAAATGCAGTCCATTCTATACTATCTGGATGCATTTTTATTTGCCAATATCCTGATTTACCATCGAGTTTACTAAAAATTGTCTTTCCCTGAATTCTATTTATTAACTCTGTTTTGTCTAGTAATTTATATCCGTCTGTTCTAGTATTGTCATTTAATCTTTTATAATTTATGACCATCCTAGCTTTTCCTCTAACTATTTCACTATGATTTCTTACCATAAAAGTTGCTGATCTATGTTTTGAGGTTTATCTTCTTATTACCCCTAGTTCTAATAATTCTTTGATTTGTGTTTTAAAGTCTTCTTGATCTTGATTTGTAGCTTCTATTGAAGCAGTTTTTATTATATATTCTGGATTTATTATATCTAGTTTGCATACTATTTGGTTATTTTCCCAATGTTTTAAGGGTTTTTCTCCTATTATTTCTATTTGGTCTAATATTTTAACTATATTATCAAGGTCTTCTTGGTTTTTTATTTGTCCTATTTGCTGAATTCCTGTTCTAAAATTATATAATTCTGCCTCCATTTCTATTAGTACATAGTTTTTATTTATTATTTCATCTTCTTCATCTATTTCTAGTATATTTTCAAATAATGTATTACATTTTCTTTTACTACATTGTATGTTATTTTCACAATTATCACAACATTTTTCTTTATGTTTTATTTTAGTGTCAATTTTATTAGTCAAAACTGAAGTATAAGTAGTATTTTTCATAAAGAGTATTTCATCTCTTGTTATTAAACTTCCTCCTTTGTTGTGTAGTATAAAATCTAATCCTAACACAAAGTCTATTCTTATGTCTAAATCTCGTACCCATATTTTATCCATTTTATAAATGGGTTTATAAAATTCTGAACAGGTATTTAAAAAACTTATTTGAGCTTTATCTATATAATGTTTATATATATTATGTGTTCCATCCATTTGCATAGCTGCAAGTGGCTTTTCTAAAGTTTTTATTAGTTCTAAAGGTGCAATCTTTTTATTTAAAATACTTTTAGTACATCCTGAGTCTATTAATGCTAAAGTCTCTATTTCATATTTTCCAATCTGTAGTTTTGCTAATATTTTAATAGTATTTATATTCTTATCTTCATTACAAATTAGAGAATTATGTTCTTCATTCATTAATTCTTGATTATCTAGTTGTGGTTCTTGTTCAACATTTTTTCCTTTTTGTAACTTTATTATTCTTTCTTCTAATTCTTTTGTTTTTGCTTCTAATACTAATACTTTAAGATTTATTAAAGGTTCGTTTATATATACTTCTTTCTTTTTCAGAGTTATTATTCCTAATTGTGTTTTTATACAGTTTATACATCCTTCTACAAAACATTTACTACATTTAGCTCTTTTGTATTTACTTGGGTACTATTTACACCAATTACATGGATTGCTATCTAATCCAGTATATTTTTTAAAGTTATTTTCACATTCTATTATATTCATAAAATTAACTTTTAAATCATCTATGTTTAAACTTTCTATTCCTATCTCATTAATTAATTCTTCTCCTTCTGAATTAGAAGAGTCTTCTTCTTTGTTATTTTCATCTATATCAATACTTACTATAGAATAGATACTTTCATTATCTGACATATATTCATCTACATTTAATAATGCTTCATTAAATTCTTATATTAATTGAGCGTTTCTAGTCTTAGCATTATACCTTTTAGGACAAGTATTTGCTAAATGTTCTATACTTCCGCATGTAAAACATTCTAATTTATTTTTATAATTTCTATCTGTTCTATATTTTCTAACATGTCTATCTCTATTTAAATATGGTTTTCTAGCTGAAGATCTTCTAAGAAAGTATCCTTTTTTATTATATCTTTTATTATTTTGTAGGTTATATTTTTTGTATTTTTTCTTTTTATATTGATCTTTATCATAACTTTGGGTTGTATATATTACATCTTTACAGAAATTCATTTCATTTTGTTTTAATTGTTTCTGTATTTGTAGATTGGTACACTTTTCTTGTAATATTTCCATTATATGTTGTATTCTATGGCCTATAGACCATTTAGCTTGAGGGTTTTGTGTTACTCCATCTCTTTTAGTCCACCTTTCTTCTATTTCTCTACCTAAAGCTCCTGGTAATTTATTAAATAATTTTTTTCCTAAGTCTTGGTCAAAAGCATTACCACTAATTGTACAATAATAAAAATAATCATTTAAAAACTTCTTTATATAGTACCAATTACTAATACTTAATTTTTCTAATTTTATTACTGCATTTCTTTGTAACGCCAATAATCCACTATTTGGGTCTTGTAACGACCTGTTTAGTCATTTTGAGCAGCAGATTTTATTTTTGGAAAACTGGCTGAGACAACGGACCCCACGACAGACCGTCATGGGCACGACGGACCGTCGAGGGTGGGGTCTCGTTTCAAAACACTTAGAAATTCTGAAATTGGGTACTGAAAATCGACTCTCTGAACTTTGTGACGGAATGGCAGGACGGACCGTCACAGGCGTGACGGACCGTCATAGACCCTTTGGTGGAAATTGTCTCTGAACCTTGCGACGACCTGCAGGACGGACCGTCGCAGGCACGACGGGCCGTCACAGGTTGCGCAATCCCAGGCTGGGTCGGATTTCTGTTAATTTATTTAAGGGGCGTTTTGGACTATTTCCTGCTTTAATTATAAAGTGGTGGGTTAATGTTAATAAGTCTAATTACTTGGGGGTTAAAAGAGGTAACCTTAAGTTAATTAGTGGGTTATTAGTGCCATCTTTTATACTTAATTATATGATTATTAGGGTAAAAGAAAGAGGGTTTGAATAAGAAAAAGAAAAAGAACAGAAAGAGAGGGAAATCGAGCAAGAGAGAGAGAAAATGAAGAGACAACAAGGATTTGAGGAATTTGCTTGCTTGATCACGAATCTTCGGTGGAGGTAGGTTATGGTTTTTATGCTACTCGTAGTAAACTCTTAATAGCGAATGATATGTGTTGGGTAGTATTATAAAGTCTCTATATGCTTAATTGTGTGTATGCATGATGTGATTTTATATATATATATATATGATTGTGATGAAACAAGCATGATGAAGCCATTGAATCCCAAATCTTGATAAAAACCTAATCTCTTGTTAAATGATGATGCCTTGGTATAAAAGAAGGCTTGATGAACTAAAGTAATGAGATGATGATGCCTTGGTATAAAAGAAGGCTTGATGAATTACTAGAATGAGATTAGTGGGGCGGGTGTCACGAACCGACACGTAGAATTAGTGGGACGGGTGTCACGAACCGACACGTAGATTTAGGGGATCGGGTGTCACGAACCGACACGTAGATTTAGGGGATCGGGTGTCACGAACTGACACGTAGATTTAGGGGATCGGGTGTCACGAACCGACACGTAGATTTAGGGGATCGGGTGTCACGAACCGACACGTAGAATTAGGGGATCGGAGTGTCACGTTCCGACACATAGTAGTAGGGGATCGGAGTGTCACGTACCGACACAAGAGGAATAAAGATAATGAATCTTGAAAGATGCTAATATACTCAATCTAAAGAACATGTTTACCAAAAGAGTATGGTGTGAAGGCTTGAGTCCTCATTGATATGATCGGTGATATTATAAATGATGTTTATACTTGTTGCTATCACCTGTTAAGAATATTAGTTGATTTTATGATGTTATCTGAGATATATTGTTTTCTATTTTGAGTTGGCCGATGATACCTACTCAGTACTTGTGTTTGTACGGACCCCCTACTTTTATGTTTTCTTCGTTGTTATTTGTGGAGTGCAGCAAACATACCGTCGTCTTCAACTCAACCGCAACTCTAGCCAGTCTTCATTACACCGGATTTCAGGGTGAGCTAACGCTTCTAGGTTGGACTGGATCTTCCTCTTCATGTCTTGATGCCTTGAAGTTCCGGCATGGACTAGCTTTTATGTATTTTTAGCTTCTTAGAAACTCTTAGATTTAGTAATTTGAAGTAGATGTTCTTGTGATGATGACTTCCAGATTTTGGGGATAATAATAGATGTTGAATTGTAGAAGTTATTAAATTGGTTTTTATTAATGAGTTTAAGTCTTCCGCATTACTTTATGTTAATATCACATTGAAATGTTAGGGTTTAGATTGGTTGGTTCGCTCACATAGGAGGGTAAGTGTGGGTGCCAGTCGCGGCTCGGTTTTGGGTCGTGACAAACTTGGTATCAGAGCATTAGGTTCGTTGGTCTCATCACACAAGAACAGATCTAGTAGAGTCTTAAGGAACGGTAGGGGGACGCCTTTACTTTTCTTTGAGAGGCTATAAGACTTTAGGAAAACTTCATTCTTTCTTTCTTCTGTCGTGCTATTACTTGGATCCAATTGGTATCTAGGTTATACAAATTGGTATCTGACCATCTTCACTCTGTTTCGCAGATGGTTAGAACTAGAGCAACGACTACGCCAACACCAACACCAGCAAGGCAGGATATAACTGAGCCAGCCACTGGGGCTGTGGCTCGAGGAAGAGCAATGGCAAGAGGCCATGGTGGAGGTCGTGGGAGGACGTCCTCTAGAGGAAGAGGACAAGCGCCTAGCCCATCTGGTACTAGGGCAGTGACTCCTCCACTGACTGAGGAAGTAGTAAGAGAAGGGGAGGATGGGGAGAATGAACGAGTGCAGAATGAGGAATTGCCACCCCAACCTACCCCAGAAATGATCAATCAGGTTCTCACTTATCTTAGTGGGTTGTCTGATCAGGGTCAGGCACCTCCAGTTTTTTCTGCACCAACACCTCCGGTTTCAGAGGTACAACATGCAGCCACTATGGCTCCTCGTATGGATGCCTCATTGGACATAGGCACGTTTCCACGCCTGACTACTGGGCCTATAATGACAAATGATCAGCATGAACTTTTCAGTAAGTTCTTGAAATTGAAACCTCCAGTCTTCAAAGGTGCAGAATCTGAGGATTCTTACGATTTTCTGGTTGACTGTCATGAGCTACTACACAAGATGGGTATAGTAGAACGGTTTGGTGTTGAGTTCGTGAGTTATCAGTTTCAAGGGAACGCCAAAATGTGGTGGCGGTCACATGTTGAGTGTCAACCAACAAAGGCGCCACCTATGACTTGGGCAGCATTTTCTAGCTTGGTTATGGAGAAGTATATCCCCCGTACTTTGAGGGATAGGAAAAGGGATGAGTTTTTGAGCCTAGAGCAAGGTAGGATGTCGGTTACTGCATATGAGGCTAAATTTCGTGCATTATCCCGGTATGCCACCCAACTATGTTTCAGTCCACAAGAGCGAATTCGCCGTTTTGTGAAGGGGTTGAGATCAGAGTTGCGAATTTCAGCCTTACAGGTAGCGGCCACAGCGAAATCTTTTCAAGAAGTGATGGACTTCGTGATAGAGGTAGAGGGAGTGAAGCCAGATGACTTCACCATGGCATTGACATATAAAAGGGTTCGTAAGGGAGGTGAGTTTAATGGTTCTTACTCCAGAGGACAGGGTTCCTGAGGTTACTCAATTCGACCCATTCAGTCTTCACTACAGACTGTAGTTGGGGGTCCACCTCAGACCGGTCAACACTTCACTGAGAGACCTATGCCCGATTCCAGAGAGTGTTATGGATGTGGGGAGACTGGACATATTAGGAGGAATTGTCCCAAACAGAGTTATAGACCCCCAATAGCTAGAGGTAGAGGTGGTCATGGTAGAGGCCGTCATTCTGGAGGACGTGGTGGTAGAGGTAATGGTGGTCACCAAAACAGCCGGGGTGATGGGCAAACTGGAGCCACTACATCACAACATAGTAGGGGCAACGGACAAACAAACGAAAGGGCCCATTGTTATGCTTTCCCTGGGAGATCGGAGGCGAAGACATCTGATGCTGTCATCACAGGTAATCTTCTGGTTTGTGATTGCATGGCTTCTGTATTGTTTGATCCTGGATCCACATTTTCTTATGTATCTTCCTCATTTGCTAATGGTCTAAATTTACACAGTGAATTACTTGATATGCCTATTCGTGTTTCTACTCCGGTGGGTGAGTCTGTGGTATTTGAAAAGGTATATAGGTCTTGTTTGGTGAACTTTGTGGGGAGCAACACTTATGTAGATTTAGTTATCTTAGAAATGGTGGATTTTGATGTAATTCTGGGTATGACTTGGCTTTCTCCGCAATTTGCGATCTTGGATTGTAATGCTAAAACGGTGACGTTAGCCAAGCCTGGGACAGATCCTTTAGTGTGGGAGGGTGACTACACTTCCAATCCAGTGCGTATCATCTCCTTTCTTCGTGCTAAGAAAATGGTTAGTAAGGGTTGTTTAGCGTTCTTGTCACATCTCAGGGATGATACTACCCAAGTACCTCCAATTGAGTCGGTCTCGATAGTTCGTGAGTTTTTAGATGTGTTTCCCGCAGACCTTCCTGGTATGCCATCGGATAGAGATATTGACTTCTGCATCGATCTTGAACCAAGTACTCGCCCCATTTCTATACCCCCTTATAGAATGGCTCCCGCTGAGTTAAGAGAGTTAAAGGCCCAACTTCAAGAGTTGTTGAGCAAAGGTTTCATTAGACCAAGTGCATCCCCTTGGGGTGCTCCGGTGTTATTTGTGAAGAAGAAAGATGGGAGTCTTCGGATGTGCATAGATTACCGGCAGCTAAATAAAGTAACTGTTAAGAACAGGTATCCTCTTCCTCGCATTGATGATTTGTTCGACCAGTTACAAGGTGCTTGTGTCTTCTCTAAGATTGACTTGAGGTCTGGTTATCATCAATTAAAAATACGGGCAGCAGATGTGTCAAAGACTGCTTTTCGAACCAGGTATGGGCATTATGAATTCTTGGTAATGTCCTTTGGACTAACGAATGCCCCTGCTGCTTTCATGAGCTTGATAAACGGGATTTTTTAGCCATATTTGGATCTCTTTGTGATCGTATTTATTGATGATATACTGATATACTCCAAGAGTAAGAAGGAACATGAGGAGCATTTGAGAATTGTGTTGGAAATGTTGAGGGGTAAAAAGCTTTATGCCAAATTCTCCAAGTGTGAGTTTTGGCTAGATTCAGTGTCCTTCTTGGGGCACGTGGTTTCTAAAGATGAAGTGATGGTGGATCCTTCTAAGGTCGAAGTAGTGAAGAATTGGGTAAGACCTACTAATGTGTCAGAAATAAGAAGCTTTGTTGGTTTAGCCAGTTATTACCGTCGATTTGTCAAGGGATTCTCTTCTATTGCTTCTCAATTGACGAACTTGACTAAGCAAAATGTTCCATTTGTATGGTCTGATGAATGTGAGGTAAGCTTTCAGAAACTCAAGACCTTGCTGACTACCGCACCTATCCTCACCCTGCCAGTAGAGGGTAAGAACTTCATTGTCTATTGTGATGCATCCTATTCGGGTTTGGGTGCAATGTTAATGCAAGAGAAGAATGTGATTGCTTATGCTTCAAGACAATTAAAGGTGCATGAACGTAACTATCCAACTCATGATTTGGAATTGGCCGCGGTAGTGTTTGCATTAAAGCAATGGAGACACTATTTATATGGTGTTAAGTGTGAGGTCTATACAGATCATCGTAGCCTACAGTATGTCTTTACTCAGAAAGATTTGAACTTGAGACAGAGGAGATGGATGGAACTACTGAAGGACTACGACATCACTATTTTGTATCATCCGGGGAAGGCGAATGTTGTAGCGGATGCTTTAAGTAGAAAGGCGGGAAGCATGGGAAGTCTAGCTCACTTGCAAGCTTCTAGACGCCCATTGGCTAGAGAAGTTCAGATTCTGGCTAACGACGTTATGAGATTAGAAGTAAATGAGAAGGGAGGATTTTTAGCTTGTGTGGAGGCAAGATCTTCCTTCCTTGACAAAATTAAGGGAAAGCAGTTTAATGATGAAAAATTGATCCGGATCCGAGATAAAGTGTTGCAAGGAGAGGCTAAAGAAGCGACAATCGATGAGGAAGGTATTTTGAGGATTAAGGGAAGGGTATGTGTACCCCGCGTCGATGATTTGATCAACACTATTCTGACAGAGGCTCATAGTTCAAGGTATTCGATACATCCGGGTGAAACCAAGATGTACCGTGACCTAAAGCAACACTTTTGGTGGAGTAGAATGAAGCGTGATATTGTGGATTTTATTGCCAAATGTCCAAACTGTCAACAAGTAAAGTATGAACACCAAAGGCCCGGAGGAACACTTCAGAGAATGCCCATTCCGGAATGGAAATGGGAGAGAATCGCAATGGACTTCGTGGTTGGTCTTCCAAAGACGATGGGTAAGTACTACTCTACTTGGGTGATTGTTGATAGGTTAACTAAGTCTGCTCATTTCATTCCGGTCAAGGTGACTTATAATGCAGAGAAGTTAGCCAAACTTTACATCTCAGAAATTGTTCGATCGCATGGAGTTCCACTGTCCATCATATCAGATAGAGGTACGCAGTTTACTTCTAAGTTTTGGTGAACATTGCACGCGGAATTAGGTACTAGGTTGGACCTTAGTACTGCATTTTACCCTCAGACCGATGGACAGCCTGAGCGAACGATTCAAGTGTTGGAAGATATGCTTCGAGCATGTGCGATAGAATTCGGTGGTCATTGGGATAACTTCTTACCCTTAGCGGAGTTTTCATACAATAATAGCTATCACTCAAGTATTGATATGGCTCCTTTCGAAGCATTGTATGGGAGGAGATGTAGGTCTCCCATTGGTTGGTTTGATGCATTCGAGGTTAGACCTTGGGGCACTGACCTTTTGAGGGATTCATTATAGAAGGTGAAATCTATTCAAGAAAATCTTTTAGCGGCTCAAAGTAGGCAAAAGGAGTATGCAGATCGAAAGGTTAGGGATTTGGAGTTCATGGAAGGTGAACAGGTTTTGCTGAAGGTTTCGCCCATGAAGGGGGTGATGCGGTTTGGTAAAAGAGGCAAGCTAAGCCCAAGGTACATTGGTCCCTTTGAAGTACTTAAGCGAGTAGGGGAGGTGGCTTATGAGTTGGCCTTGCCTCCAGGCTGTCCAGAGTACATCCAGTATTCCATGTGTCGATGTTGAAAAGATACCATGGGGATGGAAACTACATTATCCGTTGGGATTCAGTTTTCCTTGATGAGAATTTGTCTTATGAGGAGGAGCCTGTTGCTATTTTAGATAGAGAAGTTCGCAAGTTGAGGTCAAGGAAGATTGCATCCATCAAGGTGCAATGGAAGAATCGACCGGTTGAAGAAGCCACTTGGGAGAAGGAGGCAGATATGCAAGAAAGATACCCACATTTGTTTAAAGAATCAGGTACTCCTTCTCGCCCTTGTTTTTCTTCTTGTGATCGTTCGAGGACGAACGATGGGTAAATTGGTATCTATTGTAACGACCTGTTTAAGTCGTTTTGAGCAGCAGATTTTATTTCTGGAAAACTGGCTGAGACAACGGACCCCACGACGGACCGTCATGGGCACGACGGACCGTCGAGGGGGGGGGTCTCATTTCAAAACACTTAGAAATTATGAAATTGGGTACTGAAAATCGACTCTCTGAACTTCGTGACGGAATGGCAGGACGGACCGTCACAGGCGTGACGGACCGTCACAGACCCTTTGGTGGAAATTGTCTCTGAACCTTGCGACGACCTGCAGGACGGACTGTCGCAGGTGAAATGATTCCTTCTCTTGCATTATCATCTGTCCTTTGTCGGTCTTATCTCTTCTTTTTACTTTATCTCTTAATGCCTGTCTTAAAAGACGCGTCCCAACAGTTTTTCCACAGATGTGTGGTACTGAGTAAAGTGGGACTCACATTGTTGACTAAAGAGGCATTCCTCTTTTTAACTATATTATTATTATTGTATATATATTTTTATTTATTTACGTATCTAAGTTATGTAGAGCAATCGAATCAAAACTCATACCCGAATCGTAATCATTTGGGTCTTGAGCGAATTGCATAGTATCTGAAAAACCATCTGAATTATTTGGGCTTAAATCTGAATTTTGTCTTGGGCTTTGTATTGAGCTAGGATTTATATGTTTGTCTTTGTCTTGCTGTTCTTTGAGTATTTTTTCTACAGTTTGGGTTATGATGGATTCTAGGTCTTTATTTTTTTGTGTTCTTTTGGTCTTTTGTCTTATTTTTTGGCTAAAGGAGATTGGTAGTTGTCTTCTAGAAGATGATCCTTCTTCTTTTTCACTTTTTGGCAAAGTGACAGCCATTAACGGATTTGATGAGTCTTTACCGGTTACCGTTTGACCCGGACTAGTTGTATCTCTATCCGATACAGTGGATTTATTTACATTCAGAGGGGAATGTACACCCATCTCATCCATTTTTATTGGGGATGGAAAACCCTGTATATTGATCTGATTATTCTTTTCCATTTTTTCTATCCTTTCTTTCAGCTGGAGATTTTCTTGAACTAATAACTCATTCTTGAGATTTAGTCTCTTGAAGGCTTCGGTCATTGAAGAACAATGATCACAAAATATAATCTTGTCTGTGTCTTTCTGAATATGATATTGAGGAATTGTGTCTGGATTTTATTTAAGAGAGGGAGAAATATAATAGTTTGGACCTAATACTCCTCTAGCATAATCTAGTGCCTCAGTAAAATCATTAAAACCTTTAAAAAGTGATTTTGAAAAACCTTTAATAGAGTCTAATACTTCTATCCAAGTTTGAAAAATTCCATTTGTCTTACCATGAATAACAACATAGTATTTAAACTTGTTTTCTTTATTTTTACTATTAAACTAAAATCCTAAGGCATTTAATACTGCAATTATATATTTAGTGTCTTTTTTGTTATGGGCTATCCATATATTATCTATCAAACATTTCGGCTGTTTATCTATCTTATATATAGGTAAACTTCTAAATGTTAGGTTAGATGATTCAATTGCTATCAGATTATGTTGTCCAAATTGTAATCTTTCTATTCTATTATCATCTATCTTATTTAAGGGTCTAAACTGTAAATTAGATAATATTGTCTGTTTGTACATGTCTGAGTATTCTTGGGTCGGAGGTTGGACTCCTTTTCCCTTGTTTTGGAAAGATGGTCTCATTCTGAAAAAAATTAAAATTACACTTTAATTAATAACCTACTTAATTGATCTGCAATATTATTATCGTTACCTTTAATATGTTCAAAAATTATAGCATTATAAATTGATATAGTATCTAAGAAATTTAACCATCGTCTTCTACTACTTGTTTTATCATTAATCTTTTGATGAAATTTTACTATTGCCTCACAATCAGTTCTTATTAAAATTTCTGGTTTATTTAAAATATAAATTCTAAAACTGTTCAAACCATATATTACAGCAAAGATTTCTACATCTATGCTAGCTTTATTTCCTTTTTCTTTGTATTTTCCACTCTGATAAGCACAATTTTTTTCTTCTGTTTTAGGACTATATTTGTGTGGTTTTGATTTTAGTACTGCTCCCCATCCATCAAAACTTCCGTCTGTTTCTATTATTAAATAATCCAATTCTAATGGCATATTATGATCAGGTATACTTTTTATTTTTTATTTTATTTTTTGTACTAATTTTATATCTTCTATATTAAAATTTATTTGTCCTTTATTTCCTGTCTTAGAATATAATGGTCCTGCTATTTTTCCTAAATCTTTTATAAAAGGTCTTGCATAATTAACTATACCTAGAAATTTTTGTAAGTCTTTTAAATTATCTAATTTATCTGGCATATCTAATGCCTTTTTAGCTATATGAGGTTGTAATTTAACCTTTCCTTCTCCTAAAGTGATTCCTAAAAAATTTATATAATTTTTACATAATTCTATCTTCTTTTTACTAATTATTATTCCATTATTAACAAATAACCTAAAAACTGTTTGTAAGTGTCCTAAATGTTCTTTTGTATTTTTACTAAATACTAAAATATCATCTACATATACTAAAACGAATCTTTTATAATCTCCAAATATTTTGTCCATTTTTCTTTAAAATATTGGAGGTGCTGTCTTTAATCCAAATGGCATAACTAACCATTCAAAATGTCCTTCAGGGCAAGTAAAGGCAGTCCATTTTATACTATCTGGCCCGAAGGACATTTTGAATGGTTAGTTATGCCATTTGGATTTAAGACAGCACCTCCAATATTTCAAAGAAAAATGGACAAAATATTTGGAGATTATAAAAGATTCGTTTTAGTATATGTAGATGATATTTTAGTATTTAGTAAAAATACAAAAGAACATTTAGGACACTTACAAACAGTTTTTAGGTTATTTGTTAATAATGGAATAATAATTAGTAAAAAGAAGATAGAATTATGTAAAAATTATATAAATTTTTTAGGAATCACTTTAGGAGAAGGAAATGTTAAATTACAACCTCATATAGCTAAAAAGGCATTAGATATGCCAGATAAATTAGATAATTTAAAAGACTTACAAAAATTTCTAGGTATAGTTAATTATGGAAGACCTTTTATAAAAGATTTAGGAAAAATAGCACGACCATTATATTCTAAGACAGGAAATAAAGGACAAAGAAATTTTAATATAGAAGATATAAAAATAAAGGAAAAAATAAAAAATATACCTGATCTTAATATGCCATTAGAATCAGATTATTTAATAATAGAAACAGATGGTAGTTTTGATGGATGGGGAGCAGTACTAAAATCAAAACCACATAAATATAGTTCTAAAAAAGAAGAAAAAATTTGCGCGTATCAGAGTGGAAAATATAAAGAAAAAGGAAATAAAGCTAGCATAGATGTAGAAATCTTAGCTGTAATATATGGTTTAAATAGTTTTAGAATTTATATCTTAAATAAACCAGAAATATTAATAAGAACTGATTGTGAGGCAATAGTAAAATTTCATCAAAAAATTAATGATAAAACAAGTAGTAGAAGACGATGGCTAAATTTTTTAGATACTATATCAATTTATAATTCTATAATTTTTGAACATATTAAAGGTAATGATAATAATATTGCAGATCAATTAAGTAGGTTATTAATCAAAGTGTAATTTTAAATTTTTCAGAATGAGACCGTCTTTTCAAGACAAGGGCAAAGGAGTTCAACCTCCAACCCAAGAATACTCAGACATATACAGACAGACAGTATTATCTAATTTACAGTTTAGACCTTTAAATAGAATAGATGATAATAGAATAGAAAGATTACAATTTGGACAACATAATCTAATAGCATATGAATCATCTAATTTAACGTTTAGAAGTTTACCTATATATCAGATAGATAAACAGCAGAAATGTTTAATAGATAATATATGGATAGCCCATAACAAGAAAGACACTAAATATATAATTGCAGTTTTAAATGCCTTAGGATTTTATTTTAATAGTAAAAATAAGAAAACAAGTTTAAATACTATGTTGTTATTCATGGTAAGACAAATGGAATTTTTCAGACTTGGATAGAAGTATTAGATTCTATTAAAGGTTTTTCAAAACCACTTTTTAAAGGTTTTAATGATTTTACTGAGGCACTAGATTATGCTAGAGGAGTATTAGGTCCAAACTATTATATTTCTCCCCCTCTTAAACAAAATCCAGACACAATTCCTCAATATCATATTCAGAAAGACACAGACAAGATTATATTTTGTGATCATTGTTCTTCAATGACCGAAGCCTTCAAGAGACTAAATCTCAAGAATGAGTTATTAGTTCAAGAAAATCTCCAGCTGAAAGAAAGGATAGAAAAAATGGAAAAGAATAATCAGATCAATATACAGGGTTTTCCATCCCCAATAAAAATGGATGAGATGGGTGTACATTCCCCCCTGAATGTAAATAAATCCACTGTATCGGATAGAGATACAGCTAGTCCGGCTCAAACGTTAACCGGTAAAGACTCATCAAATCCGTTAATGGCTGTCACTTTGCCAAAAAGTGAAAAGAAGAAGGATCATCTTCTAGAAGACAACTACCAATCTCCTTTAGCCAAAAAATCAGACAAAAGACCAAAAGAACACAAAAAAATAAAGACCTAGAATCCATCATAACCCAAACTGTAGAAAAAATACTCAAAGAACAGCAAGACAAAGACAAATATATAAATCCTAGCCCAATACAAAATTCAAATTTAAGCCCAAATAATTCAGATGGTTTTTCAGATATTATGCAATTCGCTCGAGACCCAAATGATTACGATTCGGGTATGAGTTTTGATTCGATTGCTCTACATAACTTTGATACGTAAATAAATAAAAATATATATACAATAATAATAATATAGTTAAAAAGAGGAATGTCTCTTTAGTCAACAATGTGAGTCCCACTTTACTCACTACCACACATCTGTGGAAAAACTGTTGGGACGCGTCTTTTAAGACAGGCATTAAGAGATAAAGTAAAAAGAAGAGATAAGACCGACAAAGGACAGATGATAATGCAAGAGAAGGAATCATTTCACGTGCGATGGGGCCCAATGTGTACCCGGCGAAAAAGATAACATTATCTTTCATTCTGAAGTCCGGAGTTGAAGTCCATACTTGTGTATATATAGAAGACATTATCAGAAGAACAAGCAGAGAGCAAGAGAACGAGAGCTAGAGAGCAACTATCCACTACCTGCAGATAAATTTCCTCTTAAAATCTTTCCATAGATAAACAAAAAAAAAAAATTTACTTCTTAGATTTTATTTTAAGTTTTTGTAAAGTTGCTAGGAAGTCGTCCGGGTTTCCCGAAAGGGAAACTTCACTCTGTTCTTATAATGTAAGTTTCATATTTAATTTTCTAGTAAAAATTCCCATATATGTAAATTATATGTGTTTACTATATGAATTTTTATCTATGTTAATTTCTGTTAAGTTTATGTAAATCTAAAAATATTTTCTTGAATCTATTTTACTTATTATATGGTTAGTCTCTTAAAAGTGTCGATAGATTAACCTGTAAATTCCTAGGAGGATGTATGGTTAAAAGTTCTAAGAAGAACTGTGAATAACCAATTCCGGGGTGGGGTTAAAGAAGATCACTCTTAAGAACAAAAGGTTAAGAGAAAGAGATGAACGGTATATAGATTCATGAATTAAAAAAAAAAAAAGGAAGTTAAAATTACTAGAAATTTATATGATAATTACACTATAGAACAAAAAAGAGTGAAGGAGTACTAAGTAGGATTGCACAATCTTAAGAAAAACAACGTTCTTACTTATATTTTATTGAAACATTTATTTATTGAAACATCGCCCTTTTTTTTTTTAATTCATGAATCTATATACCGTTCATCTCTTTCTCTTAACCTTTTGTTCTTAAGAGTGATCTTCTTTAACCCCACCCCGGAATTGGTTATTCACAGTTCTTCTTAGAACTTTTAACCATACATCCTCCTAGGAATTTACAGGTTAATCCATCGACACTTTTAAGAGACTAAGAGACTAACCATATACTAAGTAAAATAGATTGAAGAAAATATTTTAAGATTTACATAAACTTAACAGAAATTAACATAGATAAAAATTCATATAGTAAACACATATAATTTACATATATGGGAAGTTTTACTAGAAAATTAAATATGAAACTTACATTATAAGAACAGAGTGAAGTTTTCCTTTCGGGAAACCCGGACGACTTCCAAGCAACTTTACAAAAACTTAAAATAAAATCTAAGAAGTAAATATTTTTTTTTTTTATCTAAGGAAAGGTTTTAAGAGGAAATTTATCTGCAGGTAGTGGATAGTTGCTCTCTAGCTCTCGTTCTCTTGCTCTCTGCTTGTTCTTCTGATAATGTCTGCTATATATACACAAGTATGGACTTCAACTCCGGACTTCAGAATGAAAGATAATGTTATCTTTTTCGCCGGGTACACATTGGGCCCCATCGCACGTGAAATGATTCCTTCTCTTGCATTATCATCTGTCCTTTGTCGGTCTTATCTCTTCTTTTTACTTTATCTCTTAATGCCTGTCTTAAAAGACGCGTCCCAACAGTTTTTCCACAGATGTGTGGTAGAGAGTAAAGTGGGACTCACATTGTTGACTAAAGAGGCATTCCTCTTTTTAACTATATTATTATTATTGTATATATATTTTTATTTATTTACGTATCTAAGTTATGTAGAGCAATCGAATCAAAACTCATACCCGAATCATAATAATTTGGGTCTTGAGCGAATTGCATAGTATCTGAAAAACCATCTGAATTATTTGGGCTTAAATCTGAATTTTGTCTTGGGCTTTGTATTGGGCTAGGATTTATATGTTTGTCTTTGTCTTGCTGTTCTTTGAGTATTTTTTTCTACAGTTTGGGTTTATGATGGATTCTAGGTCTTTATTTTTTTGTGTTCTTTTTGTCTTTTGTCTGATTTTTTGGCTAAAGGAGATTGGTAGTTGTCTTCTAGAAGATGATCCTTCTTCTTTTTCACTTTTTGGCAAAGTGACAGCCATTAACGGATTTGATGAGTCTTTACCGGTTACCGTTTGACCCGGACTAGTTGTATCTCTATCCGATACAGTGGATTTATTTATATTCAGAGGGGAATGTACACCCATCTCATCCATTTTTATTGGGGATGGAAAACTCTGTATATTGATCTGATTATTCTTTTCCATTTTTTCTATCCTTTCTTTCAGCTGGAGATTTTCTTGAACTAATAACTCATTTTTGAGATTTAGTCTCTTGAAGGCTTCGGTCATTGAAGAACAATGATCACAAAATATAATCTTGTCTGTGTCTTTCTGAATATGATATTGAGGAATTGTGTCTGGATTTTGTTTAAGAGGGGGAGAAATATAATAGTTTGGACCTAATACTCCTCTAGCATAATCTAGTGCCTCAGTAAAATCATTAAAACCTTTAAAAAGTGGTTTTGAAAAACCTTTAATAGAGTCTAATACTTCTATCCAAGTTTGAAAAATTCCATTTGTCTTACCATGAATAACAACATAGTATTTAAACTTGTTTTTACTATTAAAATAAAATCCTAAGGAATTTAATACTGCAATTATATATTTAGTGTCTTTTTAGTTATGGGCTATCCATATATTATCTATCAAACATTTCTGCTGTTTATCTATCTGATATATAGGTAAACTTCTAAATGTTAGGTTAGATGATTCATATGCTATCAGATTATGCTGTCCAAATTGTAATCTTTCTATTCTATTATCATCTATCTTATTTTAGGGTCTAAACTGTAAATTAGATAATACTGTCTGTCTGTACATGTCTGAGTATTCTTGGGTCGGAGTTTGGACTCCTTTGCCCTTGTTTTGGAAAGATGGTCTCATTCTGAAAAAATTAAAATTAAACTTTAATTAATAACCTACTTAATTGATCTGCAATATTATTATCGTTACCTTTAATATGTTCAAAAATTATAGCATTATAAATTGATATAGTATCTAAGAAATTTAACCATCGTCTTCTACTACTTGTTTTATCATTAATCTTTTGATGAAATTTTACTATTGCCTCACAATCAGTTCTTATTAAAATTTCTGGTTTATTTAAGATATAAATTCTAAAATTGTTCAAACCATATATTACAGCTAAGATTTCTACATCTATGTTAGCTTTATTTCCTTTTTCTTTGTATTTTCCACTCTGATAAGCACAAATTTTTTCTTCTTTTTTAGGACTATATTTGTGTGGTTTTGATTTTAGTACTGCTCCCCATCCATCAAAACTTTCGTCTGTTTCTATTATTAAATAATCTGATTCTAATGGCATATTAAGATCAGGTATACTTTTTATTTTTTCTTTTATTTTTATATCTTCTATATTAAAATTTCTTTGTCCTTTATTTCCTGTCTTAGAATATAATGATCGTGCTATTTTTCCTAAATCTTTTATAAAAGGTCTTCCATAATTAACTATACCTAGAAATTTTTGTAAGTCTTTTAAATTATCTAATTTATCTGGCATATCTAATGCCTTTTTAGCTATATGAGGTTGTAATTTAACATTTCCTTCTCCTAAAGTGATTCCTAAAAAATTTATATAATTTTACATAATTCTATCTTCTTTTTACTAATTATTATTCCATTATTAACAAATAACCTAAAAACTGTTTGTAAGTGTCCTAAATGTTCTTTTGTATTTTTACTAAATACTAAAATATCATCTACATATACTAAAACGAATCTTTTATAATCTCCAAATATTTTGTCCATTTTTCTTTGAAATATTGGAGGTGCTGTCTTTAATCCAAATGGCATAACTAACCATTCAAAATGTCCTTCGGGGCAAGTAAAGGCAGTCCATTTTATACTATCTGGATGCATTTTTATTTGCCAATATCCTGATTTACAATCGAATTTACTAAAAATTGTCTTTCCCTGAATTCTATTTATTAACTCTGTTTTGTCTGGTAATTTATATCCGTCTGTTCTAGTATTGTCATTTAATCTTTTATAATTTATGACCATCCTAGCTTTTCCTCTAACTATTTCACTATGATTTCTTACCATAAAAGCTGCTGATCTATGTTTTGAGGTTGATCTTCTTATTACCCCTAGTTCTAATAATTCTTTGATTTGTGTTTTAAAGTCTTCTTGATCTTGATTTGTAGCTTCTATTGAAGCAGTTTTTATTATATATTCTGGATTTATTATATCTAGTTTGCATACTATTTGGTTATTTTCCCAATGTTTTAAGGATTTTTCTCCTATTATTTCTATTTGGTCTAATATTTTTACTATATTATCAAGGTCTTCTTGGTTTTTTATTTATCCTATTTGCTGAATTCCTGTTCTAAAATTATATAATTCTGCCTCCATTTCTATTAGTACATAGTTTTTATTTATTATTTCATCTTCTTCATCTATTTCTAGTATATTTTCAAATAATGTATTACATTTTCTTTTACTACATTGTATGTTATTTTCACAATTATCACAACGTTTTTCTTTATGTTTTATTTTAGTTTCAATTTTATTAGTCAAAACTGAAGTATAAGTAGTATTTTTCATAAAGAGTATTCCATCTCTTGTTATTAAAGTTCCTCCTTTGTTGTGTAGTATAAAATCTAATCCTAACACAAAGTCTACTCTTATGTCTAAATCTCGTACCCATATTTTATCCATTTTATAAATGGGTTTATAAAATTCTGAACAGGTATTTAAAAAACTTATTTGAGCTTTATCTATATAATATTTATATATATTATGCGTTCCATCCATTTGCATAGCTGCAAGTGGCTTTTCTAAAGTTTTTATTAGTTCTAAAGGTACAATCTTTTTATTTAAAATACTTTTAGTATATCCTGAGCCTATTAATGCTAAATTCTCTATTTCATATTTTCCAATCTGTAGTTTTGCTAATATTTTAATAGTATTTATATTCTTATCTTCATTACAAATTAGAGCATTATGTTCTTCATTCATTAATTCTTGATTATCTAGTTGTGGTTCTTGTTCAACATTTTTTCCTTTTTCTAACTTTATTATTCTTTCTTCTAATTCTTTTGTTTTTGCTTCTAATACTAATACTTTAAGATTTATTAAAGGTTCGTTTATATATACTTCTTTCTTTTTCAGAGTTATTATTCCTAATTGTGTTTCTATACAGTTTATACATCCTTCTACAAAACAGTTACTACATTTAGCTCTTTTGTATTTACTTGGGTACCATTTACACCAATTACATGGATTGCTATCTAATCCAGTATCTTTTTTAAAGTTATGTTCACATTCTATTATATTCATAAAATTAACTTTTAAATCATCTATGTTTAAACTTTCTATTCCTATCTCATTAATTAATTCTTCTCCTTCTGAATTAGAAGAGTCTTCTTCTTTGTTATTTTCGTTTATATCAATACTTACTATAGAATAGATACTTTCATTATCTGACATATATTCATCTACATTTAATAATGCTTCATTAAATTCTTCTATTAATTTAGCGTTTCTAGTCTTAGCATTATACCTTTTAGGACAAGTATTTGCTAAATGTTCTATACTTCCGCATGTAAAACATTCTAATTTATTTTTATAATTTCTATCTGTTCTATATTTTCTAACATGTCTATCTCTATTTAAATATGGTTTTCTAGCTGAAGATCTTCTAAGAAAGTATCCTTTTTTATTATATCTTTTATTATTTTATAGGTTATATTTTTTATATTTTTTCTTTTTATATTGGTCTTTATCATAACTTTGGGTTGTATATATTACATCTTTACAGAAATTCATTTCATTTTGTTTTAATTGTTTCTGTATTTGTAGATTGGTACACTTTTCTTGTAATATTTCCATTATATGTTGTATTCTATGTCCTATAGACCATTTAGCTTGAGGGTTTTGTGTTACTCCATCTCTTTTAGTCCACCTTTCTTCTATTTCTGTACCTAAAGATCCTGGTAATTTATTAAATAATTTTTTTTCCTAAGTCTTGGTCAAAAGCATTACCACTAATTGTACAATAATAAAAATAATCATTTAAAAACTTCTTTATATAGTACCAATTACTAATACTTAGTTGTTCTAATTTTATTACTGCATTTCTTTGTAACGCCAATAATCCACTATTTGGGTCTTCTCCTGTTATTAATGTATGTATTTTATTCGTAAAATTATATGGGTTTGGTCCTAAAGATACTAAATACTGAAATTCTGATGGGAATTCTACTTTATAAGCTTCCCATAAAGCTTTAGTTGATTCTCCTAAAAATGTTTCTAAGTATTTATACATGGTTTCAGCATCAGTTTCTGTATAATTTTTTATAAAGTCTGTTACTACTATTCCTTTCCATAAGTCTATTACTGAATTCCACCTTTGTGGATCATGTGCTGCTATATTTAGAATTTTACCTTTACTTCCTCCTTCTTGGAGTATTATTGGTTCTTCTATAGGCATTCTTTTTCCCATAGGTTTTACTTCTATCATTGGAGCATCTCCTTGTCTATATACTCTTCTTCGTGGTATATTTCCTGTACTATTGTCTGCAGTATATCCCTGTTCATTTGTTCTTTGGAATGGACTACTACTAGAACTAGCATTCTCCATTAACTCTTTTTGACTTAATATAGATTCTAACTCAGATATTTCACTATCTTCATCTTGTATTTGTGTCATTATATTATTACTTTTTTCTAACTTATCCTGTAAGTTTATTTCTAATCTATATCCTTTATTATCAGTTCTTTGTTCACATATTTTAAAATGAGAAATAGTATGTTCTAAATTTAAGTTTTTTAATTTACATCCTTTACATGTAAATAGTTTATTTTTATTATCTTTGCATATTTCTTTTGCTTTTTCTATAGCTAAATCTACTGCATAATCTTCTTCTAGTATTACTTCTATATTCATTCCTGTTAAAGGCATTTCTTCTATGACACTTTCTTCTTCTAGGTCTTTTTGAGCTTCGTAATTATAATCTGTAAATCTGATTGAAGGTTCTCCTTTAGAATTTGTATATATTAAGTGAGCATCAGGTGTTAATGCTTCTTTTGCTTTAAAATCTCCTAATTTCCATTCTAATCCTGCATATTCTTCAGGATTTTTTTTTTTTTTTAATTTAAAAATCAATTTGCATTTATTTGATTATAATAATAATGTGAAGAAAAAAATTCTTTTTATACTCTTGACAATTCAAATCATTCATCTATGTTTATTACTACTACAACATATTCAGTATAATCCTAAAATCTTCCATGTATGTAATTTCCTTTTTAATTATATATAATGCTTTTTAACTATAAGTATTCATATAGTTTTATTTAACTTATTTTTTCTCCAAAAATAATATTTATTTTATCTTTAAAAATTGTGACTTAAATAAGAAAACAAAAATAACACAATTCTCTTTAATTATATATAATGTTTTTTAAACATAAATATGCATAATAGTTTTATTTAACTTATTTTATCTCCGAAAAATATTTATTTTTCTTTAAAAATTGTGACTTAAATAAGAAAACAAAAATAAAACAATTCTAACACTACGACAAAAATGATCATTAGCGACATTTAATTATTAACCAATGGCAATTTTGTAATTTTAATCATTATCATGGGCAAAGTTGTATATTTATAATTGTATAATTAATTATCAAATAGTTATTCTAGAAGGATTTTTTTTTTCAAGATTCACAAAAAATTTTGTTTCATGTTGGCCCATAAATTCATTTTGTTTTATTTTTAAAAATCAATTTACATTTGTTTGATTATTATAATAATGTGAAAAATATTTTTACTTTTTTTATACTCTTGACAATTCAAATTGTTTCATCTATGTTTGTTACTACTACAACATATTCAGTATAATTCAAAAATCTTTCATGTAGGTAATTTTCTTTTTAATTATATATAATGATTTTTAAATATAAGTATTCATATAGCTTTATTTTACTTATTTTATCTCCAAAATAATATTAATTTTTCTTTAAAAATTGTGACTTAAATAAGAAAACAAAAATAACACAATTCTTTATGTATATGTATTTCTATTATATAGAAGAGTGAAGTGGTAAGACGACCAAGGGTAAAAGTGTAATTTCATTCTACTAAAAAAGTATTAATAAAGATAATAAATAATTCTAGAAAATTTTTTTTTTATATGAAGTGAATAATGATTAAGGGTAAAAATGTAATTTCACGCTAACAAAAATCTATCAAAAATGATAACAAGAAAATTAAATATTTCTAGAAACATCTTTAGACATTGTTATTATTTTTAATTTAATTTGTTATTACTTCACTTTCTTATGTGAGTAATTTTAATATCTATTAACTATTCTATTTTACTATTACTTTAATCTAACTCTTAATATTTTTTCTATTCATTCTGCTTATCAAAAATGCCCACTTTAATATAAAAATACATTACGAATTAATTATTTTCACCTTTATTTTGATTCTAATTTAGTATATACTTGGAAATAAGTAAGTGTAATAAAATTAATAATATATATTAGATTGAAATAAAGGAAAAGATGTTAAAAAATAATTTTACAAAGAAAATGAATATGATGATATATTTGTATTTAAGACGACCACGAATGAAAATATAATTTCAGTCTAACAAAAATCTATTAAGAAAAATAGCAAGAATAATGAATAATTTTAGAAACGTCTTTCTATATATGAAGCGAATGATGATCAAAGTTAAAAATATAACTTCACGAAAACAAAAATCTATCAAGAATAATAACAAGAAAACTAAATGGTTCTAGAAATATTTTTAGTTATTATGATTATCATTAACTCATTTTGTTATTACTTCACTTTTTTTATGACTTGTTGTGATATTTACTCATTACTCTATTTTACTATCACTTTAATTTAATTATTGATAGTTTTTTCTATTCATTATACTTACTACAAATGTCAACTTTAATATAAAAATTTATTATTTAAAAAAATAGTTAATTACAGTTAATTTTATTTTTACTCTAATTAATATATCTCAACAGAAAAAATTAAGTGTAATGAAATAATAATATATATTATATTGAAATTAAAGAATAAATAAAATTAGTTGTGATATTAAATAAATAATATTTTAAAAAATGTCAAAAAGTAACTTTACAAATAAAATGAATAGGATGGTATATTTGCATTTAAAGTAAACTAAAAATGTTTACTAGATTATAAATGAGTAGTTCTTCATTAAAATATATAATCAAAATTTTACTTTTATTTGATTTCAAACATATTAACCTGAAGAGTGAACTAACGTAAGTTTGATTTAAATTTAAAGTTGATGGGGTCAAAATTTGATATTTTTCTATTATATAAAAATATTAAGTTGTAGACAATCAAGGATAATATGGTCATTTCATATATTTTTAATTTTAAAATTTTATAAATTTTATTTTTAAATTTGTCAAAATATTTTTTTCAAGTGGCTAAATTTCCTACATAAGTTACGTGATGATTCTAGAAACTATAAATTATAAGATTTTTCTATAACTAAGTACATGACTCAAGTAAATAGACACTAACACATTCTTCATTTCATTCACTCCTCAATTCTCTCCCCTCTCATGTCATATACCAATGAATTTGTCACCCTTTATTTGTAATTTGCATCCTAAATAATACATGTTTCGGTATATATCTCTTATTAGGAAGATCAAAAATGCAATTTTTTCTTCCAACATTAAAAATTTCATTTTTAATTAATTCCCTACATGATGACCCTACTTTTGTAAAACAATTATAAGACAAAAGTAAAATTCACTATTTCTTAGTGTGAACATATCATTTTTGAGACTTGTCCAAATAACAAATTTTGAACAAAATTCAATTGATCCACATTTTTCAAACATTCTTGTGAATATGATAATGAACCAGTTAACATGTTAAATCCAATATCAATCAAAATTGCAATTCTCAAAAGGCCTAATTCATAAGGAATGTATCCAGTGAGCAAGCTCTTCAAGAATAAAATTTTCAAAAATTTCAGAGCATGTTATGACCTTTCCTTTTGTTCTCTTTAGACTTTTAAATTTCATGGCGTCGCTTTTGTTTTTGGATTGTAAAATTAATTTTTGAAGTATCTAACTTATTTGATGTCTCTTTTTATGTATAATTCCAAAACGTATATGTCATTATCTAATTAATTGAGAAACATATATTTATTTATACTATTATTTTATCATCAGTTAAAATTATTTTAAGCAAGTTATATAAATTATTATTTTAATTATCTTATGTTAAATCACTGCAGTGTACATATGATATTAACTTTTGTTAATATTTTTAAATTCTCACTATTTGAGATAAAACATTCATTCATCAAGCATACAAATTAGTTTTTTAAAAAAATTCTTTCCTTACTATATAAATTGTTCTCCTAATTTTAATGAATATAAAGACAAAATGTAAAATCATAAAAAAAATTTAATCCTTTTATCATTTTGAAAAGAATGAGATGATTCATTTTAATTTTTGTCAAGTAGGTCATTGTTTTTGTTTGTTAAAAACCTATCAAACAAATTTATAAGTGTACTCAAAATTAATCTACGGATGGATCAGTACTAAAAATTTTAATATATTGAGACTCATAATTTAATCTACTTTCTTGAATGATTTTTAAATAAAATAGAAAAAGAATATTATTAAATTTATTATTTTATTCGATTATATATGTTTGACGTGATGTAAAACAATCACGAGAACATATGATATTTTATTGTTATTACATTTATTTGAAAATATCAAAAATAAATTTTATATTTAAATTTTTGAGAAAAAAAATTAAATTTTTGATGTATTCTTAGATTGTAGAAATAACTTTTGGCCTTTATTAACTTTGTGCCCTCCTTGACCCCTCTCTAAAGGAGTATAACTTGAAGAGTTGAAGTCTTGACTATTGGGTATAGTTCTTAAGTAGTTTTTTCTTACTATTCCATGATTTGATTGAATACGTTGTCTTGCTTTCTCTCTCACACACATGTTTTCCATAGTAATTTATTAAATGTGGCTTAGGATTTTTATTGGTTTAGCTCTTTATATTTTGAAATGTTTAATTTCTTTTTTTCTTTTTGGAATAGGAAGCAACTCCTTGAAAAGTACAAAACAGCGAAATATTTTGGCCATGGACAACATTTTTCATATTTTTATGTGATATATGTATTCATGGTGCAAACTTCGAAGTACCGACACTGGTAGAAAAGTGATACTTGTGTTAATAATTTAGCATTTGATGGTGGATAGTGTAATGAGTCAATGACACACACTTGGATTTAATTTTGTAACTGTTTCAAAGGAAGTAATAGGTAAGTGTGATATATATGATCGTATGTAGGGGTGTAAAAAAAATATCAAAGATCTCCCGAACCAATCAAATAGAATAGTATCGAATTGTTGTATTACTATAAAATAAATATTTAATAAATTGTGGATTATTGTTTAAGTGTATACCGTGCCAAACAAGTAGGATGCCTTTTTCATTTTGTAAAATAAAATCAAAAAATTGTCGAATCGAACAATCTTATATATATATATATATATATATATATATATATATATATACATATATATATATATTTCTAACATTTTTCAAATATAAATACAACTTAGTTCTTAGATCTCTGGTGTTCAAATTAGACATCATAATTTACGTTGTTGGGCCCGTGCATAGCACGGGCAATACTCAACTAGTATATATATATAGAAGAGCCATGATAAGGACGACCAATGACAATTTTGTAATTTAATCATTATCATGGGCAAAGTTTTAAATTTATAATTGTATAATTAATTATCAAAATAGTTTTTCTAGAAGAATCCAATCTTTCTTTTCAAGATTCACAAAAAGTTTTGTTTCATGTGTGGCCCATAAATTCATTTTGTTTTATTTTTAAAAATCAATTTGCATTTGTTTGATTATAATAATAATGTGGAAAATATTTTTACTTTTACACTCTTGACAATACAAATTGTTCATCTATGTTTATTACTACTACAATATATTCAGTATAATCCTAAAATCTTTCATGTATGTAATTTTCTATTTAATTATATGTAATGCTTTTTAATATAAGTATTCATATAGTTTTATTTAACTTATTTTATGTCCAAAATAATATTTATTTTCTCTTTAAAAATTGTGACTTAAATATGAAAATAAATATAACACAATTCTTTTTAATTATATATAATGTTTTTTAAACATAAATATTCATATAGTTATTTTATCTCCAAAAATATTTATTTTTCTTTGAAAATTGTGACTTAAATAAGAAAACAAAAATAACACAATTCTAACACTACAACAAAAATGACCATTAGCGTCATTTAATTCTTAATTGCCTCTAAATATGTATTTTTAGTGGCAATTGTCAATCTCTTAAGCCTTTAGAGAAATTGGTTCTAATGACACTTAACTAATGCCGGTAAAGACTTTAGCACTCTTTATTAGTGTAAATATTTAATACCGCTAAAAGTTGTCTTTGTTGTAGTGTAAAGAGATAAAAAAGAAGAATATAGAGTTGATAATGTAATAGTCGAATAAATAATGACCGCATAATTGTAGTTTAAGAAAATACATAACCAATTAGCGGGATAAATTTTAAAATAGTATTAATATGTGGGATCAAAAATTAATTTATCATAGAATTATATATCATATACTTATGAAACTTCCACAATAGATAAAGTACATATTGACCTTCATATAATAGTGAGTTGCACTTTTTAGTCTTGATTTCTACTTCATATAATCTTGAAACATGATAAATTAGTGTCATTCGTCGAGAGTAAAGCATATAAAATATTAGATTATGAATGCTTTACAATTTATAAATAATTTTTTCTCAATTAATATCAATACTTGAATTTCATAATTAAGTTACTTTATTACCTTATTTATATTAAATTTTGGTTATCATCGACTAGATATTGATAAAAAAAAAACTATAAAACATAATTGTGAAAAAGGTTTAGCATTTTCATTTGAAATTTTGTTAAACTGCAAAATAGTTTTTTTTTTTAAAAAAAAAAACTTAACCAAAGTTTGTACTCACTCATTTCAATTTAATGTTTATTTGACTTACAATGTCACACCCCTTTTTGGCGCAGCGGTATAAGGGTTTTTCCAATTTAAGTGACGTAATTAATTAGGGAATTATTTTAATTTTTTTTAGAGTCTCCACTTGGAATTGAGTTACGGTGTTCCAAGTCACTTTTTTGTTTAATCCCAAATTAAAAGGAAATGACTCTTTGTTTGATCTGCGAACCAGTTCTGGGAAGGAATTCTGTTGACCGAGGGGAAGGTATTAGGCATCCCTCGAGTCTCATGATTCTAACACGGTCGCTTTATGGACTTTTATGACTTAACTAATATATTGAACATTATATTGTTAAAACAAATGTATTTACCCCCAATCTTTGATTTATCCGATATATTTAAAACTATCCAATTTTTTAAGAATGTGAAGTTTTTATACATTATTATTATTTTTTTATTCCTTCAACATTTTGCTTGTTTCTTAATTTCTCTTTTTATTTTTCTTATTTATTTTTCTTTATTGTATTTTTTTTTGGCTTTGCTGAATTTTTTTGCTTTTTTTTTGGGCAAATTTTCTTTTTTACGTTTTTGGTTGCTTTTTTTCTCTCTTTATTCTCTTTGCACATCCTTTGTTTTTTGCTTTTTGATAATTTTGTTACCCTTTTTTTAACATTCTTTATATTAATATTTATTTCTTTCATCTTTATTTTATTAGTTATATTTTTGGGAAAATTGTATATAATAGCAAACTAATAACCTAAATTAAATGGAATAGCTAGGGTTTGATTTAATTGTGCTCCATAGCAAACGTTGACAAAAATTTGTCAGGCGTCTCTCTCCCAGAAGTCTCGCTCGCCACTCTCCCATTCTCGCCTCTCTCGCTTTATACACAGAAGTGTATAATTTATGTTTCTGTTTTGTATAAAGCGAGAGAAAATTGTATATACACATGCAAAAATGTATATCTTCGTATTATACACTTAATTATATAATTTACAAACATTTTACTTCAAATATTGCAGAGAAAAAGGCCAAAAAATTATACAATTGTGAATTATAAAATTGCAGTGAAATACAATTTTTTCTAGCTTTATACAACAGAAGTGTATATATTGTGTTTCTGTTTTTGTATAAAGCGAGAAAAACATATATCTTCTTGCTATACACTTATAATTATGCAATATACATACATATTAATTCGATTCAACTGTATGCAAAGCTAATTATACAATTGCATCGAAATAGGCCAGCGAATTATACAATTTAGACAGCGAATTATACACTTGTATATGTATAGCGAATTATACAGTTTTTATGTTTGCTATGGAGCGCAATTATGCAAAGTTTGCTATAACATACAAATATGAATTTTTTGTTTGCTATATGTGAAAGTTGCCCTATATTTTTTGCTCGCATTTTTCCCCTTTTTTTATTTTTATTTTTTTTCTTTATCTCAATTTTCTTGCACGTATTTTAAACCTTTTGCCTTAAAAAATATATCTTTTATTTTACATTTACTACTTATATTTCTTATTCGTTCTTCTTTTTCTTTCCTTTTTTTTTTCTTTCACACTTTGTTTTCTTTTCTTTTTTTACTTTTTGTTGTGGTGTTATTTTTTCTTTATTTGTATATGCACTTTAACCATTTTTTCCTTACGTTTTGTTGATCTCTTTTCTTATTTCTATTTTCCCTCTTTCAATTATATTTATAGTCACTTTCTGTTTATTTATTTTATTGTTCTTTTATATTTTTTTTATTTTTTATTTCTTAAACCCAATAACAAAACAAATTAGATGAAATCTTAATTTAGGTACTAATTATGCAAAATACACATAGGATTCATGAATAGGAATTGTCAGCAGATAACATGTTTTATATATTTTAAATTTATGCAAAGAGAATAATCTCGTTCACTTGTCAATCGAATCAGTCATCAACAAATGTACTAAAGTAAAACTTAAACAAAATAAAGTTCATGACTATCTATGTATTGTATACATAAAAATGTAAATAAATAAAATCGAACCTTTGTACATGTGAAACATAATCATACAGTCCACCGTTGTTACATTATAGTTAATGAGAATAAATCTCATGATTAATATATAGTTATTATGTCAAAGAAATACTAATAAATTTCAATGAACAAATTTAATGTACGAAATTCAATTCTTACTCAATGATAACATACATTATACAACATAGGATATAAATAAATGTTACCTCTGACGAAAAATGCTTCACTAGAAAAAGAAAACAAAACTAGCAATTAGGAGTCACGAACTTGGAACCGCAAGAATGGACCTCAAGATTTCTATCACAATAAATATAAATACGATGTATATTCTTTTTTCTTTCTTCAAAAATCTCCCGCTCTATTGTGATTTTTTTTCCTTGTTCCCTTTTTTCCTCTTATTTTTTTCCCCTTTGTTATGTAATTTTGTCTGTATATTATAGTAGTGAAGGTGTGTGCAATGTGTACGTGTGTACAAGTGTAGGTGGTCGTGTATCATATAATTATCAATTTTTTTGAGTAAATAAAAAAATAAAAGCTAAATGGATAATATATATATATATATATATATATATACATATCTTTTTTTTAACAATCAAAATAAACTTTTCTAATAAAAATTATATTTATGTAGATTGATAAAATTATTTATGCTCTAAATATTGGTGTTAAACTTAAGAAGTGTTTATTTTAGGAGAAAATAAAATAAAAAATCTAGACTAGGAAGTGTTAATCCTATGAGAAAGTAATCTAATCCCATTATTCAGGAGGGTTCTGCTAGTCCCTTATCTAGGAGAGTCCTGTTACTCCCATTATCCAGAAGGGTCCTGCTAGTCCTATTATCCAAGAGGGTCCTGTTAATACCATTATCCAGGAGGGTCCTGCTAGTCCCATTATCCAGGAGGGTCCTGCTAGTCCCATTATCTAGGAGAGTCCTGGTAGTCCCATTATTCAGGAGGGTCCTGCTTGTCCCATTATCCAGGAGGGTCCTATTAATCCCATTATCCAGGAGGGTCCTGCTAATACCATTATCCAGGAGGGTCCTGCTAGTCCCATTATCCAGGAGGGTCCAGCTAGTACCATTATCTAGGAGGGTCCTGTTAGTCCCATTATCTAGGAGGGTCCTGTTAGTCCCATTATCCAGGAGGGTCCTGTTGATCCCATTATTCAGGAGGGTCCTGCTAATCATATTATTCAGGAGGGTACTACTAGTCCCATTATCTAGGAGGGTCCTGCTAATCCCATTATCCAGGAGGGTCCTAGTAGTCTCATTATTCAATAGGGTACTACTAGTCTCATTATCCAGAAGAGTCCTGCTAGTCCCATTTTCCAGTAGGATCCTACTAGTCCCATTACCCAGCAGGGTCCTGCTGATCCCATTATTCAGGAGGGTCCTGCTAGTCTCATTATTCAGGAGGGTCCTGCTAGTCCCATTGTCCAGAAGGGTCCTGTTAATCCCATTATCCAGGAGGGTCCTGCTTGTCCCATTATCCAGGAGGGTCCTGCTAATGCCATTATCCAGGAGGGTTCTGTTAGTCTCATTATCCAGGAGGGTCCTGTTAATCCCATTATCCATGAGGGTCCTGCTAATAATATTTTCAACAAACTAATAATATATACATATCTTTTTTTTTAACAGTCAAAATAAAATTTTCTAATAAAAATTATATTTATGTATATTGATAAAATTATTTATGCTCTAAATATTTGTGTTAAACTTAAATTCGATTAAAAATTACGTATCTACAGTTTGCCCCTCTTTGACTGGAAATATGATGGATTTTCAGACAAAGAAGTAGATAAAGTGACAAATTTTGACCGAACTCTTATTTGAAAGACCGAAATTTGTGCGACCGAGTCCTTGTTTTGGACATCTTACATATCTCGGGTGATAAGGGAATCAGGCCACATGTAGTTCGAGGAGATAAATTGATGAGTTTGGAGTTAAGTGAGGTTCCATCGAGTCTCCAGATCGCGGCTCTTATCTTTACATAAAAATTGAAAGCTATTAGTCAAAAGAAAAACAAATGTACAAACTTCTTTCCACGCAGCTTTTCTTGAATCTTCACTTGAATTTTGACTTTAAGATATCACCTTGATATTTGATTGAATATCTTAACTTAGAATTGGAATGGAGGCTGAACTTGCAACTTAGACGGAACTTTTGACATTCTTCAAAATGGCAACTTGAAAAATGCTCTTGAATGAATGCGTGTTTTCTTGATCAAAAGTTGAATAGTAAAAGATGTGAGGAAGTCAGGCTTCTACATGCATTGAAGAAGCTAATTCTAATCATTATGGAATTGATTATTCTAAAAAAATTAAAACTTTGTTCTTGAATTTCAAATTCATGTCTCGCTTGAGAAAACCTGAGAACCACCACAAAAATAAATAAATAAATAAATAAAAATTTTGCCCCAGTTTTCACTGGGAAAGTTTTTGTGAGTTATTAGCAAATATAAATATAAAACATAAACTCCGACTAGGAAGTGTTTAATTTAGGAGAAAATAAAACTAAAAATCTAGACTAGAAAGTGGTAATCCTATGAGAAAATAATCTATTCCCATTATTCAGGAGGGTCCTGCTAGTCCCATTATCTAGGAGGATCCTGCTAGTCCCATTATCCAGGAGGGTACTGTTAGTCCCATTATCCATGAGGGTCCTGCTAGTCCAATTATTCAGGAGGGTCCTACTAGTCCCTTTATCCAGGAGGGTCCTATTAATCTCATTATCCAGGAGGGTCTTTCTAATCCCATTATCCAGGAGGATCCTGCTACTCCCATTATCCAGGAGGGTCCTGCTAGTCCCATTATCCAGGAGGGTCTTGTTAGTCCCATTATCCAGAAGGGTCCTATTGATCACATTATCCAGGAGGTCCTGCTAATCCCATTATTCAGGAGGGTCCTGCTAGTCCCATTATCCAGGAGGGTCCTGCTAATCCCATTATCCAGGAGGGTCCTGCTAGTCCCATTATCAAGGAGGGTCCTGCTAGTCTCATTATTCAGGAGGGTTCTGCTAGTTCCATTATTTTGGAGGGTCCTGTTAGTCCCATTTTCCAGGAGGGTCCTGCTAGTCCCATTATCCAGGAGGGTCCTGCTAGTCCCATTATCCAGGAGAGTCCTGCTAATCCCATTATCCAGGAGGGTCCTGCTAGTCCCATTATCTTGGAGGGTCCTGCTTATCCCATTATCCAGGAGGGTTCTACTAATAAAATTTTTAACAAACTAATAATACCAACGAAACATTGTGAATGCTATCTTCATTATTTGGTTGTTCCTTCAAGGTGAAAAATAATAATAATAATAATAATAATAATAATAATAATAATAATAATAATAATAATAATAATAATAATAATAATAATAATAATAATAATAATAATAATAATAATAAATAAATAAATAAAATAAATATTCCAACATTCAGGTAATTGCTATTTTGATATATATTAGCCAACTTTCATATAATATTCCACAAGTCTTCATTGTAGGGTTTCCATTTCGCTCGCTGTAGACTAGGTTGAACATCTAGGTTCCTCGAATCTTCAATCTTGAAACGACTTGTGTCCCTGCTTCAACAAAGAAAATTCGTGAGTTTGAAAAGGTGGTGGTTGGTTTGTGGTTCCATCTTTCGACAAGGGTGGCTCAAACACTTATGACGCTTTGGTTGTTTCCAACGGTCAATACTTCTTATTGATTGATTGTACTTTCATCCAAATTTTCTTATTTTGGGACCTAAATCCAATGTCTTTATCTCACAACACTCATTGTTTAGCCTTCATAAAATTAGAGAATTTTCGAATTCAACACTTGAAGACAGATTATAACTCAGTAGCCTGATGCTTTGCCTAGTACCGTTTACAGACTTGGTAGCGAGTCTTGAAATTCCTTCCTAGTTTTTTGACAAAGACTCGACCCAAAGACATACAAAAAAAAGTGACGAAAAAGTATAAGAAAATTACAAACTATATGAGAATAAAAGAAAATATTCAATGAAGACTCTTTTTTTTAGTAAGAAGAAGAAAGAAAAACTTATCTGAGTGTGGGAGCCGAGTCTACTGATCATGCCATTCAATTTGAATTAATTTCTAGACTTGTCTATCCAATCTATTCATCAACCACTATTGACCATTCAATCTTGATGTGAAATCCCGACACTTAATGAAGCCATAAATAATATGGAACCCTTATACACTTTGTGATATTCACGAAGGTCTTTGCCGCTAAAACTCTATCATGTTATGTGCTCCATCTCACGTCCGCCTTATGGTGCATGTCAAAATTTTCACCAATAAGACTCTCTGATATCCTTTTCGCCTTACGGTGCCCACTTAGGGTTTTCACCAATAAGACTCTCTCATTTTTATTTCTTTTTACTCACATTAGTCTTATGGTGCCCATTCAGGATTTTTATCTACCCTTAACCAACTTACTCTCGACATATCAAGGGTTGATTCAAAGACTTTTTTTTTATTGACTTTAGATGATGGGGTTGATTTTGACCTTTGAGATGAGAGACCAAATGAATAAACAAACGACTTTTGCCCCAGTATACTACAATATGAATTTTTGGATTTGTATTTGGTTGAACTGAACCCAACATTAGGCTGCCTACGTATCTTGCCGAAACAAGAATCAGGTCAAACGTAGTTCAGGTAATTTGTTTTTTTTTTTTTGAAAAGTCAAGGAAACAACATAACCAAGAGATCCCATTGAATAAACCCTTTAAATGTCGAGCCCAAACATAAGGGTTTCTAGTGTCGGAACTCAATCATATGTAATATCTTTTCACATCATCAGCATTGACGATCGGTCCTGTCACTTTGCCTTCTATATCTGCTAAGTAAAGAGCACCATTGGGTAATACCTTTTTAACAACGAATGAACCTCTCCAATTTGGAGAAAATTTGCCTTTGGTTTTGGCATGATGTGGCAAAATGCTTCTCAACACTAATTGACCCTCTTCAAAATGTCTGGGACGCACCTTTTTGTTCTATGCCCGTGCCATTCTTTTCTGATATAATTGTCCATGACATACTGATGTCAGACACTTCTCATCAATCAAACTTAATTTCTCTAACCGAGTTTTGATCCACTCATCATATCAATTTCAGCCTCCACAATGATTCGTAAAGATGGGATCTTAATCTCTGCAGGTATGACTGCCTAAGTCCCGTATACCAGTGAATATGGGGTAGCGCCCACGGACGTACTTACTGTAGTGCGATAACCCAACAAAGCAAAAGGCAACTTTTCATGCCATTGTCGAGAATTTTGCACCATCTTACGAAGTATCTTTTTTATATTTATGTTAGCAGCTTCTACAGCCCCGGTTGCCTTTGAGCGATACGGAGTCGAATTTCGATGCTCAATCTTAAATTGGTAGCATACCTCTTGCATTAAGTGGCTGTTGAGATTTGCGGCGTTGACAGTTATTGTAGACACGTAATTTTTGACCGAATTTAATTTTAACACTAATATTTAAAGCATAAATAATTTTATCAATCTAAATTAAATATATTTTGACTTTTTATTATTTTCATTAATTTTATTTAAAATATATAAAAATAAACAACATAAATATAATTTTATTTAGAAAAGTTTATTTTGATTGTTAAAAAAAGGATATATCTATCTATCTATCTATCTATCTATATATATATATATTATATATATATATATATTATATATATATATATATATATATATATATATATATGTAATAATAAATAATTAAAAAAAAAAAGGGGAAACCACTCCCGTTTTCCCCACTTCCCCCACTCACATACACGACACACACACTACTACTACTATTATCTATATACATACAATGAAAAAACAAAAAAAAAGAAAAAGGAGGACATCAGACAGAAATCAACGATCAGAAAAGGAGAAAAACACACGAGAAGGAGAGGAAAAAAAAGAAAGAAAGAAAAAGGGTGAAAAGAAAAAATACAAAAAAAAAGACTCTTCCACAAACAAAAATCAAAAAAAATATATTTACATATTTTGCTTTGACTCAAAAACAAAGGTTGAAGTTGAGGTTTACTTCGCGGTTCCTTATTCGAATTGTTTTCTTTTGGTGAAGTAATTTCCACAAGAGGTAATACTAATTTAATTTTGTATTAGTTTTATGTCATGATAATGTGAGAATGAATTGCAATATATATTAAAGTTGTTAAATTTTGCGTATGTTTAAACCATTAATATTTATTCATGTTATTGTATGAAGTATGTTCAAACGTTTATATCAGTTTTATGTTTAGATCCTTGGTATAATTATATTTAGTGTGAAATTATTATATCAAACCATGATTTATTTTATATTTAAATAACCCATAGTTTATTTTATATTTAAGTAAAATTATTGTCCAAGTCATGTAATTTTAATATTTAGTTTATAATGATAACATGTGTATCTACTATGTAAATATATTAATTTTAGTTAGTAGAATTTTTATTTAATGTTAGTGACGTAAAAAAAATCGAATAAAAAATGAAAAAATATAATAATAATAATAAAAGGGAAAAGTTAAAAAAAAAATAAACTGTGAAAAGAACATACAAAAAAGAGGGAAAAGAGAAAACAAAAAAAAAATAGAAAAGAAGTATAAAAATAATATAAAAAAATTCAATTGAAGAGTAATGAATTTTTTTATATTTATTTTTTGAAAGTTTATTTGTCCAAACAAAAAAATTAAGTTGAAAAAAAAAACAAATAAAACCTTGAAAGTATAAAAAATAATAATAACAATAAATAATAATAATAGCAAAAGATGAGAAAGTAAAAAAAATGTAAAAAATAGAATAAAAAATAAAAATAATAATAAAAACAAAAGAAATAATAATAATAAAGAATATCTTATTTTATTCTGCTTTGCTTGATTTAATTTAGATGTGTATTATATATTTAATTAAAGGGCATAGATTAATAAAATAAAGTAGTTTTAATATATTTATATAAGTCAAAGAATGAGGGTAAATATATTTGTCTTAATAATAATAATATTCATAAACTTAGTTTAAGTCATGAATGTCCATAAAGCGACCGTGCTAGAACCACGGGACTCGAGGGATGCCTAATACCTTCCCCTTGGTCAACAGAATTCTTACCCGAACTCGTTCACAGACCAAACAAAGAGTCATTTCCTTTTGATTAGGGATTAAAAAACAAAAGGTGACTTGGAACACCGTAACTCAATTCCAAGTGGCGACTCTGAAAAAATTAAAATAATCCCTTAATTAATAACGTCACTTAAATTGGAAAAACCCTTACGCCGCCGCGCGAAAAAGGGGTGTGACATCTCTGGCGACTCCGCTGGGGAATAGAATTCGAGCTTGTAAACATGGACTTCTACATGACTTTTTGGTGTATTTACGTACTTATCGATTTGTGAATATTGTGTTTAATTGCATAATATGTTATTGACTTGCTCATTTACCCTTTTGATAATATGTTAACTATTATATAATTGTCTTTCCTCGCGCATCCATCTGAGTCTTCTGAGATACTTTATTCGGAGATGCGATTACGCTCCCGAGCCATGAGATACCAGAGATGCGGCAACGCTCCTGGGAAGGATTCTATAGTAACACATGTCTTAGGATGGGAAGGACTAACAGTGAGGCCAGAAAGCCCTGCTACTGGTAAGTTGTCCCTTCTCGACTCGAGTAGTCCGCTCGTTTTATGGTCAGTCTAGACACCTTCCCTATTAGATTGTTTACCTAGTAAAACAAGCCTCAACAATGACTATCCCTAATAGGATTCGATTTATCTGCATCATGCATAATGTTGAATTAATGGGGAGCTCGACACAAGGGTCGAGCCTGTCTAGGAGAAGTATCCCTACTTGAGACTATCATGTACATTATTTTGTGTTATTTGTTGCATTATGGGGAAGACTATACAAATGTTGATCGGCTTTAGATGAATGAATTATAATGAAAAATTAATTATAATGAACAATACCAAATTAAAGTTTTGACGTAATCATTTTATTAAACACAGTTTTTTCTATCAAAATTCATTTTTTCTTTTACAAATAGAAAAATCTATTATTACCATCAAAGCTTTTCTATATATATATAAAAAAAAAGATTGAAAATTTAATCAACAAAAAATAAAATACAATCGAATATATTAATATTTTTAGTTTTGAAAAAATTTAAGGGCTATATATATATATATATATATATATTTCTCATTCTTCATTAATAACTATTTTTTTTTAAAAAATAATAATAAAAAAAAATTACTTTTTTTATGTGTGTGTGTGTGTGTAATTATTTTATTTTAAAAAATAATATAATAATAAAAAAAAATTGCTTTTTTGTGTGTTTATGATTTTTACTTATTCTTATTTAAAAAATATATTTTATTATAATTTTTTTTTTTTACTTTTTTGTGTATTTTATTTTTTTTCGTTATTCTTGTTAAAAAATATATATATTATTAAGCCTAGTTTGACACTATCATAATATAGGGAAATATGAATCCATATGGAAAGGGAGATAAGAGACAAAGAGAGGACCAATCACCTCGATTCATGATAGTGGATAAGGCCCCAACACTCTTGAAGACATGGTATGAAAATATGACAAACCATGGACGAGGAATGGTGTTCAAACGCTTGGGATTTCTACGAAGCCTTTTGTATGTTGAGCCACGACGGGATTTGATAGAAGCACTAGTGCATTTTTGGGACCCGTTAAGGAATGTATTCCGTTTTTCTGATTGTGAACTCACCCCCACCCTTGAGGAGATAGGGGCATTCATTGGAAAGGGTAAACATCTTCACAAAGAAGAGCCTATGATACCAAAACATATTAATGGGAGGAGGTTTCTAGAATTACTGCATATAAATGAGAATGATATAGGTGGTTGTCTCAATAATGGATGGGTCCCGTTAGAATTTTTGTACAAAAGATATGGCAAAAGTGATGGATTCGAAGTATATGGAAAGAAACTCCGTAATAATGGGTGTCGTCTGACCTGGGAAGCACACAGTTATGATGCCTTCGTGGTGGCTTTTTTGGGGATCATGGTATTTCCAAAAAAGGGAGGAAAGATTAGCATGAACTTAGCTGCAGTCATTACAGCCTTTGAGAAAAAGCCTAATATCACCCTCGTACCAATGATTCTGGCAGACATCTATCGTGCTTTAACTATTTGCAAGGATGGAAAGACTACTTTGAGGGATGCAATATGTTATTACAACTATGGATGATTGAACACATTCGTCATCACCCTTATGCAGTGGACTTTAAAGTAGAATGGAATGATTATATTGGAGGCCACAAAGAAAGAATCAAAGATCATAGTTTTCCGAAGGGTATTGAAGCTTGGAAGCAACACCTCAATAATCTGACTGCTGACAAGATTGTGTGGAATTATCATTGGTTTCCATCGGCCGAGGTGATATACATGTCTACTTTTCGATCGTTCATTGTCCTAATGGGTCTTCGAGGTGTCCAACCTTACATGCCACTTAGAGTCATGCGACAACTTGGGCGACGCCAGTTTATACCACCCAATGAAGATATGCGTGAATTCATGTATGAGTTTCATCCCAAGATACCTTTAAGGCAATCAGAGATATTTAAGATTTGGGGGGGATGCATACTCTCAAGTCCCCACGATATGGTGAAGGATCGCACTAGAGGCGAGGTGGACCAAGCATACTTAGATTGGGTTCATGATCAGCCCCTTCCTAAGGTTATGCCAGAAGGGTCAATAAAAGGACCTATAGATCGAGAAGCAGAAATTGAGGTTAAGATTAAGCAAGCTCGCCTCAAAGTCGAAAGAAGCTACAAATCTACTCTGGATATCCTAAGTAATGACCTGAAAAACGCTAAAGAGGAGTTGGCCCAACGTGATGCGATATTTGAAGTTAGAGTTAGAAAACACCGCTCTACCATTCTAACCTTACAAGAAGACTTGGGCATTGCCACAGGCGCTATGGAGCAACAGGAAGAGGAGTATAAGAAAGAAAAGGCCCAACTTATCTGCGCACAGTCTAGACTCCAAACTCAAGTTAAAGCCTCTATGGAACGGGAAAGAGAAATAGCAAGGCGTTTTAGTGCTTATCAGGCAGACTGTGAGATTGAGAGAGGTCAAAGAATAGCCGAGCGAGATGCACTCCACCTTCAAATTGAAGAACTCCAAGAACAAAGGGAAAATTTGACGCATGAAGTCAATACTGCTCACCACTGGTTACAGAATTGTTATGACAATATGGATGAAGCCAGAGACCGAATACTACAACTCAGGGATGAACTCAACAATGTTTATGCTAGATATTTACACCAGAACGATGAGAGGTTGGGCCAACAGGCCCGTGCTTTGGCTCCATATCTACCGAAAGCGTTGGCGAAGATTTATAAGGGCCTTGGAGATGATTGAGATTCGAGGATTCAGTTTCTTTTAAAGTCTATTCTCTTAGTAGTGATTATTTCATTATTATTATTATTATTTTTAGTTTTTCTCTTTCTTTTCGTTTTGTTATTTTATTTCATTTAGAGTCTATCTAAGTCCTAAGTACTTCTGTTATTTTGTTTGTTTTATTCAAATCATTGTTTCAAATATTTGAAAATGAATGAAAAAGATTTACTTTCGGTCGCCTTATGTGCATATGTCATGCAAAAAAAAAAAGTAAATTAATTAAAAAAAAAATTATTATCTTTCTCGAACTACGCAAGATCTGATTCATGGGCCAAACATGATACGTAGGCAACCCAGGGGGTTCGATCCAAATTATTATTATTATTATTTTCTTTTCTTTTTTCTTTCTTCTTTCTCTTAAAAATGATAATCATAATGATAATAAATAAATAAATAAATAATAAATAAATAATAATAATAATAAAATATTAAAAACTAATGAAGAGAAGAATGCCTAGGTAAGCCGGGATGAAACATGAGGTCCTCCATATTAGAAGTATGTATGTGGATACAATGTGCATAATTTCTTAACACTAATCGGTTTGTTACTCTATTCAGAGAGAGAGAGAGAGAGAGAGAGAGAGAAAGAGAGAAAGAGAGAGAGACATACTAGCTTAAAGGTGGTTGGTTTGTGGTTAAACTGGCATCACATCCTTACAACACAAGATCGAAAGGGAAACAGAAAATGGCCCCCAGAGACGGAAATGAATCGGACAATGATGAGGAGATCCAAAACCAGATAACTTCACAAGAAACAGGGACAACAGAAGAGATAAGGGTGTTAAGACAACAAATGGCAGAGATGTACGAGGCTTGGATGAGTGGACAACCTCCACCATCTTCAATCCGAGACTATTTTAATACAAATATGTCTCACCCTATCCAGGTGTCGACAAGCGATCCGATATATCCCCCTGGATTCGACCCCTATGCTAACACATTCAATGTCGCTGGAACTTCTATGGTGCGCCCTTCGAATACGCCTGTGATAAGTAATCCACTCTTTGTGTCAACTGCCCCGACTAACAGCATCCCGCAGCCAACGATGGTGCCCAAATCCAACAGCGATCCTCCGCCCAAAGTTCGGCGTGATCAGAGTTACACTCTTGAAGAGGCCATTAAAATTCCAAGCTCTCATCCCCACATTCATCAATATAGTTCCCCTGCCGAAATTGAGAGGATGGTCAAGAATGAGGAACATGAAGAAATGACTAAGAAAATGAAGAGTTTGGAACAGAGTATAAGAGATATGCAAGGACTAGGAGGCCACAAAGGCATCTCGTTCAGTGACTTGTGTATGTTTCCTCATGTCCATTTGCCTGCTGGTTTTAAAACTCCAAAGTTTGAAAAATACGATGGTCACGGAGACCCCATAGCTCATCTAAAGAGATATTGCAACCAATTGAGGGGTGCAGAGGGCAAAGAAGAGTTACTAATGGCCTATTTTGGGGAAAGCTTAGTAGGGATTGCATCTGAATGGTTCATAGATCAGGATATCACCAACTGGCACACATGGGATGATTTGGCTCGATGTTTTGTACAACAATTCCAATATAATATTGACATTGTTCCAGATCGCTCCTCGTTAGCCAACATGAGAAAAAAGACCACGGAAAATTTTCGTGAATATGCTATCAGATGGAGGGAACAAGCTGCTAGGGTTAAACCACCGATGAAGGAGTCAGAGATGATTGACGTTTTTCTCCAGGCGCAAGAACCTGATTACTTTCACTATCTGCTTTCTGCCGTAGGGAAGACATTCGCTGAAGTTATTAAGGTAGGGGAAATGGTGGAAAATGGCATCAAGTCTGGAAAGATTGTAAGTCAAGCTGCCTTAAAAGCCACAACACAAGTGCTTCAAAATGGTTCTGGAAATATTGGAGGGAAGAAGAGAAGGGAGGATGTGGCCACTATTGTATCAGCGCCTAGGACTCATGTTCTAGGTAATTCCCCACAACACTATTTTCCTTCCCAAGCTCCACAATATTCTGTCCCATACACTCCATATCATGTTTTTAATGCACAACCAATTGCACCCCCTTCTTATCCACAATGGCGTGCACCAACTCCACAAAATCATCCACCACCCCCACAAGTTCATCAAAACACTGCTAGAATTCCTTTCCGTCCTAGACCACAATACAAAAAGGGAAATGGCGTTAAAGGTGAGTTCACTCCTATTGGGGAGTCGTATGCTAGCTTGTTCCAAAAATTAAGGACGTTGAATGTTTTGAGTCCTATTGAGAGAAAGATGTCGAATCCTCCCCCGAGAAATTTGGATTATTCTCAACATTGCGCATATTGTTCTAATGCCCCAGGGCACAACATAGAGAGATGTTGGTATTTGAAAAGGGCCATTCAGGATTTGATCGATTCTAATCGAATTATAGTTGAAAGTCCGAGTGGACCCAACATCAATCAAAATCCATTGCCGAGGCATACTGAAACAAACATGCTAGAAATGATGAAGGGTCATGAAGATTTTGCATCTCCGTATAAGCCAATCCTTAGGGTTGGAACTGGCATTGAGAAGTCAGCAAATGTTGTTGATTTAACAAAAATGATGCCTTTAGGGGCGGAAAGTGTGTTAGAAAAGTTGAGTCCATCAAACACACCCATCTTAACTGTGAAAGGAGCCCTTGAAGATGATTGGGCAAGTCCGAGTAAGGCAAAATCGTTTGTTCCAAAAAGGCCAAACAAACCTATCTTGATTGTGCAAGGGGCCCATATTCCTCCTGTGATTATCAGGCCAGTATCCCAGCTCCCAATGACTAACCCCAAAGCTGTTCCCTGGAATTATGAGCCTACTGTTGTGACATACAAGGGAAAAGAAATTGATGAAGAAATAGATGAAGTGGGAGGAATAACCCGTTCAGGAAGATGTTATGTCCCGATGGAATTAAGGAAAACTAAAAATGACCAAATACAAATAAAGAATCCGGTCACTGAAGGAGAGGCAGAGGAATTCCTAAGGAAGATGAAACTATCAGACTACTCCGTGGTGGAACAATTAAGAAAAACTCCAGCCCAAATCTCTTTGTTGTCTCTGCTAATACATTCTGATGAACATCGTAAGGCTGTAATGAAAATTTTGAATGAAGCACATGTTCCTAGTAAAGTTACAGTGAGTCAGTTAGAGAAGATTGCTGGGAGAATATTTGAGGTAAACCGCATCACCTTTTCAGATGATGAACTACCCAAAGAAGGTACAGGACATAACCAAGGCCTACATATCACTGTAAAGTGTGAGCTTTCATATGTCACTCGAGTTCTAATTGATGGAGGATCTGGAGCAAATATTTGTCCTTTATCAACTCTACAGAAATTGAATGTTAGTGCTGAAAGGGTCCGACCCAACAATGTATGTGTTAGAGCTTTTGATGGGTCAAAAACAGATGTTATTGGTGAGATAGAGCTCGTACTAACCATAGGGCCTGTGGATTTCGCTGTGAATTTTCAAGTGTTGGATATCAACGCGTCCTACAATCTATTGTTGGGGAGGCCATGGGTGCATAAGGCTGGAGCCGTCCCCTCAACGTTGCATCAAATGATTAAGTTTGAATACGACCGACAAGAAGTGATTGTTCATGGTGAGGGGGATTTGTCAATCTACAAAGATTCTTCCTCCCCTTTTATCAAGGCGGATAATGAGAATGAGGCACTAGTTTATCAAGCTTTTGAGGTAGTGGTTATTGAGCATGTCCCAGAAGGGAGTGTCATTTCAAAACCAAATATGCCCATCGCGTCTGTAATGGTGGTGAATGAATTGCTGAAACATGGGTTCGAGCCGGGTAAAGGCTTAGGAATCTGCCTGCAAGGAAGAGCTTATCCTGTGAGTCTACGAAAGAGCATCGGTACTTTTGGCTTAGGCTACCAACCTAGATTCGAGGACAAAATGAAGGCAAAGAAGCAGAAGAGAGATGTATGGTCACTTACCAAGCCTATACAACCAATCTACAAATCTTTCATCAAAGCCCGCGCAACAGAATCTTATCAATCATCTTTTCCAGAGCCAGTGATGAAAGTTAGCGAAGAAATGATCAACTATTTTCAAGATTTATTTGTCGAGGTTGATATGGTGGAACTCGGAGAAGGCACTAGCGACAGAGATGTGCAATTCATTGGTCCTGATGTCAAGCTAAACAATTGGGAGGCCACCCCTCTCCCCGTTAAAGACGAGTCTTGTTCTTTCTATGCCGATTCTAGTGATATGACATGCATGCAGAATTTTTTGCCAGATCTTAATATCCAATCTAATCTTCGACCTAATATTGAAATAATAAGTCAAGAAATCGAATATGATGAAGACAGAGTATTTGAAGAAGTAAGGAGGGATTTCAATCATTTTGAAAATAAGTCAAATCCAAACATGAGTGAAACTGAGACGATAAATTTGGGGGATCAGGAAATTATCAAGGAGACTAAGATAAGTGTACATGCTCGACATCAAAAGGACGATATAATCCAAGCCCTGTTTGATTACAAAGATGTTTTTGCGTCATCTTATGATGACATGCCTGGATTAAGCACTGACATGGTTGTTCACAAGTTGCCAATTGATCCTAATTTTCCTCCGATAAAGCAGAAGTTGAGAAAACTCAAAACCGACATGAGTGTAATAATTAAAGAGGAGATCACAAAACAACTTGAGGCCAAAGTCATTCAAGTCTCTCAATATCCTTCTTGGTTAGCCAATATCGTACCTGTCCCTAAGAAAGACGGCAAAGTTCGAATGTGTGTTGATTATCGTGATTTGAATAAGGCAAGTCCAAAAGATGATTTTCCTTTGCCTAACATCCATATTTTATTGGATAATTGTGCTAAACATGAGGTTGCATCTTTTGTGGATTGTTATGCGGGCTACCATCAGATTATTATGGATGATGAAGATGCAGAAAAAACATCTTTTATCACTCCATGGGGTACATATTGTTATCGTGTTATGCCTTTTGGATTAAAAAATGCAGGGGCAACTTATATGAGAGCAATGACAACCATGTTTCACGATATGATGCATAGAGAAATCGAAGTTTATGTGGATGATGTTATTATTAAATCTAAGAAACAGTCAGATCATGTGAAAGACTTAAGGAGATTCTTCGAAAGGCTCCGCAGGTATAATCTCAAGCTTAATCCTGCAAAATGTGTATTTGGAGTACCATCGGGGAAGCTTTTGGGGTTTATAGTCAGTCGAAGAGGTATCGAGTTGGATCCTTCAAAAATAAAAGCAATTCAAGAATTGCCACCTCCAAAGAACAAAACTGAGGTTATGAGCCTTCTAGGAAGGTTAAACTACATCAGCAGATTCATTGCTCAACTCACAACAACTTGTGAGCCTATCTTTAAGTTGTTGAAAAAGAATGCCACAGTCGAGTGGACCGAAGAATGTCGAGAAGCTTTTGAAAGAATTAAGAATTACCTATCGAATCCCCCTGTGTTGGTTCCTCCCGAGCCGGGAAGACCTTTGATATTGTATATGTCAGTACTGGATAATTCTTTTGGTTGTGTACTGGGTCAGCATGATGACACTGGGAAGAAAGAGCGGGCCATTTATTACCTCAGCAAGAAGTTTACCGCTTACGAAGCGAAGTACACCCTTCTTGAAAGAACGTGTTGTGCCCTAACTTGGGTAGCGCAGAAGTTGAAACATTATCTTTCATCTTACACTACTTATCTCATCTCTCGTATGGATCCGTTGAAATATATTTTTCAAAAGCCCATGCCCACAGGCAGGCTTGCGAAATGGCAAATATTGCTCACAGAGTTTGACATTATCTATATAACGCGGACCGCAATGAAAGCTCAAGCATTGGCAGATCATTTGGCAGAGAACCCTATTGATGAAGAATATGAACCACTTAAAACCTATTTTCCAGATGAAGAGATATCTTGTATCGATGAAGTTATTCACGATAACGATCAAGGTTGGAAGTTATTCTTTGATGGTGCCTCTAACAGGAAAGGAGTTGGAATAGGAGCTGTTCTTATGTCTGAATCAAGGGAATATTACCCTATATCATCCCAACTTAGATTCTATTGTACTAATAATATGTCTGAGTATGAAGCGTGCATTTTGGGTCTGAGGTTAGCTGTTGACATGGGCATCCAAGAATTGTTAGTGTTAGGAGACTCAGACTTACTAGTTCATCAAATTCAAGGAGAATGGGAAACTCGAGACCCAAAGCTCATACCATATCAACATTGTTTACAAGGTCTTTGTCAACGGTTCGTGTCGATAAAGTTTAGACACATTCCCAGAATGCACAATGAGATTGCAGATGCATTGGCCACTTTATCTTCGATGCTCCAACACCCTGATGACGCTCATATCGACCCTTTATACATACAAATTCGTGATCAACATGCCTATTGCAACGTGATTGAGGAGGAATTTGATGGTAAGCCTTGGTTTCATGATATCAAAACTTATCTTCAGTCTGGAGAATGTCCGTCAGATGTAACTAGTAATCAAAAAAGGACTATTCGACGACTAGCAAGGGGTTTTTTCTTAAGCGGAGGCATACTGTACAAGAAGACACCCGATTTAGGTCTTCTAAGGTGTGTAAATGCTCAAGAGGCCTCCACAATCATGATTGAAGTACACTCAGGAGTTTGTGGACCCCATATGAATGGATATGTTCTAGCTAAGAAGATACTTCGAGCAGGATATTATTGGCTCACCATGGAGCGGGATTCCATACGATTTGTCCGTAAATGTCATGAATGTCAAATACATGGTGATTTGATACATTCTCCCCCTTCTGAGTTGCATGCAATGTCTGCTCCATGGCCTTTCGTGGCATGGGGGATGGATGTGATTGGACCGATAGAACCGAAAGCATCGAATGGTCACAGGTTCATCTTGGTGGCCATTGATTATTTTACAAAGTGGGTGGAAGCAGTAACTTTCAAATCAGTGACCAAGAAGGTCGTGGTGGATTTCATCCATTTCAACATCATCTGTCGTTTTGGTATTCCAAAGGTGATTATAACTGACAATGCCGCAAATCTCAACAGCCACTTAATGCAAGAGGTATGCTACCGATTTAAGATTGAGCATCGAAATTCGACTCCGTATCGCCCAAAGGCAAACGGGGCTGTAGAAGCTGCTAACAAAAATATAAAAAAGATACTTCGTAAGATGGTGCAAAGTTCTCGACAATGGCATGAAAAGTTGCCTTTTGCTTTGTTGGGTTATCGCACTACAGTCCGTACGTCAGTGGGCGCTACCCCATATTCACTGGTATACGGGACTGAAGCAGTTATACCTGCAGAGATTGAGATCCCATCTTTACGAATCGTTGTGGAGGCTGAAATTGATGATGATGAATGGATCAAAACTCGGTTAGAGCAATTAAGTTTGATTGATGAGAAGCGTCTGACATCAGTATGTCATGGACAATTATATCAGAAAAGAATGGCACGGGCATACAACAAAAAGGTGCGTCCCAGACATTTTGAAGAGGGTCAATTAGTGTTGAGACGCATTTTGCCACATCATGCTGAAACCAAAGGCAAATTTTCTCCAAATTGGAGAGGACCATTCGTTGTTAAAAGGGTATTACCCAATGGTGCTCTTTACTTAGCAGATATAGAAGGCAAAGTGACAGAAACGGTCGTCAATGCTGATGCTGTGAAAAGATACTACATATGATTGAGTTTCGACATTAAAAACCCTTATGTTTGGGCTTGATATTTCAAGGGTTGATTCAACGGGATCTCTTGGTTATGCTGTGTCCTTGACTTTTCAAAAAAAAAAAAAAAAAAAAAAAAAAAAAAAAAAAAACAAAAACAAATTGCCTGAACTACGTTTGACCTGATTCTTGTCTCGGCAAGATACGTAGGCAGCCCTAATATTGGGTTCGGTTCAACCAAAAACAAATCCAAAAATTCATATTGTAGTATACTGGGGCAAAAGTCGTTTGTTTATTTATTCGGTCTCTCATCTCACAGCTCAAAATCAACCCCATCATCCAAAGTCAAAAAAAAAGTCTTTGCATCAACCCTTGATATGTCTAGAATAAGTTGGTTAAGGGTAGGTAAAAATCCTGAATGGGCACCATAAGACAAATGTGAGTAAAAAGAAATAAAAATGAGAGAGTCTTATTGGTGAAAACCCTAAGTGGGCACCGTGAGGCGAAAAGGAGTTGAATATAAGAGAGTCTTATTGGTGAAAATCCTGACATGCACCATAAGGCAGACGTGAGCTGGAGCAATTAACATGATTGAGTTTTAGCGGCAAAGACCTTCGTGAATACCACAAAGTCTATAAGGGTTCAGATTATTTATGGCTTCATTAAGTGTTGGGATTCCACATCAAGATTGAATAATCAATAATGGTTGATGAATAGATTGGATAGCCAAGTCTGGAAATCAATTCAAATTGCATGGCATGATCAGTAGACTCGGCTCCCACACTCAGATAAGTTTTTCTTTCTTCTTCTTACAAAAAAAAAGAAAGTCTTCATCGAATCTTTTCTTTTATTCTCATATAGTTCGTAATTTTCTTATACTTTTTTTCGTCACTTTTTTGGTATGTATTTGAGTCGAGTCTTTGTAAAAAAAAAAACTATGAAGGAATTTCAAGACTCGCTACCAAGTCTCTAATCGGTACTAGGCAAAGCATCAGGCTACTGAGTTAATCTGTCTTCAAGTGTTGAATTCGAAAATTCTCTGATCCTATGAAGGCTAAACAATGAGTGTTGTGGGATAAAGACATTGGATTTAGGTCCCAAAGTAAGCAAATTTGGATGAAAGTACAATCAATCAATAAGAAGTATTGACCGTTGGAAACAACCAAAGCGTCATAAGTGTTTGAGCCGCCCTTGTCGAAGGATGGAACCACAAACCAACCACCACCTTTTCAAACTCACAAATTTTCTTTGTTGAAGCAGGGACACAAGTTGTTTCAAGATTGAGGATTCGAGGAACCTAGATGTTCAACCTAGTCTGCAGCGAGCGAAATGGAAACCCTACAATAAAGACTTGTGGAATATTATATGAAAGTTGGCTAATATATATCAAAATAGCAATTACTTGAATGTTGGAATATTTATTTTATTTATTACTATTATTATTATTTTTCTCCTTGAAGGAACTTCCAAATAATGAAGATAGCATTCACAATGTTTCGTTGGTATTATTAGTTTGTTGAAAACTTTATTAGCAGGACCCTCCTGGATAATGGGATTAGCAGGACCCTCCTGGATAATGGGACTAGCAGGACCCTCCTGGATAATGGGATTAGCAGGACCCTCCTGGATAATGGGACTAGTAGGACCCTCCTGGATAATGGGATTAGCAGGACCCTCCTGGATAATGGGACTAGCAGGACCCTCCTGGATAATGGGACTAGCAGGACCCTCCTGGATAATGGGATTAGCAGGACCCTCCTGGATAATAGGACTAGCAGGACCCTCCTGGATAATGGGACTAGCAGGACCCTCCTGGATAATGGGACTAGCAGGACCCTCCTGAATAATGGGACTAGCAGGACCCTCCTAGATAATGGGACTAGCAGGACCCTCCTGGATAATGGGATTAGCAGGACCCTCCTGGATAATGGGACTAGCAGGACCCTCCTGAATAATGGGATTAGATTACTTTCTCATAGGATTAACACTTCCTAGTCTAGATTTTTAGTTTTATTTTCTCCTGAAATAAACACTTCCTAGCCGAAGTTTATGTTTTATATTTATATTTGCTAATAACTCACAAAAAATTTTCCCAGTGAAAACTGGGGCAAAATTTTATTTATTTTTTTGTTTGATTGTGGTGGTTCTCAGGTTTTCTCAAGCGAAACCGGGATTTGAAATTCAAGAACAAAGTTTCAAATTTTTTAGAATAATCAATTCCATGATGGTTAGAATTAGCTTCTTCAATGCATGTAGCAGCCTGACTTCCACACATCTTTTACTAGTCAACTTTTGATCAAGAAAACACGCATTCATTCAAGAGTATTTTTCAAGTTGTCATTTTGAAGAATGTCAAAAGTTCCGTCTAAGTGGCAAGTTCAGCCTCCATTCCAATTCTAAGTTAAGATATTCACTCAAAAATCAAGGTGATATCTTAAAGTCAAAATTCAAGTGAAGATTCAAGAAAAGCTGCGTGGATGGAAGTTTGTACATTTGTTTTTCTTTGGCTAATAGTTTTCAATTTTTATGTAAGGATAAGAGCCGCGATCTGGAGCCTCGATGGAACCTCACTTAACTTCCAACTCATCACTTTATCTCCTCGAACTACAAGTGGCCTGATTCCCTTATCACCCGGGATATGTAGGATGTCCAAACAAGGACTCGGTCACACAAATTTTAGTCTTTCAAATAAGAGTTCGGTCAAAACTTGTCACTTTGTCTACTTCTTTGTCTGAAAAACTCTTCGTGTTTTCAGTCAAAGAGGGTCAAACTGTAGACACGTAATTTTTGACCGAATTTAATTTTAACACTAATATTTAAAGCATAAATAATTTTATCAATCTAAATTAAATATATTTTGACTTTTTATTATTTTCATTAATTTTATTTAAAAGATATAAAAATAAACAACATAAATATAATTTTATTTGGAAAAGTTTATTTTGATTGTTAAAAAAAAAGGATATCTCTCTCTCTCTCTCTCTCTCTCTATATATATATATATATATATATATATATATATATATATATATATATATATATATATATATATAATAATAATAAATAATTAAAAAAAAAAGGGGGAAACCACTCCCGTTTTCCCCACTTCCCCCACTCACATATACGACACACACACTACTACTACTATTATCTATATACATACAATGAAAAAACAAAAAAAAGAAAAGAAAAAGGAGGACATCAGACAGAAATCAACGATCAGAAAAGGAGAAAAACACACGAGAAGGAGAGGAAAAAAAAGAAAGAAAGAAAAAGGGTGAAAAGAAAAAATACAAAAAAAAGAGACTCTTCTACAAACAAAAATCAGAAAATATATTTACATATTTTGCTTTGACTCAAAAACAAAGGTTGAAGTTGAGGTTTACTTTCGCGGTTCCTTATTCGAATTGTTTTCTTTTGGTGAAGTAATTTCCACAAGAGGTAATACTAATTTAATTTTGTATTAGTTTTATGTCATGATAATGCGAGAATGAATTGCAATATATATTAAAGTTGTTAAATTTCGCGTATGTTTAAACCATTAATATTTATTCATGTTATTGTATGAAGTATGTTCAAACGTTCATATCAGTTTTATGTTTAGATCCTTGGTATAATTATATTTAGTGTGAAATTATTATATCAAACCATGATTTATTTTATATTTAAATAACCCATAGTTTATTTTATATTTAAGTAAAATTATTGTCCAAGTCATGTAATTTTTAATATTTAGTTTATAATGATAACATGTGTAGCTATTATGTAAATATATTAATTTTAGTTAGTAGAATTTTTATTTAATGTTAGTGACGTAAAAAAAATCGAATAAAAAATGAAAAAATATAATAATAATAATAATAAAAGGAAAAAGGGAAAAGTAAAAAAAAAATAACTGTGAAAAAGAACATACAAAAAAGAGGGAAAAGAGAAAACAAAAAAAAAATAGAAAAGAAGTATAAAAATAATATAAAAAAATTCAATTGAAGAGGAAAGAATTTTTTATATTTATTTTTTGAAAGTTTCTTTGTCCAAACAAAAAAATTAAGTTGAAAAAAAAAAAAATAAAACCTTGAAAGTATAAAAAATAATAATAACAATAAATAATAATAATAGCAAAAGATGAGAAAGTAAAAAAAAATGTAAAAAATAGAATAAAAAATAAAAATAATAATAAAAACAAAAGAAATAATAATAATAAAGAATATCTTATTTTATTCTGTTTTGCTTGATTTAATTTAGATGTGTATATATATATTTTAATTAAAGGGCATAGATTAATAAAATAAGGTAGTTTTAATATATTTATATAAGTCAAAGAATGAGGGTAAATATATTTGTCTTAATAATACAATATTCATAAATTAGTTTAAGTCATGAATGTCCATAAAGCGATCGTGCTAGAACCACGGGACTCGAGGGATGCCTAATACCTTCCCTTTGGTCAACAAAATTCCTTACCCAAACTCGTTCGCAGACCAAACAAAGAGTCATTTCCTTTTGATTAGGGATTAAACAAAGAAGGTGACTTGGAACACCGTAACTCAATTCCAAGTGGCGACTCTGGAAAAATTAAAATAATCCTTAATTAATAACGTCACTTAAATTGGAAAAACCCTTACGCCGCCGCGCGAAAAAGGGGTATGACAGTTATAATCACTTTTGGAATACCAAACCGACAGATGATGTTGAAATGGATGAAATCCACCACAACCTTCTTGGTCACTAACTTGAAAGTTAATGCTTCCACCCACTTTGTAAAATAGTCAATGGCCACCAAGATGAACCTGTGACCATTCGATGCTTTTGGTTCTATCGGTCCAATCACATCCATTTCCCATGCAATGAAAGGCCATGGAGCAGACATTGCATGCAACTCAGAAGGGGGAGAATGTATCAAATCACCATGTATTTGACATTCATGACATTTACGAACAAATCGTATGGAATCCCGCTCCATGGTGAGCCAATAATATCCTGCTCGAAGTATCTTCTTGGCTAGAACATATCCATTCATATGAGGTCCACAAACTCCTGAGTGTACTTCAATCATGATTGTGGAAGCCTCTTGAGCATTTACACACCTTAGAAAACCTAAATCGGGTGTCTTCTTGTACAGTATGCCTCCGTTTAAGAAAAAAAACCTTGATAGTCGTCGAATAGTCCTTTTTTGATTCATAGTTACATCCGACGGACATTCTCCAGGCTGAAGATATGTTTTGATATCATGAAACCAAGGCTTACCATCAAATTCCTCCTCCATCATGTTGCAATAAGCATGTTGATCACGAATTTGTATGTATAAAGGGTCGATATGAGCGCCATCAGGGTGTTGGAGCATCGAAGATAAAGTGGCCAATGCATCTGCAATCACATTGTGTACTCTGGGAATGTGTCTAAACTTTATCGACACGAATTGTTGAAAAAGACCTTGTAAACAATGTTGATTAGGTATGATCTTTGGGTCTCGAGTTTCACATTCTCCTTGAATTTGATGAACTAGTAAGTCTGAGTCTCCTAACACTAACAATTCTTGGATACCCATGTCAACAGCTAACCTTAGACCCAAAATGCACGCTTCATAATCAGACATATTATTAGTAATATAGAATCTAAGTTGGGCTGATATAGGGTAATACTCCCCTGATTCAGACATAAGAACAGCTCTTATTCCAAATCCTTTCCTGTTGGAGGTACCATCAAAGAATAACTTCCAACCTTGATTGTTATCGTGAATAACTTCATCGATACAAGGTATCTCTTCATCTGGAAAATAGGTTTTAAGTGGTTCATATTCTTCATCAATAGGGTTTTCTGCCAAATGATCTGCCAATGCTTGAGCTTTCATTGCGGTTCGTGTTATATAGATAATGTCAAACTCTGTGAGCAATATTTTCCATTTCACAAGCCTGCCTGTGGGCATGGGCTTTTGAAAAATATATTTCAATGGATCCATACGAGAGATGAGATAAGTAGTGTAAGATGAAAGATAATGTTTCAACTTCTGTGCTACCCAAGTTAGGGCACAACACATTTTTTCAAGAAGGGTGTACTTCGCTTCGTAAACGGTAAACTTCTTGCTGAGGTAATAAATGTCCCGCTCTTTCTTCCCAGTGTCATCATGCTGACCCAGTACACAACCAAAAAATTATCCATTACTGACATATACAATATCAAAGGTATTCCCGGCTCGGGAGGAACCAACACAGGGGGATTCGATAAGTAATTCTCAATTCTTTCAAAAGCTTCTCGACATTCTTCGGTCCACTCGACTGTGAGTTGAGCAATGAATCTACTGATGTAGTTTAACCTTCCTAGAAGGCTCATAACCTCAATTTTGTTCTTTGGAGGTGGCAATTCTTGAATTGCTTTTGTTTTTGAAGGATCCAACTCGATACCTCTTCGACTGACTATAAACCCCAAAAGCTTCCCCCGATGGTACTCCAAATACACATTTTGCAGGGTTAAGCTTGATATTATACCTGCGGAGCCTTTCGAAGAATCTTCTTAAGTCTTTCACATGATTTGACTGTTTTTTAGATTTAATGATAACATCATCCACATAAACTTTGATTTCTCTATGCATCATATCATGAAACATGGTTGTCATTGCTCTCATATAAGTTGCCCCTGCATTTTTTAATCCAAAAGGCATAACACGATAACAATATGTACCCCATGAAGTGATAAAAGATGTTTTTTCTGCATCTTCATCATCCATAATAATCTGATGGTAGCCCCACAACAATCCACAAAAGATGCAACCTTATGTTTAGCACAATTATCCAATAAAATATGGATGTTAGGCAACGGAAAATCATCTTTTGGACTTGCCTTATTCAAATCACGATAATAAACACACATTCGAACTTTGCCGTCTTTCTTAGGGAAGGGTACGATATTGGCTAACCAAGAAGGATAATGAGCGACTTGAATGACTTTGGTCTCAAGTTGTTTTGTGGTCTCCTCTTTAATTATTACACTCATTTCAGTTTTGAATTTTCTCAACTTCTTCTTTATCGGAGGAAAATTAGGATCAATTGGCAACTTGTGAACAACCATGTCGGTGCTTAATCCAGGCATGTCATTATAAGATGACGCAAAAACATCTTTGTAATCAAACAGGGCCTGGATTATATCTTTTTTTTTATGTCGAACATGTACACTTATCTTAATCTCCTTAATAATTTCCTGATCCCCCGAATTTATCCTCTCAGTTTCACTCATGTTTGGATTTGACTTATTTTCAAAATGATTAAAATCCCTCCTTACTTCCTCAAATACTATGTCTTCATCATATTTGATTTCTTGACTTATTATTTCAATATTAGGTCGAAAATTAGATTGGATATTAAGATCTGGCAAAAAATTCTACATGCATGTCATATCACTAGAATCGGCATAGAAAGAACTATATAAAAGAAAACGAAAAAATATATTAGAGTGAAATAAAGATGCAATTACATCCTATTAAAAAGGGAAATAGAGAGTTCGAAATAAAACGACAAGATAAAATACGAATTACAATCCTTGAATGAATTGGACGACAAAAGGAAAAAACAAGACAGACTACCAAGACTCGTCTTTAACGGGGACAGGGGTGGCCTCCCAATTGTTTAGCTTGACATCAGGACCAATGAATTAAACATCTCTGTCGCTAGTGCCTTCTCCGAGTTCCTCCATATCAACCTTGACAAATAAATCTTGAAAATAGTTGATCATTTCTTCGCTTACTTTCATCACTGGCTCTGGAAAAGATGATCGATAAGATTCTGTTGCGCGGGCTTTGATAAAAGATTTGTAGATTGGTTGTATAGTCTTTGTAAGTGACCATACATCTCTCTTCTGCTTCTTTGCCTTCATTTTGTCCTCGACTCTAGGTTGGTAGCCTAAGCCAAAAGTACCGATGCTCTTTCGTAGACTCAGTGGATAATCTCTCCCTTGCAAGCCTCATTCACCACCATTATAGACGCGATGGGTATATTTGGTTTTGAAATGACACTCCCCTCGGGGAAATGCTCAATAACCACTACCTCAAATGCTTGATAAATCAGTGCCTCTTTTTCGCCTTGATAAAAGGGGAGGAAGAGTATTTGTAGATTGAAAAATCCCCCTCACCATGAACAATCACCTCTTGTCAGTCGTATTCAAACTTAATCATTTTATGCAACGTTGAGGGGACTGTCCCTGACCTATGCGCCCATAGCCTCCCCAACAATAGATTGTAGGACGCGTTGATATCCAACACTTGAAAATTTACAGTGAAATCCACAGGCCCTATGGTTAGTATGAGCTCTATCTCACCAATGAAAGTTGTTTTTGACCCATCAAAAGCTCTAAGACATACATTGTTGTGTCGGACCCTTTCAGCACTAACATTCAATTTCTGTAGAGTTGATAAAGGACAAATATTTGCTCCAGATCCTCCATCAATTAGAACTCGAGTGACATATGAAAGTCACACTTTACAGTGATATGTAGGCTTTGGTTATGTCCTGTACCTTCTTTGGGTAGTTCATCATCTGAAAAAGTGATGCAGTTAACCTCAAATATTCTCCCAGCAATCTTCTCTAACTGACTCACTGTAACTTTACTAGGAACATGTGATTCATTCAAAATTTTCATTACAGCCTTACGATGTTCATCAGAATGTATTAGCAAAGACAACAATGAGATTTGGGCTGGAGTTTTTTTAATTGTTCCACCACGGAGTAGTTTGATAGTTTCATCTTTCTTAGGAATTCCTCTGCCTGTCCTTCAGTGACCGGACTCTTTATTTGTATTTCGTCATTTTTAGTTTTCCTTAATTCCATGGGGACATAACATCTTCCTTAACGGGTTATTCCTCCTACTTCATCTATTTCTTTATCAATTTCTTTTCCCTTGTATGTCACGACAGTAGGCTCATAATTCTAGGGAACAACTTTGGGGTTAGTCACTGGGAGCTGGGATACTGGCCTGATAATCACAGGAGGAATATGGTCCCTTGCACGATCAAGATAGGCTTGTTTTGATTTTTTTGGAACAAACGAATTTGCCTTACTCGGACTTGCCCAAACATCTTCAAGGGCTCCTTTCACAGTTACGATAGGTGTGTTTGATGGACTCAAATTTTCTAACACACTTTACGCCCCTAAAGGCATCATTTTTGTTAAATCAACAACATTTGCTGACTTCTCAATGCCAGTTCCAACCCTAAGGATTGGCTTATACGGAGATGCAAACTCTTCATGACCCTTCATCATTTCTAGAATGTTTGTTTCAGTATGCCTCGGCAATGGATTTCTATTGATGTTGGGTCCACTCGGACTTTCAACTATAATTCGATTAGAATCGATCAAATCCTGAATGGCCCTTTTCAAATACCAACATCTCTCTATGTTGTGCCCTTGGGCATTAGAACAATATGCGCAATGTTGAGAATAATCTAAATTTTTTCGGGGGAGGATTCGACATCTTTCTCTCAATAGGACTAAAAAGATTAAACTTCCTTAATTTTTGGAATAAGCTAGCATACGACTCCCCAATAGGAGTGAATTCATCTTTAACGCCATTTCCCTTTTTGTATTGTGTTCTAGGACGGAAAGGAATTCTAGCAGTATTTTGATAAACTTGTGGGGGTGGTGGATGATTTTGTGGAGTTGGTGCACGCCATTGTGGATAAGAAGGGGGTGCAATTGGTTTGCATTAAAAACATGATATGGAGTGTATGGGACAGGATATTGTGGAGCTTCGGAAGAAAAATAGTATTGTAGGGAATTACCTCGAACATGAGTCCTAGCCGCTGATACAATAGTGGCCACATCCTCCCTTCTCTTCTTCCCTCCAATATTTCCAGTACCATTTTGAAGCACCTGTGTTGTGGCTTTTAAGGCAGCTTGACTTACCATCTTTCCAGACTTGATGCCATTTTCCACCATTTACCCTACCTTAATAACTTCAGCGAATGTCATCCCTACGGCAAAAAGCAGATAGTGAAAGTAATCAAGTTCTTACGCCTGGAGAAAAACGTCGATCATCTCTTACTCCTTCATCGGTGGTTTAACACTAGCAGCTTGTTCCCTCCATCTGATAGCATATTCACGAAAATTTTCCATGGTCTTTTTCCTCATGTTGGCTAACGAGGAGCGATCTGGAACAATGTCAATATTATATTGGAATTTTTGTACAAAACATCGAGCCAAATTATCCCATGTGTGCCAGTTGGTGATATCCTGATCTATGAACCATTCAGATACAATCCCTACTAAGCTTTCCCCAAAATAGACCATAAGTAACTCTTCGTTGCCCTCTGCACCCATCAACTGGTTGCAATATCTCTTTAGATTAGCTATGGGGTCTCCGTGACTATCGTATTTTTTCAAACTTTGGAGTTTTAAAACCAGCAGGAAAATGGACGTGAGGAAACATACACAAGTCACTGAACGAGATGCCTTTGTGGCCTCCTAGTCCTTGCATATCTCTGATACTCTGTTCCAAACTCTTCATTTTCTTAGTCATTTCTTCATGTTCCTCATTCTTGACCATCTTCTCAATTTCGACAGGGGAACTATATTGATGAATGTGGGGATGAGAGCTTGGAATTTTAATGGTCTCTTCAAGAGTGTAACTCTGATATTGCCGAACTTTGGGCGGAGGATCGTTGTTGGATTTGGGCACCATCTTTGGCTGCGGGATGCTGTTAGTCGGGGAAGTTGACACAAAGAGTGGATTACTAATCACAGGCGCATTCGAAGGGCGCACCATAGAAGTTCCAGCGACATTGGATGTGTTAGAATAGGGGTCGAATCCAGGGGGACATATCGGATCGCTTGTCGACACCTGGATAGGGTTAGACATATTTGTATTAAAATAGTCTCGGATTGAAGAAGGTGGAGGTTGTCCACTCATCCAAGCCTCGTACATCTCTGCCATTTGTTGTTTTAACACCCTTATCTCTTCTTTTGTTCCTGTTTCTTGTGAAGTCATCTGGTTTTGGATCTCCTCATCATTGTCCGATTCATTTCCGTCTTTGGGGCCATTTTCTGTTTCCCTTTCGATCTTGTGTTGTAAGGATGTGATGCCAGATTAATCACAAACCAACTACCTTTAAGCTAGTATATCTCTCTTTATTTCTCTCTTTCTCTCTCTCTCTCTCTTTGAATGGAGTAACAAACCGATTAGTGTTAAGAAATTATGCACATTGGATCCACATACATACTTCTAATAGGGAGGACCTTGTGTTTCATCCCGGCTTACCTAGGCATTCTTCTCTTCATTAGTTTTTTAATATATTCTATTATTATTTGTTTATTTACTTATTTATTTATTTATTTTTATCATTATGATTATCATTTTTTAAGAGAGAGAAGAAAGAAAAAATAAAAAATAATAATAATTTGGATTGAACCCCCTGGGTTGCTACGTATCAAGTTTGGCCCATGAATCAGATCTTGCGTAGTTCGAGAAAGATATTAATTAATTTTATTTTTTTGCATGACATATGCACATAAGGTGACCGAAAAAAATCTTTTTCATTCATTTTCAAATTTCTAAACAATGATTTGAACAAAATAAACAAAAGAAAAAAAAACAGAAGTACCTAGGACTTAGATAGACTCTAAATGAAATAAAATAACAAAACGAAAAGAAAGAGAAAAGACTAAAAATAATAATAAAATGAAATAATCACTACTTAAAAAATAGACTCGAAAAGAAACTGAATCCTCGAATCTCAATCATCTCCAAGACCCTTATAAATCTTCGTCAACGCTTTCGGTAGATATGGAGCCAAAGCACGGGCCTGTCGGCCCAACCTCTCATCGTTATGGTGTAAATATCTAGCATAGACATTGTTGAGTTAATCCCTGAGATATAGCATTCGGTCTCTTGCTTCATCCATATTGTCATAACAATTCTGTAACCAGTGGTGAGCAGTATTGACTTCATGCATCAAATTTTCCCTTTGTTCTTGGAGCTCTTCAATTTGAAGGTGGAGTGCATCTCTCTCGCCTATCCTTTGACCTCTCTCAATCTCACAGTCTGCCTGATAAGAACTGAAACGCCTTGCTATTTCTCTTTCCCGTCCCATAGAGGCTTTAACTTGAGTTTGGAGTCTAGATTGTTCCCAGATAATCTGGGCCTTTTCTTTCTTATACTCCTCTTCCTGTTGCTCCATAGCGCCTGTGGCAATGCCAAAGTCTTCTTGTAAGGTTAGAATGGTAGAGCGGTGTTTTCTAACTCTAACTTAAAATACTGCATCACGTTGGGCCAACTCCTCTTTAGCATTTTTCAGGTCATTACTTAGGATATCCAGAGTAGATTTGTAGCTTCTTTCTACTTTGAGGCGAGCTTGCTTAATCTTAACCTCAATTTCTGCTTCTCGATCTATAGAACCTTTAATTGACCCTTCTGGCATAACCTTAGGAAGGGGCTGATCATGAACCCAGTCTAAGTATGTTTGGTCCACCTCGCCTCTTGTGCGATCCTTCACCATATCGTGGGGAGTTGAGTGTATGCATTGCCTTATAGGTATCTCGGGATGAAACTCATACATGAATTCCCGCATATCTTCATTAGGTGGTAGAAACTGGCGTTGCCCAAGTTGTCGCATAACTCAAAGTGGCATGTAAGGTTGGACACCTCAAAGACCCATTAGGACGATGAATGATCGAAAAGTATACATGTATATCACCTTGGCCGATGGAAACCAATGATAATTCTACACAATCTTGTCAGCAGTAAGATTATTGAGGTGTTGCTTCCCAGCTTCAATACCCTTCGGAAAATTTTGATCTTTGATTCTTTCTTCGTGGCCTCCAATATAATCATTTCATTCTACTTTAAAGTCCACTGCATAAGGGTGATGACGAATGTGTTCAATCATCCATAGTTGTAATAACATATTGCATCCCTCAAAGTAGTCTTTTCCATCCTTTCAAATAGTTAAAGCACGATAGATGTAATGACTGCAGCTAAGTTCATGCTAATCTTTCCTCCCTTTTTTGGAAATACCACGATCCCCAAAAAAGCCACCACGAAGGCATCATAACTGTGTGCTTCCTAGGTCAGATGACACCCATTATTACTGGGTTTCTTTCCATACATTTCGAATCCATCACTTTTGCCATATCTTTTGTACAAAAATTATAACGGAACCCATCCATTATCGAGACAACCACCTATATCATTCTCATTTATATGCAGTAATTCTAGAAACCTCCTCCCATTAATATGTTTTGGTATCATAGGCTCTCCTTTGTGAAGATGTTTACCCTTTCCAATGAATGACCCTATCTCCTCAAGGGTGGGGGTGAGTTCACAACCAGAAAAACGAAATACATTCCTTAACGGGTCCCAAAAATGCACTAGTGCTTCTATTAAATCCCGTCATGGCTCAATATACAAAAAACTTCGTAGAAATCCAAGTGTTTGAACCATGTCTTCAAGAGTGTCGGGGCCCTATCCAATATCATGAATCGAGGTGATTGATCCTCTCTTTGTCTCTTATCTCCCTTTCCATATGGATTCATATTTTCTTATATTATGATAGTGACAAATTAGGCTTAATAAAACATATTTTTTTTAATAAAAATAACGTAAAAATCATACACACAAAAAAAGTAAATTTTTATTTTTTATGTTTATTTTTTTTATTTTTTTTATTTTTTTATTTTTTAAAATATGGTCATTAAAGGGAAAATGAGAGAATGAAAAATATATATATATATATATAAGTAGCCCTCAAATTTTTTCCAAGAACTTAAAAAAAATATTAGTATATTCGATTGTATTTTATTTTTTGTTATAGATTTTTCTATTTGTAAAAGAAATATAAATTTTGATAGAGAAAATTGTGTTTAATAAAAGGAATACGTCAAAACTTTAATTTTATATTTTTCGTTATAATTATTTTTGTTATAATTCATTCATCTAAAGCCGATCAACATTTGTATAGTCTTCCCAATAATGCAACAAGTAACACAAATAATGTACATGATAGTCTTAAGTAGGGATACTTCTCCTAGACAGGCTCGACCCCTGTGTCGAGCTCCCCATTAATTCAACATTATGCATGATGCAGATAAATCGAATCCTATTAGGGATAGTCATAGTTGAGGCTTGTTTTACTAGGTAAACAACCTAATAGGGAAGGTGTCTAGACTAGCCGTAAAACGAGCGAACTACTCGAGTCGAGAAGGGACAGCTTACCAGTAGCAGGGCTTTCTGGTCTCACTGTTAGTTCTTCCTATCCTAAGACATGTGTTACTATGGAATCCTTTCCAGGATCGTTTCCGCATATCTGGTATCTCATGGCTCGGGAGCGTAATCGCATCTCCGAATAAAGTATCTCAGAAGACTCAGATGGATGCGCGAGGAAAGATAGTTATATGATAATTCACATATTATCAAAAGGGTAAATAAGCAAGCAAATAACATATTATGCCATTAAACACAATATCCACAAATAGATAAGTACGTAAATACATAATAAAGTCATGTAGAAGTCCATGTTTACAAGCTCGAATTCTAGTCCCCAGCGGAGTCGCCAGAGATGTCACACCCCTTTTTCGCGCAGCGGCGTAAGGATTTTTCCAATTTAAGTGACGTTATTAATTAGGGGATTATTTTAATTTTTTTAGAGTCGCCACTTGGAATTGAGTTACGGTGTTCCAAGTCACCTTTTTTGTTTAATCCCTAATCAAAAGGAAATGACTCTTTGTTTGGTCTGTGAACCAGTTCGGGTAAGGAATTCTGTTGATCGACGGGAAGGTATCGAGTCCCATGGTTCTAACACGATCGCTTTATGGAATTTTATGACTTAACTAATTTTTGAATATTATATTGTTAAAACAAATGTATTTACCCCAATCTTTGATTTATCCTATATTAAAAACCATCCAATTTTATAAGCATGTCAAGTTTTTATACATTATTTTTTTTATTCCTTCAACATTTTGCTTGTTTCTTAATTTCTATATATGAAGCGAATGATGATCAAAGTTAAAAATATAACTTCACGAAAATAAAAATCTATCAAGAATAATAACAAGAAAACTAAATGGTTCTAGAAATATTTTTAGTTATTATGATTATCATTAACTCATTTTGTTATTACTTCACTTTTTTTATGACTTGTTGTGATATTTACTCATTACTCTATTTTACTATCACTTTAATTTAATTATTGATAGTTTTTTCTATTCATTATACTTACTACAAATGTCAACTTTAATATAAAAATTTATTATTTAAAAAAATAGTTAATTACAGTTAATTTTATTTTTACTCTAATTAATATATCTCAACAGAAAAAATTAAGTGTAATGAATAATAATATATATTAGATTGAAATTAAAGAATAAATAAAATTAGTTGTGATATTAAAAAATAATATTTTAAAAAATGTCAAAAAGTAACTTTACAAATAAAATGAATAGGATGGTATATTTGCATTTAAAGTAAACTAAAAATGTTTACTAGATTATAAATGAGTAGTTCTTCATTAAAATATATAATCAAATTTTTACTTTTATTTGATTTCAAACATATTAACCTGAAGAGTGAACTAACGTAAGTTTGATTTAAATTTAAAGTTGACGGGTCAAAATTTGATATTTTTCTATTATATAAAAATATGAAGTTGTGGACAATCAAGGATAATATGGTCATTTCATATATATTTCATTTTAAAATTCTATAAATTCTATTTTTAAATTTGTCAAAATATTTTTTCAAGTGGCTAAATTTCCTACATAAGTTACATGATTATTCTAGAAACTATAAATTATAAGATTTTTCTAGAACTAAGTCCATGACTCAAGTAAATAGACACTAACACATTCTTCATTTCATTCACTCCTCAATTCTCTCCCCTCTCATGTCATATACCAATAAATTTGTCACCCTTTATTTGTAATTTGCATCCTAAATAATACATGTTTCGGTATATATCTCTTATTAGGAAGATCAAAAATGCAATTTTTTCTTCCAACATTAAAAATTTCATTTTTAATTAATTCCCTACATGATGACCCTACTTTGGTAAAACAATTATATGACAAAAGTAAAATTCACTATTTCTTAGTGTGAACATATTATTTTTGAGACTTGTCCAAATAACAAATTTTGAACAAAATTCAATTGATCCACATTTTTCAAACATTCTTGTGAATATGATAATGAACCAGTTAACATGTTAAATCCAATATCAATCAAAATTGCAATTCTCAAAAGGCATAATTCATAAGGAATGTATCCACTGAGCAAGCTCTTCAAGAATAAAACTTTTCAAAAATTTCAGAGCATGTTATGACATTTCCTTTTGTTCTCTTTAGACTTTTTAATTTCACGGCGTCGCTTTTATTTTTGGATTGTAAAATTAATTTTTGAAGTATCTAGCTTATTTGATGTCTCTTTTTATGTATAATTCCAAAACGTATATGTCATTATCTAATTAATTGAGAAACATATATTTATTTTTTTACTATTATTTTATCGTCAGTTAAAATCATTTTAAAAGCAAGTTATACAAATTATTATTTTAACTATTTTATGTTAAATCACTGCAGTGTACATATGATATTAACTTTTGTTAATATTTTTAAATTCTCACTATTTGAGATAAAACATTCATTCATCAAGCATACAAATTAGTTTTTTAAAAAAATTCTTTCCTTACTATATAAATTGTTCTCCTAATTTTAATGAATATAAAGACAAAATGTAAAATCATAAAAAAAAATTTAATCCTTTTATCATTTTGAAAAGAATGAGATGATTCATTTTAATTTTTATCAAGTAGGTCATTGTTTTTGTTTGTTAAAAACCTATCAAACAAATTTATAAGTGTACTCAAAATTAATCTACGGATGGATCAGTACTAAAATTTTTAATATATTGAGACTCATAATTTTAATCTACTTTCTTGAATGATTTTTAAATAAAATAGAAAAAGAATATTATTAAATTTATTATTTTATTCGATTATATATGTTTGACGTGATGTAAAACAATCACGAGAACATATGATATTTTATTGTTATTACATTTATTTGAAAATATCAAAAATAAATTTTATATTTAAATTTTTGAGAAAAAAAATTAAATTTTTGATGTATTCTTAGATTGTAGAAATAACTTTTGGCCTTTATTAACTTTGTGCCCTCCTTGACCCCTCTCTAAAGGAGTATAACTTGAAGAGTTGAAGTCTTGACTATTGGGTATAGTTCTTAAGTAGTTTTTTCTTACTATTCCATGATTTGATTAGAATATCTTATTTTATTCTGCTTTGCTTGATTTAATTTAGATGTGTATATATATATTTTAATTAAAGGGCATAGATTAATAAAATAAAGTAGTTTTAATATATTTATATAAGTCAAAGAATGAGGGTAAATATATTTGTCTTAATAATACAATATTCATAAATTAGTTTAAGTAATGAATGTCCATAAAGCGACCGTGCTAGAACCACGGGACTCGAGGGATGCCTAATACCTTCCCCTTGGTCAACAGAATTCATTACCCGAACTCGTTCGCAGACCAAACAAAGAGTCATTTCCTTTTGATTAGGGATTAAATAAAAAAGGTGACTTGGAACACCGTAACTCAATTCCAAGTGGCGACTCTGGAAAAATTAAAATAATCCTTAATTAATAACGTCACTTAAATTGGAAAAACCCTTACGCCGCCGCGCGAAAAAGGTGTGTGACATCTCCGGCGACTCCGCTGGGGAATAGAATTCGAGCTTGTAAACATGGACTTCTACATGACTTTTTGGTGTATTTACGTACTTATCGATTTGTGAATATTGTGTTTAATTGCATAATATGTTATTGACTTGCTCATTTATCCTTTTGATAATATGTTAACTATTATATAATTGTCTTTCCTCGCGCATCCATCTGAGTCTTCTGAGATACTTTATTCGGAGATGCGATTACGCTCCCGAGTCATGAGATACCAGAGATGCGGCAACGCTCCTGGGAAGGATTCTATAGTAACACATGTCTTAGGATGGGAAGGACTAACAGTGAGGCCAGAAAGCCCTGCTACTGGTAAGCTGTCCCTTCTCGACTCGAGTAGTCCGCTCGTTTTATGGTCAGTCTAGACACCTTCCCTATTAGATTGTTTACCTAGTAAAACAAGCCTCAACAATGATTATCCCTAATAGGATTCGATTTATCTGCATCATGCATAATGTTGAATTAATGGGGAGCTCGACACAAGGGTCGAGCCTGTCTAGGAGAAGTATCCCTACTTGAGACTATCATGTACATTATTTTGTGTTATTTGTTGCATTATGGGGAAGACTATACAAATGTTGATCGGCTTTAGATGAATGAATTATAATGAAAAATTAACTATAACAAAAAATACCAAATTAAAGTTTTGACGTAATCCTTTTATTAAACACAGTTTTTTCTATCAAAATTCATATTTCTTTTACAAATAGAAAAATCTATTATTACCATCAAAGCTTTTCAATATATATAAAAAAAAAAGGATTGAAAATTTAGTCAACAAAAAATAAAATACAATCGAATATATTAATATTTTTAGTTTTGAAAAAAATTTAAGGGCTATATATATATATATATATATATTCTCATTCTTCATTTAATAACTATTTTTTTTTAAAAAAATAAGAATAAAAAAAATTACTTTTTTTTATGTGTGTGTGTGTGTGCATAATTATTTTATTTTAAAAAAATAATAATAATAATAATAAAAAATTGCTTTTTTTGTGTGTGTATGATTTTTACTTATTCTTATTTAAAAAATATATTTTATTATAATTTTTTTTTTTAACTTTTTTGTGTATTTTATTTTTTTCGTTATTCTTGTTAAAAAATATATATTTTATTAAGCCTAGTTTGACACTATCATAATATAGGGAAATATGAATCCATATGGAAAGGGAGATAAGAGACAAAGAGAGGACCAATCACCTCGATTCATGATAGTGGATAAGGCCCCAACACTCTTGAAGACATGGTATGAAAATATGACAAACCATGGACGAGGAATGGTGTTCAAACGCTTGGGATTTCTACGAAGCCTTTTGTATGTTGAGCCACGACGGGATTTGATAGAAGCACTAGTGCATTTTTGGGACCCGTTAAGGAATGTATTCCGTTTTTCTAATTGTGAACTCACCCCCACCCTTGAGGAGATAGGGGCATTCATTGGAAAGGGTAAACATCTTCACAAAGAAGAGCCTATGATACCAAAACATATTAATGGAAGGAGGTTTCTAGAATTACTGAATATAAATGAGAATGATATAGATGGTTGTCTCAATAATGGATGGGTCCCGTTAGAATTTTTGTACAAAAGATATGGCAAAAGTGATGGATTCGAAGTATATGGAAAGAAACTCCGTAATAATGGGTGTCGTCTGACCTGGGAAGCACACAGTTATGATGCCTTCGTGGTGGCTTTTTTGGGGATCATGGTATTTCCAAAAAAGGGAGGAAAGATTAGCATGAACTTAGCTGCAGTCATTACAGCCTTTGAGAAAAATCCTAATATCACCCTCGTACCAATGATTCTGGCAGACATCTATCGTGCTTTAACTATTTGCAAGGATGGGAAAGACTACTTTGAGGGATGCAATATGTTATTACAACTATGGATGATTGAACACATTCGTCATCACCCTTATGCAGTGGACTTTAAAGTAGAATGGAATGATTATATTGGAGGCCACAAAGAAAGAATCAAAGATCATAGTTTTCCGAAGGGTATTGAAGCTTGGAAGCAACACCTCAATAATCTGACTGCTGACAAGATTGTGTGGAATTATCATTGGTTCCCATCGGCCGAGGTAATATACATGTCTACTTTTCGATCGTTCATTGTCCTAATGGGTCTTCGAGGTGTCCAACCTTACATGCTACTTAGAGTCATGCGACATATTGGGCGACGCCAGTTTATACCACCCAATGAAGATATGCGTGAATTCATGTATGAGTTTCATCCCAAGATACCTTTAAGGCAATCAGAGATATTTAAGATTTGGGGGGGATGCATACTCTCAAGTCCCCACGATATGGTGAAGGATCGCACTAGAGGCGAGGTGGACCAAGCATACTTAGATTGGGTTCATGATCAGCCCCTTCCTAAGGTTATGCCAGAAGGGTCAATAAAAGGACCTATAGATCGAGAAGCAGAAATTGAGGTTAAGATTAAGCAAGCTCGCCTCAAAGTCGAAAGAAGCTACAAATCTACTCTGGATATCCTAAGCAATGACCTGAAAAACGCTAAAGAGGAGTTGGCCCAACGTGATGCGATATTTGAAGTTAGAGTTAGAAAACACCGCTCTACCATTCTAACCTTACAAGAAGACTTGGGCATTTCCACAGGCGCTATGGAGCAACAAGAAGAGGAGTATAAGAAAGAAAAGGCCCAACTTATCTGCGCATAGTCTAGACTCCAAACTCAAGTTAAAGCCTCTATGGAACGTGAAAGAGAAATAGCAAGGCGTTTTAGTGCTTATCAGGCAAACTGTGAGATTGAGAGAGGTCAAAGAATAGCCGAGCGAGATGCACTCCACCTTCAAATTGAAGAACTCCAAGAACAAAGGGAAAATTTGACGCATGAAGTCAATACTGCTCACCACTGGTTACAGAATTGTTATGACAATATGGATGAAGCCAGAGACCGAATACTACAACTCAGGGATGAACTCAACAATGTTTATGCTAGATATTTACACCAGAACGATGAGAGGTTGGGCCAACAGGCCCGTGCTTTGACTCCATATCTACCGAAAGTGTTGGCGAAGATTTATAAGGGCCTTGGAGATGATTGAGATTCGAGGATTCAGTTTCTTTTAAAGTCTATTCTCTTAGTAGTGATTATTTCATTATTATTATTATTTTTAGTTTTTTCTCTTTCTTTTCATTTTGTTATTTTATTTCATTTAGAGTCTATCTAAGTCCTAAGTACTTCTGTTATTTTGTTTGTTTTATTCAAATCATTGTTTCAAATATTTGGAAATGAATGAAAAAGATTTACTTTCAGTCGCCTTATGTGCATATGTCATGCAAAAAAAAAGTAAATTAATTTAAAAAAAAATTATTATCTTTCTCGAACTACGCAAGATCTGATTCATGGGCCAAACATGATACGTAGGCAACCCAGGGGGTTCGATCCAAATTATTATTATTGTTATTTTCTTTTCTTTTTTCTTTCTTCTTTCTCTTAAAGAATGATAATCATAATGATAATAAATAAACAAATAAATAAGTAAGTAAATAAATAATAATAATAAAATATTAAAAAACTAATGAAGAGAAGAATGCCTAGGTAAGCCGGGATGAAACATAAGGTCCTCCATATTAGAAGTATGTATGTGGATACAATGTGCATAATTTCTTAACACTAATCGGTTTGTTACTCTATTCAGAGAGAGAGAGAGAGAGAGAGAGAGAGAGAAAGAGAGAGAAATAAAGAGGGACATACTAGCTTAAAGGTGGTTGGTTTGTGAATAAACTGGCATCACATCCTTACAACACAAGATCGAAAGGGAAACAGAAAATGGCCCCAGAGACGGAAATGAATCAGACAATGATGAGGAGATCCAAAACCATATAACTTCACAAGAAACAGGGACAGCAGAAGAGATAAGGGTGTTAAGACAACAAATGGCAGAGATGTACGAGGCTTGGATGAGTGGACAACCTCCACCATCTTCAATCCGAGACTATTTTAATACAAATATGTCTCACCATATCCAGGTGTCGACAAGCGATCCGATATATCCCCCTGGATTCGACCCCTATGCTAACACATTCAATGTCACTGGAACTTCTATGGTGCGCCCTTCGAATACGCCTGTGATAAGTAATCCACTCTTTGTGTCAACTGCCCCGACTAACAGCATCCCGCAGCCAACGATGGTGCCCAAATCCAACAGCGATCCTCCGCCCAAAGTTCAGCGTGATCAGAGTTACACTCTTGAAGAGGCCATTAAAATTCCAAGCTCTCATCCCCACATTCATCAATATAGTTCCCCTGCCGAAATTGAGAGGATGGTCAGGAATGAGGAACATGAAGAAATGACTAAGAAAATGAAGAGTTTGGAACAGAGTATAAGAGATACGCAAGGACTAGGAGGCCACAAAGGCATCTCGTTCAGTGACTTGTGTATGTTTCCTCATTTCCATTTGCCTGCTGGTTTTAAAACTCCAAAGTTTGAAAAATACGATGGTCACGGAGACCCCATAGCTCATCTAAAGAGATATTGCAACCAATTGAGGGGTGCAGAGGGCAAAGAAGAGTTACTAATGGCCTATTTTGGGGAAAGCTTAGTAGGGATTGCATCTGAATGGTTCATAGATCAGGATATCACCAACTGGCACACATGGGATGATTTGGCTCGATGTTTTGTACAACAATTCCAATATAATATTGACATTGTTCCAGATCGCTCCTCGTTATCTAAGATGAGAAAAAAGACCACGGAAAATTTTCGTGAATATGCTATCAGATGGAGGGAACAAGCTTCTAGGTTTAAACCACCGATGAAGGAGTCAGAGATGATTGACGTTTTTCTCCAAGCGCAAGAACCTGATTACTTTCACTATCTGCTTTCTGCCGTAGGGAAGAAATTCACTGAAGTTATTAAGGTAGGGGAAATGGTGGAAAATGGCATCAAGTCTGGAAAGATTGTAAGTCAGGCTGCATTAAAAGCCACAACACAAGTGCTTCAAAATGACTCTGGAAATATTGGAGGGAAGAAGAGAAGGGAGGATGTGGCCACTATTGTATCAGCGCCTAGGACTCATGTTCTAGGTAATTCCCCACAACACTATTTTCCTTCCCAAGCTCCACAATATTATATGCCATACACTCCATATCATGTTTTTAATGCACAACCAATTGCACCCCCTTCTTATCCACAATGGCGTGCACCAACTCCACAAAATCATCCACCGCCCCCACAAGTCCATCAAAACACTACTCGAATTCCTTTCCGTCCTAGACCACAATACAAAAAGGGAAATGGCGTTAAAGGTGAGTTCACTCCTATTGGGGAGTCGTATGCTAGCTTGTTCCAAAAATTAAGGACGTTGAATGTTTTGAGTCCTATAGAGAGAAAGATGTCAAATCCTCCCCCGAGAAATTTGGATTATTCTCAACATTGCGCATATTGTTCTAATGCCCCAGGGCACAACATAGAGAGATGTTGGTATTTGAAAAGGGCCATTCAGGATTTGATCGATTCTAATCGAATTATAGTTGATAGTCCGAGTGGACCCAACATCAATCAAAATCCATTGCCGAGGCATACTGAAACAAACATGCTAGAAATGATGAAGGGTCATGAAGATTTTGCATCTCCGTATAAGCCAATCCTTAGGGTTGGAACTGACATTGAGAAGTCAGCAAATGTTGTTGATTTAACAAAAATGATGCCTTTAGGGGCGGAAAGTGTGTTAGAAAAGTTGAGTCCATCAAACACACCCATCTTAACTGTGAAAGGAGCCCTTGAAGATGATTGGTCAAGTCCGAGTAAGGCAAAATCGTTTGTTCCAAAAAGGCCAAACAAACCTATCTTGATTGTGCAAGGGGCCCATATTCCTCCTGTGATTATCAGGCCAGTATCCCAGCTCCCAATGACTAACCCCAAAGCTGTTCCCTGGAATTATGAGCCTACTGTTGTGACATACAAGGGAAAAGAAATTGATGAAGAAATAGATGAAGTGGGAGGAATAACCCGTTCAGGAAGATGTTATGTCCCGATGGAATTAAGGAAAACTAAAAATGACCAAATACAAATAAAGAATCCAGTCACTGAAGGAGAGGCAGAGGAATTCCTAAGGAAGATGAAACTATCAGACTACTCTGTGGTGGAACAATTAAGAAAAACTCCAGCCCAAATCACTTTGTTGTCTCTGCTAATACATTATGATGAACATCGTAAGGCTGTAATGAAAATTTTGAATGAAGCACATGTTCCTAGTAAAGTTACAGTGAGTCAGTTAGAGAAGATTGCTGGGAGAATATTTGAGGTAAACCGCATCACCTTTTCAGATGATGAACTACCCAAAGAAGGTACAGGACATAACCAAGGCCTACATATCACTGTAAAGTGTGAGCTTTCATATGTCACTCGAGTTCTAATTGATGGAGGATCTGGAGCAAATATTTGTCTTTTATCAACTCTACAGAAATTGAATGTTAGTGCTGAAAGGGTCCGACCCAACAATGTATGTGTTAGAGCTTTCGATGGGTCAAAAACAGATGTTATTGGTGAGATAGAGCTCGTACTAACCATAGGGCCTGTGGATTTCGCTATGAATTTTCAAGTGTTGGATATCAACGCGTCCTACAATCTATTGTTGGGGAGGCCATGGGTGCATAAGGCTGGAGCCGTCCCCTCAACGTTGCATCAAATGATTAAGTTTGAATACGACCGACAAGAAGTGATTGTTCATGGTGAGGGGGATTTGTCAATCTACAAAGATTCTTCCTTCCCTTTTATCAAGGCGGATAATGAGAATGAGGCACTAGTTTATCAAGCTTTTGAGGTAGTGGTTATTGAGCATGTCCCAGAAGGGAGTGTCATTTCAAAAACAAATATGCCCATCGCGTCTGTAATGGTGGTGAATGAATTGCTGAAACGTGGGTTCGAGCCGGGTAAAGGCTTAGGAATCTGCCTGCAAGGAAGAGCTTATCCTGTGAGTCTACGAAAGAGCATCGGTACTTTTAGCTTAGGCTACCAACCTAGATTCGAGGACAAAATGAAGGCAAAGAAGCATAAGAGAGATGTATGGTCACTTACCAAGCCTATACAACCAATCTACAAATCTTTCATCAAAGCCCGCGTAACAGAATCTTATCAATCATCTTTTCCAGAGCCAGTGATGAAAGTTAGCGAAGAAATGATCAACTATTTTCAAGATTTATTTGTCGAGGTTGATATGGTGGAACTCGGAGAAGGCACTAGCGACAGAGATGTGCAATTAATTGGTCCTGATGTCAAGCTAAACAATTGGGAGGCCACCCCTCTCCCCGTTTAAGACGAGTCTTGTTCTTTCTATGCCGATTCTAGTGATATGACATGCATGCAGAATTTTTTGCCAGATCTTAATATCCAATCTAATCTTCGACCTAATATTGAAATAATAAGTCAAGAAATCGAATATGATGAAGACAGAGTATTTGAAGAAGTAAGGAGGGATTTCAATCATTTTGAAAATAAGTCAAATCCAAATATGAGTGAAACTGAGACGATAAATTTGGGGGATCAGGAAATTATCAAGGAGACTAAGATAAGTGTACATGCTCGACATCAAAAGGACAATATAATCCAAGCCCTGTTTGATTACAAAGATGTTTTTGCGTCATCTTATGATGACATGCCTGGATTAAGCACTGACATGGTTGTTCACAAGTTGCCAATTGATCCTAATTTTCCTCCGATAAAGCAGAAATTGAGAAAACTGAAAACCGACATGAGTGTAATAATTAAAGAGGAGATCACAAAACAACTTGAGGCCAAAGTCATTCAAGTCGCTCAATACCCTTCTTGGTTAGCCAATATCGTACCTGTCCCTAAGAAAGACGACAAAGTTTGAATTTGTGTTGATTATCGTGATTTGAATAAGGCAAGTCCAAAAGATGATTTCCCTTTGCCTAACATCCATATTTTATTGGATAATTGTGCTAAACATGAGGTTGCATCTTTTGTGGATTGTTATGCGGGCTACCATCAGATTATTATGGATGATGAAGATGCAGAAAAAACATCTTTTATCACTCCATGGGGTACATATTGTTATCGTGTTATGCCTTTTGGATTAAAAAATGCAGGGGAAACTAATATGAGAGCAATGACAACCATGTTTCATGATATGATGCATAGAGAAATCGAAGTTTATGTGGATGATGTTATTATTAAATATAAGAAACAGTCTGATCATGTGAAAGACTTAAGGAGATTCTTCGAAAGGCTTCGCAGGTATAATCTCAAGCTTAATCCTGCAAAATGTGTATTTGGAGTACCATCGGGGAAGCTTTTGGGGTTTATAGTTAGTCGAAGAGGTATCGAGTTGGATCCTTCAAAAATTAAAGCAATCCAAGAATTGCCACCTCCAAAGAACAAAACTGAGGTTATGAGCCTTCTAGGAAGGTTAAACTACATCAGCAGATTCATTGCTCAACTCACAACAACTTGTGAGCCTATCTTTAAGTTGTTGAAAAAGAATGCCACAGTCGAGTGGACCGAAGAATGTCGACAAGCTTTTGAAAAAATTAAGAGTTACCTATCAAATCCCCCTGTGTTGGTTCCTCCCGAGCCGGGAAGACCTTTAATATTGTATATGTCAGTACTGGATAATTCTTTTGGTTGTGTACTGGGTCAGCATGATGACACTGGGAAGAAAGAGCGGGCCATTTATTACCTCAGCAAGAAGTTTACCGCTTACGAAGCGAAGTACACCCTTCTTGAAAGAACGTGTTGTTCCCTAACTTGGGTAGCGCAGAAGTTGAAACATTATCTTTCATCTTACACTACTTATCTCATCTCTCGTATGGATCCGTTGAAATATATTTTTCAAAAGCCCATGCCCACAGGCAGGCTTGCGAAATGGCAAATATTGCTCACAGAGTTTGACATTATCTATATAACGCCGACCGCAATGAAAGCTCAAGCATTGGCAGATCATTTGGCAGAGAACCCTATTGATGAAGAATATGAACCACTTAAAACCTATTTTCCAGATGAAGAGATATCTTGTATCGATGAAGCTATTCACGATAACGATCAAGGTTGGAAGTTATTCTTTGATGGTGCCTCTAACAGGAAAGGAGTTGGAATAGGAGCTATTCTTATGTCTGAATCAAGGGAATATTACCCTATATCATCCCAACTTAGATTCTATTGTACTAATAATATGTCTGAGTATGAAGCGTGCATTTTGGGTCTGAGGTTAGCTGTTGACATGGGCATCCAAGAATTGTTAGTGTTAGGAGACTCAGACTTACTAGTTCATCAAATTCAAGGAGAATGGGAAACTCGAGACCCAAAGCTCATACCATATCAACATTGTTTACAAGGTCTTTGTCAACAGTTCGTGTCGATAAAGTTTAGACACATTTCCAGAATGCACAATGAGATTGCAGATGCATTGGCCACTTTATCTTCGATGCTCCAACACCCTGATGACGCTCATATCGACCCTTTATACATACAAATTCGTGATCAACATGCCTATTGCAAAGTGATTGAGGAGGAATTTGATGGTAAGCCTTGGTTTCATGATATCAAAACTTATCTTCAATCTGGAGAATGTCCGTCAGATGTAACTAGTAATCAAAAAAGGACTATTCGACGACTAGCAAGGGGTTTTTTCTTAAGCGGAGGCATACTGTACAAGAAGACACCCGATTTAGGTCTTCTAAGGTGTGTAAATGCTCAAGAGGCCTCCACAATCATGATTGAAGTACACTCAGGAGTTTGTGGACCCCATATGAATAGATATGTTCTAGCTAAGAAGATACTTCGACCAGGATATTATTGGCTCACCATGGAGCGCGATTCCATACGATTTGTCCGTAAATGTCATGAATGTCAAATACTTGGTGATTTGATACATTCTCCCCCTTCTGAGTTACATGCAATGTCTTCTCCATGGCCTTTCGTGGCATGGGGGATGGATGTGATTGGACCGATAGAACCGAAAGCATCGAATGGTCACAGGTTCATCTTGGTGGCCATTGATTATTTTACAAAGTGGGTGGAAGCAGTAACTTCCAAATCAGTTACCAAGATGGTCGTGGTGGATTTCATCCATTTCAACATCATCTGTCGTTTTGAAGTCAAAAGTTACTGCTTCCACCCACTTTGTAAAATAGTCAATGGCCACCAAGATGAACCTGTGACCATTCGATGCTTTTGGTTCTATCGGTCCAATCACATCCATTTCCCATGCAACGAAAGGCCATGGAGCAGACATTGCATGCAACTCAGAAGGGGGAGAATGTATCAAATCACCATGTATTTGACATTCATGACATTTACGAACAAATCGTATGGAATCCCGCTCCATGGTGAGCCAATAATATCCTGCTCGAAGTATCTTCTTGGCTAGAACATATCCATTCATATGAGGTCCACAAACTCCTGAGTGTACTTCAATCATGATTGTGGAAGCCTCTTGAGCATTTACACACCTTAGAAGACCTAAATCGGGTGTCTTCTTGTACAGTATGCCTCCGTTTAAGAAAAAAAACCTTGATAGTCGTCGAATAGTCCTTTTTTGATTCATAGTTACATCCGACGGACATTCTCCAGGCTGAAGATATGTTTTGATATCATGAAACCAAGGCTTACCATCAAATTCCTCCTCAATCATGTTGCAATAAGCATGTTGATCACGAATTTGTATGTATAAAGGGTCGATATGAGCGCCATCAGGGTGTTGGAGCATCGAAGATAAAGTGGCCAATGCATCTGCAATCACATTGTGTACTCTGGGAATGTGTCTAAACTTTATCGACACGAATTGTTGACAAAGACCTTGTAAACAATGTTGATTAGGTATGATCTTTGGGTCTCGAGTTTCACATTCTCCTTGAATTTGATGAACTAGTAAGTCTGAGTCTCCTAACACTAACAATTCTTGGATACCCATGTCAACAGCTAACCTTAGACCCAAAATGCACGCTTCATACTCAGACATATTATTAGTACAATAGAATCTAAGTTGGGCTGATATAGGGTAATACTCCCCTGATTCAGACATAAGAACAGCTCTTATTCCAAATCCTTTCCTGTTGGAGGCACCATCAAAGAATAACTTCCAACCTTGATTGTTATCGTGAATAACTTCATCGATACAAGGTATCTCTTCATCTGGAAAATAGGTTTTAAGTGGTTCATATTCTTCATCAATAGGGTTTTCTGCCAATGCTTGAGCTTTCATTGCGGTTCGTGTTATATAGATAATGTCAAACTCTGTGAGCAATATTTTCCATTTCACAAGCCTGCCTGTGGGCATGGGCTTTTGAAAAATATATTTCAATGGATCCATACGAGAGATGAGATAAGTAGTGTAAGATGAAAGATAATGTTTCAACTTCTGTGCTACCCAAGTTAGGGCACAACACATTTTTTCAAGAAGGGTGTACTTCGCTTCGTAAACGGTAAACTTCTTGCTGAGGTAATAAATGTCCCGCTCTTTCTTCCCAGTGTCATCATGCTGACCCAGTACACAACCAAAAAAATTATCCATTACTGACATATACAATATCAAAGGTATTCCCGGCTCGGGAGGAACCAACACAGGGGGATTCGATAAGTAATTCTCAATTCTTTCAAAAGCTTCTCGACATTCTTCGGTCCACTCGACTGTGAGTTGAGCAATGAATCTACTGATGTAGTTTAACCTTCCTAGAAGGCTCATAACCTCAATTTTGTTCTTTGGAGGTGGCAATTCTTGAATTGCTTTTGTTTTTGAAGGATCCAACTCGATACCTCTTCGAATGACTACAAACCCCAAAAGCTTCCCCGATGGTACTCCAAATACACCTTTGCAGGATTAAGCTTGAGATTATACTTGCAGAGCCTTTCGATGAATCTTTGTAAGTCTTTTACATGATTTGACTTTTTTTTACATTTAATGATAACATCATCCACATAAACTTTGATTTATCTATACATCATATCATGAAACATGGTTGTCATTGCTCTCACATAAGTTTCCCCTGCATTTTATAATACAAAAGGCTTAACACGATAACAATACGTACCCCGTGAAGTGATAAAAGATGTTTTTTCTGCATCTTCATCATCCATAATAATCTGATGGTAGCCCCATAACAATCCACAAAAGATGCAACCTTATGTTTAGCACAATTATCCAATAAAATATGGATGTTAGGCAACGGAAAATCATCTTTTGGACTTGCCTTATTCAAATCACGATAATAAACACACATTCGAACTTTACCGTCTTTCTTAAGGAAGGGTACGATATTGGCTAACCAAGAAGGATAATGAGCGACTTGAATGACTTTGGTCTCAAGTTGTTTTGTGATCTCCTCTTTAATTATTACACTCATTTCAGTTTTGAATTTTCTCAACTTCTTCTTTATCGGAGGAAAATTAGGATCAATTGGCAACTTGTGAACAACCATGTCGGTGCTTAATCCAGGCATGTCATTATAAGATGACGCAAAAACATCTTTGTAATCAAACAGGGCCTGGATTATATCTTTTTTTTTATGTCGAACATGTACACTTATCTTAATCTCCTTAATAATTTCCTGATCCCCCGAATTTATCCTCTCAGTTTCACTCATGTTTGGATTTGACTTATTTTCAAAATGATTAAAATCCCTCCTTACTTCCTCAAATACTATGTCTTCATCATATTTGATTTCTTGACTTATTATTTCAATATTAGGTCGAAGATTAGATTGGATATTAAGATCTGGCAAAAAATTCTACATGCATGTCATATCACTAGAATCGGCATAGAAAGAACTATATAAAAGAAAACGAACAAATATATTAGAGTGAAATAAAGATGCAATTACATCCTATTAAAAAGGGAAATAGAGAGTTCGAAATAAAACGACAAGATAAAATACGAATTACAATCCTTGAATGAATTGGACGACAAAAGGAAAAAACAAGACAGACTACCAAGACTCGTCTTTAACGGGGAGAGGGGTGGCCTCCCAATTGTTTAGCTTGACATCAGGACCAATGAATTAAACATCTCTGTCGCTAGTGCCTTCTCCGAGTTCCTCCATATCAACCTTGACAAATAAATCTTGAAAATAGTTGATCATTTCTTCGCTTACTTTCATCACTGGCTCTGGAAAAGATGATCGATAAGATTCTGTTGCGCGGGCTTTGATAAAAGATTTGTAGATTGGTTGTATAGTCTTTGTAAGTGACCATACATCTCTCTTCTGCTTCTTTGCCTTCATTTTGTCCTCGACTCTAGGTTGGTAGCCTAAGCCAAAAGTAACGATGCTCTTTCGTAGACTCAGTGGATAATCTCTCCCTTGCAAGCCTCATTCACCACCATTATAGAAGCGATGGGTATATTTGGTTTTGAAATGACACTCCCCTCGGGGAAATGCTCAATAACCACTACCTCAAATGCTTGATAAATCAGTGCCTCATTTTCGCCTTGATAAAAGGGGAGGAAGAGTATTTGTAGATTGAAAAATCCCCCTCACCATGAACAATCACCTCTTGTCAGTCGTATTCAAACTTAATCATTTTATGCAACGTTGAGGGGACTGTCCCTGACCTATGCGCCCATAGCCTCCCCAACAATAGATTGTAGGACGCGTTGATATCCAACACTTGAAAATTTACAGTGAAATCCACAGGCCCTATGGTTAGTATGAGCTCTATCACCAATGAAAGTTGTTTTTGACCCATCAAAAGCTCTAAGACATACATTGTTGTGTCGGACCCTTTCAGCACTAACATTCAATTTCTGTAGAGTTGATAAAGGACAAATATTTGCTCCAGATCCTCCATCAATTAGAACTCGAGTGACATATGAAAGTCACACTTTACAGTGATATGTAGGCTTTGGTTATGTCCTGTACCTTCTTTGGGTAGTTCATCATCTGAAAAAGTGATGCAGTTAACCTCAAATATTCTCCCAGCAATCTTCTCTAACTGACTCACTGTAACTTTACTAGGAACATGTGATTCATTCAAATTTTCATTACAGCCTTACGATGTTCATCAGAATGTATTAGCAAAGACAACAATGAGATTTGGGCTGGAGTTTTTTTAATTGTTCCACCACGGAGTAGTTTGATAGTTTCATCTTTCTTAGGAATTCCTCTGCCTGTCCTTCAGTGACCGGACTCTTTATTTGTATTTCGTCATTTTTAGTTTTCCTTAATTCCATGGGGACATAACATCTTCCTTAACGGGTTATTCCTCCTACTTCATCTATTTCTTTATCAATTTCTTTTCCCTTGTATGTCACGACAGTAGGCTCATAATTCTAGGGAACAACTTTGGGGTTAGTCACTGGGAGCTGGGATACGGGCCTGATAATCACAGGAAGAATATGGTCCCTTGCACGATCAAGATAGGCTTGTTTTGATTTTTTTGGAACAAACGAATTTGCCTTACTCGGACTTGCCCAAACATCTTCAAGGGCTCCTTTCACAGTTACGATGGGTGTGTTTGATGGACTCAAATTTTCTAACACACTTTACGCCCCTAAAGGCATCATTTTTGTTAAATCAACAACATTTGCTGACTTCTCAATGCCAGTTCCAACCCTAAGGATTGGCTTATACGGAGATGCAAACTCTTCATGACCCTTCATCATTTCTAGCATGTTTGTTTCAGTATGCCTCGGCAATGGATTTCTATTGATGTTGGGTCCACTCGGACTTTCAACTATAATTCGATTAGAATCGATCAAATCCTGAATGGCCCTTTTCAAATACCAATATCTCTCTATGTTGTGCCCTGGGGCATTAGAACAATATGCGCAATGTTGAGAATAATCTAAATTTCTCGGGGGAGGATTCGACATCTTTCTCTCAATAGGACTAAAAAGATTAAACTTCCTTAATTTTTGGAATAAGCTAGCATACGACTCCCCAATAGGAGTGAATTCATCTTTAACGCCATTTCCCTTTTTGTATTGTGTTCTAGGACGGAAAGGAATTCTAGCAGTATTTTGATAAACTTGTGGGGGTGGTGGATGATTTTGTGGAGTTGGTGCACGCCATTGTGGATAAGAAGGGGGTGCAATTGGTTGTGCATTAAAAACATGATATGGAGTGTATGGGACAGGATATTGTGGAGCTTCGGAAGAAAAATAGTATTGTAGGGAATTACCTCGAACATGAGTCCTAGCCGCTGATACAATAGTGGCCACATCCTCCCTTCTCTTCTTCCCTCCAATATTTCCAGTACCATTTTGAAGCACCTGTGTTGTGGCTTTTAAGGCAGCTTGACTTACCATCTTTCCAGACTTGATGCCATTTTCCACCATTTACCCTACCTTAATAACTTCAGCGAATGTCATCCCTACGGCAGAAAGCAGATAGTGAAAGTAATCAAGTTCTTGCGCCTGGAGAAAAACGTCGATCATCTCTTACTCCTTCATCGGTGGTTTAACACTAGCAGCTTGTTCCCTCCATCTGATAGCATATTCACGAAAATTTTCCATGGTCTTTTTCCTCATGTTGGCTAACGAGGAGCGATCTGGAACAATGTCAATATTATATTGGAATTGTTGTACAAAACATCGAGCCAAATTATCCCATGTGTGCCAGTTGGTGATATCCTGATCTATGAACCATTCAGATACAATCCCTACTAAGCTTTCCCCAAAATAGACCATAAGTAACTCTTCGTTGCCCTCTGCACCCATCAACTGGTTGCAATATCTCTTTAGATGAGCTATGGGGTCTCCGTGACCATCGTATTTTTTCAAACTTTGGAGTTTTAAAACCAGCAGGAAAATGGACGTGAGGAAACATACACAAGTCACTGAACGAGATGCCTTTGTGGCCTCCTAGTCCTTGCATATCTCTGATACTCTGTTCCAAACTCTTCATTTTCTTAGTCATTTCTTCATGTTCCTCATTCTTGACCATCTTCTCAATTTCGACAGGGGAACTATATTGATGAATGTGGGGATGAGAGCTTGGAATTTTAATGGTCTCTTCAAGAGTGTAACTCTGATATTTCCGAACTTTGGGCGGAGGATCGTTGTTGGATTTGGGCACCATCTTTGGCTGCGGGATGCTGTTAGTCGGGGAAGTTGACACAAAGAGTGGATTACTAATCACAGGCGCATTCGAAGGGCGCACCATAGAAGTTCCAGCGACATTGGATGTGTTAGAATAGGGGTCGAATCCAGGGGGACATATCGGATCGCTTGTCGAAACCTGGATAGGGTTAGACATATTTGTATTAAAATAGTCTCGGATTGAAGAAGGTGGAGGTTGTCCACTCATCCAAGCCTCGTACATCTCTGCCATTTGTTGTTTTAACACCCTTATCTCTTCTTTTGTTCCTGTTTCTTGTGAAGTCATCTGGTTTTGGATCTCCTCATCATTGTCCGATTCATTTCCGTCTTTGGGGCCATTTTCTGTTTCCCTTTCGATCTTGTGTTGTAAGGATGTGATGCCAGATTAATCACAAACCAACTACCTTTAAGCTAGTATATCTCTCTTTATTTCTCTCTTTCTCTCTCTCTCTCTTTGAATGGAGTAACAAACCGATTAGTGTTAAGAAATTATGCACATTGGATCCACATACATACTTCTAATATGGAGGACCTTGTGTTTCATCCCGGCTTACCTAGGCATTCTTCTCTTCATTAGTTTTTTAATATATTGCTATTATTATTTCTTTATTTACTTATTTATTTATTTATTTATTATCATTATGATTATCATTTTTTAAGAGAGAGAAGAAAGAAAAAATAAAAAAATAATAATAATTTGGATTGAACCCCCTGGGTTGCTACGTATCAAGTTTGGCCCATGAATCAGATCTTGCGTAGTTCGAGAAATATATTAATTAATTTTATTTTTTTTGCATGACATATGCACATAAGGTGACCGAAAACAAATCTTTTTCATTCATTTTCAAATATTCTAAACAATGATTTGAACAAAATAAACAAAAGAAAAAAAAAACAGAAGTACCTAGGACTTAGATAGACTCTAAATGAAATAAAATAACAAAACGAAAAGAAAGAGAAAAGACTAAAAATAATAATAAAATGAAATAATCACTACTTAAAAAATAGACTCGAAAAGAAACTGAATCCTCGAATCTCAATCATCTCCAAGACCCTTATAAATCTTCGTCAACGCTTTCGGTAGATATGGAGCCAAAGCACGGGCCTGTCGGCCCAACCTCTCATCGTTATGGTGTAAATATCTAGCATAAACATTGTTGAGTTCATCCCTGAGATATATCATTCGGTCTCTTGCTTCATCCATATTGTCATAACAATTCTGTAACCAGTGGTGAGCAGTATTGACTTCATGCATCAAATTTTCCCTTTGTTCTTGGAGCTCTTCAATTTGAAGGTGGAGTGCATCTCTCTCGCCTATCCTTTGACCTCTCTCAATCTCACAGTCTGCCTGATAAGAACTGAAACGCCTTGCTATTTCTCTTTCCCGTCCCATAGAGGCTTTAACTTGAGTTTGGAGTCTAGATTGTGCCCAGATAATCTGGGCCTTTTCTTTCTTATACTCCTCTTCCTGTTGCTCCATAGCGCCTGTGGCAATGCCCAAGTCTTCTTGTAAGGTTAGAATGGTAGAGCGGTGTTTTCTAACTCTAACTTCAAATACTGCATCACGTTGGGCCAACTCCTCTTTAGCATTTTTCAGGTCATTACTTAGGATATCCAGAGTAGATTTGTAGCTTCTTTCTACTTTGAGGCGAGCTTGCTTAATCTTAACCTCAATTTCTGCTTCTCGATCTATAGAACCTTTAATTGACCCTTCTGGCATAACCTTAGGAAGGGGCTGATCATGAACCCAGTCTAAGTATGTTTGGTCCACCTCGCCTCTTGTGCGATCCTTCACCATATCGTGGGGAGTTGAATGTATGCATTGCCTTATAGGTATCTCGGGATGAAACTCATACATGAATTCCCGCATATCTTCATTAGGTGGTAGAAACTGGCGTTGCCCAAGTTGTCGCATAACTCAAAGTGGCATGTAAGGTTGGACACCTCAAAGACCCATTAGGACGATGAATGATCGAAAAGTATACATGTATATCACCTTGGCCGATGGAAACCAATGATAATTCTACACAATCTTGTCAGCAGTAAGATTATTGAGGTGTTGCTTCCCAGCTTCAATACCCTTCGGAAAATTTTGATCTTTGATTCTTTCTTCGTGGCCTCCAATATAATCATTTCATTCTACTTTAAAGTCCACTGCATAAGGGTGATGACGAATGTGTTCAATCATCCATAGTTGTAATAACATATTGCATCCCTCAAAGTAGTCTTTTCCATCCTTTCAAATAGTTAAAGCACGATAGATGTAATGACTGCAGCTAAGTTCATGCTAATCTTTCCTCCCTTTTTTGGAAATACCATGATCCCCAAAAAAGCCACCACGAAGGCATCATAACTGTGTGCTTCCCAGGTCAGATGACACCCATTATTACTGTGTTTCTTTCCATACATTTCGAATCCATCACTTTTGCCATATCTTTTGTACAAAAATTATAACGGAACCCATCCATTATCGAGACAACCACCTATATCATTCTCATTTATATGCAGTAATTCTAGAAACCTCCTCCCATTAATATGTTTTGGTATCATAGGCTCTCCTTTGTGAAGATGTTTACCCTTTCCAATGAATGACCCTATCTCCTCAAGGGTGGGGGTGAGTTCACAACCAGAAAAACGAAATACATTCCTTAACGGGTCCCAAAAATGCACTAGTGCTTCTATTAAATCCCGTCATGGCTCAATATACAAAAAACTTCGTAGAAATCCCAAGTGTTTGAACCATGTCTTCAAGAGTGTCGGGGCCCTATCCAATATCATGAATCGAGGTGATTGATCCTCTCTTTGTCTCTTATCTCCCTTTCCATATGGATTCATATTTTCTTATATTATGATAGTGACAAATTAGACTTAATAAAACATATTTTTTTTAATAAAAATAACGTAAAAATCATACACACAAAAAAAGTAAATTTTTATTTTTTATGTTTATTTTTTTTATTTTTTTTATTTTTTTATTTTTTAAAATATGGTCATTAAAGGGAAAATGAGAGAATGAAAAATATATATATATATATATAAGTAGCCCTCAAATTTTTTCCAAGAACTTAAAAAAAAAATATTAGTATATTCGATTGTATTTTATTTTTTGTTATAGATTTTTCTATTTGTAAAAGAAATATAAATTTTGATAGAGAAATTTGTGTTTAATAAAAGGAATACGTCAAAACTTTAATTTTATATTTTTCGTTATAATTAGTTTTTGTTATAATTCATTCATCTAAAGCCGATCAACATTTGTATAATCTTCCCAATAATGCAAAAAGTAACACAAATAATGTACATGATAATAGTCTTAAGTAGGGATACTTCTCCTAGGTAGGCTCGACCCCTGTGTCGAGCTCCCCATTAATTCAACATTATGCATGATGCAGATAAATCGAATCCTATTAGGGATAGTCATAGTTGAGGCTTGTTTTACTAGGTAAACAACCTAATATGGAAGGTGTCTAGACTAGCCGTAAAACGAGCGAACTACTCGAGTCGAGAAGGGACAGCTTACCAGTAGCAGGGCTTTCTGGTCTCACTGTTAGTTCTTCCCATCCTAAGACATGTGTTACTATGGAATCCTTTCCAGGATCGTTTCCGCATATCTGGTATCTCATGGCTCGGGAGCGTAATCGCATCTCCGAATAAAATATCTCAGAAGACTCAGATGAATGCGCGAGGAAAGATAGTTATATGATAATTCACATATTATCAAAAGGGTAAATAAGCAAGTAAATAACATATTATGCCATTAATCACAATATCCACAAAATAGATAAGTACGTAAATACATAATACAGTCATGTAGAAATCCATGTTTACAAGTTCGAATTCTAATCCCCAGCAGAATCGCCAGAGATGTCACACCCCTTTTTCGCGTAGCGGCGTAAGGATTTTTCCAATTTAAGTGATGTATTTAATTAGGGGATTATTTTAATTTTTTTTAGAGTCGCCACTTGGAATTGAGTTACGGTGTTCCAAGTCACCTTTTTGTTTAATCCCTAATCAAAAGGAAATGACTCTTTCTTTGGTCTGTGAACCAGTTCGGGTAAGGAATTCTGTTGACCGAGGAGAAGGTATTAGGCATCCCTCGAGTCCCATGATTCTAACACGGTCGCTTTATGGACTTTTATGACTTAACTAATTTTTTGAATATTATATTGTTAAAACAAATGTATTTACCCCCCAATCTTTGATTTATTCGATATATTTAAAATTATTCAATTTTATAAGCATGTCAAGTTTTTATACATTATTTTTTTTATTCCTTCAACATTTTGCTTGTTTCTTAATTTCTCTTTTTATTTTTCTTATTTATTTTTCTTTATTGTATTTTTTTTTTGGCTTTGCTGAATTTTTTTGCTTTTTTTTTTAGGCCGATTTTCTTTTTTACGTTTTGGTTGCTTTCTTTTTTCTCTTTATTCTCTTTGCACATCCTTTTGTTTTACTTTTTAATAATTTTGTTACCTTTTTTTTTAACATTCTTTATATTAATATTTATTTCTTTCATCTTTTTTTTATTAATTATATTTTTTCTCGCATTTTCCCCTTTTTTATTTTTATTTTTTTTCTTTATCTCAATTTTCTTGCACGTTTTTTATACCTTTTGCCTTAAAAAAACAAATCTTTTATTTTACATTTCCTACTTATATTTCTTATTCTATTCTTCTTTTTCTTTCCTTTTGTTTTTCTTTCACGCTTTGTTTTCCTTTTCCTTTTTTTTTTTTGTTGTGGTGTTGTTTTTTCTTTATTTGTATATGCATTTTTAACCATTTTTTCCTTACGTTTTGTTGATCTCTTTTCTTATTTCTATTTTTTCCTCTTTCAAGTATATTTTCTGTCACTTTCTGTTTATTTATTTATTGTTCTTTTTTTTTTCTTAAAGCCAATAACAAAACAAATTAGATGAAATCTTAATTTAGGTACTAATTATGCAAAATACACATAAGATTCATGAATAGGAATTTCCAGCAGATAACCCGTTTTATATATTTTAAAGTTATGCAAAGAGAATAATCACGTTCACTTGTCAATAGAATCAGACATCAACAAATGTACTAAAGTAAAACTTAAACAAAATAAAGTTCATGATTATCTACGTATTGTATACATAAAAATGTAAATAAATAAAATCGAACCTTTGTACATGTGAAACATAATCATATAGTCCACCGTTGTTACATTATAGTTAATGAGAATAAAACTCATGATTAATATAGTTATTATGTCAAAGAAATATTAATAAGTTTCAATGAACAACTTTAATGTACGAAATTCAATTCTTACTCAATGATAACATACATTATACAACATAGGATATAAATAAATGTTACCTCTGACAAAAACTGGTTCACGAGAAAAAGAAAACAAAACCAGCAATTAGGAGTCACGAACTTGGAACCGCAAGAACGGACCTCAAGATTTCTATCACAATAAATAAAAATACGATGCATATTATTTTTTCTTTCTTCAAAAATCCCCTCTCTATTGTGATTTTTTTTCCTTCTTCCCTTTTTTCCTCTTCTTTTTTTTCCCTTTGTTAAGTAATTTTGTCTGTATATTATAGTAGTGAAGGTATGTGCAATGTGTACGTGTGTACATGTGTAGGTGGTCGTGGGGAGTTGGTAAAGTGGGGGTAATGGGAAAAGTTTTTTTTTCTTATATTAAATATATATAAAATGATAATCATATAATTATCAATTGTTTGAGTAAATAAATAAATAAAATCTAAATGGATAAAAATTATATATATATATATATATATATATATTTATATATATATATATATATATATATATCTTTTTTTTTAACAATCAAAATAAATTTTTCTAATAAAAATTATATTTATGTAGATTAATAAAATTATTTATTCTCTAAATATTGGTGTTAAACTTAAATTCGGTCAAAAATTACGTGTCTACATACAATGAAATATATATTTTTTACAATATTTTTAAAATCGTGGTCTAAAACAAATCATAGATGTTCATATGACTATAAATCTTCTTACTAAGAATAAAATGTATATTTTAAATTTAAAATGATATTAAATATATTAATACAACATTCTTTTCAAATTGACAACGGAGAAAAATATGTCACATAAATTAAAGTTAAAATAACATAAGTTTTAATAGTTTTAATAGTTAACTACATTATTTCTATATTTTTTTCAAATTACAAAAAAAAAAATCTTAGAATTAAAAAAATAGATTTATCAGCAGACATGTGGATACATCGATCATGATACATTGTTATTCAGGAAACTTGTAGACACATAACTCAAGAATGAATCCAGGAGGAGAGAGAGCTATATTTGAGAGGGAATATGGATGTACCAGAGAGGAAAGAGATTTATCAAAGAAAACATAGAGATGTATTCAAGAGGGGATGAAGATGTATTTGTAAGAGGATATGGACGTAATCGAGGGAGGATAGTGATGTATCTTATAGAGGAGAGAGATGTATATGATAGAGAATTATTTTAATTTTTTTAAATGCTAGAAAATTTTAGAAATTATAATAAGATAATATGTGAATTTAGGTAAAAAAAATTAAAGTTATAAAGATAATTAGTTGTATTAGGCCCCGTGAACGGGCCTTCAATTATCTAGTATATATAGAAGAGTGCAGTGGTAGGACGATCAAAGGTAAAAATGTAATTTCATTCTAACAAAAATGTATTAAGAAAGACAGTAAATAATTATAGAAACATCTTTCGATATGAAGTGAATAATGATTAAGGGTAAAAATGTAACTTCACGCTAACAAAAATATACAAAGAATAATAACAAGAAAATCAAATAGTTCCAGAAACATCTTTAGGTATTGTTAATGCTATTTATTTATTTTGTTATTACTTCACATTTTTTGTGAGTCATTGTAATATCTATTCATTACTCTATTATACTATTACTTTAATTTAACTCTGAGTATTTTTTCTATTCATTATGCTTATAAAAAATGACTACTTTAATATAAAAATACATGATGAATGAATTATTTTCACCTTTATTTTGACTCTAACTAATATACTTGAAAATAAACCTGTGTGATAAAATTAAAAATATATATTAGATTGAAATAAAGAAAAAGATGCTAAAAAGAAAATTTACAAATAAAAATGAATAGGATGATATATTTGTATTAAAAATGACCAAGAATAAAAATGTAATTTCATTCTAAAAAAATTTATCAAGAATAAATAATTCTCGAAACATCTTTTTATATATGAAGTGAATGATGATCAAAGGTAAAAATGTAACTTCATGCAAGCAAAAATCTACCAAGAATGATAACAAGAAATTTAAATAATTCTAGAAAAATCTTTAGTTATTATAAGTAGTAGTATTACCTCATTTTTGTTATTTCTTCATTTTTTATGAGTTACTGTGATATCAATTTATTATATGAAAGTAAATAAATGATTACGCCTTACTCTTAATAATTATATATCGAGTATAATATTAGGTGGAACCAATCAAAAAATATATTTCACGCTAACAAAAATTTATGAAGAAAGATAATAAATAATACTAAAATTATCTTTCTATATATGAAGTGAATAATGATCAAGGCAAAAATGTAATATCAAGTTAACAAAAATCTACCAAGAATGATAACAAAAAATAATTAAATAGTTCTAGAAATGTCTTAAGTTATTGTTATTACCATTAAGTTATTTTGTTATTACTTCACTTTCCTTTTTTTTTCCTTTTGTGAGTTATTGTGATATTCATTACTGTTATAAAAAAAAAGCCTATTTTTATGTAAAAATATCATAAATTAATTATTTCAATCTTTATTTTGCCTCTAACTAATATACTTGAAAATAAATTAGTGTGATAAAATTAATAATATATATTAGATGTAATTAAATTCAAAGATGTTAAAAAGAAACTTTACAAATAAAAATGAATAAGATGATATATTTGTATTAAAGATGACAAAGAATAAAAATGTAATTTCATTTTAACAAAAATCTATCAAGAATAAATAATTCTCGAAACATCTTTCTATATATTAAGTGAATGATGATAAAAAAATCTACCATTAATAATAACAAGAAACTTAAATAGTTCTAGAAATATTTTAGTTATTAGTAGTAGTAATATCTCATTTTTGTTATTTCTTCAATTTTTTATGAGTTATTGTGATATCTATTTATTATAAGAAAGTAAATAAATAAATTCCTCGTTTTCATTTCTAATTTGTTACATATTTGAAAATTACATAAAAAAGAAGCTTAAAAACGAAATGTAACAATTTAAGATATTTTTAGAAAAACATAATGAAATTTGGTTGACTCCCTTATCTTTATCAAAACAAAAAAAAAAGTTGTAAATATTATTTGAGAATAACGTAAGAACTAAAAAATACTATGAATCACAGTAAAACGAGAACTAAAAATATGTGAGAATCATATAAGAAATTTCGTTTACTTTCCTAAAATCACTTGTATCACATAAAATAAAACAAATAGAATACCATATATTATTTGAAAATAACATAAAAGGTACATAAATTAACAATTTAAAATATTTTTTTGGAAAATACAAAAAAAATTAGTTCACTTTTTGAAATTTCATTTATGTCACATAAATTGAGAGAAAAGAACTAACATACATTGGTTTGTGCTGGCGCGGACAAATGATATCTAGTATATATATAAGCGTGGAAGGGGGTGGGTAGTGGGCCTAGGAAAATTGTGGGGTATAGACTTATCAAAGTGTAGGGCTGGAGGCGTAGGGTGGATGTGTGAGGAGGATACGATAAATATAGAATATCATTTTTAGAACTTGTTTTTTCTATTTTTATCATATAACTCTTTTTGAAAAACATATTTTCCTAATGAAAATATTTTTTTCAAAAATTATATCCAACCAAGCATTAAAAAAAAAAGAAATTCCTTCCTATGAAATACATCTTAACTTCATAAGTAAACTCAAAAGAAATAAAAAAAATGATCAAATCATAATAAAAAAATCCTCAAATCATATCCCGATTGAAGGTGGGATCTTAACATCGATGATCATGAAATAGAATATTTTGAAGTAAAGTACTTTACAAAACATTAAAAAATCCTCAAATCTTATCCCGATTGAAGGTGGGATCTTAACATTAATGATCATGAAATAAAATATTTTGAAGTAAAGTACTTTACAAAATATTTTCGTACATTCTAAATAAAAAAAGAGAAACTTATATAAATATACTACAATGACAAAATATTTATCATTTATAGCAAAAAACTTATATAAATATACTACAATAAAAAAATATTTATCATTTATAGCAATAATAAATTTTTTACTTGATCAGTTTTAGTTCATTTATAATACAATTGTAATGCATATTACAATGAACAATTTATTATTCACATATAATACAAGTTTTAATGATGGATAATACATTTTTCACACATTTTAATGAAGAAACTTTACCCCTAGATCAACAACCAGGTTCTTGATTATTTGCCTAAGAAAAGAGTCAATTAAAACAATATACTTTAACTAAAACCTTCCTATCTTAAGGAAGGACAAACTCAACTATGTTTTACTAAGTTTTCTTGCTCAATTACAATTTTCGATTAACTCTAATCGAATTCTTCAAATTCACAAGAAGCCAAACCCACTTCTTGCAAACTTACTCACAAATCTCCTCACTCCACAATAAGTCAAACCTACTTCTTGTTTACAATCACACAAGCTCACAATCTTACAAAGAAACTCACAAAACTCACAAGCTAACAAAAACACACAGAACTCACAGATACGCTCTTTGCTGCCTCTCTCTTCTTCTCGCCTCACTTATCTTCGATTGCAAAGAACTGACTTTCTTTGTCTTGATATCTCTGTTTATATAGACTTTTAATGATCAAGAATTATCTCCGTTCTTTGAAATTGATAATGATTCTGATTTCTGTATCCTTCTTTAATATGGAAAGATTTGCTTTTATTTATTATACAAAATAAGCAACCTTTTAAGAAAAGGTTTTGTCTTCGTATAAAGTAGACAACCTTTTAAGAAAAGGTTTTGTCTTATTTATTTGTGGAAATATACCTTTTTTATTTTCATTCTTTCCATAAATAAATTTGTGCCTTAATATTTCTCCTTCGCTCATTTTTCCATAAAACGACATCTGATTTAATAAATGAACCTTGTCATAAGTGAGACGACATCAAAAGTATTTGTCATTATCAAAAGTAATTAACACAACTTCCATCAAATTCCCCCTTTTTTGATGATGACAAATAATACCTATAATACCAAATTTGAGAAACAGTTTCCCCCTTTTGACATATCAAAAAGCCCAAGATAGAATCAAAATATATCCAAAACATTAAAATAGAAAGATACTACTATAAGATATCCACAAAAGCTATAGTAGCAATACAACCAAGAAAAAATAGTTGAACCATTAACAGTGTTTGAATATAGGACAGAAAAGGCATTGATTAAGGCTTAGAAAAAACATGAAGTATGTGATGAACCCGAGCATTGTTATCAATTTGATGTTGAATAAGTTGATCTTTTATTCTCCCAATTTCCCCCTAAGAAGCATCCAACTGGGCCTGAAGAATAGTAACTTCATCTTTTAATAACACATTTTAAGCTCGAGCCTCATTAAGTTCAGAAATAAGAGCAGTAACTAGACCAGCAGAGCGAAGAGGAACTTGGTCCACAACATCATCCAAGAGATTGCATTAAGCAAGAGTAGTTTGAGTAAACATATCATACTTGCTCAAAGATCTGCCATCCTTCAAAGTTACCCTAAATTCTTTAAACACGGTAGTCAACAAATTCCCATAAGCTAATTGATGAGGTTTCTTAGGATCCATTATTCTGACCATATGTTTATTTATAAGAGAAGACCAATAAATAGGACGCATGGTATCCAAATCATGACCAAGACCCATATCTCAAAAATTAGCTTCATGTCTCCTTTCTCCTCTTGGAATAATACCTTTGTGAACTATTTCAAACACCAATTTGTGGAAAGGAGACATTTCTCCTTTCAGTACCTTTCGCGGTCGATCACTAACCCTCCCTTGTGTGAATTTTGAAGTTAATGCACAATTATCATCCTTACCCCAGTGATATTCCTCCAACCTATGCAAGGAATACAAAGTATTTCCCCTAACATAGTTTTGTCAAAAACTATATCCACACCATGAACGGACGAACAAAGTACTGAATAATCAATCATTGTCAAATTTACATAAAACTCAGCCACTTGTATGTCAAATATCATGTTATCAAAGTGAAGAAAAATGTCTACCCACCCTGTACTACAAGTAATGCTAACAATTTTTCGATTGCAATATGATCCCTAATTTCTGGATGAATTATTCGACCTCTCAAGATTTTCTGTGATTTAAAATAAGCCTCCCTTCCCATGGCAAGAAATTTAATTTTGTTTTTGGTTAGGGTTTTAGACGAGGGAGGGTTTGAAGAGCGAGCAGATTCTAAAATTTCTTCATTAGAATCAGAAATAACAAGGGTGGAAGAAGAGCAAACGGGTGACTTACCAGTGGGACGACGTTTTTTGGTTGATTCTGCCAACATCTCTAGATGGGCTTAACTTGCTTGTCGAGTTTGGATCACCTTTCATTTGACGGCAATATGCTTGCGAGGACGCCGAGGAACTGGTGTAGAAGAAAGGGTTGTATGCGTTTGAGGAGCGTGTGAGAAGGGCATAGTTTCTGGAAAAGATGGAATAGGGTTAAGGAGTTGAGTGTTTTCTGAGAGAATGGAGGAAGGAGACGGTGGGGAAGAAAATTGGGGGTGGTGGTCAGCTGATGGTGATAGTGGTGGATTTGTTTCCCCTTGAGTAGTTGTCGGAGTTTTCGATGTGAGGGTAGGTTCGTCATCAGAGTAATCGACGAGAAGAAGAGAGGAAGCCGTAATTTTTTTTGTGTGTGTGGGGAAGGTAAAAAGATTTTATGGGGAATAGAAGAGTAATGATGATGAATTGGTACATTGAACAGGCCTAAAAAAATTTGATGCGATGGTAGTCACATCGAAGAGACGTTGGAGTTTTAATGCGACTCTATGTATTTCCCGCCCAAAAAAAAATTAAATAGGAGAACCAAGTTGAAAATATAAGAACCTGAGTCTGTGGTGAGTAGAACCTGGTCTTTTTAGTTCTGAAACACGAGTCCCAAAGATAGACGATTTGTAAGGAATGGTTCTCGCCCAAGAGCCTTAGTAAAAATGTTAGCAATTTGGTCCTCAGTAGGGCAGAATTTCATTATGATAAATCCTTTTTCAACATTGTCTCTCATAAAGTGATGTCGGGTGTCAATATGTTTAGTGCGCTTGTGTTGGATCGGGTTATTTGCCATATTGATAGCACTAGTGTTATCACACATAATGGGAATACAACCTGTCTTGACCTTTAAGTCTTCTAATTGTTGTTTGATCCATAATAATTGTGAACAACAAGATGCAGCTCCTACATATTCTGCATCTGCTGTTGAGAGGGAACAACGAAATTTTGTTTTCTAGTGGCCCATGAGACAAGACATGGTCCTAGAAAGTTTGCCATTCCTGATGTACTTTTTTGGTCAACTAAGTATCCGGCGTAGTCAGCATCAGCAAATCCTACTAAATCAAATAAGTCTCCTGATGGGTACCATAGCACCAGGTTCACAGAAACTTTGAGGTACCTAAGTTATTTTGTTTACTGCTTTTAGATGAGACTCTTTAGGACATGACTGAAATCGTGCACAAAGTCCAATACTAAACATAACGTCGGGTCTGCTTGCAGTTAGGTATAAGAGTGATCCAATCATACCTCATAATTTTGTATCATTAACTGGAGAACCTGTTTCATCTTTATCTAACTTTGTTGTAGTGCCAATGGGAGTGTCAATTATCTTGGCTTCATTCATGTCAAATTTTTTCAGTAGTTCATTGATGTACTTCTGTTGATGAATTCTTGTAGGAGACTGATCAATTTGAAGACCTAGGAAGAAGGTTAGTTCACCCATCATACTCATCTCAAACTCACTACTCATGAGTTTGGCAAACTCAATTCCAAGTGAGGGGTCAGTTCAACCAAATATGATGTCATCGACATAAATTTGTACAATGAGCATATCTGAACCTTGCTTTTTAAGAAAGAGTGTGTCGTCTATTTTTCCACGAGAGTAACCATGTGTTAAAAGAAATGTGGATAGACGATCATACCATGCTCTTGGAGCTTGCTTTAGTCCGTACAGTGCTTTTTCTAGCTTGTAGACATGTTCAGGCCTATCTGGGACCTAAAAACCAGGAGGTTGTTTCACAAACACTTCTTGTAGAAAACCATTCATAAATGAACTTTTTACATCCATCTGATAGAGTTTGAATTCCATATGGGCTGCAAAAGCAATTAACATTCTTATAGCTTCCATTCTTGCCACTGGTGCAAAGGTTTCATCATAGTCGATTCCTTCTTACTGGTTGTTGCCTTGAACTACTAGTCGAGCTTTGTTCCTAGTGATCTGACCTTGGTCATCTAGTTTGTTTCTGAAGACCCATCGAGTACCTATGACAGTTCGATCATGTGGTCTGGGAACGAGGTTCCAGACTTTGCTTCTTTCAAACTGACTTAATTCCTCTTGCATAGCTATAATCCAGTCTGGATCTCCCAAGGCTTCTTTAATATTTTTCGAAAAAACTAGAGATAGATACGGTGAGAAGGCACACATATTTCGTACTATAGATCTGGTATGAATCCCTAATTTCAATGGTGCGAGGATGTTTGAATGGGATGAGAACTTTGATGTTTCCATCCATGTGCCTGAGGATTTTGAGTTGATTCAGATATTGGAATATCTGATGTTTCTATTTTTGTCTCTGTTGGTATATTTTCAATTTCTTGAAGATTTGGCTTATTTGTGGTATTATCCTCGTCTGGTTGTAAATCTTCCAATGGTATTGGAGGATGTGCATCAGGATTATCAAATTCTTCTACTGTACTTTCAGCAAAAACAACATGCATGCTTTCTTTCACTCGATTTGTTCTTTTGTTGAGTACTTCATATGCTTTGCTTTGTGTTGAATATCCCATTTGTTGAGTACTTTATATGCTTTGCTTTGTGTTGAATATCCCAAGAATATTCCTTCACCACTCTTGGCACCAAATTTTTCCAAATTATCCTTTCCATTATTGTGCACATAACATATGCACCTAAATGGTCGAAGATGTGCTAAGCTCGTTTTCTTCCTTTAAGTAGTTCATATGGGGTTTTATTTAAAAAAGTCCTTATTGTACACCTGTTTATCAGATAACAAGCTGTGTTTATAGCATATTCCCAATAGAATTGTGGTACTTTGCTTGCTATTAGCATGGTTATAGAGATGTCTTCAAGAGTTCTGTTTTTACGCTCAACTACACCATTTTTTTGCGGAGTTTTTGGTGCAGATAAATTACGATCAATTCTATTTGTACTGCAAAAACTTAAGAATTTTGAGTTTTCAAATTCTTAACCCTGATCTGATATTATGTTAATGACTTCTGTATTGAGTTTCTTCTGAACCAGTCTCACAAATATTTCAAATACTTCATAAGTTTCATCTTTTGTTGTCAAAAAAAGAGACCAAGTAAACCTTGAGTAGTCATCAACTATTACAAGAATGTATCTTTTGCCTCCTCTACTTATCACACGCATTGGTCCACATAAGTCTATGTGAAGCATCTCTAGAGGTTTTGTGGTACTAATCATTCCCTTTGGTTTAAAAGATGATTTGGATTGTTTCCCTTTGACACAAGCACCACAGAACTGTTCACTTTGCAAAATTTTCCAAGGCAATCCTCTAACCAGATCTTTTGATATTATTTTATTAATTGTAGAGAGACTAATATGTCCTATCCTTTTGTGCCAATGGGCAGAGCTTTCAGTGAGGGCACTGAGGCAAGTAAGTGAATTTTTTGACCTTATTATTTCAGTTGTGTATACATTCTTATGTCTCTTTCCCAGAAGTACAAGTTCCTCAGTTGTTGAGTTTATCACTCTACATTCACGTGCAGTGAATACTACCCTGTTCCCTTTGTTGCACATTTGAGATATGCTTAGTAAGTTATGCTGAAGTCCATTTACGTAGTATACATCATCGATGGCTTGTTTGAGATTGATTCCTACCTTTCCAATTCCTTGTATTTCCCCAGTTTTTTTCATTTCCAAAGGCTACGTTTCCACCCTTAACTCCTTTTAGTGAGAGAAAGTTATCTTGATTTCCTGTCATATGTCTTGAGCAGGGGCTATCCAAGTACCAGTGCTTTCCTTTTTCTCTCACTGAAGCCTGCAGTTTTATTCAAATAGAGTTAGTTTAGGTAACCAAATCCACTTAAGTTCCTGTTTCTGATTAAAGGAGTGTATGAGAATTATTTTAGCCCATCTAGGAAGAACTTTAGACGTAGAAACAGGTTCAGGATCAGTTTTCTTTTGAATTTTTCTTAGAAAGGAAATTTTTTTGTGATGAGAAATTTGTTTTTTGTCACATGCATGACTCTTATGTTCTGTCAAGCCACAGTGAGAGCATAGACGATATATGTTAGGTTTTTTTGTTTCAGTAAAACCTATTCCATGTCTTATGCTAGATTGACTTTTATGGAGACTATCGAGAATTATGGAAGACCTGTTCCACCTCATACTGTTCTCTGCTTTTTGTTCAGTCGTGTTTAGTTTCTTTTGTAAGGCTTGATTTTTCAAGATGCTAGAGTTTAAATCTTTTTCTAATTCTACTTTTTTATTGACCAGGGAACAATTTTGTTGTTCTAGAGTTATGTTCTCTTCTCTTAGAGATGTGTAATCTTCGATTAGTAGTTCTTTTTCATGGCAGGTTGACTGATATGCCTTAATTATAGTTTCCAAAAGTGACTTTAGCTCTTTTTTAGTATAGATTTCCAATTTTCTTTAGTGAAAGTTGAGCTAACCTGACTATTTTGGTCTTCTTCTTCTTGCTCGAAATCTGAATCAGCCATCAGAGCATGAATTGTATCTTGTGCTTGACAAGTGCTTTCTTTGTCTGCTTCTTTAGTTATAACCACTAATGCGAGAAAGTCGTATTTGTCTTCTTGCTTTATTGCAAGTAGAGATTGATTCTCTATTTCCTCATTCTGAGATTCATCTTCAGATATGTCTCCCATTGCAGCGAGTGCCTTTTTCATGGATATGTCGGCATCTTGATTTGTCATTCTCCGGATATTGAAAATATATTTGTGTTCTTTTGCCTTTTCTGGATTTTTTTTCTTTTATTCTAATGCCCATAGTGGACATAATTTTATAATGAGGTCTTGACTACCACATTTATGACACAGCTGTTCTCTTGAATTTTCAACATTCTTTTGTGGACTCCTTTTTTTTAAAATGGTTGTCCCCTTTTTAATAGTTTGGAGAATCTTTTGGCCATGAGTGCGATGTTTTCATCCTCAAAATCTTCAGAAGTAGTAGTTTTTAGAGCAAGATTCTTTTCTTTCCTTTTACTACCAATCTCTCTTTCTTGATTTTTCTTCAGTTCGTATGTTATGAGGTTTCCAATGAGCTCATCCATAGCAAGCTTATCTACGTCATGTGCTTCAGTAATTGCTTCAACTTTACTTTCCCATGATTCAGGTAAGACGCTCAAGAGTTTTCTGACTGCCTTTCCTTTTGGAATTACTTCACCTAGAGAGTAAATCTCATTGATGATAGCAGTGAATCTAGTGAGCATATCTTTAATAGTTTCTCCTTTCACCATTCTGAATAGTTCGTGTTGTCTATTCAAGTTGTCAATCTTTGATTTCTTAACCTGAGTTATTCCTTCATGTGCAGTCTGCAAGGTTTCCCAGATTGACTTAGCATCTTGGCAAGAAGAGATCCTATTGTATTCGTCTGGTCCTATGCCACAAATTAGAATTTTCTTAGAATTTGCTTTATTTTGAATTGCCAGTTTATCTGCGGCAGCCCACTCTTTTCTCTCCTTTGGTACCATTGTTTCTCCATCAGGCCCCTTTTTTCATAGAAATAGTAGGACCATCCAAGACTACACTCTAGAGATCGAGATTTTCTCCTATCAAATTATCCATCATGTGATTCTTCCACATCCATAATATTTTCCATTGAACAGTGGTGGTCGAGTTTGAGAAGCTCCTTCTCGGGGGGTAGGTGGTGCTGTCATTTTCTTTTCAAGATGTTAATCTTTTAGCGAAAAGATCCTACTCTGATACCAATTGAAGAAACCTTACCCCTAGATCAAGAACCAGGTTCTTGATTATTTGCCTAAGAAAAGAGTCAATTAAAACAATATACTTTAACTAAAACCTTCCTATCTCAAGGAAGGAAAAACTCAACTATGTTTTATTAATTTTTCTTGCTCAATTACAATTTTCGATTAACTCTAATCGAATTCTTCAAATTCACAAGAAGCTAAACCCACTTCTTGCAAACTTACTCACAAATCTCCTCACTCCACAATAAGCCAAACCTACTTCTTGTTTACAATCACACAAGCTCACAATCTTACAAAGAAACTCACAAAACTCACAAGCTAACAAAAACACACAGAACTCACAGATACGCTCTTTGCCGCCTCTCTCTTCTTCTCACCTCACCTTTCTTCAATTGAAAAGAACTGGCTTTCTTTGTCTTGATATCTCTGTTTATATAGACTTTTGATGATCAAGAATAATCTCCTCTCTTTGAAATTGATAATGATTCTGATTTCTGTATCCTTCTTTAATATGGAAAGATTTGCTTTTATTTATTATACAAAATAAGCAACCTTTTAAGAAAAGGTTTTGTCTTCGTATAAAGTAGACAACCTTTTAAGAAAAGGTTTTGTCTTATTTATTTATGGAAATATACATTTTTAATTGATTTAATAAATGAACCTGGTTCATAAGTGAGACGACATCAAAAGTATTTGTCATTATAAAAAGTAATTAACACGACTTCCATCATTTAATACATTTATAATAAAATGTGTCAAATTTTTATCAAACAAACGTAATATATTTCAAAAAATAATTATAATTCATATGTATTGCATACATAATTCATCTTTAATTCATATTGCAGATTTTACATAATATTACTATAAATGATAATAAATAAAAAATATTGCTAAAATTATTAATTATTTATTAAAATGTATCAATTTATGTAATTTTTCCAAAAAAAAAAAAGAATATATCATATGAAAAAAAAAAAGAAAGAATATATCATATGAATTAAAATAGATTAAGTAACATTACTATACTTGGAAAAGAGTTTGCATCAACAAATTTAAAGTATAAAACTTTGAAATAACCAATAAATTACAAAGGTTCGAATGTAAATAAAAAGAAGAAAAAGGGGGTTTGTGTAAAGGCAGCAAGAAGACAAATAAAGATTTGATAGTATCTAACGTACGGCATATAGTTATTTCAAATAATATAATAATAAGAGCAAGTGGGAAAATATCCACTCACGGAAACTATCAGACAACTTGTCTACTCTCTCTCTTCCTAAGTACAACTAAAATTATGCTCAAGTTATTTTCAAACAAAGAATATCTTTTTAACTTTTAAATTAGTTGGCTTCAAATGTTTTACTTGTTTATAGAGAGTTTACTGAGAATAACTTTTTTTATTTATAATAGGAGTTAAGATAAAATGTCTACTACAACTAAAATTATGCTCAAGTTATTTTCAAACAAAGAAAATCTTTTTAACTTTTAAATTAGTTGGCTTCAAATGTTTTACTTGTTTATCGAGAGTTTATTGAGAAAAAACTTTTATTTATTTATAATAGGAGTTAAGATAAAATGATAATTAACCTTTTATTCTTAATTAAAAGTCATCAATTTGAATGTTTTTGAATATAAAATCATCTTTATTAGGAATTAGTTTTACCTTAATGTGAAACTTTTCGATCCAAATTTATATTAGAATTCAATATAATTATTTGATACCAAGAATTATACCAAGATACATGTCACGACCCAAATCGGGTCGTGACTGGCACCCACATTTACCCTCCTATGTGAGCGAACCAACCAATCTAAACCTTATCATTTCAATTTAATATCAACATAAAGCAATGCGGAAGACTTAAACTCATAAATAAAAGACAATTCAATAACTTCTAAAATTCAACATCTATTAATTCCCCAAAATCTGGAAGTCATCACCACAAGAACATCTATGATCAATTTACTAAACTAAGAGTATTCTAAGAAGCTAAAACAAATAAAAGCTAGTCTATGCCGAAACTTCAAGGCATCAAGACATGAGGAAAGAGATCCAGTCCAAGCTAGAAGCATTAGCTCACCCTGAAGATCCGGTGTGACGAAGACTGGCTTGAACTACTGTTGAGTCGAAGATGACGGCACGTTTGCTGCATACCACGATATACAAAAAGAGAACATAAAAGTAGGGGGTCAGTACAACCACAAGTACTGAGTAGGTATCATCGGCCAACTCAAAATAGAAAGCAATATATTTCAGATAACATCATAAAATCAACTAATATTCTTAACAGGTGATAGCAACAAGTATAAACATCACGTATAATATTACCGATCATATCTATGAGGACTCAAGCCTCCACACCATACTCTTTTGGGAAACATGTTCTTTAGATTGAGTATATTAGTATCTTTCAAAATTTATTATATTATTTACTCTCGTGTCGGTACGTGACACTCCGCTCCTCATTCTATCCTAGTACCGGAATGTGGCACCCGATCCATATACTATCCTGGTGTCGGAACGTGACACTCCGATCCTCATATACTATCCTGGTACCGGAACGTGGCACCCGATCCATATACTATCCTCGTGTCGGAACGTGACACTCCGATCCTCATATACTATCCTGGTACCGGAACGTGGCACCCGATCCTCATATACTATCCTTGTACCAGAACGTGGCACCCAATCCCCTAATCTCACTACTTTCGTTCATCAAGCCTTCTTTTATACCAAGGCATCATCATTAACAAAGTAGATTAGGGTTTCTTCAAGATTTAAGATCAATATCAATAGCTTCATCATGCTTATTTTATCACAATCATATATATATATAAATCACCTCATGCATACACACAATTAAGCATATAGAAGACTTAATAATCTACCCAACACATATCATTCCGCTATTAAGAGTTTACTGAATAGTGTAAAAACCATAACCTACCTCCACCGAAGAAGTGCGATCAACAAGCTATCTTCCCAAAGCTGCGTTCTCTTCTCTTCTCTTGATCGATTCTCTCTCTCTCTTTGTTCTTTCTCTTTTTCTTATTCAAACTCTCTTTCTTTTACCCTAATTAACTTATAATTAAGAATAAAAGATGGCAATAATAACCCACTAATTAACTTAAGGTTACCTCTTTTAACCCCCAAGTAATTAGACTTATTAACATTAACCCTCTAACTTTATAATTAAAGCAGGAATAGTCAAAAACGTCCCTTAAACGTGTAAAGAAATCCGATCCAGACTGGGATTGCGCAACCTGCGACGGCCCGTCGTGCCTGCGACGGTCCGTCCTGCAGGTCGTCGCAACCGTCAGAGACTCAATTTCCACCATAGAGTCTGTGACGGTCCGTCACGCCTGTGACGGTCGTCCTGCCATTTCGTCGTGACGGTCAGAGAGTCGATTTTTCAGTACCCCATTTCAGATTTTTCCAAGTGTTTGAAACGAGACCCCTGCGACGGTCCGTTGCGCCCATGACGGTCCGTCGTGGGGTCCGTCGCCTCAGCCTATTTTTCCAGAAATAAATCTGCCTGCTCAAAACGACTAAACAGGTCGTTACATGATAGATACGGTTTACCCATCGTTCGTCCCCGAACGATCACAAGAAGGAAAACAAGGCGAAAAGGAATACCTGAATCTGTAAACAGATGTGGGTATCTTTCTCGCATATCTGCCTCCTTCTCCCAAGTGGCTTCTTCAACGGGTCGATTCTTCCATTGAACTTTGATAGATGCAATCTCCTTTGACCTCAACTTGTGAATTTCTCTATCTAAAATGGCAACAGGCTCCTCCTCATAAGACAAATTCTCATCAAGCAAAACTGAATCCCAACGGATAATGTAGTTTCCATCCCACATGGTATCTTCTCAACATCGCACATGGAATACCGGATGTACTCCGGACAGCCCTGGAGGCAAGGCTAACTCATAAGCCACCTCCCTACTCGCTTAAGTACTTCAAAGGGACCAATGTACCTTGGGCTTAGCTTGCCTCTTTTACCAAACCGCATCACCCCTTTCATTGGGCGAAACTTTCAACAAGACTTGTTCACCCTCCATGAACTCTAAGTCTCTAACCTTTCGATCTGCATTTCTTTTGTCTACTTTGCGCCGCTAGAAGCTTCTCTTGAATGGATTTCACTTTTCTAACGAGTCCCTCAAAAGGTCAGTACCCCAAGGTCTAACTCGAATGCATCAAACCAACCAATGGGAGACCTACATCTCCTACCATACAATGCTTCAAATGGGGCCATATCAATGCTTGAGTGATAGCTATTATTGTATGAAAACTCCACTAAGGGTAAGAAGCTATCCAATGGCCACCGAATTCTATCACACATGCACGAAGCATATCTCCAACACTTGAATCGTTCGCTCAGACTGACCATCGGTCTGAGGATGGAACGCGGTACTAAGGTCCAACCTAGTACCCAATTCCGCATTGCCATTTGTTTCCAAAACTTAGAAGTAAACTGCGTACCTCTATCTGATATGATGGATAGTGGAGCCCCATGCAAACGAACAATCTCTGAGATGTAAAGTTTGGCTAACTTCTCTGCATTGTAAGTCACCTTAACCGGAATGAAATGAGCAGACTTAGTTAATCTGTCCACAATCACCCAATGGAGTCGAACTTGCCCAATGTCTTTGGAAGACCAACCACGAAGTCCATTGCAATTCTCTCCCATTTCCATTCCGGAATGGGCATTCTCTGAAGTGTTCCTCCGGGCCTTTGGTGTGTTCATACTTTACTTGTTGACATTTTGGACATTTGGCAATAAAATCCACAATATCACGCTTCATTCTTCTCCACCAAAAGTGTTGCTTTAGGTCACGGTACATCTTGGTTTCACCCGGATGTATCGAATACCTTGAACTATGAGCCTCTGTCAGAATAGTGTTGATCAAATCATCGACGCGGGGTACACATACCCTTCCCTTAATCCTCAAAAACACCTTCCTCATCGATTTTCGCTTCTTTAGCCTCTCCTTGCACACTTTATCTCGGATCCTGATCAATTTTTCATCATTAAACTCGCTTCCCTTAATCTTGTCAAGGAAGGAAGATCTTGCCTCCACACAAGCTAAAAATCCTCCCTTCTCATTACTTCTAATCTCATAAGGTCGTTAGCCAGAATCTGAAACCCTAGCCAATGGGCGTCTAGAAGCTTGCAAGTGAGCTAGACTTCCCCATGCTTCCTTCCTTTTCTACTTAAAGCATCCGCTACAACATTCGAATTCCCCGGATGATACAAGATAGTGATGTCGTAGTCCTTCAGTAGTTCCATCCATCTCCTCTGTCTCAAATTTAAATCTCTCTGAGTGAAGACATACTGTAGACTACGATGATCCGTATAGACCTCACACTTAACCCCATATAAGTAGTGTCTCCATTGCTTTAGTGGCAAACACTACCGCGGCCATTCCAAATCATGAGTTGGATAGTTACGTTCATGCATTTTTAATTGTCTTGAAGCATAAGCAATCACATTTTTCTCTTGGCATTAGCACTGCACCCAAACCGAATAGGATGCATCACAATACACAATGAAGTTCTTACCCTCCACTGGCAGGTAGGATAGGTGCGGTAGTCAACAAGTCTTGAGCTTCTGAAAGCTTTCCTCACACTCATCCGACCATACAAATGGAACATTTTGCTTATTCAAGTTCGTCAGTTGGGAGCAATAGAAGAGAATCCCTTGACAAATCGGCGGCGGTAGTAGCTAGCTAACCCAACAAAGCTCCTTATTTTTGACACATTAGTAGGTCTTACCCAATTCTTCTTCACTACTTCGATCTTAGAAGGATCCACCATCACCCCATCCTTAGAACCACGTGCCCCAAGAAGGACACTGCATCTAGCCAAACTCACACTTAGAGAACTTGGCATAAAGCTTTTTCTCCCTCAACATTTCCATACCATTCTCAAATGCTCCTCATGTTCCTCCTTACTTTTAGAGTATATCAGTATATCATCAATAAATACTATCACAAAGAGATCCAAATATGGCTTAAAAATCCCATTCATCAAACTCATGAACGCAGCAGGGGCATTCGTAAGACCAAAAGACATCACTACGATTCGTAATGCCCATACCTGGTTCTAAAAGCAGTCTTTGGCACATCCGTTGCCCGTATTTTTCAATTGATGATAACCGGATCTCAAGTCAATCTTAGAGAAGACACAAGCACCTTGTAACTGATCGAACAAGTCATCAATGCGAGGAAGAGGATACTTGTTCTTTATGGTCACCTTGTTCAACTGCCGGTAGTCTATGCACATCCGAAAACTCCCATCCTTCTTCTTCACAAACAAAACCGGGAGCACACCCCAAGGAGATGCACTTGGTCTAATGAAGCCTTTGCTCAACAACTCTTGAAGTTGGGCTTTTAATTCTCTTAACTCCGCGGGGGCCATTCTATAAGGGGGTATAGAAATGGGGCGAGTACCGGTTCAAGATCAATACAGAAGTCAATATCCCTATCTGGCGGCATAACCCGAAGATCTGCAGGGACACATCAAGAAACTCCGGACCACCGAAACTGACTCAATCGAAGGTACTTGGGTAGTGTCATCCTTGAGATGTGCCAAGAAAGCTAAACACCTTTTCCTAACCATTTTCTTAGCACGAAGAAAGGAGATTATACGCACCGGATTGGAAGTGTAGTCACCCCTCCCACACTAACGGATCTGTCCCAGGCTTGGCTAACTTCACCGTTTTAGCATTACAATCCAAGATCGCAAATTACGGAGAAAGCCAAGTCATACCCAGAATTACATCAAAATCAACCATTTCTAAGATACCCAAATCTACATAAGTGTTGCTCCCCACAAAGTTCACCAAACAAGACCTATACCTTTTCAACTACCACAGACTCACCCACCGTAGTAGAAACACGAATAGGCGTATCACGTAATTCACAATGTAAATTTAGACCATTAGCAAATGAGGAAGATACATAAGAAAAATATAGATCCAGGATCAAACAATACAGAAGCCATGCAATCACAAACCAGAAGATTACCTTGATGACAGCATCAGATGTCTCCGCCTCTGATATCCCAGGGAAAGCATAACAATGGGCCCTTTCGTTTGTTTGTCCTGTTGCCCCTATCATGTTGTGAGTAGTGGCTCCAGTTTGCCCATCACCCCCGGCCGTTTTGGTGACCAACATTACCCCGGCTCGGCACCACTCCCTCCCGAATAAACGGCCTCTGCCATGACCACTTCTACCTCTAGCTGTTGGGGTCTATAACTCTGTTTTGGACACAATACCTCTTGATATGCCCAGTCTCCCACACCTATAACACTCTCTAGATTCACGCATGTCTCTCAGGGAAGTGTTGACCGTCTGAGGTGGACCCCCAACTACAGTCTGTAGTGAAGACTGAATGGGTCGAACTGAGTAACCTCCGGAACCCCTGTCCTCTAGAGTAAGAACCATTAAACTCACCTCCCTTTCGAAACCTCTTTGATGTCGATGCCATGGTGAATTCATCTGGCTCACTCCTTCCCACCTCTACCACAAAATCTACCACTTCTTGGAAGGATTTTGCCGTACCGCTACCTGTAAGGCTGAAATTCGCAACTCTGATCTCAACCCCTTCACAAAACGGCGAATCCGCTCTTGTGGACTGAAACATAGTTGGGTGGCATATCTGGATAGTGCACGAAACTTAGCCTCATATGCATTGACCGACATCCTACCTTGCTCTAGGCTCAAAAACATCCCTTTTCCTATCCCTCAAAGTACGGGGGATACTTCTCCATAAACAAGCTAAAGAAATGAGGCCCAGTCATAGGTGGTGCCTCTGTTGGTTGACACTCAACATGTGACCGCCACCACATTTTGGCGTTCCCTTGAAACTGGGTAACTCACGAACTCAACACCAAACCGTTCTACTATACCCATCGTGTGTAGTAGCTCATGACAGTCAACCGGAAAATCGTAAGCATCCTCAGATTCTGCACCCTTGAAGATTGGAGGTTTTAATTTCAAGAACTTACTGAAAAGTTCATGCTGATCATTTGTCATTATAGGCCCAGTAGTCAGACGTGGAAACGTGCCTATGTCCAATGAGGCATCCATACGAGGGGCCATAGTGGCTGCATGTTTGTACCTCTGAAACCGGAGGTGTTGGTGCAGAAAACACTGGTGGTGGCCTGACCCTGATCAGACAACCCACTAAGATAAGTGAGACCTGATGATCATCTCTGGGGTAGGTTGGGGTGGCATTTCCTCATTCTGTACTTGTTCATCCTCCCCATCCTCCCCTTCTCTACTACTTCCTCAGTCGGTGGAGGAGTCACCGCCCTAGCACAGATGGCTAAGTGCTCGTCCTCTCCCTCTAGAGACGTCCTCCCACGGCCTCTACCGCGGCCTCTTGCCACTGTTGCACTTCGAGCTACAGCCCCATGGTTTGGCTCAGATGCATCTTGTCTTGCTGATGCTGATGTTGATGTTGGCGATCGTTGCTCTAGTTCTAACCATCTGCGAAATAGAGTGAAGATGGTCAGATACCAATTTGTATCACCTAGATACCAATTGGGTCCAAGTAATAGCACGAAAGAAAGAAAGAAAGAATGGAATTTTCCTAAAGTCTTATAGCTTCTCAAAGAAAAGTAAAGGCGTCCCCCTACCGTTCTTTAAGACTCTACTAGACCTGTTCTTGTGTGATGAGACCAACGAACCTAATGCTCTGATACCAAGTTTGTCACGACCCAAATCGGGTCATGACTGGCACCCACATTTACCCTCCTATGTGAGCGAACCAACCAATCTAAACCTTATCATTTCAATTTAATATCAACATAAAGCAATGCGGAAGACTTAAACTCATAAATAAAAGACAATTCAATAACTTCTAAAATTCAACATCTATTAATTCCCCAAAATCTGGAAGTCATCACCACAAGAACATCTATGATCAATTTACTAAACTAAGAGTATTCTAGAAGCCTAAAACAAATAAAAGCTAGTCTATGCCGAAACTTCAAGGCATCAAGACATGAGGAGGAGATCCAGTCCAAGCAGAAGCATTAGCTCACCCTGAAGATCCGGTGTGACGAAGACTGGCTTGAACTACTGTTGAGTCGAAGATGACGGCACGTTTGCTGCATACCACGATATACAAAAAGAGAACATAAAAGTAGGGGTCAGTACAACCACAAGTACTGAGTAGGTATCATCGGCCAACTCAAAATAGAAAGCAATATATTTCAGATAACATCATAAAATCAGCTAATATTCTTAACAGGTGATAGCAACAAGTATAAACATCATGTATAATATTACCAATCATATCTATGAGGACTCAAGCCTCCACACCATACTCTTTTGGGAAACATGTTCTTTAGATTGAGTATATTAGTATCTTTCAAAATTCATTATATTATTTACTCTCGTGTCGGTACGTGACACTCCGCTCCTCATTCTATCCTAGTACCGGAACGTGGCACCCGATCCATATACTATCCTGGTGTCGGAACGTGACACTCCGATCCTCATATACTATCCTGGTGACCGGAACGTGGCACCGATCCATATACTATCCTCGTGTCGGAACGTGACACTCCATCCTCATATACTATCCTGGTACCGGAACGTGGCACCCGATCCTCATATAACTATCCTGGTACCGGAACGTGGCACCCGATCCCCTAATCTCACTACTTTCGTTCATCAAGCCTCTTTTTATACCAAGGCATCATCATTAACAAAGTAGATTAGGGTTTTTCAAGATTTAAGATTCAATAGCTTCATCATGCTTATTTTATCACAATCATATATATATAATAAAATCACATCATGCATACACACAATTAAGCATATAGAAGACTTAATAATACTACCCAACACATATCATTCGCTATTAAGAGTTTACTACGAATAGTGTAAAAACCATAACCTACCTCCACCGAAGAATTGCGATCAACAAGCTATCTTCCCAAAGCTGCGTTCTTCCTTCTCCCTTGATCGATTCTCTCTCTCTCTTTGTTCTTTCTCTTTTTCTTATTCAAACCCTCTTTCTTTTACCCTAATTAACATATAATTAAGAATAAAAGATGGCAATAATAACCCACTAATTAACTTAAGGTTACCTCTTTTAACCCCCAAGTAATTAGACTTATTAACATTAACCCTCTAACTTTATAATTAAAGCAGGAATAGTCAAAAACGTCCCTTAAAACGTGTAAAGAAATCCGACCCAGACTGGGATTGCGCAACCTGCGACGGTCCGTCCTGCAGGTCGTCGCAACCGTCAGAGACTCAATTTCCACCATAGAGTCTGTGACGGTCCGTCACGCCTGTGACGGTCCGTCCTGCCATTTCGTCGTGACGGTCAGAAAGTCGATTTTCAGTACCCAATTTCAGATTTTTCCAAGTGTTTTGAAACGAGACCCTGCGACGGTCCGTCGCGCCCATGACGGTCCGTCGTGGGTCCTTCGCCTCAGCCTATTTTTCCAGAAATAAAATCTGCTGCTCAAACGACTAAACAGGTCGTTACAATATATATATATATATATATAACACTTACATATATTATATATATATATATATATAATATATATATGACACTTTACATATATATATTATATATATATATATATATATATGTAAAGTGTCATGTTTTGCAAAAGAGAGTTGGATGATCCTCTTGACCCATTGAGCATATTATTATTAGTCAGCGGATCAATTTTTTTTATTTTTTTAAAAAAGGAAAATTAATGAGTTAGCTGAATTTTAGCCGAAATTGATAATATAGATAGAATTATATTTATTTTTTGTATTTAAAAGATCTGTTATTTGAACATTCTTAATTTACCTTACTAGAGTAAAGATAAGAACATTTCGATATAATGTAATTTGCCGATCAAACACTATGGTATTAAACTAATAAGGACATAATTCAACATAATCCTTTACAATTTAAATTGTAAAAAATAAAATATAAACGTTAATATTCATGCAATATTTAGGTAAAAAAAATGATATCTAAATCTAATTCTAACTTAAATATTAATTTATATGAAAAAGAAAAATTACTCAAATCCATAGTATAAGTAAACTACGCGTTGATTCTCTAATCAATTTGAACTTTAATCGACTCTATAATTAACAATGTGTTGTTTTAAAAATTTAAAAAAACTTTTAATTTTATAATCTTAATTCATTTTTTCTATATAATAAAAAAAGTGTTAGAGGAAGGGTTTGCATTTGGTGGGAAAAGGCTGACACATACGTTGACTCTGTGTCGGTTAAGAGTTTATGCACTTTGAGAAGTTGAGATATTAATTTATATTCACATTTCAACAACTCTCTCAACACCTCCTACCCACTCTCCCTTTCACCACAAGAAAATATCATAATTTTCTTCCAATAAAAAAACAAGAAAAGTGTTAGAATTCAATATTTAAATTTTTTACAAAATTAAGAATTTGACATATTTTTACATATTCAGTGCCAGAGACGTATTCAGATGTAAAAGTGAGTCTGCTTTTTTTTTTTTTTAACAACTGTGAACATTACCATTGATAATAAAACGAGAATTACAGCTTTGAACACCTAACAACAAAACATTCCTAATCTATTCTCCTCTCCTCACAGCTTGTTACCAGTTAAAAGTTTGAATAGAACTCCTATATTTACACATTTTTTTTAATTTTCGAAATTTACCAATCCTGTTATTACAAACACTTTAAGTTTGCTTGTCTTTGCACTTTAAAGATGTCTGTACTATTGGACTACATAATATTGTTGTGTCAAAGATATCCAGAATATAATATTTAAACACTTTATTTGTTTTACTTATATATATACGATATAATTTTTTCGACGAACGATACATAATGAATATAAACTACATTTGTTCTAGATAGTAAAATTATAGTTTGAACCTAGTGGACGTTGTAACTTGTGAGTTAGAAACTGGATTCATTATTACTTTTTATTTCATAACAGTTTTAACATATTCAAAGACATTGGATCCATCATTGTGTAGGCCTAAAAATTATTGATTGCTTGATTTATAATAAGGTTGGATGACATAAATATACACATATATACCATGTCTAGATGTGTTTTATAAATACATTATCAATATAATATGTTAAGTGATTGGAACAGTGAATAGACAATCTAACAAGATCAACCAATCAAGGACACCTCAAATCAATGAAGAAATACACTAAAATGGGAAAAGAAAAAGGCCCATATATTTATTAGCAAGAGATGTCTGTTGTTAAGGGCAATGAATGAAGAACCACACTAGTGCTTTGTGGTAGTTATACTGACACATGTTAGGCCAAGCCATCAATTTTATATTTTTTTTTCATTTCAATCTTTCTTATATTTGCTTCCTATAAGTCCTTAACTTAGGTTTCTTTAGCACATGAGTCCAATATAATATAATATCAAGAGGTGGTGGATGACTAGGAAAGTTTACCTGTTAAGAATTCAAATTAGTTTGTCGATAATTTTGGTAGGATGATTAAGTCAAAAAAACCATTAATTATTGTCGGACAATTAAGTCTCAATAAATTGTTTTGGGTTTAAGCCGTATAATAAGATAATTTTTTAATTTAAAAAGAAAAAAAAACTGCATAATTAGACATACTCTATTAGCATTTATTTTTATTATTATTATTATTATAATTATTATTATTATTATCTATACTTTAAAAATATTACGTATTTTAATCATTAATTGAAAGTTTTCTATCATATATTCTGAGAAATACATTTATATACACTAAATTTGAGAGAGAGGTGAGCGAGATTTTTTATGTATCCTAAATACATAAAAGAGTGGTGAACAAAATGAAGGGAAGCGAACTGTGTATTCAGATACACTCAAATTCACTTTAATACAATATATCTAGAACAAATTATATCTAATTTTAATTGCAAATATCTAGAAGCACCAAAATCTGATAACATACATGATATCATTATAAACTAAAATGTATATAAATAATTATTTCCGGAACTATTGAAATTTAGGTAAGTTTGCCTTGAAAAAAATGCCTTTTCAATGGGCTCCCTCTATACAACATAATTTCGAATTAATGGTGCAAATAAATGTTATATATATATATATATGGAATGCACAAAACAAAAAGCTAGAGAAAAAAATAGCCCCCACATTATGTTTGAATTAATATAGTACTCCCTTTAATTTTCCTAGGTGAAGAGTGTCGGAAATAAATATAAATTTTTATTTATTTTAGTGTATATATTAGTTTGTCATCATGTTTGTGCCTTTCATTTAACTGTTCCTCCTGTTTTGAATGAGAATAATTTAACCTTAATTTATGAGACATAAATGAAGCTTTAATGAACTTACATTTTCAATGTAAAAGACGGGGTAAATACAGTCCTTAAATATATACTCTCTTTGTCAAGTTTTACTTGTCATTTTTTACTAATCAAGAAAAAATAACACTTTCTCCGTTCGGTATTATTTATAATAATTTTTATTTTTAGAGTCAAACTATAAAAATTTTGACTATTATTTTAAGATGTATTTTTTCATCATATTAATATACAAAAAGTTATAATTTATAGAACTTTTCATATAGTTTTAGATTATCTAAGTTTTTGTTTTAAATATCAAATTAATGTGATCTAATTTACCTTTGAAAATTAATCAAATTGACTTTTGATAAGCGTAACGTAACAAACATTTTCTGAAGGAGGGAGTAATTTTTACCTATTGTATCCTTAATTTATTTATAAAGTTAATATTTTTAAAAACGATAGAACCTGAGTAAATTGATTTTGGAATTGTATGCTTAATATGGGTAAAACAATATACTCGCTATGTCAATTATTTTTTTTTCAATAGGTGTATCAAGTAAAAAATGGATAAGTAAATAAGTACAGAGGGGATATTTATATAAAGAGACACAATTTTATTTCCCTCCCTAATTCTTATTTAATTTTCTAAATCAAGGAAGAGCTTAAATCCAATCGTTAAAATAGTATCCCGTCCCTTAGATCATCTCCAACCGCGCTATATTTTACTCTCCATTTTCTATATTTGGAGAGTAAAATAGAAAATGGACTCTCCAATCACCCTACATTTTACTTTTTATTCTTTATATATACAGAGTTAAATAGTAATTTTTCAACACTCTTTATTTTACTTTTTTATTATTTTAATATATTTTATAATTAACATATTATTTTTCATATAAAGTTATGAGTTAAATCTATAATATTTGCAGTTTTTTTTAAATGAATATGATATTCTTAATAATATATTTTTCTTGACAGTTGGAACAACTTTCAACATGGCTGCTTAATAGTCATTCAATTGCCAAGCGAGGATATTTTTGTCATTGCAACTTTTCAAAGAGATAAGTATGGTATAGAAAAATTGTACTATCCTCCTTATCATTTGAACCTTCTTAATATCTTTAGGAAAAAAGCTATACTTTTCTACTTAATTACCCATTATGCCTTCTATGATTGATGAGGTAAATAGTGGGGTCCATTTAATTTTATTTATTTCTGTATATTTCCATTTTCATATCTCTACATATACATATTAAATTGTTCAAAATTTAATATAGTTAAAAAAAAAAAAAATCTTATTATTTAACTTTTATATTAAAAATAATTTATTTACACTTGTTTAAATTTAATATAGTTAATTAATTTAATAAAATTTTATTGTTTAGCTTTTATATTCAAAACAATTTATTTACAATTTATCTTTTAATATTATATATATCATTAAATAACTATATAAGATTATTAATAGTCATATTTATATTTTTAAAGTATAACTGATAAAATTAAATTTTAAAAAATAAACTCCTAATAAATAGTTTATTAAAAAAAATGTTAAATTAATTTAAATCAAGTCTATATATATATATATATATATATATATATATATTATATATTAACTCGGAGAACATATAAATAAGATTTTACCTCTGAAACGTGTAAATACAATTTAACAATATTTAATTATTTGATTTTATATTCTGAATTTATCAGCATAAAAGAATAAAAAATCATTAGATTTTGTTTTGAATTGTTTTTTATTATTAAAATGATGTTATGGAAAGAAAAGGCAATTTTTTTTTATTTCTTTCAGATTACGTGGTATAATCTAACTAATATACTTCTTTTATTTGATTTTTGTCGAGTAATTTTACTAATTATTGATATGTATTTTTTACTCTTTAAAATATTAGGAAATTTTACTTTGGAATAAAAGAAGCTCTATATCAACATATTTGGGGTCCATAACTATAAGTTCTAACTTATAAGATTTTGATAAATTAATTCTTTAAAGTTAAAACTATTCTTAAATATAATAAAGTTTTTAAAGAAAATTGAGAAAATAATTTTATACAAAATTTTTTTAACAAATTTAGATTTTTTTCATGAACAGTTTGACCCTTACTCCCGAGAATTAACTATAAGGTTGCAAAAACATAAATGCTTATTATAATCTAAAAATATTCTCTCCGTTATTATTTATGTATCACTTTTTTCTTTTGCTTATATAAATAAAATATACATGTCTATCTTATAAAATTTGGATCCAAGTTATATATAATTTTGATATATATATATTTATGTGTCACACTTACTATATACTTAGTATATATTTTTATATACGTGTCATACTTTCTATATTGGGCCGTGGTTAGACGGGCTATCTACTTCTAGTATTATTTAATCTATACTACATGTATTTTGAATTAATAATATTTCATTTTTTTTATTTTATTTTGTAAATTAAATATAATTTGATTTTATTATTAATTTTCACTATAAAGAATGCACAATTTTAAATGGTCTACAATTGTTCAAAATATTCGTAATTCACGTTCTCAAAAGAAGAAATATTACATGATGAAACAATAATCAAGTTTTGCAATTATTGTAGGATAAATACATTTTTGGAAAAAAGGAAGTGATACATGATATAATGACCACATGTATTATATTGTACAATATGATAATTGAGGATGAACGTAATTTTAATGCACCAATTCAATATGTCGTAGAGACTCCAACTACAAAGAAAGAAATGATGGTAGATAAAAATCTTCGATTTGAACAATTTTTAGCTAGAAATAAAAAATTACGGATAAAAATGTTAATTTTGAACTCCATAGTGCGTTAATAGAGCATTTATGTGAGCAACGTAATAATCTTGAAAGTTGGGTATCAATGTAATGCATGTAAAATCATATTTCATTAATGATTTTACTTTTATTTGAATTGTTCATTAATTTGTATATTATATAATATTTGCTTTTAAGGTATGTTATTTAGAAATTTAGAATAAAATGTAATTTTATATTAAAAAAGAATTTGTAAAAACAAAATTTTATTTTACATGAAAATTATATAAAAGTGATTATTTTGAGAGAATAAAGAAAGAAATGATTTATATTATGAAATAAGAAAATAAGAATGAAATAGAAATAATATAAAATTATGAGGACAGAGAAAAAGATTTCTTTTTAGAGAGTACAATCGAGAATTTGGTTGAAGTTGGAAAAATAGAGAACTCTATGTTTGGAGAGTGAAATAGTGAGTTCTCTATTTTTCCAGACAGCCAACTTCAACCCAATTCTCTATTTTAATCTCTAAAAAAAAATCTTTTTCTCTTTCCACAATATTATATTATTATTTCTATTTCATTCTTATTTTCTTATTTCATAATATAAATTTTTTTTCCAGATACTTAATATAATTTTTAATGTGATATAAAATTATATTTTATTTTAAATTTTTAAATAATATAAATTACAAGAAAATATAGTATAATAAATAAATGATGAGACGAATTCAAATAAAAGTGACATACAATTTCATAAACACTCAATTTTCAAATACGTTGCTCCTATAAATGCTCTATTAATGTATTACGGAGTTCAAAATGAGCATTTTTATCCTTAATTTATGTCTACCTAAAAATTGTTCAAATCGGAGATTTTCATCTAGCACCGTTTCTATAGTTGGAGTTGGAACCTCTACGACATCTAGAATTGGTGCATTGAGATCACGTTTGTCCTAAATTATCATGTTGTGTAGTATAATACGTGTAGTCATTATATCATGTAATACTTTCTTTCTCCAAAAACGTGACAATCCTGCAATAATTGCACAACGTGATTGCAAAACTTTGAATGCACGTTCAACATCTTTTCGCACGATTCTTGTTTCATCACGAAATATTTCTTTTTTTGGGAATGAGGATCACGAATAGTTTGAACAATTATAGACCATTTAGGACAAGGGTCTACTTTGCAATCATTGGAGTTTGAGGCTCATAGTCGTATATCACCTATAGTATCATCTCGTAAGTTATCATCTTTTTCACTTAATTTAAATGAGAATTTTTTAGGTCATCACATACACTTCATCTGAATGGTATATTGGAGTGAAGAAATCAAAATAAAAGAGATCAAAGGATGAAGGTCTTTCGTCAGTGATGAAGTTTTCAAAACTGAAAATAATTGATCTGGAAAGATGTTATCAGAGTTTGCTACATCCAAACAACAGGACGGCGAAAGGCTAGATAGATATATAAAAGTCAATTATGAATTTAGAGACGAAACTAAAATTTAAATGAAAAATTTAGAAACTATTAATGATCCAAATGTTCGTGATTATTCGCAACGAGAACAACAACGAATACTTGAAAAAAGAATCTGACAATCACAATCACAATCACAATCGCAACAATTCTCGAAATCACACCCTAATTTCCCCCCCGAATAGTTCTAGATTTGAAAACGACCTACATGTTTACTAAATAATTGTTGTGATTAATTAATTATTATGTTATATATTGTATTTTATCTTGTATTTAAATTATTATGTTATATATTATATTGTATTGTTATCTTGTATTTAAATTATTATGTAATGTATTGTATTGTTATCTTGTACTTAATTTATCGTATCATATGTTGTATTTTAAAATTAAAATTTTCATCTTGCCATTTTAATTGTGTATTCTTTATAATGAAAATTAGTAATAAAATAAAATTTTATTATTGATGAAAATTAGAAAAAAAAATCAAAATTCTATCAATTTGAAATTAAAGTAGTATATATTAAAAAATATTTTTAAAAATATTATATTACATTTGAAAAAGGAAATATGAATATTAGATATTTAATTAATGAAATTATATTTAAAATATATGTTATTAGAAAGTAATAGAATAATAATAAAATAATGAAAAAGTGAAATAGGGAGTGTGAATAGTAGTTCTCCAAATGAAATAGAGAGAGCTACTATTCACCTCTCTATAAATGAAGAATAGAGGGTGATATGGAGGTGAGTTGAATTGTCTATTCTCTATTTTACTCTTCAAATATAAAATATGGAGAGTAAAATAGAGGTGGATTGGATATGGTCAAATAAGCTTAATTGATGAAAGGAATTATTTATATATCTTAAATTAAACTTAATTGAACAATAAAAACCTTTAAAGCTTTACCATCAAAAATAAAATAAACAATGTATGGTACTTTTTAGTTTTTTTTTTCTAAGCGCGTGTTTAATATTTGTATAGAAGCACAACTAAATTAGAATTCCGGCCTAGAAGTCTCACATTAAAGATAAAATATTTTGTAACAAAGGTGATCTTGAACCCATAGGTAGCTCAAAATCATGAGTCCTAAAGCAAAACATTAATTAGAGGCCTAAAATATAAAAAAATCATAAATAAGAAAATTTTTTTACCCATTATATCATCAATTAATTATTTTGAAAAAGATAGAATTTTTTGAAACTCTTAAGTTTTTAATTCATCCACTTCATAATTAAGAGGGGTAAAATGGTAAACTCACTATGTCAATCATTGTTTTCTTAATAGTGTTAGGATCGAATTCACACACACACACTAGATGAATGAAGAACACAAGAACTTTCAAGATAAAGAGATGAGAGATCTAGAGAGAGAAAGAGAAAACTCAATATTTCGTGGTAACACCCCGTGAGTAAACTTCCACGGCGGTGAGCTTTTATTTATATTAATAAATCAGAGTATTTTTTATTACAGAGAATAAATAGGAAAGCCTAAAATTTAGGTCGGGGCGCTGCCCCCAACCCCGCCTTCGGATGGGGGGCTTCCGCCCCCCATAACCCCATGGCAACCTCACCGCGGAGGTTAAACCGCGTAAACAGTTATATATATTAATCAGGCTCCACTACCTAACAATTCTCCCACTTGGAGACTGACTTAGTCATCCAAAAATTACATTCTCAAAAAAAACTGTTCATCATCAACATCTATATCGCACCACAACATCTGTAGCAACAACTACAGAAGACCAAACGAGGTTTTACATAATCCCCAGTTTCCCAACATCAACACATTTCGTCAACATGTCTGCCAGGTTCTTTGCACCCTCTATGTTCTCCAAGCACATATCACCATCCTCCACTGCCCTGCGAGTGAAATGGTATCGCCTTCTGATGTGCTTTTTCTTCAAATGATAGACTGGATTTTTCACCAACTGTATGGCACTCTGTCTATCTGAGTAAAGAATTTTTTCGCTCTGCTTCTTGCCCAATTCCTCAAGATAATCTACCAGCCATATCATCTCTTTCCCAGCTTCAGCTATTGCCACATACTCAGCTTCAGTAGATGAAAGAGAAACACACTTCTGAAGCCTGGACATCCAACTCACTGTTGTTCCACCTATGGTGTAAATGTACCCGGATGTACTCTTGCTCGAGTCAACATCCCCACCAAGATCAACATCCACAAAACCCTGTAGAGTCACATCGCTTTTCCCAAAACAAAGTGAAGTACTGGATGTACCTCTCAGATATCTCAGAAGCCACTTCACAGCTTCCCAATGCTCTTTCCCAGGGTTCGCCATGTACCTACTAACAACTCCCACTGCATGTGCTATATGTGGTCTAGTGCAGACCATAACATACATCAAACTACCAACTGCTGAAGCATATGGAACAAGTGCCATGTGATCACGCTCCTCGGCAGTCTTGGGTGACTGCTCCTTTAACATTTTAAAGTGATTTGCCAATGGAGTAGTCCTGGGTTTAGCATCATTAACCCCGAATTTGCTCGACACCTTCTCAATGTACAACTCCTAAGATAGATTTAAAGTGCCAACATATCTATCCCGAGAAATCTTCATCCCCAAAATCTGCTTTGCTGGACCCAAATCTTTTATCTCAAACGCTGCAGACAACCTTGTCTTCAGATTGTTAATCTCCCTCATACTAGATCCTGCAATCAACATATCATCCACATAAAGAGTAGAAAGACATATGAATCAGTGTATTTCTTGAAGTAACAACAAGGATCCTTTTCAGCTTTGCAGAATCCACTCTTGGTCATGAAGGAGTCAAACTTCTTGTACCACTGCCTTGGTGCTTGCTTTAGTCCATACAAGCTCCTGGTGAGCTTGCACACCATGTGTTCCTTGCCTGGAACCACAAATCCTTCCGGTTGCTGCATATAGATCTCTTTGTCCAGATCTCCATGTAAAACGCTGTTTTTACATCCATTTGCTCTAGATGCAAATTCTCCGATGCAACAACACTCAACAGAATTCGAATAGAGGTTAACTTCACAACAGGAGAGAATATTTCAGCATAATCAATACCTTTCCTTTGTGAATATCTTTTAACCACTAAACGAGCCTTGAACCTTCTTTTGCCATCTGGTTCAGTCTTGATTCTGAACACCCACTTGTTCAGCAAAGCTCTCTTCCCTGCAGGTAACTCAGTCAACACCCATGTGTCGTTCTTCTCAAGTGACCTCATCTCATCATCCATGGCTTGCTCCCACTTGATCGAATCCTCCACCTGTAGGGCCTCATCAAAAGACTCTGGTCCCCCTCATCAGTCAGCAATAGATAGTGTAATGAAGGTGAATACCTATCTGGTGCCCTGATGGATCTGGATGATCTCCTTAACACCTGCTCAGGTGTAACTTGCTCCACTTCAGATTCTTCAGTAGGAGTTGGTTGAGTATCTGCTTCGACATCTCTGGGGTTACTCTTCTCCAACTCAACCTCAACTCCCACTTGCTTTGTAATCTCTAGAACCTTCTGCTCTCTGTCCTTGTACAGGACAGACTCATCAAATGTCACGTCACAATGTCTCAGGATCTTTCTGTTCTTGTCATCCCAAAACCTGTAACCAAACAAATCAGAACCATAGCCTATGAAGTAACACTTCACAGCCTTGGCATCAAGCTTGTCTCTCTTTTCTGGATCAACATGAACATAAGCAGTGCAACCAAAAGTCCTCAAGTGTGAGTACTTGAGTTCTTTTCTTGTCCACACCTCCTCTGGAATCTTGAACCCTAAAGGAACTGATGGTCCCCTGTTGATCAAGTATGCAGCTGTGCTCACAGCATCCGCCCAAAGTGTTTTGGGCAGCCCACAATGTATCCTCATACTCTTTGCACGCTCATTCAATGTTCTGTTCATTCTCTCAGCAATTCCATTCTGCCTTGCCTTACCAGGAACTGTTCTCATAAATCTAATTCCCTCAGCTGCACAAAATGACTTGAACTCTGATTTGTCATACTCTCCTCCATTGTCAAACCTTAGGCATTTGACTTTCAAACCGGTCTGATTATCAACTTCAGCTTTACACTTCTTGAAAGTTGCAAACACATCTGACTTATGCTTCAAGAAGTAAACACATACCTTCCTGCTGAAATCATCAATGAAGGTAACATAGAATCTGGATCCTCCAAGTGATGATACTGGAGATGGTCCCCAAACATCTGTATGGACCATTTCCAACCGCACTTTCTTTGGCTCTCTAGGAGTCTTTGTGAAACTTACTCTTTTCTGTTTGCCCATAACACAGCTCTCGCAAAGACCCATATCAACAGACTTCAGACCCTCTAATGCTCCTTTTGCAACCAGCATCTTCATTCCTTTAGTACTCATGTGTCCAAGTCTGTTGTGCCACAGACATGAACCGAAAGCACCTTCAGCAACAGCAGCCATGTTTATACACCCTGCAGTGGTGTACAAGGTTCCAGATTTGGTGCCACGAGCTACTACCACAACACCTTTCACGATCTTCCACGAACCTTTCCCAAACTCTGCTGCATATCCCGTGCTATCCAACTAACCAACAGAGATCAGATTTTTCTTGATCCCAGGAATATATCTGACATCCTCCAATGTCCACTGGTTTCCCGAGGTGGTCTTTATGCAAACATCCCCCTTTCCTTCAATCTCTAAGGCTTTATTGTCAGCAAGATATACTTTTCCAAAATTTCCAGATTTGAAATTTTGGAACAACTCCTTGCTTGGAGACAAATGGAAAGATGCACCAGAATCCAAAATCCATGATTCAACCAGGCTGTTCACACTAAGGATTAGAGCATCCCCAATGTCCTCTGCTGAATTTACAGAATCATTGTCATCTCCAAATTTCTGATTCTGTTTCTTCTTTGGCTTTGTACAGTTCGTCCGAAAGTGCCCTTTTTCTCCACAGTTCCAACAAGTCACGTTTGGTCTGTTCAGGGATTTTCCTCGATTCTTTGATTTTGATCGACCATGTTGATTTTGTCCTTTCGTCTTAATTCTCCCCCTTCGATCAACGCTGAGAGCACTGCCCGATGAATCTCCCACTTCTGGTTTGTGAATACTTTCGCTAAGAACAACATCACGAATTTCATCAAACTTCAGTTTCTCAGATCCACGGGAACTGCTAATCGCAGCAACAATAGTATCCCAAGACTCGGGCAGAGATGACATCAAAATCAACTCCTTAATTTCATCTTCGAAATTAATATCTACAAAATTGAGTTGACTCACAATCATATTGAACTCGTTTATATGATCAGAAACGGATCCATTCTCAGACATCTGTAAATTGAACAATCTACGCATCAAATATACCTTGTTCATAGCCGATGGTTTTTCGTACATATTTGACAGTGCCTTCAACAGACCGGGCGTAGTCTTCTCCTTTACGATGTTGAACGCCACGTTTCTTGACAAAGTCAACCGGATCAACCCTAGAGCCTGGCGATCCTTGAGTTTCCACTTCTCCTCCGTCATGGATTCCGGCTTCACCTCGGTCAACGGTTCGTGAAGATCTTTCTGGTACAGATAATATTCGATCTGCATCTTCCAGAAACTTAAATCGGATCCATCAAACTTCTCGATTCCAAGCTTCAAACTATTCATCTTCAGTGATCGTGTTGAATCTCCTTAGCTCTGATACCAGTTGTTAGGATCGAATTCACATACACACACTAGATGAATGAAGAATACAAGAACTTTCAAGATAAAGAGATGAGAGATCTAGAGAGAGAAAGAGAAAACCCAATATTTCGTGGTAACACCCCGTGAGTAAACTTCCACGGCGGTGAGGTATATTTATATTAATAAATCAGAGTATTTTTTATTACAGAGAATAAATAGGAAAGACTAAAATTTAGGTCGGGGCGCTGCCCCAAACCCTGCCTTCGGATGGGGTTAAACCGCGCAAACAGTTATATATATTAATCAGGATCCACTACCTCACAAATAGGTGTATCAATTCAAAAGTACACAAGTAATTAGGGACAGAGAGAGTACTAAATTTTCGTTCATCCATCTATTGAGACAATCATTATTATAAGATTTGAGGACATAATTTTATAAGCAATAAGTACTTGAAAAATTAAAGAAAAAGATCTCATCTTATGTAAGAAGTTGATGATTTGATATACCCACTTTAATATATATTCGGTTGTTGCATTGTTTGAAAATCTAATAAGAAAAAAAAGAAATTCACATTTATTGACGCTTGATTACTTGAAAAATATAGGACATACAAATTGAAAAAATAAATAAATATTAGACAATTATATCTAAACTATTTTTAACAGTAACAATTTTATCATACATATTTCAAAGTTTACAAACATAAATTTTATAGTGTAAAATCTACATTATTTTCTGTTACTATTCTTTTTCTAATTACACAAATCTAATATTTTTAGGCATTTCAGATACATAATTAAGAATCCGCATATACCATTGTTGATACATTATGTATCAATCTGTTGCACTTATTAAAGAGAAAAAAATCTGGAAAAAAATTAAATTAAAATCTAATAGTATCCATCTGTTGCACTACCGAAAATCAGATCAAGATCCTATAAATTGTGCTATTCCATTTTCATTATTGTCTAGATTCAATCATATAGTTTACAAAATAAAAAAAAAAAAATCTTCGTCTTCATCCTTCTCTCTGCTTCATAAAAAATTTTGTCGAAATTTTGAATAAGCGAGGTGAGTTATGAAGGATACAAAAGTGATGGAATTGTTGTTGGACAAATGATTTCTTTTGTGAATCTTCAAGTTTATCGAATATCCTTTCAATTTTGATTCAAGATTGTCGAAAATTTTGAGATTCAAAATTCTTATCACAACTAATTGAAGATCCTTTCAACTTTGAATCAAAATTGTTGAAAATTTTGAGTTTCAAAATTTCTCTCCTAATTCATTAAAGATTAGAGCAATTTTGATTCAAAATTATCAAAATTTTTGAGAAGATACATCATGAAGATTCTTTCAATTTAAATTGATAAATGATGTATTGCTACTAGATACATTAAATAAGAAAGTATTGCCCATAAGATCTAACGTTAGAGATTGATACATTATTGTTTGATAACCGTTATGTATCAGATAGATTTAATATGAATTCGAATTTATATATCAAGCCAAAGAAATTTTTACATGATATATTATTTTTATGTATCTTATTTTGTTTGAAAAATACTATATTTTATTTTTATAAAAAATATTATACATGTAATTGTTTGAAATAACATATTTTTGTATGTGATACATAACACAAATATCGAATATATTTATATTTAACATGATAAATACTAATCAAAGAGTCAACAACCTTAGATTTATGTATAAACAACTTAAATATGAACATGATACATTGCATAAAACAAAGGCTGTTATAATAGTGATGTATTCGGCCAGTGATATTTGAACACGATACATTGTGCATGATAAAATTGTAATGTATCATAATGTTGAAAAGTTTCAATATACATTAGTTTAAGAAAAAAAATCAATTAGATACATAACAAATGTGAAGCCATATGTATCAGAAAAATTCAACAACCATTTTAAAAATAAAATAAAATCTAATCAACAGAAAGCAAAGAAAAAATTGACGAAGAAATCCTCCTTTGTTTGGAATCAACTCTTGTATCTTTTTTCCATTGTCAACAAATGGCGTCACCTATGGATCTCGATCAAAAGCCCTTACCATAGCCATCACTATCTCTACATTTGCCCATTTTAAATTTTCTTTTCCACAGTTATTTTTTTCATGACCCAACCTTTCGAGCCGTGCGGGTACCTACTCTAACACCTAATTATGAGAACCCTCAATTCTCAACAATTAAAAACATGCGGAAGATTAAGAAAACTGTAGACAAAGGAACTCAATGTAGAATTGTAAATGAGAGTTTTAAAAACAAATCAAGTTAAGACTGTAAGAAATTAACACCCCTAGATATCTAGTCTAAATATGTACAAGAGCTACTAAAAATACAAGAGATCACAATATGTAAAGGTAACATCTCCCACCACATTGAAGAAAAATAGAAGTTGGAGATTGTCTTCGTCTTCACCTATGAAACATCACCGAACCTGCATTCCTATGCCCAAAAAGGCATAGCAAAAGTAGTATCATTGCAAAACCACACGTACACATATGCATTATCGTTCAACTTGATACCTACCGCATAATATAAAAACCGACTAGTGAAAAAGGCAACAAGACTATTCATTACTCCACTTTTTTATTTAATGCCCTCACCAATTTTGGATATTTAACAATGCACTAGTACCCTTGATTTTCAACCCCTTAGTCATTCAGTCTTGATTATAGTTTCACCTCTCTAGTCACTAGAGGAGCTTCCGAATGTCACTACTACTAAACTGGCCAACCACCTGTGACCTACCCCTTACTACCTCACATCTACACTATTATTAATTAACGATCTAGCACTAACCCAAAATCGTAATGACAATACCCGTCACCACCTCTCCAAGTAACACATGATGACACCAGGAACCTTGGCCCGTTTTATCCTATCACATCCTAATTGGAACCTAACCATTCCCAATTAATTACCCGATAAGTATACAATTCCACATTCTCAACAGTACAGATATATGACAAGTCAATAGTCCTCTCATGGGACCCATCCACAAACTGTTAATGTATCGATCATGACAATCGTTCCAAGTTAGTACGTCAAATTATGACACCTGTTCCAATATATATGTCGGTACATGACATCCGATCTCAGTTAGTACAATCAAAATCACATCCATAATTATACCACACTCAATTTATGTAGCCAAGTACTAGTTCGTGGCAAGCATTATTCATGATCAAACTCATTAGGGTTGTTTCCACCTTTTATCAATCTTCACATACACTCATACATACAATATTGCAATAAGACGATATTAATCTCACAATTAGGAAATCAACCCATCTCCTAGCCCTAGTTCATAGGACAAGGCTTCCTCATACATTATACATCTGATGTAACACCTAGGATACAAGTACAAACATTCACTTTTCGGTGCACAAAATCCTATACATGAATTCTACTATCGAGATTAATATAACACGCAGTGAATAAAAAATTAATAACTACCAAATTAATAAACTAGCCTTCATGGGTGCCAAGAATTGGAAGACGGATTGTAACTTGAAACCCAATTTTCAGACGACGAGATGGTGGATTTGACCAAAAATTCACAAGCTATCGGCATTCTTATGCTATAAATCTCCTTTTCCTTTCTTCCTAAACTTAAAAAAGCCTTTGGGGGGTTTCTGGGGGGTGATTATCACCTCTTTTTGGTGTTTTTGGAAAAAGGATAAAATAGGACTTCACGTTATTTATATTTTGTCTTTTTATTACCGCTCTGACGCACCCTATCCCGCTAGAGCGCTGCCGCCCTGGCACAATTTGTCCCACTCTAGTGGGATGAGGGGCACATTTTTTCCCTGACATTTTTCCTTTCCTACTTTTTGACGGATCGGGTCGTTATCATATATTCCAATTTACCTCTCATTCGTTCCCAAACGACTAGCCAAGGGATAATCGTGCGCCCTCTTTGGAGTATGTCTAAACTAATAGATTCGCCCCTTAACGAAACTACGATGGATGGTGACATTTCATATTTGAGATATGAAAGGTTTTATACTCCAAGGACCATATAGGAAAATGCGGTAACCCATCGAGAAACGAAGCGTGTCTCATTTACACAGCCTAACCCTACTAGGGCACAACCCTTCTGCTAAGACGGGGCCGTATGGCAACATACCTACCACTGCAGTGGGAGATCGTGGATCAGAATGTGTGTGTGTTTGTGGGGGGGGGGGGAAGGTTGACTTCTTACAAAAAATAGTCAAAACTCACAATCGATTCGCTCGAAACATCGAAATCAAGGTTAAGTTCTTAATCCTTACTCTCTTTACTTCATTACTTACTTAACTACGCTCGCATGACATTGAACAATTGATTAAATAGTTGTTGGGGTAGTTTTTAAAAAAAATGAACATAGGCTAGTTAATTTGTTAGAACAACATAGCATGGACACTTCCCTCACGTCCCTAATGCCTCCACAAAGTTCTAGGCATAAGAATTTTGCAAAAATATGATCAAAACAATTCCAAAATGGTGAGGGAATTAAAAGGTCTTCTTGGTATACAACTTTGATTTAGACATCATTTAGGGGTTATTTTTCTAAAATAATAGAATATTTAGGTACTAGGGTACTTCATATGTTGTAATATGCTGAAATTCTATTGAAAATGAGGGTTCGGGGCGACGAGGCACCATGATCGTGCCTAGAGTTTGTCTTAGATAAAGGCCACTCTGGCGACCTATTTCACTTCGTGGTGGCCTCCTTCATCCCGCTCTAGCGGGATTTTGGCCATTGTGGTTGGACCTAGAGAAGCAGTGGTTTGTATAACTCCTAATATTTTGCAAGCTCTTCTAAATGGCTGGTGCTAATGATGAAAATCTACCCTTCGTTCTTTTTCTGATGCCACAAGTTGAGAAAGATACTATGCCCACTAGAACACAACATTTTACTACGAGAGGGGACTTCATTTACTGAAATTAGAAGAGAAAAAGAAGTTGCCTTCCCTATATGCTCAGTTGATGGAGTTTGGATGGGCTTTGCTGACAAAGGATCCCCCTGCTGCACACTCCACATTTGTGAGGGAGTTCTATTTTTTCCTACCTACTGTATGGTGTGACGATCCACGCCCCTTCATCTGCATCCAAGGAGTTGAAATCCCCATGAACATCCAGTTTATCAATGACGTACTCGAAGTGCAAGAGGTTCCCAACACTGAATAAGAGCAAAGCTACGAGAGACTTGGGTTGGTTGAGGGATACGCTGGTGGAGCTTGTGCACCGGTACGGATCTTACAGGGCTACCACAGAGGGCATGACTAGCACTGACTGGTCACTGGATGCTAATAGATGGCTATACCTAGTTACTAGGAGGATCCTCTCATTGGGAAACCGTACCAACGTTACTTTCCCTCTGCTTTAGTGGTGTTGTGATCTCTATGGGGTAGTAAACTACATGTAGGCGCACAAATTATTTCATAATGGAAAGTATTTGATCGAGGCAACAGAAGGCCTTCTTCCGGCCTGTTTTGGTGACTCCAATGTGCAAGCAGGCGGAGGTGCCACTCTTAGACACCGATGAGGTACTCCCTATGTATCCCCCTTTTCAACCTCTTTTGATTAGGTAGGGTTCTACTTTTGAGATAAATTAGAGGAGGACAGACATGGGCAGCAACATTCAGGCGGCTACAAAGGTAGATGGCGTAGGAAGGGAGGACGACGCAGTCGACGATACTCTACCTATCGATTCCCAGCCATAATTATCGATTATCGAGTGGAGGAGAACCTAACGTGATTCTGGAGGAAACTTGGAGGTTTCTAAGCTAGTACCTACTCGTCGGTTCCACCCTTCTATGCCCTTGAGTTAGAGATGCTCCGTCGCTAGTTGCGATGAGAGAAGAATAAGAATTTAGGTAGGAATCGCCTATTGGGATGGATGTAGAAGACTTCGAAAGTTATTTTCTCCTTCGTATCTCCCCAACAAGAGATTCCTATGCTCAGGCCTAAGGACTTTGCAGAGTTTCCCTAGAGGACTGACGTGTGGGCCAACAAGACAGCCCCTGAGGACATGGGATCTGAAAGTGGAACTTCTCATTCCCATGGACCCTGATTTTGTTTTCGCCCTTATTGGCATGTAATACAAAATATTTCATCTTATCTTTTTACTTTTCCTTAATTTTTGGACGCACGCGGATGCTAGTTTTTTTTGCAGATGATAATTAAATTCTAAGTGATTATAATTAACTTATTGTTCTGTTGTTGAGTACTGTTTGTATTACAAGGATTAAGTCATACCCAATTTGGGGTCTATATATGACTAAGGGAAAAACAGAGGAGCAGGGCTGAGATTCTATCTCGCCCTATCCCGCTCTGCCGGGAAATTTTCTACCCTTGGGAATAATTTTATCGTAGAGCCTCCGACGGAAAATAATAACCATGCCAAAATAATTTCTAGTTTTTTTCGTGCTTCAAAATTTTTCCATAGATCCCCAACTATAACATAGACATCTTTATGAAACTCCTCTTATCTAGGATGGTTATTGTCAATCCCAGGTACACAACCCAGAATTCCCTTACATTACTCCAACACCACAACTACACACATTCCCAGGATAAACCCAGACACTCACACTGATTTGAGCACTTAGGCCAGCATATAATGCACAGGGAGATATAGACAAGAAATACTGCACATATAATCATATCATGGCATCCAAACAGATATACCTCCTACATAAATAATTATTCATATAGTATTATGCACACACATTCACAACTTCAAACTACCACTCACATGAAAGTCCAAATTATCAATTAGTTCATCCCACATATGACCTTTACTGATCATCCATACATTTATTTAACCTTTAAGGCGATTTACCAATCAGAACCTTCTCGTTCCAAATTTGACTTGCGTGTGCCTTCAGCCGCGACCATGGCGTCCGATTAACTTTGTTAAGATACCAATTGAAATTAAGAGATTTCCATTGGACTCATCACACGAAAGGAGAGAAGAAATAGAATGAATTCCTAGAATGCTTCATATCATCTTGAAGATTAGTTATACACATCAAGACACCAATCCGCATGAGTCTAATTCACACTTGCTTTTGTACTGGGAGACCGATAACCTGGGCTCTGATACCAATTTGTCATGATCCAACCTACCGAACCATGTGGGCACCTACGCTAACACCTAAGTAGGAGAACCATCAATTACCAATAATTAAAAATATGCGAAAGATTTAGAGAACTATAGACAAAGGAACTAAATATATTATTGTAAATAACAGTTTTTAAAACTAATACAGTTAAGAGTTGTGAAATAATTAACACCCTAAGGATGCAGTCTAAACAGGCACAATAGCTACTCAGAATACAAGACATAACAATACGTGAATGACTGCACTCCCACCACATTAAAGAAAAGTAGAAGCTATTAGAGATTGCCTTCATCTTAACCTATGAAAAAATACCAAACCTACATCCAGACTATGCCCAAAAAGGCATAGAAAGAGTAGTATAAGTTCAAAATGACACGTACTGATAGACATCTTCGGTCAAACCGAGACACAAAATATAATATACTAAATTGATTAGTGAAACATGTAATAAGACTATTCGTTTCTCAACCTTTATATTTACTTTCCCTTATCAGTTCCAGACATTTAATAATACAGTAGTGCCCTTGATTTTCGACCCCTTAATCATCTCAGTCTTGATTATAGTTTCACATCTTTAGTCACTTGAGATGTTTCCGGATGTAACCACTACCAAACCAGTCAACCACCCATGATCCACTCCTTACTACCTCACATCTCAACCGTTATTAATTAGCGATCTAGCACCGATCCAAAACCGTAACTACATTATCCATCACCACCTATCCAAGTAACACACGATGACACCAAAACCTTAGTCCCTTCTTATCATATCACATCCCTATTATAACCTAATCATTCCCAATCCATTACTCAACAATAAAACACAAACCAACCAACAATTTAGGGGCAATGTACGATTTCTTTCTCAACAATATACAAATAGGACAAATCAATAGTCCTCTCATAATATCATACTCAAATTGTTACTGTGATGGATTGTGATACTCGTTCCAAGTTAGTGTGTTGGATCATGCCACCTGTTCCAATATATATGTCGATACGTGACATTCGATCCCAGTTAGTGTGTGGGAACATGACACCTATTACAATATGTATGTTGGTATGTGATATTCCATCCCAGTTAGTACAATCACAATCACAATCACATCCATAGTTATACCACACACAATTCATGTATCCAAACACTAGTTTGTGACATGCATTGTTCATAATCAAATTCGTTAGGCCTGTTTTCATCTTTTATCATTCTTCACATACAAGCATACATAAAATATTGCAATATGTCGATATCAATCTCACAATTAGAAAATCAATGCATCTCCTAACCCTAGTTTATAGGATAAGATTTCCTCATACGTTATATGTCTGATGTAACACCTAGCATACAAGTACAAATATTCTCTTTTCGGTGCACGAAAGCATACACATGAATTATACTGTCAGGATCAAATATCACACAGTGAATAATAGATTCATAACTACTCAATTAACAAATCTAGCCTAATTGGGCGCCAAACATTCAAAGACGGATTGTAACTCAAAATCCGGTCTCCGGACAATGGGAGACACCACTAGAAACTATAAATTATCTGGAGATTTTACTTAGGGATTATTTTCACAGAAATTTCCTGCGAATTTTCATGCAAAATTAGGAAATTCTTGAATTCTGGACCTTTTTTTATTTGCAAAAAATATCTCTTCAGAAAAATCGTTAGGTAATTTTGGTGCCATTTCTGCAAGTTTATGGCAAATAATTTGAAAGTACCATTTTTATAGGTAAAATTCACAAGTTTATGAAAAAAATTTATTTTTTAATTTGTTTGGAAGAAAATTCCCAAAGAAACTTATTTGTCGATCCAGTTAGAAATAATTACTTCAAAAATTATTTAAAAATAGTTTTATAAGTGGTATAATTACTTGGGGATTTATGTTCCACGAATTTTGTTGGAAATTTGTTTCTTGAGGATTTACTTAGATTTTTTTTACTTGTAAAATTTATTGGGGATTTTATTAATGTGAATTTGACTTGAGATTTTTTGAGGAATGCATACTTGATCTTTTTTACATACAATTTTTAATTGGATTTTTTTTGAATCTAAGAACTTGTTTTATTTGAAAACATCGAGGAATATTTTCATTAAAATAAATTTAACATAATAAAAAATTTACAATAATATAAAAAATACCAATGAAATTAGAATGAATTTTAATGATATATATTTACTCCAAATTAATGTTAAATAAATTATTATAAAATGACATCAATCTTATATGGTGTTGGAACATTACTACAAATGTTATTTTCAATATTTTTTAACGTATCATAAAAAAACAATAGTGTTGTTTTTTTATTTTCAATTTAAAAGATAGAAAGCATAAAAATTACATGACTAGTTATTTACCCAATAGAAGAATAACTATTATAAATATGATTAATTTTAATTTAATATTATTTATATTAAATGGTGTATTATTGAATAATTCAAGCATTATTTTAAAGTATTGAAATATTTGATGATATATATTGTAACACCCCGTAGCCAAAACAGACCAAAAATTAATTTTTTAGAAAAATCTGCAGGTGCTACCAACGGTGGCATCGACGGACCGTAGCATGAACCACTGTCCTTCCTGCACAATCGTCGATGGGATCAGAAACTCCGAAAAATTTCAATCTAGAAAAAATGGTTAAGTCTTGGATGACGGACGGACTTACGGTCCGTAGGTCAAACGACAGCCCGTAAGTCAAACGACGGTCCGTAGTCCGTGACCGTCGGTCAAGACTCTCTTCAACCACTCTATGATAAGAGTTATGGATGACCAGCATTGTTCTTAGGTGGATTTGCAGCCAGTTAAGGGGAAATGCAGTGGGGTCAAATTAAAATGATCATAACTCTTAGTAAAAAATGAATTAGGTCTCCCATGACCTACCCACAAATATGTAATTGAATTATCTTTCCACAGCCACTCACCTTGCTAAAATAAGACCTCCGAGTAAAAAGTTATGCCCATTTTAGTAAAGGTTTGTCGAATAGGCCCTCATGACGGAACCAACGACGGGGCGTCAAGCGCACAACGGACCGTCAGTCCTGGGTGAGGCCCGACAGCAACCTTCCCAGGTGCCTTTTTGACCTTCCCCTCTCCGTTTAAACCCTAAGTTATGTAGTTTTGACCCTAAATCATCACATTTTAGTCAGTTTAAGCCTAGAAACATAATTAAAACATATACAAGTCAAATCATTAAATCAAAACTTAGAAAATTAGAAGCAAGAGAGGAGAAAAAATCTCAAGAACCCTAGTTCAAGAACGCCACAAGCTCCAGCAGTTCCAGCTCCGAAACTTAAGTATTTTTTCAGTGGATTTCATCACCAGGTTTGTGGGATTTTACTAGTGGGTTCCTTTCACCCATTGGGTCCTCAGTTTTAGTCAGTTCTCGATTCTCTTATCATGATTAAACCTTGGGTTTCTAAAACTTTGATATAACTTCATAAATTTATTAAATATATGTTCCAAATTAGATTATCATATTATTACTCAGATTATCACATGAATTTGAGAACCCTAGCTTTGTATTTCGTTAGTTCTTGAAGTACACATGCTAGGTCATATATTTCAGACACTTCAGATACATGCCTCAATTATAAATGCATAATTACCAGATTAATTGTTGCATTCTCAATTTGCATGTTCAGTTTCGATCTATCTAGTATTTATAGAAATTCAGATATAATCAGTTAATTTACAAAATTCATTGGGAGTAGCATAATACTGAGTTGGACTAGGGTTTAGCGTACCCAATAGTCCCAGAACTACTAGCCGAGTAGGTTGTAAGTCCCCTCTGTGGGCAATCAATTTAGTGATCACGCCAGCATGCCTTTATACCTTTGGTAGGGTATATTGGGTCCTGTCGATGGGGCGTATACATCATACTCCACATTTAGCTCCTGTGGTTTTATTATAGGTTATTAGTAGCTCCCACAGTTCAGTCACACTCTCTGCATTGACCATTTATCAGTATTTCCAGTATTCAGTTTCAGCATGTTATAAATTGGTGATTGCATCCAGTTAGCTCAGAAATCAACATATCACGTTCAGATTATTATACTTGTTTTTGTGCTTGTTCAGTTATGTTTTATTTCAGCTTTACTCAATCCTAGATGCTCAATACCTTTCAAGTACTGACGCATACGTGCACTACATCTTCTCGTGATGTAGGTTCAGGTTCTCATCATTCATATCACGCATAGATCGATTTCCTGATCCCCAGTTCAATGGATTCAGTGGTGAGTCCTTATTCTCCGAGGACAACAGTCATGAGTTTCATTTCAGTCTATAGTCATTTAGTCTCAGTTTTTTGTAGATTTAGTTGAGGCTTGTCCAGTATTTCTAGTCTAGTTTAGAGGCTATTTTCAGACATAGTTAGATTCAACTTAGTATTGAGTAAATATTTCTTTTTTATTAAACTCAATGTTTTTAAATATCTTAGTTATAGAATATGGGTATTCCCCATCTTTTCATTTTAAGTATGATTTAGCTTCCGCAACAGTTTATTATCTTTAGTATGTTTATGATCATGCCAGCAGGGTTAGCTTGGGATCACTTGTGGTCCTAGGTTCCGTGTCCGCGTATCGGAGGTAGCTCGGGGCATGACATACATTGTTAGTGTGAAGTTTAATTACCCTTCATTGGTAAAATTCTATTATGATGAAAACAAATAAACTTTACTTTATATCTAATAGTTATTTTTTATAACCATTAAAAATGACATAATTTCTTTATATATAGTAAGTTATTAAATTATTTTTATTTGCACATACATAATTAAGTATATTAAGATATAATTATTAAAATATCAATTAAAATTAAAAATACCTCAATTACCTTATAAGATATACTATCAATTATTGCTTATAACTTTCTTGCACTTTAAACTTATTAATTTATTTATATTTCAATTATTTATTTATAAATACTTTGTAAGTATAATTTAAACTTTGTCTATGTTTAATAGGCTTAGTTATTCACATTATCTCATAGGAAGTGTATGCATAACATTTTTATGAATGTTCGGTGGTACGGTTTATTTTAAATATATAAACAATTGTTATGAATGTTTCACTTTTTAAGAGTTAAACTACATGAGCTATAGCCAATGTTTAGGATATATTTTACTATCATATTGATATGAGATAAAGTAAGAGTACTGTTCTAAATTTATGAATATCTAAATGGTATTTTAAATACACAATTGAATTAATTAAATTATGCTTTAAAAAATAATCAAATTGGAGAAAGACACAAAAATAATTAGTGTAGTGTAATTGTATCTATTGTACCACATCGAAAAAGGACACCAAAAATTCAACATTTATAGTTCTATGACTTGGAATAATGGTAGAATGGAATTTCAAGGAGCAGCTATAAATGAATTTTAAGGAGCAACTATAAATGAGTGGGCATGAAATTCGTTTACGAGAAATTATTGTATGAAGTTTGACGAAATTCTAATTTATATTATAGTGCATAAAATTATCTATGATGTATAGATAATTCTTATTATTTCATACAAATACTGTATATTAAGTTTACAAAATTGTATATCAAGTTCTTAAATATTTTTGTATAAATTAATATGAAAGTTTTGTATAGTGTTGTATACCGGATGTATATTGTTGTATACCAAATTATGTTTGGGCTAAATATTTGTAAGGTAAGTTTTGGGATATATTTTTATAAGGGCAACTTTCACATATAGCAAACAAAAAATTCATATTTGTATGCTATAGCAAACTTTGCATAATTGCGCTCCATAGCAAACATAAAAACTGTATAATTCGCTATAAATATACAAGTGTATAATTCGCTGGCCTAAATTGTATAATTCGCTGGCCTATTTCGCTGCAATTGTATAATTAGCTTTGCATAGAGTTGAATCGAATTAAAATGTATGTATATTGCATAATTATAAGTGTATAGCAAGAAGATATATGTTTTTCTCGCTTTATACAAAAACAGAAACACAATATATACACTTCTGTTGTATAAAGCTAGAAAAATTGTATTTCACTGCAATTGTATAATTCACAATTGTATAATTCTTTGGCCTTTTTCTCTGCAATATTTGAAGTAAAATGTTTGTAAATTATATAATTAAGTGTATAACACGAAGATATACATTTTTGCATGTGTATATACAATTTTCTCTCGCTTTATACAAAACAGAAACAGAAATTATACACTTCTGTGTATAAAGCGAGAGAGGCGATAATGGGAGAGTGGCGAGCGAGAATTCTAGGAGAGAGACGCCTGGCAAATTTTTGCCAACGTTTGCTATGGAGCACAATTAAATCAAACCCTAGCTATTCCATTTAATTTAGGTTATTAGTTTGCTATTATATACAATTTTTCCTTTTTATAATGTAAGTTAGGTAATGGGTGAGCACCACAAATTTCACTAATTTAGGAGCAAATTATTTCCCTTCATAATGAGTTTCTAATATTACGAATTTCACAAGAATTTGGACTTCGTCCAGATACATTTATCTTGGATACACAAGACTAAAATTAGGTGTAATTTATTCTTTATACATTGTATCCAATTAATTCACATGTATTTGATCATCTTATCACATCTCTCCTATATCATTCACCCTCTTCCTCTCTTGCTCGCCTCTCTTCCTATGCACATGTATTTCATAATGTATATGGTATCCAAATTACATGTATCTAGTGTTAGTCCCATTCATTTATGGCATATACACTATCTCGCTCATTTTCATTCTATCTTGTTCGCGTCACTCTCTCTTTCGGTGTATTTGATATCTAAAATACATGTATCTATGTGTATTTGACTTAAAATTTGATATGAAACTATAAATTGATGGGACTATATATAATTATTTCAAATTATAGGGAGAATTAATAAATACGGTAGGAATATTTGTGTAATTAGTCTAGTGGGTAAGAGTAAATATACTTCTATAAATCCCTTCTTTGAATATTTTAATTTCATTTATATGAGTTTGAATTTTAAATCAGATCGAACCAAAGTTTTTTAATTGAATTTTTATTTATCAAAGTTTTTTTAAAATAGAGATTGAAAAGGAGCTGATATGGGAAAAATTTAGATTTTCTGACTTTTTAGTTGATATGTTAAATTTTATTAACATTTATATTAGAAAAAAGTTAAACAACTTTATAATATAGAAAGGGAAAATGCATAAATTCACCTTCAAATGTGTCCCTAAATGTTAGTTACACGTTCAAACTATATGCGATCTATTACCCACTTGTACTACTAAAAAGTTTTTTATCCTTGAGAGTACGACACCACTCTCACAATGAGAGGTATATCACACTTGAACCAGATCAATGCCATCTCATTATCACATCAAATGTCATTTCATATTTCAAATAAAATTATCCAAGTCATTGAATTGTTTCTTCTTCAATAAACTACACCATAAAACAACTACCATTTTCACCCTATTAGTACCAAATCTATATATTTCACCATAGAAATCAAAATAGTTGCCTCAAATTTCACCACCTATGATTAAACTCCCATCAAAATTACACTATCACCATCGTCCCCACAAAATTTATAAAGTTTCATGTCATGATCCAAAATTAGACGTAATGACACTTGTCTATTCCCACAAAGGCAAGTCAGCCTTAACCCAACGAAAACAAAAGAATAGCGGAAAATAGAAAAAATAAGAATAAGATAAAGTGGAAAACTTATCTTTTATTAAAACTCCCAAAGTCTGGTTGTCACGTTTATAACTTACTAAATACATAAGTGTGAAACTATAAAATTAATACAAGTCTCAATCTTTGCTCTTCAAATAGAACAATGTGTAAGATAAGGAAAAAGAGGGTCCACCAAATGGCAAGCAACTACCTCTTCAAGTCCTTGACGAGCCTCAAGATATATAGAAGGAGGAAGTGATTACATGGGTCCGGGCTCGGAGCCTACACAAGTGTAGAAAAAAGGGTGGAGTACCAACAACATGATACCTATCAAGCAACATCCAAAACAAATCAGCTAGTTAGAAATCGAATACCTCTTACACTCCAACCGAACCTCCTCAACCGATAACCTACACAAAAATTAGCCTAACCTAGTTCTACAATTCACGACTCATCTAACCAATATTATCACGATAAGAATATTAATCCTTTCCTTCTAACATCACTCCACTTCTAAAAGAAACTCTTGAAAGATATGTCCCCTTAGGTCTAAAGCTGACACTTGAAAGCTATGGACCTTTTCCATTATCTATGAATTGGTGTACATCCCACTTTACTCTATCATTCGAGAAAAGTTTATATCATGACTAACGAACTCTTTGTAAACAGATAGTAAGACTTCTTCTAATATGCTTTTATTAACCTCTTCTCATTTGCTCCTAAGGATTATCTATCTAACTCTTTTAGGAAAATTATAGTTGAACCGACCTATCCCATATTGCCATCTCAACTATACAACCTAGACACACATAATAAAGTCATAACCTAACATGGGACCTCATCTGGACACATACCATCTCAGGTGTACCTCTTACTGCTCTACCTTCATTTCTGTCCTATATGAGTCATGATACCACATTTTCATTGCAAGGTACCACTTTGATATCCCCACCTATTTCAGGTCAAACATATTAGGTCATATTTCAAAACTAACACCATCACCCTCATGTTTCCATCTTTTGATAATGCCACTCATCTCAAATTCAAGCTTAGTATCTATTTCCAAACATGGATGTCAAATTAATTTCTCACATCTTATACAGCTTGCGACTATAAAAAAATTCAAGAAACACTCACTCACTAAGATCTCATGATGAAAAGTAAATATTTAGCTCTCCATCTACCTACCTACAAACTACCGTCAGCTTGTATTTCACAACTTAAGTACTTTTACTCACTTACTGAACATTATCTCCCAAATAGTTCTACCATCCTTTGAATAACATAAGGTTTCCCCCCTTCAAATTTCATAAGCCTAGCTTGGGTTTATCACCTCATAAATACTTCTCTCTGATTCCACATGTATATTTAGTCTTCTCTCACACGTATATTTAATCTTCTCTAACACGATGGCACATCGATAACAACTATATTCTAGTTAATAGTATACTCTATCTCATCCTGACTAGTAACTATTCCTCTTCTAACTATCAAAATTCTCTATGAAATTATTCCATATTGTACTCACAAAGGAAATCATGACTTATAATTGACTGGGTGTATGATTGCAATAACACAATCTTCCCCATCACTATCTCCCTTAAATAGATTTCTACACCTCTGCATGCTTTTCTCTTAACTTAAGGGTAATCTTTACTACTAGTGCTCATAAGATATTAATTCATACTATATATTAAGGTGAAAATATTACCCAAGATCTAAAACACACTTTCTCATAAGGGTGTCACCTGAATAAGGTTTAGATAAGAGAGTATATCTGGATCTCAGCTTAAACACACGATTCATATGAATAAGAGTGCATTCTTTTATAACTAAACACTTATTTTGAAACTAAACACTTAACTCACTCACATGCTTCTCTCAAGAACCTATATAGCCTCCTGACTTCCTCAAGACTTGTGCTAAGAATAACTCATCCATAAGGATATTAAGCTTTACTTTTGAAGCATCTCTAGTATGAGGAGTAGTCGAATGGATATTAGAACACATGAGTTATAACAAGGTCCTTATGACAAAGTTCTAATGTGCAATTTATAGTATGAAAGAAGGGAAAATTTTTCTTAAATGCTTGTAGTCCTTCATTCATAGAAGTGGGGCCCTCATAACAATAAACAAGACCCTACTGACACAATCTTCTTAGATACCATAGGACACTTGAATTCTAGGCTCTGATACGAAGTTTGTCACGCTCTGAGCCTACACCCAGGACATCATTAGAACCCGAAAACCATCGTTGGTTCCTAAGAGAACTCTTGGCCTGACTCATTACTCAGCTGAAGACTTACTCAAAGAAAATAAAAACTCATGCTGCAAAAATAACTTTAAAACTTAATTTAAACTTAACTCCAATAATCGTTTGTAAATAATTTAAAAAGTATTAGTTAAATGCCTAATGGAATCAAAATACACAATAACAAAGAAAATAATTGTCACGCCTTGAGCCTACACTCTGGTTGTGGTTGGCAATCGAAGACCAATGCTGGCCCCAAGTGAACCCTTGGCCTGACTTACTTGAATCAGCGGAAGACAAGATGCATATTAATAAAGATCAAAAACACTTAACTGAAATGAATACTAATGCTTATAGGTTAAACATTCAACTTGGCAAAAAGTGGCGACCCAAGTCTTAACAATAGGAAATGATAATGTAAAGACTCAAAGGACTAAAATTTTACTTTCTATCAAGCCTCTAAAACAACTGTGATGGATGTTAAGAGAAACCCCACAACATCCTAATGAACTAACTAGAAAGCAAAGAAAATAGAACCTCCCGAATGCAAGTAGGCTCACCGAATGACTCTGAACTACTCAATAAATCAATGGTGCGCTGAAATGGCGATCCTAGTTAAATGTGTCTGCATCATAAGTTGATTCAGGCCAATTGACATCAATACATTTAATGTACTAGTATGCGAGTTGGAATTCTAAAACAACATATGCTTGAAAGAGATTTTTGAAAGAAACACTTACCTTGGATCTTATCAACTCATAGATAATTAAGTGAACTCATTTCATTATAAATCAGTTTAAAACAAGTGCAATATAAATAAAAGGAAAACTGTTTGAAATATGATGTCAACTCATAATCATAATATCATTAAAGACATAGCATGCTCCCTCTCAAAGTCTACTTGTGCATTGCACGAATGAAATTCCATACCCCTATTTAAACTAAGAAAACCCCTTAGGAACCCTACAATTACTGTTGTGGGAGTTTCTCTAACCTACAATCTTCAATTAAGATATATAGTGATGATACAATGATCTACCTCACGCTGCCAGCGCATCCTATACCGGCCAAAGGTATATCACCTGAACTACTAAGTGGATCCACTAGTCTATTGTGAAAAGGATTCATCTAAAAAGTATAAACCTTTTATACCCATGATGGCTACATGGTTTTGTGGATACGTGAGTTATCTGAACTCATGCTCGTCCCTAGTTCGATGCTCAATACTACTCCCAAAATACACTAGCTCTTATATTTTAAAAATATGCTTCTTATGTGATTTGAGACTAGTGCTCAAAAACTTAGCTCACAGTTTATCTTGGAAAATTTTAGTTTCCCTTCTTGCTTTATTTAGAAAGCTTTTAATCTTTTATGAAAACTATCCCGAAAGCTCTTTGGAAATCTCATTTTCCAATATTATTTAAATGTGAACACATTTTAAATATTTTTGGGAATACTCCCCATATACTTCTTTTAAGAACACAACTTCAACTTTACTCTTTACTGAGCTTAAAACATAAGTCTTAAAGCAAAGTTAAAATATTTGTGAAAGACTTTGAAAACATTAAGAATTTATCGTAACTTAACTCTTCACTTCTCTTGACTTTGATTATTCATTTCTATTGACTTTACTATTAACTGACCCATTAATTGAATTATGAATTTAAGTATTATTATTTGTAGTTATAAGGATCTCACGATGTTTAGGAATGATTTTAAATAGATTAACATGAGAAAAGACCGAAATTGATATTTGATGTTGGGTCTGCGATGTAGAGGCATAATTAAATTTTAGTTTAAAAAAGGTCATTTTGAGGCAGAATACCTCGTGTTTGCTCCATGACGCTAAGAAAAATTTTCAAAACTGGACACAAGGCGCGTGACGCGCTGCCACCTTTAGGTTTCGCCCGTCGAAATATCTTCTTAGTAAAACTTCCCTAATCTTCCAAACTCAGTTCTTTTTCTTAAATTACTTTTAGATACAGGAACCCAACAAATGTACCTAAGAACCTAACTCCAAACGACCCTATAACGCGACACAATGAACTAATAAACTTCCCAACTCAGTAAAATTCAAGAACAATATATGAGTTCAAGAATAGATATCAAGATCATTAATATTGTAACTCTTTTAGGACAAATCAAAACTGAAATTAATATTCTTGGCACATGTGAGAATGATCCCAGCGTTATGAGAGCCTCACATACCTGGTAGAAGTAAATCCTTGGCGAAAACACAAACTTTCTTGATCGATCTTGATGAATTTCCCCTTTTTCTCCTCCTTTGTCTATTCCTTTCTCCTTGGCCCTAGCTTTTAAATTCCAAGTTCTAAAACCAACTAAAATCTGATTTCACCCATATTAAACTCCTCAAAATCGATTGAATAATAGGGGAGTGAAAAGACTAACCCCTTAAAAATCCAAATTGGACATTTCCTTATGTTAGAACTACACCAAAAACTCAACGTCAACTTATAATTTTCCAGATTTACACAAATACTTTCCAAAAATAACTATTTCAAATTTTAAACTTCCTTTTAGTTCTTTCTAGTTGCAGATATTACAATATCTCCCCCTTGGGAACATTCGTCCTAGAGTGAGATTACTCTTATTAGGCTTAGGGTGGAAACATCAAGTTCAAACACCCAATAAGAAAATGCAAACAAACAACATGCTTACTCATAATTTAGATAGTATTGAGAAGAAAATTAGTACCTTGGTCTGCATTTCATCTAAATTCAAAGAGATGTAATTATCTCTTCTTCATGTCCTCTTCGACTTCCCAAGTAGATTCTTCGAAAAATTGGTTCCTCCAAAGGAACTTGACTGATGCTACCTCTTTTGTTCTCAATTCGCAAACTTGGCTATCTAGAATCTGAACAGGAACCACTTCATACGATAATATATCATTGATCCCAATACTTTTAGTTGGTATGATCAACGAAGGATCGCACATGCACTTATTCAACATGGAAATGTGAAAACACCAGATGAACGGTTGGTAATTCCTGTGGTAGATCCAACTCATAAGCTACAATCATAATCCTCTTGGCTATGAAATAAGGTCTAATATACCGGGGACTAAACTTTCCCTTCTTACAAAACCTCATAGCACCCTGCATGGGTGAAACTTTCAAATACACCCAATCATCTATTTCAAACTCTAACGCCCTTTTCCTAACATCATTGTAGGATTTTTATGAATCTGTGTCATTTTCAAACTTTCTTGAATCACTTTCACCTTGTCCATAGCTTGGTGAACTAAATATGGTCCTTGCTTCACCAACTTTAAACCATCCAATAGGAGAATTACATCTTCTCCCATAAAGAGCTTCATAAGGAGCCATGTGGATGCTAGAGTGTTGTAAGCAAACTCAATGAGAGGTAGGTTATCATCCCAATTACATTTGAAATAAATCACACAAGACCTTAACATATATTCTAATGTCTTAATAGTGCGCTCAGCTTGCCTATTAGTCTGAGGATGAACGGCAATACTTAAGTTCACCTATGAACCCTGAAAAGATTTTCAGAACTGTGCAGTAAATTATGTACCTCTATCCGAAATAATGGAGATTGGTAGTCCATGATGTCTTACTACTTTTTGAATATATAAACTGGGATAAACCTCTGCTGAATGAGTAGTCTTTACCGTAGAAAATGGGCTGATTTTGTCATTCTGTCGACAATTACCCAAATATAATCATATTGTCTTTGATATCTCGTTAAACCTGTCATTAAATCCATATATGTCATCTCCCACTTCCATTAGGGAAGTCTATAGTATGCGCCAAACCACCTGGCCTTTGGTGCTCAATTTTCACATGCTGGCAATTTAGACACTTAGCAACAAATTCTGCAAGCTTCATGCTATTCCACCATTACACTTCTCTCAAATTGCGATACATCTTTTGTTGAATCAAATGAATGGAATATCTAGAGTTATGAGCTTCATCCATGATCCTCTATTGGAGTCCATACACCATAGGTACACACAATCTACCTTGATATCTCAATACACCATCTCCCCCCTGTTCAAATGTTAATACTTTTTGGTTTTGAACATTTGCATTCAATTCAAGAAAAATGGGATCTCAATCTTGTTTTTCTTTAACTTCTGACACTAGTAATGATTCAGCCCGGAATCCTTAAGTTGGACTCCTAAGCCTACAAGACTATGCACATATTTTGCAAAGTTTCTCTTTTCTTCCTCAACATGGGCGGTGCTTCCCATAGACAACCTGCTTAAAGCATCAACAACCACATTAGCCTTACTTGGGCGGTAAAGAATACTCATGTCATAATCGTTGAGTAATTATAACCACCGCCTCTGTCTGAGATCAAGATCCTTCTACGTGAACATATACTGCAGGATCTTATAATAAGTGAATATATCAACATAAAAACCATACAAATAATGACGCCATATGTTCAAAGCGAATACTACAACAACCAACTCTAAGTCATGGGTTGGGTAGTTCTTCTTATGAACTTTCAACTATCTGGAGGCATAAACTATAAATTTGTCATTCTTTATTAAAATACAACCCAAACACAGAGGCATAATTAAATTTTTGTTTCAAAAACATCTTTTTGAGGCAGAACACCTCATGTCAGCTCCGCGATGCAAGACAAAATTTTTTTTTAAAAAAGGCACTAAGTGCGCAACGTGTGACCACCCTCAGATTCTGCTCGTCAAAATTTCTTCATTTTTCTTCCCCAATAATTTTATCAGATTTTAAATTTCCTTGTAGTTCATTCTAGTTGCGAGATGTTACAATAATGATAGACTCCTCAACTTTTAAATTATATATGAAACTCTACTATTACAATAGGTTTACCGGGAAAAGACCCACAACAACTTCACAATTGAAAGGAAAATTGGAACCCTCTAGAATGAATGAGGCTCATTACAACTAACTAGAACTACAAGTGGTATAAACAGAGCGTCTAATAATGACTCTACATCATAAGCTTAAAAGATGCAAGACAAATGACATTAGTACATTGAATGTACGAGCATGTAAGGGGAATTATAAAGCATAAACATAAGCTTGAGATGATAGATAGAAACATACTTACCTCTTCTCAAACTCACTTAACTCAACTCAAACTCCCGTCAAGGATAGGATACTCAACCCAAGGATAAGATACTCAACGTGAACTATTCAACATAAGATGCTCAAGGATAAAACAATAATAAAAGATGAAATATATGGAATGCTTTTAAAACAATAGATAATAACTCAATTCTATGTAAACATACAAAAATAACTCAATTCTATGTAAAAATACAATAACAACTCTTATTTGGGAAAATTCTCTAACTGACAACCATCACTATGAGCTTGCCGGAGTATAAGACTTCCTAAAATAAGTAGATCCTCTAAGCAATGTTTAAATTCAATAAGAAATCATCTAAAAGTATGACCCTTTTTACCTATGTTGTCATACATGGTTTATAAAGACTTTGAGTTATCTGAACTTGTCCCCATATCGATGCTCAATACTACACCCAATAATATAAATCATGCTCTAATGTTTAAAAACATTTCCTAATCCTGAAACTTTAAGATTATTACTCAAAAGGTTCAATTCAAAAGAGAGTGCACTTGGGAATACTTGTATTGCATTATATTCATTTTCCAAAAGTGGAGCTCAACTCTTCTCGTCCTCATCCTCATTTACAAAAGTCTTAAAATAGATTATAAATAATTGTAAAAGACTTTTCAAAATAGGTTTCATGCTGAATTATGGATGTGAACGACTCAATTCAAGGGGTTTCAATAATCATATATTGAACACAATACTCAAAACTCAATAACTCAACAACTCAAATCAAAGACCTTCATGTATAACATATGGTAGTCCCATGATTAGGAATATAATCTCAAAGGGATTAGGAACTCAAAACTCAAGAACTTTGAACTCGAAGATACGACTCCTCTCAATAACCTTCAATTCATAGAGTTCATTCTAAATTATTGACATGAACATTTCTACTCAAGGGTCTCAATGAAAATATATAACACATGGTTACAACTCTCTTCATTCCCATACTTACTTCCTCAAAATTTATCTCAAATTGGTAGTTAGTCTCATGAAATTCACAATTTAACTCAAAGACTTTCATGAAAATATACTCTTAACTCTTTCTTAATTTTGAATTATAAATTCAAGAATTACGATTCATGGTATATAGGATCTGTTGATGATTAGATGTGATTTCGAATAGTAAAGTAAGGAAGGGAATGAAGGTACACTTTAAAAGAACATAGACGGGGAGAACGATGGAAAAAGGATCAGGCAAGCGACACTTGGAGACAACCTGTACACTACAGAGTCAACTCTATGGGACGTTGCTGGGACGACGCGCTAGCCCCTGCCAAAAAAACCCTAAAGAAATTTCACCCAGATTCAAATGTTTCTTTCAAAATCTCTTAGATTCATTTAACCAACTTAATTATATGAAAATATACTCAACAAAATCTTAAGAACAATTATTATTAACAATATACTCGCCTCAAAAGCTCAACCAACCATCATAATTCAAGAATGAACAACAACACCTCAAGAATATCATCAAGAACCTCAATATACTCATTCTCATCAATAAATTAAAAATCTGAAACTCATGATTAGAATGTGAGTGAATAAAATTAACACTATGAAACATTAATTACATATCTCTTAAGAATCAAATCCTTGGAGAAATCCCTTGAAAGTTGTAAGAATCTTGAACGTTTAAAGCTTTTCTCCCCTTTTCTCCTCTTGAACTCCTCTAAAAAAACCCTAAGCACGTTAGGGAATAACTTAATCATTTTAGACTCCTAAAAGGTTAACAAAAACGGACTAGGCTAGTGGGGTAAGTAAAACACATAACTACCCCTCATTAACTCGGGTAAATTTCTATAACGAGAAAGGCTGAACTCAAACACACATGTCTCCCTCATTCTAACTCTGATTTTAGCAAACTTGGATGATATGGAAAGATAATTTAAAGATCTTCCATTTGATACCTCATGGGCCACCTAACTCATTTTGTGCTAAAAGTTATGGCCATTTGAGGTTGACCCACAACTTAAAAGAAGTTACAAATGACTTGGATGGATTTCTTTTTAGTACTTTTTGGAACTCCAGGTGCTACATCTAGTGAACTTAACACTTGAGAAAGTATAAATTCCTCGGTTAAAAGTCTTACTCACAATGAATAATAGTTCGAGTGTTAGCTCAAAAAATTTATGGGTTGTTACATCAAAGAAGTGGAGTTTCCTGAACATCTTATAGCCTCTCATTCATAAATGTGGCGTGCTTCACACTCAGAATAAAACTCTATTCGACATGGCTTATGAGACTTCCTAGGACCTTTCTAAAACTTGTGCAATGAATACCAAGTTTTCCACGACCCAATGTATACCCTAGGCGTAATATGGCATGTAGGACCACAAGAGGCCCACAAATCCACGTGGCATGCATCATACAAGATAATAGAAAATAAATAGAATTTAAAAAGACAATTTTCTAAACATGAGAATTATAAAATGTAGTGGAAGTATAACATAGTCTCAAAGACATATACTACACCAAGCAGGACGTAACGTCGTACAACACATAGAATACTAAAAAAAAAGTTAAGACAATAAGAAATAAGAATTGGTTCTCAGAACATGAGGACTCAATGATCTTCAATATACTAAATGATCCCAAGCCACGGAGATGCGAATTAGGAGCGTCGGACCCTACATTAATGAAAGAATATAAGCTAGAGTATGCATTAGTACATAAAATGTACCAAGTTGTATCAATGTATAAAAGTGATAAATCATGCTAAAAAGACCTTTTCTCGATATAAAATGCAATCACCAAGCTAAATCAAAAGATGAAGGAGTTAGAAGACATAGATCAACAAATATGGTAAATGCAAGCTTAACATCTTTAAACCATTCATGATATAATTCTTGAAGTAACCTTAGTTCATTCTTGTGGGAGATTTACTTTTAACCGACATAGAGACCATGTAAGCTATTAACATGGAATTCAGTTTCTACCCAACACCAAAAAGGGTGCCTACTTGCAAAAGTAAGACCATGAATTCCTAGCTTATGTGGAACCACTTGCTAATGTTTATATAATACAATCATCTTATGGGAGCACATAGGCATTGGATAAGGATATTGCTACTAGAAACCCGACCTCAAGCTATGGGAGATCTTGCATCTCAATATCCTATTGGTGCTAAGGGTAAATCCCATAAAATAGCTATTATATTACCTTGTCTTATCATCCATGGAAGGCATGTCAAGTATCCAATTCAAGAAAGGTTTCATATGTTCAACCATGTAAAGGTACAATTAAACAACCAATCCAAGATAGGTTTCATTAGAAAAGCTGATTAATCTTGGCTTGACGTTTAGTTGAGGAAACCTTTCAACTCTAAAAAACGTTTATGTGAGAAAACCCTTTCACAAATATGATTTCATGCGTATGTGATAAATCCTTTCGCAACAACAACGTAGATGCTTCACTCTCAAAGCAACTTAAATCATTTTTTATCAATTTCATATATAACATATATATGTTCCTAAATTATCTTTACTAATTCAAAAGCTTCATCATATTATCAATTCTAGAAAACATAGATTTTACATAGTTTCATTGGAATTCAATTTAGAAACATGTCATTTCTTAAATTCATACATAAAAAGACATAAATTAATCAATAGTATCATAATTGAAAAGAACCCATGAGATTGAGCAAAAACCCTAACTTCTATTGAAGATTCTACCTTGCAAAATTGAAGAATTCAGGAACCCTATGAAAGAAAGGATTCCATATGTGAATACTATCATACCTTGATGCTAAGAGCTTACAATCAATGATGAAATTGGTGACTTCACTTGAAAACCTAATTTTCCTCAATCTTTATAGAAAGAAATATTTGCGAGGTTGAACATTTATATAAGTTTTCTAATATAAATTTGTTCTCCTTTTAGGAATTAGAGAGAATTAATTGAATTAGGAAATTTTAGGGGTAAAAACATTTACATAAGGTTTCTAATAGAGGGTAAAATGACATAGTAGTGACTTTAAATAATTATGATAATACCCAAAAGCCCCTTATTAAAATAACTGTCGACCTTACCAACGACAAGACTTATAGTCCATTGGTTAGACCACGGACCATCCTAGTTTGTCGTGGGTGAGTTCAGAGACCACTGGATTTGGGACCCTAACAATGGACCCATGCACAGTTTGTGGGTCTACCTACGAATCAAATACCTCAGTCGTGGGTCCCAACGTTTGACTCTAAACTTCTCTAAGTTTAGGACTCACCTACGACTCGTGAATTAGTAAACAGACCATCAGGGGAACCTTACGAAAGTACTAGAAGTTAGACACCTTTGGAAAAGTTGGACTGTCCACCCATAAATCTATCTATAGACTTTGTGTTATACCACAAGTTGTTGGTGGCTCTGTTGGTACTGGTACAAGACCTTGGAAAAATGAAAATTTTTATCTTTTGAATTTGAGGTGTTTAGATTCCTTAATCACCAATTTTGACACACCTGAACGAACTTTCTCATCTTTTCCCTAGAGTCGGCAACTATAGTAGTAGCATACTTAGAAAATTGTGTGAATGTCAAGGCATACTCCGTCACACTCATATTTTCTTGATGGAAGTTTATGAGTTCATGTACCTTCGACTCCCTCATCTCAAGGGTAAACAACCTATCAAGGAAAGTGATACGCTCAAATTACACCTTCCCAAAGAAGTATAAGTGATGGTTATCGAGTAAAGGACCAAAATATTAGGTTAGGGTCGAGATCCCACGTGGAATATGGTTTAGACTTAAACTAAACTCAAAATAATCTCTTTTTAGTCAAACTATTTCTGAGAAAAGTAAATGGAGGGTTTTGTAATTGTTGGTTTGAATTCTTAAGTTACAAGTGAATAACATTCACAATCTGATATACCAATAAAAGATGGAAACTAGGGCATATTCTTTTCACATGCTCTTAACAGTGTAATCTTAACAATAGTAATCCTTTCTTAGTGTTTGACATGCAAGGCTGAGAAGTTATGTATTCATAAGTGATTGGTAATCATCGTATGAACTTTCACTCGCGACTTGGTAAATCTACGAGTGTGTGATTTAATAAACCTTACCTTTATCCCAGATTAGTCATTGTGTCAATTTAGTTGGGTATTCACCACACATAAATTAATTAAAGTTAAACTGTTAGATAGGCGTATTTAACTAAATCTTTGTTGTTTAATCATTTTATTATTCTTAACTCTTGGTAAGACTAGTAGGAATGACACGAGTTCTAATATTGTACACAACTAAAAAGACCTCTAAACGAAAAGATTAACCATACATGCATAAACACTATTCAAGTATTACTTAATTATCATACATACGTTGTTAATTGCTCGTGGTTTAGACAACCCTAGCTATGGATTCACCTATACTGCATCATGTACGGGCCGTCGTTGGACCTATGGTTTGTCACTAACCTCGTTCGTTGTTGCTGCTCGTTGCAATCTAGTTTTTTTTGAATCACTACCGAAGAAATTTCCTGCAAAAGATTACATAAAAACATTATTTCTAATAACCAAACAGCCAAGACACTGACAACCTCCAAATGAAATGCATCAAAAATATCGTAAAATCATGGTATATCAACACCCTCAACTTTAATTTGTTGTTTCTCCTCAAGCGACACACAAAAATTCTAAATGACACCTATCTATAAGGAAACATAGAAACGCCAGCAATCATATGGATTTCTCAATCAATTCCATCACTTTGTGGAAATCATTTCATTTTGACTCAATATGGTAACTCATGCGGATCAAAACATGACATAAACAAACAAATAGAAATCATCACATACACTTTCAACAATCACCGAAGTACCAACTCTCCAATAATGTAAATAATTTCCTCACTTTAATGAAGTCCTTATTCATACCACAAATATGATATTTAATTTCAAGGAACCAGTCAACACTCACGCTCATAAGTTAAGCCAAATACAGTTAACACTCACGAAAATAGGCTTGCCCATTTTTTCACTGCATAGACTCTCTAAACTAGCAACTAGGATCACTATAGAACTTTATTAGCTTGTAATGTAGGCTTAAGATCACATAGGATACCTTTGTGTATTTTAGTGTATTTTATGCGTTCCTTGACATTACATTGACTATAATCCTCTTTTCTCAACCAATTTTGACATATTTTTATTTTTATCACTCTTCCTTTAACTTTCTTCAGCACAAATGTGACTTTGACTTTTTCGTTCTTCATTTTCTATTTTCTTTCTGTTTTACTTCTTCATTCTTTGTTATTCTGCATCATATCAGTCACCTTTTTTCCTTTGAATTCATTCACATTTTTTTAACCTTTTCTTTCTTCTACGCAGAACTCTTTTCATACCATTTTATTTCAGTTTCATTTTTCATACCCACCCTCAACTTATGTATTTTGCATGAGTTGAGGCGCACAATATCTAAGGTCAGACCAGGCCCAAAATTCAGGTAAATTCTGACTTAGCCACCCCTAACTTAGGCCAACATTTCCAAGGAGGGAACATTTCAAAAACAATCTTTGTAAGGGAAGGTGAGTTAGATGTATAAGAAATGGTATTCATTAGGCTCACACATTTGGATCAAATGTAGCATTAGTTTCTTTTGGTCGGATCTTTATAAGTTTAAGAAGACTTGTTAGAACAAGGGCTTATCATTTCCAAATTCATAGATCAGATTATATTCACAGGACCAACGCGACAAGTTTTAGATTGGCACATACCCTATGAATCTACAAAATCTATTCACACACACTCAGTTCAAGTTTTAGCTTAAGTCATGCTATCATAATGGTTTCTTATCAGGTCACATGAAAATCCAACACATTCAACTCATTAAATCATAGATCTAGCACATTTCAAAATATTGGACAGGTATCAATTTTATGTTCTTATGACATCATGCTTTCATTCTTCTACTTATTTCTACACAAAAAATCCTTAAGATGCCAGTTTAACATAAAATTAATCTGTCCCTTGGGAAAAAATACCATATGCAAGAAAAACCCAAGAGAGGATTATTAATTGGGTTACTCAAACTTCACCTTATAACTCACAACCCATTTACCCCACCACCAATAAAATATGGTGCAATTGACCTCAATGCACATATAAAAGAAAATTAAATCATAGGGTGAATAAAACATGTAGTACGTATGCACTGAACATCCATCGAGATGCGGGTGGGTCTAGTTTCCTGGAACCCACTTGATCAGTAATAGGGAAGACATCAGTAGCACCCTTATCAACAGTAGGAACACCATCAATAGTTCTCCTCGAACCGGATACACCATCAAACTCAATCTCATAGGTATCGCCTTAAACAAAACTCCTCCGTACAAAAAGATTATCTATGGAAAGCCTCAATATCCTACTTCTCCCACTTTTTAGCTCGGTGTTTCTCCGTTGCATCGAAACTATGCAGAGAAGAACAATGGCGCTACTAGTCGCTTGGGACGGGTTGGGTTGAGGCATAATATCACTTAATAGTGCATATATCACCACCTTATCCTTATTAACCTCATGTACGATCTCTTGTACAGTTTCAGTGGGGGATAGAAGGGTATCAACATCAGCACATAGTCTAGCCCACTATTTCTGGAAAGTGGTGATATTAATGGTAAGGGCTGGACTGTCCAAAACTCTCAAATCAAATTCATTTAGGCGCTTGTGAACCTCCTGTATATTCCCATCCCTTATCCGCTCCATACGAGCCTTGAACTCCATTACAGATCACTTCATCCAAGACCTCATATGCTAAAGCAGAGTAACCATCTAGGTCTCCAACTTCTAGACTTAGGCCGGACAAACTATAGTGGACCTTGAAAAGGGAGTGGCTCGGGATGAGTTCACAACTTGACTAATGACAGTAGAAGGGGAACATGTGCATCCGTAGTAGTGAGAGGTATGGTGTTATCATCAACCTATATTTTCTCCACGTCATTAACAAGATCAGTACCCAAGGGATACTACAAAAAAATGAAAATTACATAGGGATTTTCTCGTGGATTAGTATGAAAATCAAAAGGAAACTTATTTTCCTGCAAATTTTCATACAAATCCCTAAGAAAATCCCATGTACCTAACCTTTTTCTTGTAGTGGGAGGTAGGTCAACCTGTGGATCCCTCCATGGTGAAGCAGATTACATCATCTCTAATAAGCCCGATGTTTATAGTCTCGGTCACCTCTATCAGCCTATCACAATACCAAATAGGCACCGAAGCCTCCCTGCATAGATTCAATATAAAAGAAATGGGAAAGGCAGAGTAGTAGTAGTCTTTAATTTTTTCTCAGATCTCAAAAATCAAGATGCAGAAGAAATTCAGATCTAGCCCTACCATGATCCCTTCTAACATCACAACTGGTCCCAAGTAACAACGTTGTCCACCTATGTTGAGGATAGTCTAGTACGAACCACAAACCAAAAGAACTTCATAATGAAGCTTAGAGTGGATTTTTTGATAGGCAAAGTAGTATTATGCACCCACTCGGTACTCTCCCCTTCCTCGACAACATGACGAGCCATCCATCATAGTAAAGTCTCTTTGTACTCGGCATGCCTCTAAAATACTCCACTCTAAACTACGCCCGTCCTATAGTCATACCCTGCTTTATTAATTTGGAGAGTATGGTTTGGGTCATAAATGAACTAGAGGATAGTGGTTTAGAGATGTCAACGGTAAAGTTCCTCATCAAGGTAGACTTAAGTGGGGGTTGAGATAATGACTCAGCCCATTTAGAAATAGGGGTTACTAACAATGGCGTCGTAGGAGGCGAATTATTCTCAGGTAATCTCATTTCTGATATTTCCTAGACTCTGTGCCATCCGTTTATGCATGAGCTTGTTGAATAGCTCCTCATAGTGGGCACATTGTGGAGGCTACTTATAAGTAACCGATGCTACTTAGTTATGGTCCGGGTCTTCCTCCTTTGCTCATTCCGATTTTTCCCATCATAGTATATTTGGTATTGTCCCTCAATACACCACATGTTTGCTTGGTGGTTAGAAGAATGGGGAACATGGGTATGTCAAGCGGCTGATAAGCCTCTCTAAATCTACTGACATCGGAGGCATAAGATGGTGCTAAGTTAGAGTAGAGCTAGATTTCGACTCTAAGCTGGAATACGACTCCTAAACATGCTAGGCCCCCTCCTCAGACTAGGGGGCAACTACGGGGGTGGTGGACAAGGGGTGCTTTTGCCTCGTGGTCACAAGATCAGTGAGGGGCTCTAGTTTTCCTCAGTGATTATTCTTCTTCGCTTAAATAGTAAATGACTCTATGTGAGGGTGCAACAAACTTTGATTTTCCTTTTTCGGAGTAAAAGGGTGTATCTTTAGGAGCCGTGGTACCTATTAAAGACCAATTAGTATTAAAAGAAGTCAACAAGAACCACATAATAATTTAGAACAAGGCTCGGACTTAGACAAAATTTTAAAAATTCTATAGACACTGACTATTTTTGTTATCCACGATTAGTACCTATGATCCGTCGATGGAGTGACAGGCCGTGGGTCGCATCTATAGATTAGATGTTTCTTTTTCAGGTCTTTAAACTTAGAGTCACGAATGTACATAATGGTCCATCGATGGAATGATGCTTATCGAACAACGACACTTTCTATTGTTTTAGTATCTACGATCGTTAGAAATATAGTAACCCAACTGAGGCTTGAGGTCATGTCCTAAGGTAGAAGTTTTGAGAATATGTAACAAATCATAATTCTATTCCAATTAGTCGTAGATAAAGGTATGTACGAGTAAAAACATTATAAATTAAAGGGGTGACATGAAAGTGTCAAATATCAATTGGAAGAGGGGGAAAGGGGGGGGGGGGTTGTCACATGTATAGTAAAAACTATAAAAATACAAATAAAATCAAGTATGGGAAGAAGTTCTTGGAGTGTGACTGCAATAAAAATTGATATAAATCGTTAGGTACATGCTTTCGATAGGAAATTTGCAAGATAATATTGACTAGGATAAGCTTTAGATGGAAATAAGTTCTCTCTCTCGAGCAACTTACCCCATTTCAAATGGCTTCCTCTCGTACACCCATTTACAGCATGAAGGCCAGTCTGTGCCTTACCCTACTCACTCTCTCAATCTGAGTGTTAGGATATGGGACTAGGGATCACGACCTCTCTCAAGAAAGCCTAGCGGGCTTGGTTTCACGATCTCTCTCAAAAAAGCCAAAAATACATGGGTGGTTTTGTATTTGCAGCTACAAACCCATTAAATTAAACCACAAACACTAGGTGAAATAACCATTAAAATACGTCTAACCTATCAACAAGCAAGACCAAACAATAATATCTTACACATTTGCTAAATCACACCCCAAGAATGGGGACTTTTTATCCACACATCAAGAAATGAAATATTACAACTAAAATGATATTAAAATCAAATGTCTATAAGATACTAAACCTTGATTTAAGAAAAGGAAGAAGAATGGAGAAGACCACTTCCGAATTAGGGAAGATGAACTCCTTCTTTCTTCAAGTCTTCTTAAAACCCCTCTCCAAACTTGAGATACAAGAAAAATAAGTATTCTAAAGTAAAAATGTCACAACCCGAAACCACACCCTAGAAATTAGAGTCAAACTCGGTTTGAGACACGGCATACTTGACCTCTCGGAGGTCTTGTACAAGCCCTTATATATCATTCATCGCATATACATAATCAAAAGTAGTGCAGAATTAAAACTTTTCACAAATTATTTCGTAGTCTTTAAGAACTCTTTCATATAAATCACAGGAAACACTAAGTCTCAATCTCATCAACCTAATGATACGAAAATACTTTTGGGACACGACCCATACACATTACTAATATAGAAATACTTAGTCTATTACAATACTTCAATAAGAAACACAAAAGACATCTATGTCCTCGAATCAAGTAAGGGCATACTTCCACTTCACTTGAATGATGCTATGATCCAAGTATCGCTTCCCAAAAGCTCCTCACCTACCAATAACTATAGTGATAGATAAAAACATGGATAGTACAACAACATGTACTACGTATGGCATAATGCATGAAAATTATGAAAATGGACATTTATTTGAAATATGGATCTTTTTGACTTAAATAACTTAACATAATCATAAGAATAACATTTAACACCCTAGAAACACATAAGTAACATTTAAGGAAATTAACACATTTTTTAAGCCAACTCAATAGTGATCTACATTCACTAAACAGTGAGTTACTTCACTGTTAAAATTGAAGTGGTTATTCTTCCCTTTTAACATTTCCTAGCATGTAGTCTTCTCACTAAAAGCTATCCCAAGACTCACTTAAGCAATACAAAGAGAGACTACCTAAATAATAAAGATAACATGAAGAAAACGCCCATGATTGACCTCTTCAACACTACAAAAATAATTCTTAAGACAACCTATGTTTAGGTCATGTCCACATTATCAACATCTTCCTTAACTAGAGTCATTCTTAAGACTTATCTAGGTAAGATATGAAGTGACCATTCCTATTCCCCCTTCCCACCTTAACTAAACAACCCTTAACTACTCTAGGTAAGTACTTATTCATTTAACATACTTTATTCATTAACTTAAGTCATTACATTCATTAGTTCATTTAAGGGAAATTCAACACATAAAGGACATTCAAGTAATGGTCTTGGACAAGACCTAGGAACTCCAATTAACTCCTTCAAAGCCTGATGGGCAATGTCTAGATAGCATCCCATACCACCACCTAAACTTTATAGAACCTCTCTAACGGTAGTAGGTATTCCATATGATGAGAATAGACAATAACCAAAATAGAACATGATAGCAAAGCATGGAATCCGAAGTTCTAACCTACTTAGGTGAGGGTGTTCTACTTGCCAATGGTAGAACTTAGACACATCCCACGTAGACACATGGTTAAGGAATATGAAGGGCATACTTTGTAATCTAGTCTCATTATTTAACTAGAACTACTTCCCTTACCATACTCACTCGGTGATAACCTTCTTTCTCATAGAGTAATTTACACTGAAGGTTCATATAAAGGGTTCCATATCAAGTTCATATCCCAATCACATTTACCCTACCAAAGAAAGGTCCACTAGGGATACCTCACAATGGTTACAAGAAGCGCATAATCACTTTCTTAAGGATTAATATGATGCCGTTAAATCCAATTAACCTTAAGTTTATCATTCCTTTACTTGAAGGATACCATTATGGCTTAGGACTTCAACATTCAGAACCTTACCACTAGGTTCAAGGTTTCACATAAAGGACCCTCTTAACATCATTTAAGGTCACATATCATTAATACATTCAAGACTAATAGACTTTAGCATCCTATGTCAAGACATCACATATTTACATTCATACATGCATCAAGTAAGGGACACAAGTCAACCAAGAGGAGAAATAACATACTTCACCTTAACACATATTACATGTCATTCTAGAAGCATATAAAATTAGTCATTATCATATTTAAGTCATCCTATACACTATCATATCATTATCAATATGACCATAATAGAATCATATACTCAATTAGGGATAAGCATACATCAACCTTAAGACTATACACGTAAAGCCAAAGTCATAGTCTAACATGATCACCTAAGTAGTATCAATAAAAGACACCACATATACTTTCACATTACTTATCATATAGCTAGATAGTATCATACTTCACATAATCAATTACAAAAATAGACACATTACTTCAAGTAGTTGCCGACAAAGCTATGATCATCATATTATTTAAAATAATGTCGACAAGGCACATCGATAGCAAGTAAAGCACACTACACCGTCACCATAAGTGGACCATACCAATCACAATATAATTGATGTCTAATTAATATAAAATAAAGGAAATAGGTCAGCCTACACCCACTCCATCCTCAATACCTCAATCCAATGTCAAATAAAACAATTCGATGTCACAATACCCTTACCCATAACCATAACCAACAATTCAATATAATTATAACAATATTCATGAAACTAGGTCAACTTAATACAGATTCATCAATCTAATACAACATAGATATCAATTTACTACAGTTATTACATCAATCAATAGCCCATATTAAACTACATTAAAATTCATCAACATTAGATCAATATCAAGTAACCCATAACTTAGTCAAAAACTAGGGTTCATCCAATTCATGGGTTCAAAGATTAATTTAGTTTAAAATCACCAATAAAATAACAATTTAATCATTAATACATCTTTACAAATCATTATTGCAAGAACCCATAGATAGATCATGAAATTGGACAATTCAACTTTGAAAACATTAGAAAATATATTTAAAAGTTGGGCTCCTTGATAAACAGAGTTTCAAGAATAAAAAACCATACCTCAATGAATCTAGTTAAACCTCCAATTCCAAGACCTTCCTTTTATTTTGGCTCCAATGGAGTTCTAGAGAATTTCTAAGGGATTTGGGGTTTTGATTCGGAAGAATGAAATCTTCTAAGTGTGAAAGACTTATATAAATGTTTAAAATACCCCAAAGTCCCCTTAGGAACCGAAAAAACTCTCATTTGGAAGTGGGGTGAATTTACAAGTTCACCCCTCAACTTACACTGAACTGCACGCAGGGTAGGTAGTCCACCAACGGTTGCCAAACAACGACCCATCCCTTGAACGACGGTCTGTCCTGTTGGTCCGTGGCTGGGGACTGAGGCTGTTCGTAGCCTCTTATCTCCTATGTCTAAGTACCAAAGTATGTGACCCCACCAACGGGGCTTCGACTGAACAATTAGCTATCTATTCCCTCCGTGGTTTGGGCTGTCTTGGGTAGCTTTGGGCAATAACTTGGGTCCTTCCTGAAGGAGCCTTGGATGGTCCTTGGGGATATTTTCCTGGATGTTTCCTACCCAAACATGCTTGTACACGATTTTATTACCTCTAACACAAATTTCACCCAAAATGAACACGTAAAACTCGACGAAACATGCCTAGACAGACAAGGTCGTTTAAAGGTAAAACTTCCGATCGTCATAAATGTTCTTAGACATTTGACCTCCAAACTTCACGAAACTTGACACAGTGCATATATATACTATAATAACTTATTTAAGTACATTATAAACTAATGAATCACACATAAACGCATATAAGCACATATGAGACACATAGGTGACTTAGTAGTCGAACTGCTTAGTCCTCCCTTGATGTTTGACTTCTAATCCATTGAAGCTCTTATAAACTTCCTTAATACCATATATTGGACCACTTTAGGACCTTATAACACCATTACAAACATGTTAGTCTCTATTTCACCTAAGTCATTTTCGGGATCTTACACTCTCCCTACTTGGACAACATTCGTCCTCAAATGACACTAGCCACTATCCGAATGAAACGCTCAAACTTACTTCTCAAAAAAGAAGTAAAGCGGTCGTGTCAAGTAAATAACCCAACTAGTGAGGTTGGGATCGTTCCAATGAAGAAAATAGTCTAGACTTAACTTCAATCTATTATTACTTTTGTTTAGTCTATTACTTCCTTGGAAAGTAAAAACTATAAAAAGGGGGGTTTCTATTTCTAAATTAATGAAAATAACTACCTAAATTGAAAGAGACACTTAACGGCTTTGAATGTTGGATTTTAATCAATTAATCAAAGTAACTAGGGTTTATGTGTTCCCCATAGGTTCATAACTTGATAATTCTAACTATAACAATTCTTTCCTAGTATCTTGCATGCAAAGTGATAAGTTATGTATTTCTAAATCCTTGGTCCGACATCTAGAAATTCTCACTCCTCATCTTGGTTCGGCTACGTGTGTTGCTATCCTAACCCTTATATTTACCTCATATTAAGCATCGTATTCGATATTTGACTAAGTTATTACCTCGTACCAATCAATACTATCCTATTAGATAGTATACACTAAATCTATGTTGATAATTCTTTTCCTATTATCTACCTCCTTGGTCCGACAAGAAGCATTAAGGCAAGTTCTAACGTTGGCCATCCGTTAAAAAGTATTCTAAGAGAATGAATTATTAATACATGCAAGACACTATTCTAGAATTGTTATTTTAGTTAGGTTTTATCTCATTATTTGCCTATGGTTTCCACAACCCTAGTTATGGAGTTTAGTTACTCATAGTTATAATCACAATATTCAAATATATTAAATAAGAATTCATGTACTTACTTTAATGAGAAAGAGTAAAATCTTAAAGTTTGCTTGATTAATCACCAATAATCACTTGCAAGAATCTCAAAGTAATCAATAATCTCACAAAAAGTCTAATGATAATCAAGAATCTAACACTAATACACAGAGTCTAATAACGATCCAGAGTCTAACCTATAAAATGAGGTTTTTCGAACTATTTATAGAAAATAAAAACCTAAAATACAAGGACTCTATTTGCTGGAAATATGACAAAACGAGTCTGGGTCGACGGAACTCGCGACGGATCGTCGTGGTCACAACGGACCGTCATGGACTCCGTCGTCCCATACTTATGCAATTTCTTCTGCTGCTCTCTTCATTACCCTCAATGACAGGTATGATGGGCCGTCATAGGCACAACGGTCCGTCGTGGGTCTTCGTTTCAAAACACTTGGTCAGACTTCCCCATCTTCCTTCAGCAGCTGCACTACGCTTCCACCTACGGACCGTCACAAGCACGACAGACTGTGATAAGCTCCGTAGGTGGTCTCTTCTGCATTTCTTCGCTCAAAATCTCCGCATTCATCTTTGGACAGATTTCCAGCAAAATAAAGAGAAACTTGTATAAAAATTAGCACAAAAAGGCTTTTGGATACACTAAACTTAATGAAAAAGTATTAATAATACCGTGAAACCACGGTATATCAACACCCTCAACTTAAACTAGTTGTTTGTCCTCAAGCGACACACTATGACTCAATACAAAATCTTTGTACAATAGTATCCATGTTTCATCCTTTGCAATCATTTGGCTATCAATCCCGAGTAATCTCATCAAATATATGCATGCTATCACTATTAGGCTTGAATTATGTGGGATCAGAACATGACACAGACTCACCATGCGCTAACACCTATCCTCTTCAATTTCTCACCGAGGTGCTTACAATTTTGGTATTGCAACTAGTGTCCTCACTTTAGAACAAAATCCTCATTTTTCACACAATGATTTCACTTTGAGTATAAGAATTACTTTTCAACACTCGCTCACAGAACAAAGTCACACTCATTCATACCTATTTCCATAAGCTTGCCCTTATTTTGACTGCCTTAATTTCGCTATACAACCCTTAGGATCACGATAGGACTTTCTTAACTTGTAACATAGGCTCAGGGTCAGGTAGGGTATATTTAGGTATACTTTAGTGACCTTTTGCCCTCCTTGAAATATCGGCTAAACCTTCCACTTTCTATCATTTTATGTTGCCCAGTTTCTCATATTCCTTCACCTTGCTATTTTCTCTCCTTTTTTCATTTGTGTAAGTGACTCTCTTCTTTTCTTGCTTGTATATCTTGTATATTTTTCTTTTTGTTTACTTTCTTTCAACTAATTCTTGAGTCACTTTACTTTTGTTCTTTCTCTCTCTTTGTTCTTTCAACCCCACTTTCTAGAGCATTCCTCATAATAGCCACCCTCAACTCATGTCTTTTCCATGAGTCAAGGTACCATAACAAAGGTTGTTTAATGCATTAGCCACCCTTAACTTATGCTTTTGGCATAAGCTGAGGTGCACATGTCCAAGGAGGGACCAGGGCCAACACATTATTCCCAGAAAAGATTAGTTGGGGTGAAAAAGAAAGGTCTAATTTAAGCTCAGTTCATTTGGATCAAAGAAGGATAAATTTCATTTGGTTTTCTTTTATTTAGGCTAAAGATGGGCTATATTGAATAAGGGCCTATGATCCTTTCCTAATTGTCTATTACAACTTACTTTTAGCAGGACTAACCTAGAAAGTTCTAGCTCAGTACAAATAGTGGACTATTCAAATCTTGCTGACACTCACTTGACATCTCATCACTCTACCAGATTATCAGAAACCTAGAACAAATTTTAGACTTAGGGTAATGCAATGGTGTACCTCAATGTCGTGCTTAGAGCCACAGATTTATCAGTTACTATGCCTAGTCGTGCATCTTTTTCTAATTTATCAGGATATCATTTTATCCATTATGCTCCATTATTAAACTATGTACAAAAGATATAGACATGCCGATTCAACAGGAAAAGTAATCAGTCTTTGGGGGAAAAAGAACACAGGTAAGAAAACCCCAAAAGAGTATAGTGAATTGGGCTACTCAGACTTAACCCTAACACTCACTTTCCATTTACCCAACCCTCCCAAAAAAACATGCAATTGTCCCCAATGCATAAAAATTGAAATACTAGAGTAGTAGGTGAAGCAAACATGTGGCGCAAAGCGCCGTCGATCAGCAAGCTGGTGGGTTCGGTTGCCCGGAACCCACTTCCTCTTCAATCTGGACACCCTCAGTGGTGTCCTCAGCAACAACCGCAATATCAGTAGTGCCTCCTGCTATCTCCACAGTTTAGGAGCTAGACGCCCCAGCCGCTAACTCTGATTCTCTCATATGACGCGCCTCCTCCTCAGCAAGTGAGGCTCTCCTCGCAGCCTCCATCTCACGACGCTCCTTCTTCCGTGCTCGCGCCTCGTCTTCTGCTCGACCCCTACACCTCTTGGCATGCTCTCGAGGGGGAGGTGGTGGAATATATGAGGTGGCGAATAGGGCCGCTAACACTGTGTATTCATTAGTCTAGACAGAAGGGGGTTTCAGACTCAGGCACCCTAGACTCTAAGATCGTGTCAATATCGATGCGAAGGCTGTCGACCGCAGCCTGATGAGTCGACACATCCACCGGAGGGGATGGCCGGGCTAGCACCCTCAACTCAAAGGCATCCAAGCGCTGGTGAACCTCAGCGATCTTCCGCTCTGTATACTGGACCATTTTCCGCTCCATGCGCTCTTCTGTCTCGGTAATGGACCTCTGCATCTACGGCTGGATATGATGCAAAAGTGTAGCCATTTGCGCCTCTAATTTTTAGACCCTAGCAAGTGGGACCAACGCGGGTTGAGGGGTTGTGCGAGAGGAGATCGGGTCAGTGCTACTACTCGTAATAGACTCGATCAGAGTAGTGTCAATGGACGCCACCTGCGTAGCCGTGCACGCCTGGGATACCGTCTCAGTAAGATCGTCAGCAAGTGGGGGCAGCTCTGTACGGGGCGCTCTGCGTGGAGCCAACTCATTGTCCTCATCTCTGATGAGGCCGACATCAACAGTGCCCTGCGGGGTCTTGAGCTGATCTACATGCCATATAGGCGCACCTGCGGACCTGTAGAGAGAAAATATCATGCACGGGAAAGGGTAAGTGGTTGTGACCTTGAAAGCCCTATCGTGCATGACTGCCTGTAGAAGCCATGTGAAATCCACCTCGAACCCGGCTGTCATTTCCGCCATCAGCACTGCTCGATCCCATGTAACGATATTAACAGCGGCTTTGGGGGAAAGGCAATGGCGGAAAATCAGCCACAAGAACTTCGCCGTGAAAGTGAGGTTGGCCTTCTTGATGGCCCCCTTTGGCTCGGTCACCCAGTCGGCAACCTCTCCATCAACTAACAGGTGAAGGGACATCAACCTCTTGGTGGTCTCTCTCAGTGATGGCTCGCGCAGGAACTTGCCATCTTTAACAAACTGTCATGTATAGTCAAACTCGGTAGTGAGAGGGGTCCGAGTAGCATTAACACCCTCGCCGTATAGAAACCGGCGGATGGCAGGCAGGGAAATGTCAACCTTCACTCCCCGTACTCGGACCTGCTCCAGTGGGGCTTGTTTTGCGGGGGAAGCCCGCCTATCGATCTGTGATCGGAGAGTCGCTACGTCGGATGCGTAGAACTCTCAGACCATTTCTTTACTGAATTGTCCCAACGGACGTGCTGTCCACTCCAGGCGTTACCTGGTGAAGAGATTGTGGATCTCAAGCATCGTCGGGAGACTCTTTGTAAGGACCCGCCTCTCCAAGGTGAGTGTTCGAGTCATAACTCCTCTGTCAGTCAGGAACTTGGCGTCGGAGTAGACTTGAAATTGCCCGTCGAAACACCACCGGTTGGGATGGTCAGTGGCTGGGGTGCAGGCCTGAGCTGGTGAACCTGATGTGGATTCCGAACTGTCAGCCTCATCAGACGAGGCCGACGCTGCAGCGGTGGCGGGTGCGGGAACCACAGAAGAGCCGGAGGCTTCCTCTGACCAGGAAACTCCTAAGGAGCCAGACGCTCCTTCTTCATTTGTGGCTGACCGAGAGGGTGTGCCGGTCAGTGTGCGCTCCTTATCAGACTACGCCGAACGCTAAATTTTTTGGTGTGGCTCTGGGAGCACGTGCAGCACGGGTAGGGGTGGAAGTGTTTGGGGGCACATACTCGGGGTCACGCTCATCATCAGAGCCAATGACTATGCGGACAGACAGGGCGACATACTTCGATCGCCCGCGTGCTTAGATTCGATCTTGCTTGGGTGCAATAGTAGATAGTACCTGTAAATGATCAATATTAGTACGAGTAGTGGCAAACAAGACAAGCAAAACCACACAAAAAAAAACTTGAAAATAGTATGTCATTTCTATAGTAACAGTGACACACGACGGGCCTGGTGACGGCCCGTGTGACTATGACGGACCGTCATGGGGTCTGTCGTATCTTACTTACACTATGCATATACGGAGAACCCTAAAGGAGAGTCTCTGACAAGTATGACGGTTTGTGCAGGACGGACCGTCACATGTACGACGGTCCGTCGTAGTCCGTCAGAGGACACTTGAAAAAAATATGGAGACCCTTAGGAGAAAGGTCTCTGACCGTCATAACGTTCATGGAGGACGGACCGTCGTGGGTATGACGGTCCGTCGTACTCGTCTGTTTGAGGACTCTTAGATAAATGGAGAGAGACCCTGAGAAACAGGGTCTCTGTCCCAATACTACACCAAGAGCCACCCCACTAGCATCGCACATCACCTCAAATGGACTGTTCCAATCCGGAGAAATAATGATAGGTGCAGACACCAATTTTTCTTTTAGCTCACTGAATGGTTTAAGACAGGATTCATCAAAACAAAATTTACAATCTTTCTCCAGCAGTTTGCACAATGGATGTGCAATCTTTGAAAATTCTTTGATGAATCTCCGGTAAAAACCTGCATGCCCAAGAAAGCTTCTCACAGCTTTCATAGAGATCGGTGGGGGAAGTCTCTCTATTACCTCGACTTTAGCTCGATCAACCTCTATGCCCTTTTCTGAAATGCAATAAACCCAAACAATACCCCTTTTCACCATGAAATGACACTTTTCCCAATTTAGTACTAAATTGCAGTCTTCACATCTCTTAGGAACCTCAGATAAATTGGTCAAACACCGCTCTAATGAATCACCAACCACAGAAAAATCATCCATAAAAACATCTATAGTATCCTCCACCATGTAAGAAAATATCGACATCATATATCTCATAAATGTGGCGGGTGCATTGCACAACCCAAATGACATTCTTCTGAACGCAAAGGTCCCATATGGACAAGTAAAAGTGGTTTTCTCTTGATCTTCTGGTGCAATAGAAATCTGATTATACCCCGAGTATCCATCAAGAAAACAATACCACCCTTTTCCGGCAAGTCTATCCAACATCTGATCCATGAAGGGCATAGGAAAGTGGTCTTTTTCAGTCCATGAATTTAGTTTGCGGTAATCCATACACACCCTCTATCAAGTAACCGGTCTCATTGGAACACGTTCATTTTTTTTATTGGGGACTAGAGTCATTCCCTCTTTCTTAGGTACACACAGAACCGGGGATACACAACTACTATCGGCGATTGGATAGATTACTCTGGCATCCAACCACTTAATGATTTCCTTCTTCACAACGTCTTGCATAGGAGGATTAAAGCTTCTCTGGTTCTCAATACTTGGCTTATGATCAGGCATGATTTGGATTTTATGAGAGCAAGTACCAGGAGGGATCCCAATAAATAGCTCTTTTGATCCTTTTTAGCACTTTCACCAAACTCTGAACTTGTTGTTCATTCAGGTCTGATGCAATGATTACCGGCAAAGTGTCACCATTTCCTAAGAATTCATACATGAGATGAGGTGGGAGAGATTTTAGTTCTAATTTTGGAGCCTACTCTATAGATGGTTTCGCGAGTGGGGACTCGCGATTCTTCATATCTAGCTCATATTTCTTCGGTTTAAACCGAACATCACCTCGGTCAAGATCCGCGACTAATGACTCATACTCTTCAATGAAATCGTTATCAAAATTCATTATCACTGCCGCTAATGCTTCTACACCTAGACGTTCTTTTATTTGTGTCTTAGATGTCTCACCCATGTTGTAGGATATACCAGATACCAGTTGGAGCTCACCACTCTGCCTCATGGACCTACAAATGTTAAAGGTCACTTCGTCATTGTTCAATCAGAATTTTATCTGCCCCTTTTCCATGTCTACTATGGCTCTTCCCGTAGCAAAGAATGGCCTCCCAAAAATAGTGGGCACTTCAAAATCGACTTCACAATCAAGAATAACAAAATCTGCCGGATATATGAACGACTCCACTTTTACTAGTACATCGATGAGTATCCCTATAGGCCTTTTTACTGTTCGACCAGCCATCAATAGCCGCATCGCAGTGGGATTTGGATCACCCAAACCCAATTTTTTGTAAATCTAGAGGGGCATGAGATTTGTGCTTGCCCCCAGATCACATAATGCTTTCGAAAAATGTAATAGCACGATTGTACAAGGAATAGTAAACGCACCCGGATATTCTTTCTTTTGGACCAGAGATCTTGTAGCAATAGCACTACAATGCTGCATTCTATCATCATCCTCCAAAGTGACCGATCTTTTCTTTGTGACCAGATCTTTCATAAACTTGGCATAACTGGGCATTTGTTCTAAATCTTCTACCAAAGGAATATTGATAGAAAGTTGCTTCAACATTGTTATAAAACACCGATATTTACCATTCTCGGTCTTTTTAATAATGTTTGAGGAAATGGGGGTGGTGGCCTAGGCATGGGGGTTACCTTTTTAAGCACTTTAGCATATTTTACAGTGTTATCCTCTAATTCACCATCAACACCTACCACTTTATCAGTATATTTTGACACCTTTTTCTCATTAGACGGCATAGGTGGGTCAATGGTTTGCTTGCCACCGTGAGTAGTAATTGCCATACAATGTCAATCATTTTTTGGATTTTGGACAGAGTTGCTAGGAAGAGGGCCCGGTTGCCGTGTGTTCACAGTCGCAGATAATTGGGCCAATTGTAACTCAAGTTGCTTCATCGATATTGTATGTGTATCGACTTTTTGCCAAATACCCGCTAAATCATTCCTCAACTCTTTATTGTGCTCATCACTAGCATCGAACCTCCTCCTCATTTTATGCAACATATCCTTAACTCGCGACATACTACCTCCACCATCCCTAGGAGTAACTTAACGATTTTGAGGAGGAACATAGGATCCATTCGTGTCGTTTCTATTACCATAGTTACCCCTGTTGAAGTTGGTGTCGCGATTGTAGTTTCCATCTCGGACATAATGACCCTCACAATTGTAGTTACCATAGTTCCGACCTTGGTTCCCTTGATCTTGGCGCCAATTCTCCTTATTAAAGCCTTGGGCACTTGGTGGGAAACCCCCCGTCTGTTCATTTATTGCATAGGAATCCTCCTCATAATAGCACTCATCATTTTTTGGCGGTGGTTTCGACAAGTAGTTGACTGCATTTATCTTTTATGGACTCCAGTGACATGTTTTAGTACCAACCTAAGCTCGGTTCTCATCTGACATTTTCTTCGCGAATCTCATCTGTGGCTGGGTTGTGAGTGGATTGCACTGCGAAGGTGTTTCTCCCTTTATCAGACTTCCTAGTACTCCAAGCTTTATTATTCCGGGAGATTTTCGCAATTTTTTCAGCGATCTCAGCATAAGGGCATTCCCCATAAGATCCACCTGCTATAGTGTCCAACACCGCTTTATTATTATCATCCTGTCCCCGATAGAAGTATTCCTTCAGTGACTCATCATCTATACTGTGGTTTGGAACACTTCTCAAGAATGAGGTGAATCTATCCCAAGAACTACTAACTGACTCCCCTGGTAGTGCCACAAAGTTGTTCACTCTGTCTTTGTGGTTTAGTTTCTTGGAGACCGGATAGTAGTGTGCTAAGAAAGCATCCCTTAGTTGGTTCCGAGTGAAGATTGAGTTGTATGGGAGCTTAGTGAACCATATAGCAGCCTCTCCCGTCAGTGAGAGAGGAAACACTCTGAGCCCTATTACATCTAAATCCAAATCAGGCCTCCCTACACAACTTTTACACACTGCCCTTACCTTAGCTATATGGGCATGTGGATCCTCAGAAGGTAGCCCTGAAAACAAACCTCTGGCAGTGAGCATTTGCATCAGGCTACTAGTTACCACAAAAGTATGGTCTGTGGGTAGAGGAGGCAAAACCAGTGGCCCATCGGAGTCTGCTATGTTATCATAGACTCAGTAGTATGCTTGGGGCCGTGGAGCGGGATTTTGTCCCCTCAGTTGGTGTTCACCCGGAGCATCGGCTAACAACCGACCATGAACATCAACCGGAGCATGGATGTTCTGGTTTGGATCATCATCATTTATTCCCAAGTTTCAATTCATATTGTGTAGTGTACGCTCTAATTCGTGATCGTAGGGAAACAAGGGTTCTCTTCGTCTCCGTGTATTTTGCATATAAGGAGGATAGTTCTAAAAAAAATCAAAAACAATAAAACTAAGTAAAATAAAGAAAATATCAACTAAACTATAGTAATACGTTCAAGTTAATCTAAAAGCTATAATCCCCGGCAGCGGAGCTAAAATTTGATACGCTCAAACTTACTTCTCAAATAAGAAGTAAAGCGGTCGTGTCAAGTAAATAACCCAACTAGTGAGGTTGGGATCCTTCCCACGAGGAAAATAGTCTAGACTTAACTTCAATCTATTATTACTTTTGTTTAGTCAATTACTTTCTTGGAAATTAAAAACAATTAAAAGGGGGGTTTCTATTTCTAAATGAATGAAAATAACTATCTAAATTGAAAGAGACACTTAACAGCTTTGAATGTTGGATTTTAATCAATTAATCAAAGTAACTAGGGTTTACGTGTTCCCCACAGGTTCATAACTTGATAATTCTAACTATAACAATTCTTTCCTAGTATCTTGCATGCAAAGTGATAAGTTATGTATTTCTAAATCCTTGGTCCGGCATCTAGAAAATCTCACTCCTCACCATGGTCCGGCTACATGTGTTGCTATCCTAACCCTTATCTTTACCTCATATTAAGCATCGTATTCGATATTTGACTAAGTTATTACCCCGTACCAATCAATACTAGCCTATTAGATAGTATACACTAACTCTATGTTGATAATTCTTTTCCTATTATCTACCTCCTTGGTCCGGCAAGTAGCATTAAGGCGAGTTCTAACGTTGGCCATCAGTTAAAAAGAATTATAAGCGAAAGAATTATTAATACATGCAAGACACTATTCTAGAATTTTTATTTTAGTTAGGTTTTATCTCATTATTTGCCTACGGTTCCCAACACCCTAGATATGGAGTTTAGTTTCTTATAGTCATAATCGCAATATTCAAATATATTAAATAAGAATTCATGTACTTACTTCAATGAGAAAGAGTAAAATCCGAAAGTTTTCTTGATTAATCACCAATAATCACTTGCAAGAATCTCAAAGTAATCAATAATCTCACAAAAAATTCTAATGATAATGAAGAATCTAACACTAATACACAGAGTCTAACCTCAAGAATGAGGTTTTTCGAACTATTTATAGAAAATAAAAACCTAATTAAACAAGGACTCTATTTGCTGGAAATCTGTCAAAACACGGCTGGGTCGGCGGAACTCGCGACGGATCGTCGTGGTCACGACGGACCGTCATGGACTCCGTCGTCCCATACTTATGCAATTTCTTCTATTGCTCACTTCATTACCCTCGACGGCAGGTATGACGGAACGTCATAGGCACAACGGTCCCTTGAGGGTCTTCGTTTCGAAACACTTGAACTCTTAGAATACGGGTACTGAGACTATTTCTCTGAACTTCATCACGAACCTGCAGGACGGACCGTCATACACCCGACAGACCGTCATGAACTCCGTAGCCCCAAACTTGGTTAGACTTCCCCATCTTACTTTAGCAGCTGCACTACGCTGCCACCTACGGACCGTCACAAGCACGACGGACCGTCATAAGTTTCGTAGTTGTTCTCTTCTGCATTTCTTCGCTCAAAATCTCTGCATTCATCTTTGGATAGATTTCCTGCAAAATAAAGAGAAACTTATATAAAAATTAGCACAAAAAGGCTTTTGGACACACTAAACTTAAGAAAAAAGGATTAATAATAACGTTAAACCACGGTATATCAACAGCCTCAACTTAAATTCGTTGTTTGTCCTCAAGCGACGCACTATGACTCAATACAAAGTCTTTGTACAATAGTATCCATGTTTCATCCTTTGCAATCATTTGGCTATCAATCCCGATTAATCTGATCAAGTCTATGCATGCTATCACTATAAGGATTGAATTATGTGGGATCAGAACATGACACAGACTCACCATGCGCTAACACCTATCCTCTTCAATTTCTCACCGAGGTGCTAACAATTCCGGTATTGCAACAAGTGTCCTCACTATAAAACAAAATCCTCATTTTTCACACAATGGTTTCAGTTTGAGTATAAGGATTGCTTTTCAACACTCGCTCTCAGAACAAAGTCACACTCATTCATACCTATTGCCATAAGCTTGCCCTTATTTTCACTGCCTTAAGTTTGCTATAAAACCATTAGGATCACGATAGGACTTCCTTAGCTTGTAACATAGGCTCAGGGTCAGGTAGGGTATATTCAGGTATACTTTAGTGACTTTTTGACCTCCTTGACCTATCGGATAAACCTTCCACTTTATATCATTTTATCTTGCCAAGTTTCTCATATTCTTTCACCTTGCTATTTTCTCTTCTTTCTTCATTTGTGTAAGTTACTCTCTTCTTTTCTTGCTTGTATTTCTTGTATATTTTTCTTTTTCTTTACTTTTCTTTCAACTAATTCTTGAGTCACTTTACTTTTGTTATTTCTCTCTCTTTGTTCTTTCAAACCCACTTTCCAGAGCATTCCTCATAATAGCCACCCTTAACTCATGGATTTGCCATGAGTCAAAGTACACAATACCCAAAGTTGGGTCAGGGCAATAACAAAGGTTGTTTACTGCATTAGCCATCCTCTACTTATGCTTTTGGCAAAAGCTGAGGTGCACATGTCCAAGGAGGGACCAGGGCCAACACATTATTCCCTGAAAAGATCAGTTGGGGTGATGCAATGGTGTACCTCTATGTCGTGCTTATAGGCACACATTTATTAGTTACTATGCCTAGTCGTGCATCATTTTCAAATTTATCAGGATATCATTTTAGCCATCATGCTCCAGAATTAAACTATGTACAAAATATATAGACATGCCGGTTCAACAGGAAAAGTAATCAGTCTTTTGGGGAAAAAGAACACAGGCAAGAAAACCCCAAAAGAGGATAGTGAATTGGGCTACTCAGACTTCACCCTAACACTCACTTTCCATTTACCCCACCCCCCAAAAAAACATGCAATTGTCCCCAATGCAAAAAAATTGAAATGCTAGAGTGGTAGGTGAAGCAAACCTGCGGCGCAAAGTGTCGTTGATCAGCAAGCTGGTGGGTCCGGTTGCCCGAAACCCACGTCCTCTGCAATCTGGACACCCTCAGTGGTCTCCTCAGCAACAACTGCTCTATCAGTAGTGCCTCCTACTATCTCAAGAGTTCGGGAGTTAGACGCCCCAGCCGCTAACTCTGATGCTCTCATCTGATGCGCCTCCTCCTCAGCAAGTGAGGATCTTCTCACAGCCTCCATCTCACGGCGCTCCTTATTCCGTTATCGCGCCTCATCTTCTACTCGACCCCTACGCCTCTTGTCATGATCTCGAGGGGGAGGTTGTGAAATATCTGAGGTGGCGAATAGTGCCGCAAACACTGTTTCTTTAGCAGGCTCGATAGAAGGGGCCTCGAACTCAGGCACCCTAGCCTCTAAGATCGTGTCAATATCGGCGCGAAGGCTGTCCATCGCAGCCTGAAGAGTCAACACATCCATCGGAGGGGCTGGCCGGGATAGCACCCTCAACTCAAAGGCATCCAAGCGCTGGTGAACCTCAACGATCTTCCGCTCTGTATACTGGACCATTTTCCGCTCCAGGCGCTCTTATGTCTCTGTAATGGACCTTTGCATCCATGGATGGATATGATGAAGAAGTGTAGCCATTTGCGCCTCTAATTTTTGGACCCTAGCAAGCGGGACCAACGCGGGTAGAGGGGCTGTGCGAGAGTAGCTCGAGGCAGTGCTACTACCCGAGATAGACTCGATTGGAGTAGTGTCAGTGGATGCTGCCTGCGTAGCCGTGCAGGCCTGGGCTACCGTCTCAGTAAGATCGTCAGCAAGTGGTGGCAGCTCTGGAAGGGGCTCTCTGCGTGGAGCCAACTCATTGGCCTCATCTCAGATGAGGCCGACATCAACAGTGCCTTGCGGGGTCTTGAGCTGATCTACGTGCCTAATAGGCACACATGCGGACCTGCAGAGAGAAAAGATCATGCACGGGAAAGGGTAAGTAGTTGTGACCTTGAAATCCCGCTCGTGCATGACTGCCTGTAGAAGCCACGCGAAATCCACCTCGAAACCGACTATTATTACCGCCATCAACACTGCTCGATCCCATGTAACGATATTATTAGCGACTGTAGGGGAAATGCAGTGGCGGAAAATCAGCCAGAAGAACTTCGCCGTGAAAGTGAGGTTGGACTTCTTGATGGCCCCCTTTGGCTCGGTCACCCAGTCGGCACCCTCTCCATCGACTGACAGGTGCAGGGCCATCCATCTCTTGGTGGTCTCTCTCAGCAATGGCACGCGCAGGAACTGGCCATCTGTAACAAGCTGCCATCTGTAGTCAAACTCGGTAGTGAGAGGGTCCGAGTAGCATCAACACCCTCGCCGTATAGAAACTGGCGGATGGCAGGCAAGGAAATGTCGACCTACACGCCCTGTACTAGGACCTGCTCCAGTGGGGCCTGTTTGGAGGGGGTAGCCCGCCAATCTATCTGTGATCAGAGAGTCGCTACGTAGGATCATAGAACTCTCAGACCATTTCTTCACTGAAACGTCCCAACGGACGTGCTGTCCACTCCAGGCGATACCTGGTGAAGAGATTGTGGATCTCAGGCATCGTCGGGAGACTCCCTGTAAGGACCCGCCGCTCCAAGGTGAGTGCTCGAGTCATAACTCCTCTGTCAGTCAAGGACTTGGCGTCGGAGTAAACTTGAAATTGCCCGTCGTAACACCACCGGTTGGGCTGGTCAGTGGCTGGGGAGCCAGCCTGAGCTGGTGAACCTGATGTGGATTCCGAACTGTCAGACTCATCAGAGGAGGCCGACGCTGCAGCGGTGGCGGGTGCGGCAACCTCAGCAGAGCCGGAGGCTTCCTCTGACCTGGAAACTCCTAAGGAGCCAGACTCTCCTTCTTCATTTGTTGCTGACCCATAGGGTTTGCCTCTCAGTGTGCGCTCCTCATCAGACTGGGAGGCAGTGACTACGCCGGACGCCACCTTTTTTGGTCTGGCTCTAGGAGTACGTGCAACATGGGCAGGGGAGGAACTGCCTGGGGGGGCACATACTCGGGGTCACGCTCATCATCAGAGCCAATGACCATGCGGGCAGACGGGGTGACAGACTTCGATCGTGCGCGTGCATAGATTCGATCTTGCGTAGGTGCCATAGTAGATAGTACCTGTAAAGGATCAATATTAGTACGAGTAGTGGCAAACAAAACAAGCAAAACCACACAAAAAAAACTTGAAAATAGTATGTCATTTCTATAGTAACAGTGACACACGACGGGCCTGGTGACGGCACGTCGTGACTACGAAGGACCGTCATGGGGTCCATCGTGTCTTACTTAGACTATGTATATACGGAGAACCCTGAAGGAGAGTCTCTTACAAGTATGACGGTTTGTGCAGGATGGACCGTCACAGGTACGACGGTCCGTCGTAGGTGTCCGTAAGAGGACACTTTAAAAAAATATGGAGACCCGTACTAGAGTGGTCTCTGACCGTCATAATGATCATGTAGGACGGACCGTCTTGGATATGACGGTCCATCGTACTCGTCCGTTTGAGGACACTTAGAGAAATGGAGAGAGACCTTGAGAAACGGGGTCTCTAACAAACAGAACGGTTGTGCCGGACGGACCGTCATAAAGACGATGGTCTGTCACATGTGTCAGTTGTAGGAAACAGAAAAAGTGAGAGACCCTCAGGAATAGGGTCTCTGAAAATTAGAAGGTTTGTGCAGGACGGACCGTCGTAAAGACGACGGTCCATTGTATATGTCCGTTGAGGACACTTAGAAAAAAAAGGATAGTGGGGTGTTAGGAATTTTGGAATGGACCCTACGACGGTCCGTCATGGGTAAGATGGTCCATCATCGGGGTCTCTTTCTGTAGATCAGTGAAAGAACTGAGGGTACCCCATGCATCCCCGATGAACCAGAATCAAACTTGTAGTGTTTTGGACCTACATTTGTCTAACCCAACTACCTAGGAAACTAGCAATGCATAAGCACCTATGTCTAGGGTTGTAAGCACGACAATTTTGAACATTTTTAACCTACGTTAGACAAAATCTTATATAAAAGAAACGAACATATGACGAAGAACTAAGCTAATACTAATTAATAAACAAAAATGCAAGATAAATGAGTAGAAATTAGAGACACATACCTTATAATTGGAGAAAAACAAGATGTACAAGTACTCGGTGACTAGGAAGACACCCACAGCAGCAACTCCAACTTGTTGATTATAACTTTTAGGGCTTTGGAGAATTTTGCGGGGGTGGGGGGGGCAATGATCGGTTGATAGAGAGAGAGATTGTGGAAGTTGAAAAGAGAGGGCAATGGGATGAGTAATGAAGGAATGGGGGTGAAATGAGGGGTTGGGGAGTTTAAATAGTGACATTTTTTAATAAACTCCAATCGGGTTGGGTCGGGTACGCTTCATTAATCACGCGACGATTCTTCGACGATGGTCCGTCGCAGTTGTGATGACATGTCATTGGTTCCGTCGTGTGTGCCCTAGTTTGAGAATAACAGAAAGACGTCCTTGGTACGACGGAGGCATACGATGGTTCGTCGCAGGCGCAATAGTCCGTCGACTTATCTGTCAGTGACTGTCGCAGAGTAATTTCAGCAGAATTTCCTGGTGATGTGCCTGCAAATTTAAAAACCCATTAGTAGAAAAATGCTACCATTGCTAAAGAGACTATATGTATTGGGTTTTCTCCCAACAAGCGCCTGATTTTATGTCACGGCACATCTGGGGACACTTGATTACTCAGACTTCATCAAGATGGTATGCCTCGATCACTTCATTCGCCGATTCAGCATGCCCAAAAAAGATTTTTATGCATTGTCCATTCACCTTGAACCGCACACTCTCCTTAGTTTCCAACTCAACTGCTCCATGAGGGAATAGCTGGGTGACCAAGTAAGGACCAGTCCATTTGGACTTGATCTTGCCGTAAACAAGCGCAACCTGGAATTGAATAAAAACACCAAATCCCCAACCATAAACTCTCATTTTTCAATTTTGTTGTGATGGTACTTCTTTATCTTTTCTTTGTATAGGGCTGAGCTTTCATAGGCTTTCAGGTGAAATTCATAGAGTTCATTCAATCTATTTAAACGTTGTTCTGCATCTTCACTCCAATCCATTTTCAACTTCTTCATGGCCCACATGGATTTATGCTCTAACTCAACCGGAAGATGACAAGCTTTCCCATATACAAGTTGGTATGGAGACATTCCTATGGGAGTCTTATATGCTGTCCGGTAGGCCCAAAGAGCATCATCAAGCCTACTTGACCAATCCGTTCTACTAGCGTTCACTGTTTTTGACAATATCTGTTTGATCTCCCGATTCGACTCTTCAACTTGCCCACTAGTTTGAGGGTTGTAACGAGTGACCATATTATGGCGAACCCCATAATTCTCCAATAACCCCTTGAACAATCTGTTGCACAAGTGGGAGCCCCCATCACTAATAATTCCCCTTGGGGTGCCAAAACGAGAGAATATATTCTTTTTCAAGAATGCAGTGACACTCTTCCCTTCATTGTTTATGAGGGCGATGGCTTCGACCCATTTAGATAAATAATCAACCGCTACTAGAATGTACTTCATTCCATGAGAACTCACAAAAGGGCCCATAAAGTCAATACCCCAAACATCAAATAACTCAATCACAAGAATGGGATTTAGAGGGAGCTCTTGCTTTCTTGAAATGCCGCCATCTCGTTGGCATCTGTCACATGCTTTAGAAAACTCATGAGCATCTTGATAAAGAGTTGGACAATAGTAACCACATTGTAATATCGTATGAGCGGTTCGGATACCGATGTGATGTCCACCAACGGGTGAGGAATGGCATGCCTCCAACACACTCAACATCTCACATTCTGGCACACAAAGCCGAATAAGCCCGTCGGCACAACTCCTATATAAGTATGATTCATCCCAAAAAAACTTCTGCACATCGTACATGAACTTTTTTCTTTGATGAAAGGACAAGTACGATGGAACAATATCACTAGCCAGATAGTTCACAAAATCTGCGAACCATGGGATCAAGTCTTGTGAAGCAGCCAATACATGCTCATCATGGAAAGTATCATCAATGTCAGTCTTATCCCCTAAATCTCTCATAGCTTCATCCTCTAGACGAGACAAGTGACCAACAACTTGATTTTCAGTTCCTTTTCTATCCATCACTTCAAAGTCAAATTCTTGTAGCAGTAAAACCCAATGAATCAACCTAGGTTTCGCATCTTTCTTTGCCATCAAATATCTCAATGTTGAGTGGTCAGTATGCACTATAACTCTAGTACCCAGCAAATAGGAGTGAAATTTCTCAAAAGCAAAGACTACTGCAAGGAGTTCTTGCTCGGTTACTGTGTAGTTCCTCTGAGCTTCATTTAGGGCTTTACTACCATAGTAAATGGGGTGAAGGATTTTGTTTTTTCTCTGTCCCAATACTACACCAAGAGCCACCCCACTAGCATCGCACATCACCTCAAATGGACTGTTCCAATCCGGAGAAATAATGACAGGCACAAACACCAATTTTTCTTTTAGCTCACTGAATGCTTGAAGACTGGATTCATCAAAACAAAATTTACAATCTTTCTCCAGCAGGTTGCACAATGGATGTGCAATCTTTGAAAAGTCTTTGATGAATCTCCGGTAAAAGCCTACATGCCCAAGAAAGCTTCTTACACCTTTCACAGAGATAGGTGGGGGAAGTCTCTCTATTACCTCGACTTTAGCTCGATTAACCTCTATGCCCTTTTCTGAAATGCGATAAGACAAAACAAAACCCTCTTTCACCATGAAATGACACTTTTCTCAATTTAGTACTAAATTGCAGTCTTGATCTTCTGGTGCAATAAAAATCTGATTATACCCCAAATATCCATCAAGAAAGCAATACCACCCTCTTCCGGCAAGTCTATCCAACATCTGATCCATGAAGGGCATAGGAAAGTGGTCTATTTCAATCCATGAATTTAGTTTGCGGTAATCCATACACACCCTCCATCCAGTAACCGGTCTCATTGGAACAAGTTCATTTTTTTCATTGGGGACCACAGTCATTCCCCCTTTCTTAGGTACACACTGAACCGGGCATACCCAACTACTATCAGCGATTGGATAGATTACTCTGGCATCCAACCACTTAATGATTTCCTTCTTTACGACCTCTTGCATAGGAGGATTTAAGCGTCTCTGGTGCTCAATACTTGGCTTATGATCAAGCATGAGTTGGATTTTATGAGAGCAAATACCAGGAGGGACCCCAATAATGTCCGCATTAGTCCACCCAATAGCTCTTTTGAACCTTTTTAGCACCTTCACCAAACTCTGAACTTGTTGTTCATTCAGGTCTGATGCAATTATTACCGGCAAAGTGTCACCATTTCCTTAGAATTCATACATGAGATGAGGTGGGAGAGCTTTTAGTTCTAATTTTGGAGCCTCCTCTATAGATGGTTTCGCGGGTGGGGACTCGCGATTCTTCATATCTAGCTCATATTTTTTCGGTTTAAGCCGAACATCACCTCGGTCAAGAGCCGCGACTAATGACTCATACTCTTCAATTAAATCACTATCAAAATTCATTATCACTGCCGCTAATGCTTCTACACCAAGACGTTCATCTATTTGTGTCTCAGATGTCTCACCCATATTGTAGGATATAGCAGATAGCGATTGGAGCTCACCACTCTGCCTCATGGACCTACAATTGTTAAAGGTAACTTCGTCATTGTTCAACCAAAATTTCATCTGCCCCTTTCCATGTCTACTAAGGCTCTTCCCCTAGCAAGGAATGGCCTCCCAAGAATAATGGGCAATTCAAAATCGACTTCACAACCAAGAATAACAAAATTTGCCAGAAATATGAACAACTCCACTTTTACTAGCACATCGTGGAGTATCCCTATAGGCCTTTTTACTGTTCGATCAGCCATCAGTAGTCACATCGCAGTGGGCTTTGGATCACCCAAACCCAACTTCTTGAAAATCGAGAGGGGCATGAGATTTATGCTTTCCCCCAGATCACATAATGCTTTTGCAAAATGTGATAGCCCGATTGTACAAGGAATAGTGAACGCACCCGGATATTCTTTCTTTTGGACCAGAGATGTTGTAGCAATAGCACTACAATGTTGCATTCTATCATCATCCTCAAAAGTGACCGATCTTTTCTTTTTGACCAGATCTTTCATAAACTTGGCGTAACCGGACATTTATTCTAAAGCTTCTACCAAAGGGACATTGATAGAAAGTTGCTTCAACATTGTTATAAAACGCCTATATTTACCATCCTCGGTCTTTTTCAATAATCTTTGAGGAAATAGGGGTGGTGGCATAGGCATGGGGGTTACCTTTTTAGGCACTTCAGCATCTTTTACAGTGTTATCCTCTAATTCACCATCAACATCTACCACTTTATCAGTATCTTTTGTCACCTTTTTCTCATTAAACGGCATAGGTAGGTCAATAGTTTGCTTGCCACCGCGAGTAGTATTTTCCATACAATGTCAATCGTTTTTCTGATTTTGGACAATGTTGCTAGGAAGAGTGCCCGGTTGCCGTGTGTTCACAGTCGCAGATAATTGGGCCAATTGTAACTCAAGTTGCTTAATCGATATTGCATGTGTATCGACTTTTTGCCCAATACCCGCTAAATCATTCCTTAACTCTTTATTGTGCTCATCACTAGCATCGAACCTCCTCATCATTTTATGCAACATATCCTCAACTCGCGATATACTACCTCCACCATCCCTAGGACTAACTTCACAATTTGAGGAGGAACATAGGGTCCATTCCTGTCGTTTCTATTAACATAGTTACCCCTGTTGAAGTTGTTGTCGCAATTGTAGTTTCCATCTCGGACATAATGACTCTCACGATTGTAGTTACCATAGTTCCGACCTTGGTTCCCTTGACCTTGGTGCCTATTCTACTATTTAGATCCTTGGGAACTTGGTCGGAAACCCCGCGTCTTTTCATTTACTTCATAGGAATCCTCCTCATAATATCACTCATCGTTGTGTGGCGGTGGTTTCGACAAGTAGTTGACTGCATTTATCTTTTCTGCACCCCCATTGACATGTTTTAGTACCAACCCAAGCTCGGTTCTCATCTGAGTCATTTCTTCGCGAATCTGATCTGTGGCTGGGTTCTGAGTGGATTGCACTGTGAAGGTGTTTCTCCCTGTATTAGACTTCCTAGTACTCCAAGCTTTAATATTCCGGGAGATTTTCTCTAATTTTTCAGCAATCTCATCATAAGGGCATTCCCTATAAGATCCACCTGCTATAGTGTCCAACACCGCTATATTATTATCATCATGCCCTCGATAGAAGTATTCCTTAAGTGACTCATCATCTATACGGTGATTTGGAACACTTCTCAAGAATGAGGTGAATCTATCCCAAGAACTACTAACTGACTCTCCTGGTAGTGCCACAAAGTTTCTAACTCTGTCTTTGTGGTTTCTTGGAGACCGGATAGTAGCGTGCTAAGAAAACATCCCTGAGTTTGTTCCAAGTGAAGATTGAGTTGTATGGGAGCTCAGTGAACCATACAGAAGCCTCTCCTGTCAGTGAGAAAGCAAACACTCTGAGCCCTATTACATCTAAATCCAAATCAGGCCTCCCTACACATCTTTTACACACTGCCCTTACCTTAGCTATATGGGTATGTGGATCCTCAGAAGGTGGCCCTGAAAACAAACCTCTGGTAGTGAACATTTGCATCAGGCTACTAGTTACCACAGAAGTATGGCCTGTGGGTGAAGGAGGCAAAAACAGTGGTTCATCGGAGTCTGCTATGTTATCATAGCCTCTATTGTATGCTTGGGGCCGTGGAGCGGGATTTTGTCCCCTCTGTTGGTGTTCACCCAGAGCATCGGGTAACAACTGACCATGAACATCAACCGGAACTGGGATGTTCTGGTTTTGATCATCATAATTTATTCCCAAGTTTTGATTCATATTGCGTAGTGTACGCTCTCATTCGTGATCGTAGGGAAACAAGGGTTCTCCTCCTCTCCATGTATTTGGCATACAAGGAGGATAGCTCTGAAAAAAATCAAAAACAATAAAATCAAGAAAAATCAAGAAAATATCATATAAACTATAGTAATACGTTCAAGTTAATCTAAAAGCTATAATCCACGGCAGTGGCGCCAAACATTGATACGCTCAAACTTACTTCATAAATAAGAAGTAAAGCGGTCGTGTCAAGTAAATAAACCAACTAATAAGGTTGGGATCGTTCCCACGAGGAAATTAGTCTAGACTTAACTTCAATCTATTATTACTTTTTTTTACTCAATTACTTCCTTGGAAAGTGAAAACAATAAAAAGGGGGGTTTCTATTTCTTAATGAATGAAAATAACTATCTAAATTGAAAGAGACACTTAACAGCTTTGAATATTGGATTTTAATCAATCAATCAAAGTAACTAGGGTTTACGTGTTCCCCACAGGTTTATAACTTGATAATTCTTACTATAACAACTCTTTCCTAGTATCTTGCATGCAAAGTGATAAGTTATGTATTTCTAAATCCTTGGTCCGACATCTGGAAAATCTCACTCCGCACCTTGATCCGGCTACGTGTGTTGCTATCCTAACCCTTATATTTACCTCATATTAAGCATCGTATTCGATATTTGACTAAGTTATTACCTCATACCAATCAATACTAGCCTATTAGATAGTATACACTAAATCTATGTTGATAATTCTTTTCCTATTATCTACCTCCTTGGTCTGGCAAGTTGCATTAAGGCGAGTTCTAATGTTGGCCATCCATTTAAAAGAATTCTATGGCGAAAGAATTATTAATACATGCAAGACACTATTCTAGAATTGTTATTTTAGTTAGGTTTTATCTCATTATTTGCCTATGATTCCCACAACCCTAGTTATAAAGTTTAGTTACTCATAGTCATAATCACATTATTCAAATATATTAAATAAGAATTTATGTACTTACTTCAATGAGAAAGAGTAATATCCGAATGTTTGCTTGATTAATCACCAATAATCACTTGCAAGAATCTCAAAATAATCAATAATCTCACAAAAATTCTAGTGATAATCAACAATCTAACACTAATACACAGAGTCTAATAATAATCCAGAATCTAACCTCAAAAAAGAGGTTTTTCGAACTATTTATAGAAAATAAAAACCTAATTAAACAAGGACTCTATTTGCTGGAAATCTGTCAAAACGCGGCTGGGTCGACGGAACTCGCGATGGATCGTCATGGTCACGACGGACCGTCATGGACTCCGTCGTCCCATGCTTATGCAATTTCTTTTGTTGCTCTCTTCATTAGCCTCGATGGTAGGTATGACAGACCGTCATAGGCACAACGTTCTATCGAGCATCTTCGTTTCAAAACACTTGAACTCTTGGAATATGGGTACTGGGACTACTGCTCGAACTTCATGACGAACCTGCAGGACGGACCGTCATAGACATGACGGACCGTCATGAACTCTGTAGCCCCACACTTGGTCAGACTTCCCCATCTTCCTTCAGCAGCTGCACTACGCTGCCACCTACGGACCGTCACAAGCACGACGGACCGTCATAAACTCCGTAGGTGGTCTCTTCTGCATTTCTTCGCTCAAAGTCTCCGCATTCATCTTTGGACAGATTTCCTGCAAAATAAAGAGAAACTTATATAAAAATTAGCACAAAAAGGCTTTTGGACACACTAAACTTAACGAAAAAGTATTAATAATACCGTGAAACCACGGTATATCACTGAACACTTCCAAGAATACAGATTTAACTAGCAGCTCATGACCATACTATATAACAGATAATCAAGAAGAAAACATCAATTTCACATATTCAAGTGGTTCAAAACACAACAAGAAACTAAAAACAAATCTATAACTCATATGTTACAAAGCACACATGCTTCTTTCCAAATAACAAAAAGCATTTTATATTCAATATCATACTCATATACATCATTTCTAACAACATTACAACAATTTTAGACCAAAGAATGAATTAGTCAAATTTTCAAATATTTTACACTGAGCAGTTTCAATGTTACAGTGATTTAGACAATTTTTCAAAAATGTAACTTTTAGGCAGTTCATAATAGAAACATACTATATGCAAGGTAACATAATATAAACATATCTTACAACATAATCATAACTTCATAATATAAACAATGCAAAAAGTAAATGAAATTCAATTTCAACAAAGCTCCTAAACATCATGCACATGCAACATTCTTCTATAACTTTCTATCCTAATTTACTAACCATACTCCCCCACTTAGAAGTAACTCATATCACTAAAATAAAAAAACAATGACTTACCCTCATCATCTTCACCACTATCCGACTTCTCTCCTCTAGTCCGGAGTGCATAGAAACGCCTCTTACTTGGAGCATCATCCTTTGGAACATTACGAGCAACTTACTTACCATCTTTTCCTCTAGAAAAAATGTTAGGACAATCTCTCACCTTGTGTCCTTCTTTAACACAACCATAACAACTCCTTGTACCCCTTAGACACTTACCATAATGCCTCTTTCCACAAGTAATACATGTAGGGTTGACATTTTTAGAACCACCCCCTTTCTCCAATTTCACCTTAGAACTCCTAGGTTCTTCTTGAGTTTGAGACCTCTTCTTAAACCTAGATTTCTCTTGGTCAATATAACCACTCCTATTAAAGTTTCTAGAAATCCTCCTAAGCTTAGACTTTTAAATTGATTGGGCATACTTCATGAGTATATATAAGGTCATATCATCATGTAACATCGTTGTACGTCATTCCTCTCTCAATAAATCGGCGACACCCGTAAAACAATGACTCATTTCATCCCTTGGATTAGACAAAAGGGATGGGGCATATATAGATAACATAGAGAACTTCAAAGAGTATTCCTTTAAACTCAAATTACCATGCTTGATATTGATAAACTCCTCCACTTTACTTTCCCTCCTATCACGGGGAAAGTATTTTCCAAGAAAATCTTCCTTAAATTCTTCCTTAAATTCTTCACACTCAATAGGACCCGACTCCACCGGCCTATTGTCCTTCCATTGAGTGTACCAAACTTGAGCAACCTCCCTCAAATTATAAGAAGCTAAATACGTCTTCTCGCTAGATGTAACCCCCATAGCACTCAACACCTTGTACACTCCATCTAGGAATTCTTGGGGATCATCTCGCACCTTAGAGCCAAGAAATATAGGAGGATTCATCCACGTAAAATTTCTCACATATATGTCATAGTTCTCTCCACAACATTCACCCTAGGAACCATAATCAAATTCACTTGAGTAGTCACGGATCCGGCTAAAGCAAGCAAAGCCTCTTTAATATCACTATTACTCAACTCCGGCAGAACCACCAAAAAATCATTCCCACCATACACAATAGTGACTTGGTCTCCTCTTGAACATCATTCTCCTCAACTGTCCTAGACGGTGTCCTCCATGTATTCATCTTCCTAGAAACACAAGGAAAACCATAAGAAAGAGTACTAATAATTTTTACTCTAATGCACAACATAAGAGTAAAAAAGAAGGGAAACTCTATCTTCCTATAGACTCACGCCCATCGATGTGTTGCAACTCATGATATGCTCAAAGTTACTTCTCAAATAAGAAGTAAAGCGGTCGTATCAAGTAAAGAACCCAACTAATAAGGTTGGGATCATTTCCACGAGGAAAATAGTTCAGACTTAACTTCAATCTATTTTTACTTTTATTAAGTCAATTATTTCCTTAGAAGACAAAGGAAACAAAAGGGGGGTTTTTATTGCTAAATTAATGAAAATAACTAGCTAAATTAAAGTACACAACTAACAGATTCAAATGTTGGAGTTTAATCAATTAATAAAAGTAACTAGGGTTTACGTGTTTCCCATATGTTCCTAACTTGATAATTCTAACTATAACAATTATTTCCTAGTATCTTGCATCCAAAGTGATAAGTTATGTATTTCTAAATTCTTGGTCCGGCATCTAGAAAATTTCACTCCGTACCTTGGTACGGCTACGTGTGTTACTATACTAACCCTTACCTTTACCTTATATTAAGCATTGTATTCGATATTTGACTAAGTTATTACCTCGTACCAATAAATACTAGCCTACTAGATAGTATACACTAAATCTATGTCGATAATTCTTTTCCTATTATCTACCTCCTTGGTTCGGAAAGTAGCATTAATGCGAGTTCTAACGTTGGCCATTCATTAAAAAGACTTCTAAGCGAAAGAATTATCAATACATGCAAGACACTATTCAAGAATTGTTATTTTAGTTAGATTTTATCTTAATATTAACCCATGGTTCCCACAACCCTAGTTATGGAGTTTTGCTACCCATAGTCATAATCATAATATTCATATATATATTATAAGAATTCATGCACTTAATTCAATGATAAAGAACAAAATCCATAATTTTACTTGATTAATCGACAAAATCACCAGCAATCAACTCCAGAGAAAAGTGTAACAATCCATAGTGTAATAATCAAAATAATCTACTCCCAAAGAATCTAACATAAAATTGTCTAAAAACAAAGAGTCTAGCCAGAAAAATGAGGTTTTTCGAACTATTTATAAAAAACAAAAACCTAAACAAAGAAGGACTCTATGTGCTGAAAATCTATCAAAACGCGGCTGAGCCGACGAACCTCGCGACAGGTCGTCGTGGTCACGACGGGCCGCCATGGACTCCGTCGTCCCATACTTCTCAAATTATTATGCTGCTCTCTTCATTACCCTCAACGGCAGGTATGACGGACCGTCACAGGCACAACTGTCCATCGAGGGTCTCCGTTCCATAACACTTAAACTCTTGGAATTTGGGTACTGGGACTACTTCTCTGATCATCATGACGAAACAGAAGGACGGACCGTCATGGCTACAACGGTCCGTCACGCACTTCGTAACCCCACACTTGCTCATACTTTCGATTTTCCTTTATAAGATTCACTACGATGCCACCTACGAACCGTCACAAGCTCCGTAGGTGGTAACGTTTCTGCATTTATTGCTCAAAAACTTCCGCATTCATCTTTAGACTGATATCCTACAAATAAAGAGAAACTTACATAAAAATTAATAAAAAAAGGCTTTTCGACACATATTAAACTTATGGAAAAAGAATTAAAAATACCGTGAAACCACGATATATCAACACCCTCAACTTAAATTCGTTGTTTGTCCTCAAGCGACATACTATGACCCACTACAAAATCTTTGTACAATAGTATCCATGTTTTATCTTTTGCAATCATTTGGATATCAATCCCGATTAGTCTCATCATATTTATGCTTGTTATCATTATTAGGCTTGAATTATGTGGAATCAGACCATGACACAGACTCACCATGCACTAACACCTAGCCTCTTTAATTTCTCACCGAAGTGCAAATAGTTCTTGTTTTGCAACTAGTGTCCTCACTTGAAAACAACAACCTCATTTTTCACACAATAATTTCAGTTTGAGTATAAGGATTACTTTTCAACACTCACTCTCTGAACAATTTCGCAACTCATTCATACATATTGCCATAAGATTGCCCTTATTTTCACAGATTTAAGTTCGCTATACAACTTTTAGGATCACGCTAGGACATTCTTAGCTCGTAACATAGGCTCAGGGTCAGGTAGGCTATATTTAGATATATTCTAGTGACATTTTCCCCTCCTTGACATATAGGCTAAACATACCACTTTTCATCATTTTATTTCGCCCAATTTCTCATATTCTATCACCTTGGTATTCTCCCTTCTTTCTTCATTTATGTTAGTGACTCTCTTATTTTCTTGCTTGTATTTATTGTATTTATTATTTTTATTTCACTTTTCTTTCAACTGGTTCTTGAGTCACTTTACTTTTGTTCTTTCTCTCTCTTTGTTCTTTCAACCCCACTTTATTCATTCAACCCTTCTTTCGAGAGCATTCCTTATAATAGCCACCCTCAACTCATGGATTTGCCATGATTCAAAGTACACAATACCCAAAGTTGGGTCAGGGACATGAAAGGGTTGTTAACTGCATTAGCCACTCTCAACTTATGCTTTTGGCATAAGCTCAGGTGCACATGTCCATGGAAAGACCAGGGCCAACACATTATTCCCAGAAAATATCAGTTGGGGTGAAAAAGAAAGGTCTAGTAAAAGCTCAAATCATTTGGATCAAAGAAGGATTAATTTCATTTTTTTTATTTAGTCTAAAACTTGGCTATATTGAACAAGGGCCTATGATCCTTTCCTAATTGTCTATTACAACTTACTTTAGCAAGACTAACCAGGCAAGTTCTAACTCAGTAAAAATAGTGGACTATTCAAATCTTCCTCACACTCACTTGACATTTCATTACTCTACCAGAAAATCAGATACCTAGTTCGAATTTTAGACTTAGGGTCATGCAGTGGTATATCTCTATGTCATGCTTAGAGCCACACATTTATCAATTACTATACCTAGTCATGAATCATTTTCATTTCATCAGGATATCATTTTATCCATCATGCTTCCGAGTTAAACTATGGACACAAGATATAGACATGCCGGTTCAACAGTAAAAATAATCAGTCTCTTGGGGAAAAAGAACATAAGAAAGAAAACCCCAAAAGAGGATAGTGAATTGGGCTACTCAGACTTCACCCTAGAACTCACATTCCATTTACCCCACCCCCAACAAAAAGACATGCAATTGTCCCCAATGCATAAAAAAATTTGAAATACGAGAGTAGTAGGTGAACCAAACTTGGGGCGCAAAGCGCCGACAATCAGCAAGTTGGTGGGTTCGGTTCCTCGGAACCCACTACTCTGTAGTCTGGACATCCTCAGTAGTGTCCTCATCAACAACAGTACTATCAGCAGTGCCTCCCGCTATCGCCACATCTCTGGAGCTAGATGCCTCAGTAGCTGACTCTACAACCCTTATCCGACGCGCCACCTCATCAGCAAGCGAGTATCTCCTTGCAGCCTCCATCTTACGACGCTCCTTTTACCGTGCTCTAGACTTATCATCCTCTCGACCCTTACGTCTCTTGGCATGCACTCGAGGGGGAGGTGGTGGAATCTCTAAAGTGGCGAATAAAGCCGCCATCATTGTGTCCTCAGCAGGTTCTGCAAAAGGGGCCTCAGACTCAGGCATCCTAGCCTCTAGGATCATATTAATGTCTGATCGGAGACTCTCGACCGCGTTCTAAAGGGTCAACACGTCCACCTGAGGGGATGGTTGGGCTAGCACCACAACTCTAAAGTTTCCTAGCAAGGATGAACCTCAGCGATCTTTCGCTTTGTGTGCTGGACCATTCTCCGCTCTAATAGCTCTTCTGCCTCAGCAATAGACCTCTGCATCCAAGGCTGGATGTGATGCAGAAGTGTAGCCATCTGCGCGTCTAGTTTCTGGATCCTAGCAAGGGGACCAGAGCGGGGAAAGGGGATGAGCGAGAGGAGCTCGGCGCAGTGCTACTACCCGGGATAGACTTGACCGGGGTAGTGTCGGTGGTTTCAGAAGCAGCCTGCTTTGCCGTGCGATCCTGTGCTACAGTATCAGCCAGATTGTCACCAAGTAAAGGCAACTCTAGACGGGGCCCTCTGCGTAGATCCAACTCATTGGCCTTATCCCTGATGAGGCCGATACCAATAGTGCCAAATATAGTCTTGAACTAATCAATGTGCCAGATGGGCACACCTGCGGACCGGCCTGCGGACCGGCATAAGGATAATATTATTCACGGAAAAGGGTAAGTAGTTGTTACCTTAAAAGCCCTCTCGTGCATGACCGCCTATAGAAGCCAAGCAAAGTCCACCTCAAACCCGGCTATCATCGCCTCCATCAGAACTACAAGATCCCATGTGATTATATTATCAGCGGCTGTGGGGGAAAGGCAGTGGCAGAAGATCAAACATAAGAACTTAGCCGTGAAGGTCAAGTTAGCCTTCTTGATGGCTCCCTTCGTCTCTGTTACCCAGTCGGCACCCTCTCCATCAACAGACAAGTGCAAGGTAATCCACCTCTTGGCGGTCTCTCTCAGAGATGGCTCACATAAGAATTGGCCATCTTTGACAATTTGCCACCGGTAGTCGAACTCGGTGGTAAGAGGGATCCGGTTGGCATCAACATCCTCGCCATATAGATACCGGCGGATGGAAAGCAGAGAGATATCGACTTGAACGCCACGTATTCAGACATGCTCAAGTGGGGCCAGTTTTACGGGGGAAGCCCGCCTATCAATCTGTGATATGAGAGTAGCCACGTAAGAGGCGTAGAACTCTTGGACCAACTCTTCACTATAACGGCCCAAAGAAAGCACTATCCACTCCAGTCGGTGTCCGGTGAAGAGATTGTGGATCTATGGAATGGTAGGGAGACTCCCCGTAAGGACCCGCCTCTCCAGTGTAAGGGTCCATGTCATGACTCCTTTATTATTCAAAAACTTTGCGTCTGAATAAACTTGATATTTCTCGTCGACACACCACCGGTTGGGCTGGTCGGCAACCGGGGTGAGAGCACTAGTCGGTGAGCTAGGAGTGGATTCAGAACTGTCAGCCTCATTAGACGAGGCAGATTGTGCAGCTGTGGTTTGTGCAGGGACTTCAGTAGACCCGGAGGCTTCCTCCGACCAAGAAACTCCTAAGGATCCAGACACTCCTTCTTCAGGAGTAGTTGACCTAGAAGGTGTGCCGGTCCGTGTGCGCTCCTCATCAGACTGGGAGGCAGTGACTACGCCGGAGGCCACCTTTTGAGGCGTATTTTTCGTAGCACGTGCTGCTTGTGTAGTGCCTAGGGGCACGCACTCAGGGTCACGCACTCAGGGTTACGCTCATCATCAGAGCCAATGACTAGGCGAGAATACGGGGCGACAGACTTTTGATTGCCCACGTGTGTAAACCCAATTCCGTTTTGGTGCCATAAGAGATGGTACCTGTAAATAATCAATTAGTACGAGAATGAGCAAACAAGACGAGGAAAAAAATGAAAAAAAATAAGTATAAGATCTAAGCTGTAATGACTTTTTTGCAATAACAATGAAACATGACGGACCAGGTGACGGCTCGTTGTGAGTACGACGGATCTTCATGGAGTCTGTCATGTCTTACTTCAACTATCTTGATGTGTAGACCCCTGAAGGAAAGTCTCTAAAAAGTATGACGGATAAACAGGACGGACTGTCGTGACAATGACGGTCCGTCATCAATGTCCATCGTGGAGACCCTTAGGGGAGGGGTCTCTGACCGACACACTGGTTGTGCAAGACGAACCATCGAGGGTATGACGGTCCGACATAGATGTCCGTCAGAGAACACTTAGAAAAATTTGGAGACACTTACGACAAGGGTCTCTGACAACCATGACGGTTGTGCTGGACGGACCATCGTGATACCAACGATTCATCGTAGAGGTCTGTCAAAGGACACTTAGAGAAAGTATGGAGACCCTCAGGATATGGATCTCTGATCGTCACAATGGTTGTGCGGGACGGACCATCATGGGAGCGACGGCCCGTCGTAGATGTACGTCAGAGGACACTTAGAAAAAATGTACAGTGGGATATTGGAATAGACCCTACGACGGTCCATCGTAGGTACGACGGTCCGTCATCGAGGTCTCGTTCATTCATTCAGTGATAGAACTGGGGGTGCCACAATCATCCCCTATGACTCAAAAGAAATTTTTTAGTGTTTAACCTACATGTGTCTAACCCAAATAGCAAACTAGAAATGCTAAAGCACCTATTTCTAGAGTTTTAACAATGCAATTTAAGGATTCTTAACCTAGGTCAGACAAAATTGGATCAAATCATGAAGACCCACCAAAAGAAATAGGTTAATACGAATTACAAAAAAAAATGCAATGTAAATAGGAAGAGATCTGAGACACATACCTGAGAATTTGAGAAAAACAAGCAAGGAAGGTACTTGGTTAGCAAGAACAGAACCACAACAGAAGACTCCGACTAGTAGAGGGTAGATTTTAGTAATTTGGGGAATTTGGGAAGTGATAAGTTGATAGAGAAGAGAGGTAGGAAGTAGGAAGTTGAAAAGGGAGGGAAATTGGAGAACGAAGGAAGGAATGGGTGAAATGATGGAGTGGGTTATTAAAGGTTGCTATTTTTTTTAAAATTACCCCCAACCGGGTCCGGTCGGGTATGCTTATAATGACTCAACGAGACCCCGATGACGGTCCGTCGCATCTACGATGGTCCGTCATTGGTTCCGTCACGTGTACCCTAGTTTTGAAAATAATTGAAAGACGTACCTGGCACGACGAATTCATGCGACTGTCCGTCTCGTGCATGACGGTCCGTCGATGTGTCCGTCATTGACTGTTGTAGTGTGATTTTCTGCAAAATTTCCTGGTGATGTGCCTGCAAATTTAAAATCCATTAGTATAAAATGATACCATTAATAGAAAGAAAACTATAATTATTAGGTTGCCTCCCAACAACCGCCTGATTTAACGTAGCGGCACGACTAAAGGAACTTGATTACTTAGGCTTCATCAAAATGGTATGCCTCGATTACTTCATTTGCTGATTCAGCATGCCCGAAATAGATTTTTATGCGTTGTCTATTCACCTTGAACCACACACCCTGCACCATGAGGGAATAGTTGGGTAACCAAGTAAGGACCAATCCATTTGGACTTGAGCTTACCCGGAAACGAACGCAACCTAGAATTGTCCAAAAGCACCAAATCCCCAACCATAAACTCTTATTTTTAACTTTTTAGGTCATGGTCCTTCATCTTTTCTTTGTAGGATATAGCATATACCGATTGGAGCTTACCACACTGCCTCATGGACCTACAAATGTTGAAGGTCGCTTCTTCATTGTTCAACCGAAATTTCATCTACCCCTTTTCCATATCAACTAAGGCTTTACCCATAGCAATGAATGACCTTCAAAGATTAATAGGCACTTTAAAATTGACTTCACAATCAAGAATAACAAAATCTGCTGGAAATATGAACGACTCCACTTTTACTAGCACATCGTGGAGTATCCCTATAGGCCTTTTCACTGTTCGATTGGCCATCAGTAGCCGCATTGCAGTGGCTTTTGGGTCACCCAAATCCAACTTTTGTAGATCGAGAGGGGCATGAGATTTATGCTTGCCCCTAGATCACATAATGCTTTCGCAAAATGTAATTACCCGAATGTACATGGAATAATGAACGCACCCAGATCTTCTTTCTTTTGTACGAGAGATCTTGTAGCAATAGAATTACAATGCTGCATTCTATCATCATCCTCGAAAGTGACCGATCTTTTCTTTGTAACCAGATCTTTCATAAACTTGGCATAACCGGGCATTTGTTCTAGAGCTTCTACCAAACGGACATTGATAGAAAGCTGCTTCAACATTGTTATAAAATGCTGATATTTACCATCCTCGGTCTTTTTCACTAATCTTTGAGGAAAGGGGGGGGTCTAGGCATGGGAATTACCTTTATATGCATTTCAGCATCTTTTACAGTGTTATCTTCTACTTTACCACTACCCTTTACCACCTTATCATTATCTTTTATCACCTTTTTCTCCTTAGACGGCATAGGTGGGTCAATGGTCTACTTACCACCCCGAGTAGTGATTTCCATATAGTGTCCGTCATTTTTCGTATTTTGGTTAGTGTTGCTAAGAAGAGTGCCCGGTTGCCGTGTTTTCATAGTCGAAGATAATTGGTCCATTTGCAACTCAATCTGCTTAATCGATATTGCATGTGTATCGACTTTATGCCCAATACCCGCTAAATCACTCCTTAACTCTTCAATGTTCTCATCATTAGCATCGAACCTCCTCATCATTTTGTGCAATGTATCCTCAACTCGCGCCATACTATCTCCACCATCCCTAGGAGTAACTTCACGATTTTGAGGAGGGACACAGGGCCTATTCCTATAATTTTTGTTACCATAGTTACCCCTGTTGAAGTTGTTATCGCGGTTTTAACTTCCATATCGGATGTAATAACCCTCATTGTTATAGTTACCATAGATCCGACCTTTGTTTCCTGGATCTCGGCGCCAATTCTCCTTATTTGAGCCTTGGGAACTCGGTCGGAAACACCCCTTCTGTTAATTTACCGCATAGAAATTCTCCTCATAATAGCATTCATCATTTGGTGGTGGTGGTTTAGACAAGTAGTTGACTACATTTATCTTTTCTGCACCCCCAGTGATATGTTTTAATACCAGCCAAGCTCAGTTCTAATGAAAGCCATCTCTTCACGAATCTCATCTGTGGCTGGGTTGTGAGTGGATTGCATTGCGAAGGTATTTCTCCTAGTATCTGACTTCCTAGTACTCCAAGCTTTATTGTTTCGGGATATTTTCTCTAACTTTTCGGCAATATCAGCATAAGGACACTCCCCATAAGAACCATCTGCTATAGTATACAACACCGTTTTATTATTATCATCATGTCCCCAATAGAAGTATTACTTCAGTGACTCATCATTTATACGGTGATTTGGGACGTTTCTAAAAAATGAGGTGAATCTATCCCAAGAACTACTAACTGCTATCCTCGTAGTGCCACAAAGTTGTTCACTCTGCCTTTGTGGTTTAGTTTCTTGGAGACCAGGTAGTAGCGTGCTAAGAAAAAATCTCTTAGTTGGTTCCAAGAGAAAACTGAGTTATAAGGGAGCTCAGTGAACCCAATAGTAGCATGTCCCGTTAGTGAGAGAGGAAACACTCTTAGCCCTATTACATCCAAGTCCAAGTCAGGCCTCCCTACACAACTTTTACACACTGCCCTTACCTTAGCTATATGGGCATGTGAATCCTCTGAAGGTAGCCCTGAAAACAAACCTCTGGCAGTGAGCATTTGAATCAGGCTACTAGTTACCACAAAGGTATGGCCTGGTGGTAGAGGGGGAAAGACAACTGGCCCATCGGAGTCTGCTATATTGTCATACCCTTTGTAGTATTCTTGGAGATGTGGAGCGAGATTTTTTCCCCTCTGTTGGTTTTCACCCGGAGCATCGGGTAATAACTTACCATGCACATCAACCGGATCTGGGATGTTCTAGTTTGGATCATCATCATTAATACCCAAGTTTAGATTGATGTTGCGTAGTGTATGATCTAATTCGTGATCATAGGGAAACAAGGGTTCTCTTACTCTCCGTGTATTTTTCATACAATGAAGATAGTTCTACAAGAATAAAAAAAGAATAAACAAAGTAAAATTAAGAAAATAGAGACTAATATATAGTAATAAGTTGAAGTTAATATAAAAGCTACTTTCCCCGTCTAGACTTCATTCTCATAGAGTGATTTACGCTTAAGATTCATATAAAAGGGTTCCATATCAAGTTCATAATCAAATCACATTTGCCCTACCAAAGAAAGTTCCACTAGGGCTACCTCACAATGGCGACAAGAAGATCATCATGACTTTCTTAAGGATTAATATGATGTTGTTCCATCCAATTAACCTTATGTTTATCATTCCTTTACTTGAAGGATACCATTACGTCTTACGACTTCAATATTCATAACCTTACCACTAGGTTCAAGGTTTCACATAAAGGACCCTCTTAACATTATTTAAGGTCACATATCATTTATACATTAAAGATTAATAGAATTTAGCATCCTAAGTCAGGACATAACATATTCAAATTCATATATGCATCAAGTAAGGGACACAAGTCAACAAAGACAAACCATAATATACTTCACCTTAACACATATTACATGTCATTCTAGAAGCACATAGAATTAGTAATTATCATCTTTAAGTCATCCTATACACTATCATATCATCATCAATATGACCATCATAGACTCAAATAGTCAACTAGGGATAAGCATACATCAACCCCAAGACTGTACACATAAAGCCAAAGTCATAGTCTAACATAATCACCTAAGTAACATCAATAGAAGAAACCACATATACTTTAACATTACTTATAATATACCTAGATAGTATCATACGTCACATAATCAATTACACAAATATCCACATTACTTCAAGTAGTTGCCGACAAGGACATGATCATCATATTACTTAAATAACGCCGACACGGCCACATCAATTGCAAGTAAAGCACATAACACCTCCACCATAAGTGGACCATACAAATCACAAACTCCATTCTCAATACCTCAATCCAATGTTAAATCACCCAATTTGATATCACAAGGCCCTTACCTATGGCCATAACCAACAATTCAATATAATTATAACAATATTCATGAAACTAGGTTAACTTACTACATATTCATCAATCTAGTACAATCTAGATATCAATTTACAACAATTATTACATCAATCAACAGCCCATATGAAACTACATTAGAATTCATCAACATTAGATCAATATCAAGTAACCCATCACTTAGTCAAAAACTAGGTTTCATCCAATTCATGAATTGAAAAGTTGATTTAGTGTAAAATCACCAATTCTATAACAATTAAAACATTAATCCATGTTTAAAAACCATTATTGCAAGAACCTATCGATAGATAATAAAATTGGACAATTCAACATTGAAAACTTTAGAAACATATTTGAAAGTTGGGTTCCTTGATGAAAAGAGTTTCAAGGATAAAAAATCATACCTTTATCAAGCTAATTGCTTAGTTGGATGAATAATCTTTACTCAAACCTCCAATTCTAAGACCTTCCTTGAATTTTGGCTCCAATGGATTTTTAGGGAATTTATAAGGGATTATGGGTTTTGATTTGGAAGAATGAAATCTTGTAAGTGTTAAAGACTTATATACATGTTTAAAATACCCAAAAGACCCCTCCAGAACGACAAACCTCTTATTTTGAAGTGAGGTGAATTTACAAGTTCACCCTTTAACTTACAGTGAATTGCACGGAGGGAGGTAGTCTACCAATAGTTACCAAACGACGGCCCATCCTTGACCAACGTACCGTTATGTTGGTCCGTGGTTGGGGACTGAGGCTGGTCGTTTTCCTCTACTTTCCCATGGCTAAGTCTCAAATGACGAGAGCCCACCAACGAGGCGACGAGTCACCCATCTTCTAGTTCATTGCCTTTTTGTGCATGCCTATAACATCTTCAAGTTTTACACCATTAGGCGGTATAGTGGTGCTTTGTAGAACATTCGGTGGTGCACTGACTGCTCCTTTCTCCACTGATATGATCCTCTTCCTTCAGGTCTCAACATGGTGGAACAAAGGTCTAAGTATGTCCCTTCGGTGATGCGCTAAGTGTGCTTGGCGATGCTCAGGCTTCAGTTTCTTTGTTCTTTTCAGCCTTTTTGTTCCTTTTTGTGCCATAGTGTCCATGCTTTATCTAAATCTTCAAATACCTGCAATTTATTAGTTTTATCAGATATTGGGATAAAATACGCACTCGGGGAAACTATTTCCATTGAAATATCACCCAAAATTAGTCCAATTTGTGGATTCATCAATACCCCCAACTTAAAATTTTGTTTGTCCTCAAGTAAGACTCAAGTTCAACAGTTCAAAAAGGTTGTCTCAATTAGTGCTACGCAAGACTCAATCGTGAATATACACAACAAGAATCATATTGATTATGTAAGGATCAGTAGGTACTCAAATATTAAAGTTGTGACACATCATTCCCAAAGATTATCATGCTCTCAATACTAGCTACTAAGTTTAAGTTTAACAACTATATCTAAATGCCCTTACACAAAAAAAGATTCCGTATTTACTCATAGGGGTTAATCATTTAAGATCTGGAAGCAGATGCAACACTCACACTCAAAATGAGGAATACAATGCATGTTTACACCGATAGGTTTGCCTTTATTTTCCAATCAACAATTGTTTCATCTTTCTCAAGATCAAAAAGGTCTATTCAAGGCTCGTAATGGGATTGAGTTCAATGGTATGGTCACTTAGGCTCAATAACTAAAGATCCTCATGAATTGTGGAGCTCACAACTTTTTTGACATTCTTCTATCAATTTTTCTACTAGTGCTTCTAAGTCATCCTCTTATTCACTTTCATTTATTGCTTGAAACTAAATTTATTTTGTACTTTTATTTTACAACTTCCTTTTCATTCTTTTCTTTACTTTTTTTCTTTTTTTCTTTGGAGGGTTTCCATTTCTTTGCAATAACATATTGTAAAAGAGACTTTTCTTGCACTTCTTGGTTTTTCCTTTTACTTTTCACCTTCTTAAGTTTGATATTTACTAAATTACAAGTCATGAGTATTATAGGTAGTGGTTGAATATAGGTCTAGGTTTTCACAAGTTTCTTTCCATAGAAAGTTAAAGTTGAAGGGGGCGTCAAGAGAGGTCACACACTCACAACGGAGGTAATATAAGAGGTATATGTCAAACTAGCTCACACTCTATAAAATTGACTAACAACATGTCAAGGGAAAACATTATTTAATTGACTTGACTAATGGGACAAATTTTAGGTTTATTCATGCATGGTTCAAGTTAAGGTTATCACACTAGGCATTGTTACTAAACGCACACAAGACTACACACTTTCTCTAGTGTGCAACGATCATCACAAGAGAAATTAATTTGATACATGGCTAATCTCAATGAGATGCAAAAAGTTCAAATATTTTGTATGTAACTTCATTTTGTCTCATCGTAGCCGTACATCCACGTTTGTTCGATTGAGATAACCATTGATGTCATCGGTATTGATCAAAATATAAACTAAATTTTCAAGAGAACAACCACTTTCAACACAAGATGTGACAATTTTTTTTGAAAAATCAAAATCATTTGTAATTTACACAAGTAGATAAATACTATTTTTAAAATAGAGACTACCCAAATATATACACAAAAAGACAAGTATTAATAAGCACACACAAGTGGGACTCACCCTACCCAAAATCAATAAGATTTTCCCAAAATAAATAGCAATAATCTAGAGTTAAAATTAACGAAAGGTAGAGATAGGGCTAGAAAATCATCGTGGTAAAGCAACTAGTTTGATTTGGATTCCTTTAAAAGATGTAGCATTAGGTTAAAGGTTAGGAAGGGATGTTAGGCAAACTTCAAAGTGATTTATAAAGCTCTTACACAATTGCTCTCGGCAACCCAATGCGCCTACCTTCAACCTGCATTCCTAAATGATTCATTAGCCACCTTTTTGTTTGTTGGACTACAACTTGTCTAGTCCATTCCTATTTGGCGGTAATGTTTAGACTTTTGAGTCGTTTGGCAAATCACTAAATGAATTTTTATCGTTTTCGAGTTTTATAAAACTTCTTAGTAAATGTTGATATTCAAATGACGATAACCATCGGGGCCGCCGATCTGGTGTGCGAATCGCTTAAACCATCCTGAGCTTGCCGAGTTTTACAAACTCCAGTTATAGAGGGTACCTTGAGTCAAATTATGGAATAGCATTGATCGTCAACGTCTTCGGCAACTCACCAACTGGGTTTGTTGCTTGTGATTTTGTACATTTTGAGTACCTACCACACATCAATCTACAAAACTAACATACTATTATTTCATTAATGTGCAAAAAAATATAATGAGGGGTTTTAGGTTGCCTCCCAAATAATGTCTTAGTCAACGTCATGGCACGATGAAAGTCAACACTTATTCTTAATTCTCAAAGTCACCCATGGTGTAATTAGGTGAATCCTCGGTGAATGATAGGTATTGATATGTCATCAAGTGTCTTATCTGAGTATCTTGGAGCTAATCGTCATGGAGTTTGCGCTGGTAGTTTCATTAAGCATTTCGATGTTATCTCCCATGTCATTCAACTTTTTTCCTGTTCTTTGAGTTTTTATTGAATTATAAATAGTCATAATCGCTTTGCACACCTCCCTTCCTCTTTGCTTGTTTGAACTCACAAAGGGAGAAGTTCTTTTCCCCTACCTTGCTTGCTCTTCAAATCCCATCACCTGTTTGGACAGAACATCTACTTGAGAAACTAGTTTATCCCATTCATATTTATTTTGGGCTTTTTTGTTGTTTTAGAACATTTTGTCAAGTAGTGCTACAACGACTTTGTAGGGTTGGTTTAGCAATCCGCCGTCGAAAAGGTGCTCAATTATGCTTCTGATCTTGGGTTCGCAACATCAATAAAAGCAATCCAGTAGTGTCTTATCAGGATTTCCATGAGGTGGGCATGTTTGTAAAATTTCTTTTACCTCAGCCACATTTCCGAAATTGTCTCAGCCCCTTTCTTCTTGAACATCAGTAGATTATCCCTGCGGTTCAATAGCTTCAAAAGAGGATGATCAGTGTAATATCCATAGTGCTGTTACATTTTGGTTTCCCTGCTTTGATATTCAGACAAGCAAAACAAAACTACAACTAAGATTAGTAAAACTAAGAAAAACAAAAATTATGATTAACTACATCTTCATGTAACTTGACTCCTCGAGGGTTGGGGTCAAGTCCCAAGGGAGCGGTTTCAAGAATATGTAGCTAATTAGAGTACAATTGTAATTAGTCGTAGCTAAAGATATTTACTAATAAAAACATTATAAATTAAAGAGGGCAACACGAAAGTGTCAAATATAGATTAGGTGTTTGTCACAAGTACAATAAAAAGGGTAAAAATGCAAAGAAAATTAAGTACGGGGAGAAGTTCTTTGGGTGTGACTGCAATACTTATTGATATAAATCGATGGGTTCATGTTTTCGATAGGAAATTTGCATGATTATAGTGACTCGTCTATGCTTTAGATGGAAATAAGTTCTCTCTCGAGCAACTTACCCCATTTAAAATGAGTTCCTCTAGAACACCCATTTGGCGCATGAATGTCAGCCTATGCCTTACCCCACTCACTGTCTCAAGCTGAGTGTTAGGATATGAGACTAGGTATCACCCTCTATGGCTGAAACTTACATCGACCAACCCCAAGCCGAAAAAACATGGATGGTTTTGTTTTTGCAACTATAAAACCATTAAATTAAACCAAAATCACCAGGTGAAATCACCTTTAAAATACATGTAACCTATCATTAAACAAGACCCAACAATAATGTGAACACATATTTGCTATTTCAAACCCCAAGTATGGGGGTTCTTAGCCCCATATCAAGAAATAACAAATTACACCTAAAATGATATAAAAATCAAATGGGTATAAGAAGCTAAATCTTAATTAAAGAAAAAGAATAAAAACCGAAAAGACCTACTTCCAATATGGGGAGGATGAACTCCTTCTTTCTTCAAGTCTTGCTAAAAACCCTCTTTAAAGTTGAGATAAGATAGAAGAATAAGTAGTATTCTAAGTAAAAACTATAATATTGTTCAGACTCCATAAAATAATAGCTATGGCTAGTATTTATAGTTTTCAGATTTAGTGTTGTTTCATATCATTCAGAGAGGTTATTCGAGGTCTCCAAACGACTCGACGACTCGACACTTTTCCAGTTGATCGCCTTTTTATGCTTGCCAATAGCATCTTCAAGTTCTGGACCATTGGGTGGTATAGTACTACTTCACAAAACTGTTCGGCGGTGCGCCGAATGCTCCCTTCTCCGCCAATTTGATCCTCTTCCGTCAGGGCTTAACGTGATGGAACAATGGGAAAAATATGTTCCATCGGCAATGTGCCAAGTTTACTTGGGGTTGATCAGCCTTTATTTTCTTTGTTCTTTTCCGAATTTTTTCTGATTTTCATCAAGAGCAAAGATAATTGTTAATAAAATACGATCCTACGAAGAGAAGGTAATTGATCAGACCATTCTGGAAAAGGTATTGTGAAGCCTATCTCCAAATTTTGATCACAAAGTTGCTACGATAGAAGAATCCAATTATCTATCCATCTTTTCAATTGATGAACCGATGGGATGAGTTGAGAATTAATCGATTCACAGAAAAGAATTAAGAGAAGGACTTCCAAGTTAGATTCAGCCACCAAATAGGGAGAAAATAATGGCCAGCAAGAATCGATCGAGGAAGATGAGGATTTCAGCGGTGGTCGAGGTCATGGTTATGGATGGGTCATAGGAAGATATCATGGACAAGGACAATCTAATTAGAATGGTAACTCAAAAATGACATTCAATGTCATCACTGTCAGTGTTACGGAGATATAAGGGTTGATTGTTGGTATAAAGATGATAACATAATTTTGCAGTAACAGAAAATAAGGAAGAGAATTATCTTTTTATGGCTTGCACTGATATATAGACCATAAGCAAAGTGATTTATAGTTTTTAAACAGTGGTTGTTCAAATCATGTGACAAGTGTTAAATCTTTGTTCCATGAACTTGACGAGTAGCAAAAGAAAAAGGTGCAGCTTGGACATACATAAGAGTTACTGATTGAAGGAAAAGTAATGGTGATCATTGGCACTAATCAAGACAAAGTAAACATGATAGATAATATTCAATTTATACCCGATTCAGTATACTATTTGTTGAGTGTTGGGCAACTAATGACCAATGGATATTCTCTTTGGTTTGATAATGATGCTTGTTTCGTAACTAGTAAGAAGTTTGGATAAAAGGTTCGTATCACCATGATACCAAATAAGATGTTTCCGCTGGATGTTTCTGATATGGAAAAATTCCCCCTGCTGCAAGTACAAAGAATGAATCAAAGTTGTGTCATTTGAGATACAATTATCTCAACATAAACAACCTCAAGTTGCTAGGTGATAAAGGTATGGACTCTAAAAAAATAGTTCTCTTGATTTATGTGAAGGTTGCATTTATGGGAAAACTAGGAAATCCTTTCCTGTTGGGAAGGCATGGAGAAGTTATAAATGCTTATAATTAATACATCCTGACTTATAGGGATACTATGCAGATAAAGTCCTTAAGTGGAAGTCGTTATTTCTTGTTGTTTACTGGCTATTATAGCCGCATGAGTTGGGTGTATTTTTTCAGGATAAAGAGTCCAAAACTTTTGAAATTTTTTAGATGTTTAAAGGTTTGGTAGAGAATCAAAATAGCTGCACTATCACCATGATTCGCACAAAGAGAGGAGGAAAGTTCATGTCAAAAGAATTCAATTTGTTTTGTGAGAAAAATGGCATCCATAGGGAGATAACAACTCCTTATAACCCAGAGCAAAATGGGGTCACTGAATTGAAGAATCGGACTCTGGTGGATATGGCAAGGAGCATGTTGCAAGCAATGGAACTCGGAGATCAGTTTTGGGCAAAAGCTGTGGCAGCATCTGTTTACTTGCTGAATCTTTCACAAACAAAAGCTGTTATGAATAAAAATCCTTATGAATATTGGCATTATAGGAAATCAAATGTAAGTCATTTACAAATTTTTGGGTGTTCTGCTTATTCTTTGGCAAGTTCACAAGCTCGTCAAAAGCTTGATGAAAAATCTGAAAAATGTATTTTGTTGGCTATTGTACTCACTCCAAAGCATATAGATTATGTAACCCTTTAATTGGCAAGATTTCAGTCAGAAGAGATATAATGTTTGATGAAAATGCAAGTTGGGATTGGAGTAAAAAGCTTGTGCGACAAGAAACTCATATGCCTCTTGGGATCACTAAAGATGGAAAAAAAGAGCCAACCCCTTGAAGTACACTTTCAAGTTTTAGTTGTGTCACAAAGTTTGCTAATTGCAGTAACTCATGAAGAGTCTTCAGATGAGATTATTCCATTAAGAAGATCAACAAACCTTAAAATTCCAAATCCCAAGTATGATGTCTGTTTGCTCTTATTGTTTAAGTTCCTATGAATTATAAAGAAGTTGCTGGAAAAGAAGAATAGAAGAAATGAAATCCATCGAAAAGAATGGAACATGGCAAATGATGGAGTTAACAAACGAAGAGGGAGTATTTCTTTCACAAAGGGAATATGCTAGAATACCTACTCAATAAATTTGTCACGCTTAATTGCAAGCTTGCGGCTACTCCAATGAATATCAGTGAGAAATTGCAGTAGGTAAATGAAAAAGAATTAAAAGATGCAAAGAGGTTCAGAAGCTTGATAGGAGATCTAGTATATTTGATGCATACTAGACCCGATATTGTATATTATGTTTGTGTTATTTCTAGGTTTATGGAACAACCTTCAAATGTACACTATGGGGCAACAAAGAGAGTCTTGCGGTACATTGCTGGAGCTTCGGAATTTTGTATTTGGTACTCCAAATCTGATAATTTCATATTGTGCAAGTACTCATATAGTGATTAGGCAAGTTCATTGGACGATAGATAGAGTGTTTCGATGAATGCTTTCACTCTAGGTTCAGGTCTGGTGACTTGGAGTGCAAAGTAACAAAGCTACATCATTATTGTCAACTTCAGAAGCTGAGTACATTGCAGCAACTTCAACAGCTTGTCAAGCCGTCTGAAATGATTAATAATAAGAATATCTAGAGCAGGCGGGACAAGAATGACTGAGAAGTATAATCGATTCTCCGGTTGACGGATTCCATAGAGAAAGTATTTGGCGTTCAAGGGTATTTTCATTAACCTTGATAATCACCAAACTGTAACAACAACAGTAGACTACGCAATGTCTTGGTTCAATATTTAAAGGGAATTTTTGTTCCCGTACATCCTCTACTAGTTGAGCTTATGATATCGAACAATAAATGAAAAATATAGACTTCTTAGGACGTAATTTGCAGAACAAAATTTATTGGAAAATTTGGTCCTTCTTGGCATGAATGATATTTTTCATCTTAAAATATGACTCATCGATCAGTGTACCACAAAATTTTGAAACAGATTTGAATCGAAGAAGAGACCGCACAGGCAACCTACTAAGAATTCCACCAAGTATGTTCTCTTTAGAGTAAACATCCATAGCCTAGATAGAGAAGAATGCTCTGTCACACACCTTTTTTAAGTATTGATATATTATATAATTGCAACCAAAAGTTTTTAAAATGATAGACGATAAAGGTTCTTAATTTATTTTGTCTACTATTACCAAAAAAAAATATTAGAAAATTTTAACAAGTGAATAAATCAAAGTCCTTTGTCAGCAAAAACATGAGAGAGAACTAATAAGGCAAGCATTTTAAGAGTTTCTAACTATTCAATGTTTGAATTAGTTTCTAGCGTTACTTTAACATTTTGGTGGGTAGAATAACAAATGCTTGGAAGTGATGCACTCTTGTTCTACTAAAGTTTACTAGTAGGTGTGTATTTGATGTGGAAAAAAAGTCTTAGGCTTATATATTTATCTTATCCACTTTGTTTCAGAATTATGATAGGTAAAATAATCTGGTCCTTGCAAAATAAATGAGATTCATTTCTTTTTCATGGAATGATAGAACCTAAATAGAGAAAAGACACATTTTATCCATAGAAATATAGCAAACATAGACACTAAGTAAAATAAACAACAAATTGAATAAATAAACTCAATTGGTAACACGTTCACTTGTTCCCGATCAACAATATTCATCATTTTTTCTTGTTTTGATGTTTTACAACTCTTGATCCTGAATTCAGAAAATTGGATGAAATTGACTTCAGTTGTCAAAAAAAAAGACATACCCAAAATAGAAAAAAAATAAAAAGTAAATACCTTTGATTGATTGAAAATAATTGACTTGTTGTTGAGATGTTTATCTACCATCTTTGAAGATTGAATTTGAATATAAATTGGTTATAGTTATTTATGGGGAAAACATAAATATATTACCAATAGAAGAAATTTTATAATCTACCCTAATAGATAATATCCAAAAGATAATGCTATAGATTGCTTTCCATAAAATCACTATTCAATATCTTATTTATATTTAATAAACTAAATTCATCTATTATTAGATAAAAATCAAACTTCTAGTCTGAATGATGTTATTCACTATTGAGTGTTAATTTTATTAAAATATTGAATTTTGTTGTTCCATTTAGCAAGAACACATTTCATACAATGTCACATATAAAAATACTATATATTAAATGATTTTTTTTTTATGAAACGCATAGCCAAAGGATGAAATAATTATGTCCATGTTTTTTGCTTGCAGTTTTATCTTTCCTCATAGTAAATTTATCATCATTTAGTTAAACCAAGTTATATATGAGTTTGTATATGATTAAGGTGGGCATGCATATAGATATACACAAACCATATAAATCACATTATGCATGTTCTAATTTAAAATAACACTTATTCATATCTTGTATACTATATGGTGTAAATTGTGTATAATGAATATTATTATATAATACAGTGAATAAATAAAGTATGTTATTTGGATATAAATACATTGTATTATTAATTTGTATTTAATACATCCATTACTAGATAAGCTTGAAAGAAGTTTATATAGAAGTTTCTACTCTTTAAAAAAAAGTCTACTTATTTCCTTTAAATGAACTTATTCGATGTCACGATCCGAGCCAACACCCTGGACGTAGGCGACACTCAAGAAACATTGTTGGATCCAAAGTGAACCCTCATCCTGACTAACTACAAGCGAACGACTAACTCAAGCATACAAAAGCTTAAAAACTAAATAAAATTCATGATACTCAATACAAAGTTCGAACTCAAATGATTAACTCTGAATATAATAGAATATTCAACTAGGGAAAAATAGGCAACTCGTGTCTTTTAACTATTTAACAAAGTAAATGAACAGACTCCTAAAACTCTAATCTCTATCTATGAAGCATCTACTTTTACAGAAGAATATTGGGACAAGACCCATGACATCTCAAACTAATAGCTTCAAGATAAAGGTGAAGTCCTCCATACTGTAAGAAGGCTCATCAAAGGTGATTGGAATATCCCATGGCCTGAACGAATAATATGTTGATGAACTTGAATACCTTTATCTTCATCATGAAACAATGCACGACGAATGGTTCAGTACATGGAATATACGAGCATGTAAGGGGAATTCTAAAACATATGTTAAAAAGCATAACTCTTTATGTATTTTGCGATTATTACTAAAAATCCTTCTCTAAACAAATGAGATGGTTCTCGTTTGCTCAAAACTCTTTCGGAAATCTTAGTTTCCTTTTATAAATGACACATTTACTTTTGGGAATAGTTAGTTCCCATATATCATTTTAAAAAAAATGAATCAACTCTACTCTTTCTCAACGTAAGTGCTTAATCCCTTAAACAAGTTTAGAAAAACTTGTAAAAGACCACTCAAAGTAAGATCAATGCCGAGTTATGAACCTGAACGACTCTTCTCCACACATAAAACTCAATATTGGGAACTCAACAACTTAGAACTCAAGAAATTCAATGATACTACTTGTTTCAAGAATTCTCAACCAAAAGGTTGATGCGAAATTATGGGCATGCAAAACTTAACTCATGGACTTTATAACACTACTCATCTCAAGAAATGAGTTTTCTTGAGGTTTTGTTCTTCATTTGTTGTTAATGGAGTTTAATGAGTTCTGCCTTTGAGTAAGGGATGTACATTTTAGTAGATTTTCATTTACTTATCTTGGGTTGATAAATCTAAGGAAGTTTGTAAGAAAACTATTATTCTAGGTGAATTAAGACAAAAAAAATTGAAAAAGAAAATGCATTACCTTTTTTGGACAAGGCCTAGGGCATCGCGCCACCAAGGCTCCAAGGGGGCTAGAAGCGCGCCACCAAGGCACCAATGGTGCAAGTTCCCCACACCTGCACCAAAAAGAAGCTTCCAATATTTTGGGTTGGCGCCCTGCGTCACTAAGTTCGCCAAGGTCACAGGACCTTTATTATTCTATTCTGCTTTCCATATATCTTCCCTCATATTGTACCCATGTTCTCTGCTTGATATCCTCACTTAAAATCTTCTCTAATACTTGAGAGATCCAATATATCCAAATCATAACTCATTATTTAATATTTAAATATCAAGTCATCATTAAGAGTAATGTTTGAGGAAGTCTTTGAGCCATTTTTTAAGAAAAAATTTACAACATTTTCAAACTTTATTTTAGAGTTGAGTACTTGACTATGATGATGAGGAGAGTCGAGTTCCATTTTTAAAAATTATTATAATGGAACTAAGTATTCCAAAGAGTATATATTTTTACATTTTACACGATAGAAAACCTTCATTTCCAAATGAGTTCATGAGGAATTTTTTTAGCATAATCTCTTTTTGAATTACCTTTTGAGTAATAATCTTAAAGTATGAGGATGTGAAAATGTTTTTAAACATTTGACCATCTGTTATTTTATTGGGATTAGTATTTCGCACTTATATGAGGAGGAGTTCAAACAACTCAAAGTCCACATAAACCATGTATGCCGACATGGGTAAAGAATCATACTTTTTAGATGACTCCTTATTGGTTTTTAAGAATATCTTAGTGGATCCGCCTAGTTGAGGATGCACTATACCCCGACAAGGTATAGGACAGTTCTAGCAGCGTGTCCAAGATGATAAATCATCATATAGCTCATAGTGATGGTTGTCGGTTAGAGAATCTCCTTAATAAGCGTAAAGAGTTATTATTGTATTTTTAAAAACAATGAGTTATTATCAACTATTTTAAAATATTTATTTATTTTGCATCTTTATTTTACTTTTATATTGAATTTAGTTGATTATCATTGAGTTGAGTATTCTTGAGTTGATATGAGTTGAGTTGAGTTTAGTTGAGATGAAGTGAGTATGTTCCCCTTTTTTATTACTTCAAGCTTATGTCTATGCTTTAGAGTTCCCTTTGCATTCTCATACATTTAATGTATTGACTCCATTTTTCCTACATCTTTTTATGATGCAGAGACAAGTATTTTGGGTAATCAACAGGCACTTTATTGATACCACTTGTACTCTTGAGTTGCTTCGTTGATCCTCATTGCGTCTAGAGGACTCCAATTTACTTCTAGTTTTGTTCCGATGTCGTGGGTCTTGTCTTGAATTCTATTCTAGTTATTAGAGGCTTTATAGACAACAATGTTTTGAGAAGTATTTTCTATTTTAAACTGTTAATGTTCAAGACTTTAGTTGCCTCTTTTGTCCAGTTGAATGTCTTTTTATAAATATTCTAACATTATCTACTTTGAGGCCTTTTGAAAAACCATTACTCGGAGTTGATATATTGTTGAGTAATTCTTTCGCGTTTTATTGGGCCAGGCCAAAGGTTTGCTTGGGGACCAGCTATGGTTTTCAAGTGTTGGGGTGTAAGCTGAGGGCATGAAAAACTTAGTATCAACGTACAGAGTTCAAGAGTTCTAGGGTATCTATTAAGTCGTGTTTGTATAGTCATGGTAATCGATGTGAAGTCTATTAAGTCGTGTTTGTATAGTCATGGTAATCGATGTGAAGTGCGCGACATATATAATTAGGAGGCTACAACATTTTGGAAAATATTCCCTTCCTTCTTATTCTTTTTCGTGCAGTAGAATTTAACTCTATCAATGTTTCTTTCTACTCTGTTCTTGCGCTTATCTTTCAGATCATGCCTACATGAAGAGATTTTTGAGATGTTCTGCTAGGGGAAATGTTGATCCACAAGATAACGCGGTCTTCAATTCACCAGAAATGCAGCCCTAAAGAGAACTAATGCTAAGTTCTTGGATTCTATCTAGATGTTGACCCAAGTTGTGGCTCATCAAGTTGGCCAACAAAGAGTGGATCAATAGGATGTGTATAACACCGTGGAAACTAGGGAGCTAGCTTGCAGAGTTCTAGAGTCTTGCAAGATATTTTTAGTTTTTGGTATGAGGGTTATAATAATAAAAAAGTATTCCTTTACATAGAATAATGGTTTTAGGGTTAAGGCATCAAGATACAACCTCCCAAGGACCACCCAAGGGGTCTTTGAGGAGTACCCTCAAAACAGCCCAAAAGATGTACACTGCCGCCACCCACGATTGCCATCTACTGGCCGTGGATGGACCCACGACATTGGAAAATGATCTTTCTAAGTCTATGCATTTAACTTGTAGTAGTCCATACACATTTTCTAGACACTAATCAGCCTCATTGGAAGAAGCTCATTATTATTATTAGGAACTATAATGATTCTTCCATTATTGGCACACACAGAACTGGGCAAACCCAACTACTATAAACAATGGGATATATAACTCCAACATCTAACCACTTAATGATCTATTTTTTCATAACCTCTTGAATATGGGGATTCAGTCTCTTTTGATGCTCCATACGCGGCTTAATGTTCAACATGAGCTAGATTTTGTGAAAAAAAATGCCCGGTGTATCCCAATAATGTATGCAATAGTCTATCCTATAGCCCTCTTTAGCCGCTTAAACACCGATATCAAAGCCTCTTTATGCACTATACTCAAGAAGCAATAATAATGACGGACAAAGTGTTGCTTTTCCCAAGAATACATACCTCAAGTGAGATGGAAGAATGTTAAGTTCTTCTTTGAAGGATCATCAACAGACGTTTTTGCCGGTAGAGTGTCTGCATTCATCATTATTAATTTCAATCGTCTTTTGGCTTAAAAAAAATTAGAACCGATCAAGTGAAACAACTAGCTCATCATACTCATGATTACCCTCACTGTCGAAATTCATCATTACCGCTGCTAGTGCATCAACACCTAATCTCTCTTTAATAGAAACTTTAGATTCTTGCTCCACACTATGATTTATCACCAATATAGATGTAGGATAACTTTCATCATTTGATTGACTTGGTGCAGTTTTGATAGCAAACGTGCTATTACCAGCATTTGCTTTTACAGTGGTCCTTGCCATATTGTTTTGGGAAATCCTCTCAAGTTTTAAACAATCTCCAAAAAAGTGAAATCATCATATGATCTTCCAGCAATAGTATCTAACACAACCTTTCCATTGTCATCTTGGTCTCTGTAGAAGTACTCCTTCAGTGACTCATCATCTTTGTGGTGATTCAGAACACTCTTCATGAAACCAAACAACCTTTCCTACGAAATGTTAACCGACTCTCCAGGGAGTGCTGTAAAATTGTTTAAGTTATCCTAGTAATTCAACTTCTTCATCACCGAGAAAAACCTCACCTTTAACACATTATGCATTTATTCCTATGTATTGATCGAATTGTATGGCAACTAAAAAAACAATACAACAACATCACCAATGAACGACTGAGGGAGTACTCTCAAACCTATGACGTTCATATTAAAATTTGATCATCCCACAAAATTCTTACAAACAGTACTCAAGTTTGCCATGTGAGCGTATGAATCTTCTAAAGCAAACCCAACAAACAACCCTTTTGCAGTAAGCTTTTGCATAAGAAAACTGGTCACCACAAATGTATGTCAAAGAGGTAAAGGACAGAGAACAATAGGCTCATCTAATCAAAACCGCATCGTAGTCCTCCCTGTAGTTATCACGATCTATCGGTACTGGCGGATTCTACACCCTTTCTACATTTCTTATTATATGAACATTTTGAACCTCAGTGGACACATTAACAACTCTAGAAAGTTGAAGTTCAGCTCAATATCCTTGACCCTCTTCAATTGGATTAGTGTGTAACCCTTAGTTAGACATTTTCATGAAAGTTTTTCTCAAATTAGTATCGTAAGGGGTCAAGGGTTCCCCTTGACTCCGTGTACTTGGAATACACAAAATATAATACATGCATAAAATAAAAACAAAGAAAAAAACGAAAAATCAGGAAATACTTGACTAAAGTTAATAATGAAGGTAAACTTAATCTAAAAGTTGTATTCCTCGATACTGGCGCCAAATTTATACGATCAAATTTCACCTCCTTAAGAAGTATAAGTGATCTTTATAGGTAAAGAACCCAACTTGTAAGTTGGGGTCTATCCCACGAGAAATATGGTTAATAATTAAACTAAATTCAAAGTTATTTCTTTTTACTTAATCTATTTCTCATAAAAGTAAACAATTTTCTATTTTTTTAAAAAAAACAGATTGTTGGTTTGAATTGTGCCCTAAAACGAAATAAGATAAAAAATGTAGTGTGTGAAGTTTGTTTAAGTTTGGAGGTCAAACGCCCAAGAACGTCCATGATGTTCGGAAGGTGTGCCTTAGACAGCGCTTGTGTGTCTTGAGGTGTTTGAGTGAGTTTTATGTGTTGGTTTTGTTGAAAATCTCATGATATGTTTCTAAGACCTATAATACTTATTTTAGGGGTTTAACGTCCAGGCACGACTTCATCTAGGACCCACAAGGGGCTCTAGATGAAGGGCCTAAGACTTGGAAACAAGCTGCCAAAGCAGTGACCAAACGACGACCCTAAGGACGGTCCGTTGGTCCACCAATGGTCCATCGACCTAGGAAGTTGATTGGCCCTGCACTTCAAGATGGCCAGGATCCATTTGGATCTAAGTGTCAACCCACGAGACCCCACCAACGGTGCATTGATGCACAGTCGGTCCATTGGTTAGGTCTCGCCTGTGAGGGGTTCAAACACTGTTAATTTTCTGCCAAGGCTTGGGGTGTTTGGTGAATTCACCCCAAGTCTTGTATGACCCTAGGACGTTTATTTTATGTTTTATTAGGTTTATTAAATTGTTCTAAACCCTAAGACCTCAATTTAGGCCCCTCTTCCTAAAACCCAAAACCCCTCTCTCTTAGAATTCTCTCTCAAGTCTCCATGGAATTAGAAGTCAAGAAATGTTAGGAGGGATGTTGATGGTTGTTTATTCATCAAAAACCATTGGTATTTCTTCAATGTGAGGTATGGTATCCATTCTTGAGCTCTCTTCCATTGAAGGAGTCCCTTCTAATGAACATTCAAAATTGGGATTTCAACCCTAGTTTCTGATATCTTCAACTCCAAATATGGGACTTGCATAAAAATGTTTTGAATAACTTAATAATGAAGTTTCTAATGTTTGTTGATAATTTTAAGGTTAGTACTTCAATGAAATCATGTTAAAGCTTTTCATCTAATGTTCGCTTAAGAAATGAGTTAAATGAGCATAAATTGGTAGTCTTTCAACTTTGGGTTCTTATTGTTGTTATTGTTGTTTAGCTACTGCCCAAAAGGGATTTATTATGGTGAAATATTGAGGAAAAAAATGTTATAGGTGATGAAAGCTTGGATTAAAGGGTAAGTTGGTTATGTGGTTTAGTTTCAATTTCGAAATGCTCTTGAGTGGTATGGTCCACCTTCTTGGTGGTGGTGTTTATTTGAATTGTATGAATGTGAAGTTACTTGTTTATTGTGAATGAGGCCATGAAGGATTATTATGTGATGTAATATGAAAATTGTATTATTCTTGTTAAATGTGCCTTATGAAGCAATTATGTGAAAAAGGCTAGAGAGTATGCTTAAATGAAGTTATTCTTATTAAGTATTTTATGATGCTTGTTATGAGAAGTATGTTAAGGATTATGTCTAAGATTACTTATACGATTATGTAAATCATATTAAAGTGTGTGATGTGATGAAAAGAGGTCTAAGCATGTATAGAATGAAATGTAAATGAAATGATGTTTATGTGCAAGGTGTGGTTACATGTACACACACACTCACACATAAAAGAGTATATGAAGCTAAGTTGAGTAAAAATGAGAGTCTTGGGGTGGACACTCTTCGTGAGTTGAGATGAAGTGTCTAGTAGCAACCTCACTATTCCTAATGATCTTTCTAAGATAGGTTGGAGGATGAATTCCCTTCGTAACTTGTGTGGTATTAACTAACTATCCTTAACCTATAGATTATAATATTGAGAATCTGTGGGGAGTTATGCCTAGCGCCGAGAGAATATGAAGTAGAGATGGATTACACTTTGTGAGTTAAGATGTTGCATTTAAAAAGTACCTATTGAGATGGGTACTCCTCATTAGTAGATAATGCGTTACTTAGTATCAATCTCGTTATCTCTTAACTTTGTGTCCACATAGGTGTAGCTATTGGGAAAGCCATCTAAAAACTAAAAAATAATGACCTTACTCTAGGCAAGTGAGGATCCCTCATCTGATAGGGGTTAATGTCAGGATTTCATGTCTAGCTCTCATGGTCTATGTCGGTTAAGCTAACCCCCACAAATGAATTGATTGAACTAAGTCTTCTAAAAGAACTTACTGCTTAGGGTAGGTGGTGGTATGGGACTCGTTCTACTCATTGCACTAGGTAGGACCTTCCGAAAGGGAAGACTTGGTGCCAAACCATCTAAAAGAATGTACTACTTAGGGTAGGTGGTAGTATGGGATGCTATCTACTCATTGCACAAAGTAGGCATTACGAAAGGGAACACTTTGGTGGTTTGTTGGGTGTATTTTAATGTCTTGTCATTTATTGAGGGGCTTGTTTCTCCCGAGCTGAGTAAGCCGAAAGGGGTAGTCTTAAGGATTGCTTTGGTGTGTATTGAAGGAGGCAGATGCATACTTCCTTCATGTCTTAACTTAGTAAGTCTTAGGATAATTCCGAGGTAGGGGAACTCTTACAAAAAATGAGTTCACTTTCTCTTTCGCTTGGCCTTGGAAGTTCACTCATTTAAAATAGGATAGTTCATTGTGAATGCTTTAAATGATTCACTGTTAAGGTCTTAATTTGTTCACTCTAATGTTAGTTGGAGTTCATTGTAAGTTTTTTGAAGTTATTGTAAATGTCTCCTTTTGGTTAAAATTATGTCAGTTCTTCTTTAAGTGTTAAATGATGGTTCCCATGTTGATTTGCTTCTATATTCATGAATGTTTTACTTAATTTGGCATTAAATGTTATTTTACTAAAATGTCTCTGTTGCATGTTTTTGCATATGACATACTTAGTATATTATTTGTACAAACACCATACTTTTCTATTACTATCAAAGTATAGATTGGAAGCAAGGTTGAAGTCTAGAAGGCAAAGCTTGGGAAAGGTCCTCTCAAGACAAAGTGTGTCCTCACATATTCGAGGGCATAATTTCTCTCTTCTTAGTTTCCTTAAGTTAAGAATTATTATGTAATTCTTTCAAATGTAAAGGGGCGTGTCCTTAATTTAATTAGGTCGTGTCTTTAAGATTGGCTTGTGACGATGAGATTTTCTTAGTATTTACAAAATATTTCTTTTTATATCAAATATCTTGAAAAGTTTTAATTCCGCACTACTTTTCATATCTTATGTAATGAACGATAGTTAAAGGGCTTGTACAAGACCCCAAAGGGTCAAGTACGCCCGGTCACGAAACAAGGGTTCTCCCTAACTTCTAGGGGGTGCTTTCGGGTCGTGACATGAATGATTAAGCAACAAGTAAACATGATTCACAATTTCAGATATTAATATAATATCAAAACAAGGGCATATATGTTCCCCACAAGCACTTAACACAATAATTCTCATAATAGTAATCATATCCTAGTGATTTACAAGCAAGACTGATAAGGTATGTAATCCTACTGATTGGTAATCATCGTAGGAATTTTCACTCATGACTTGGTATATCTTCGAGCGTGTTATTTATTAACCCTTACCTTTACCCCAGATTAGTCATCATGTCAATTTAGTTGGGTATTAAACCTCACGTCAATTGATTAAAGTCAAACTATTACATAACAACAAATCCTTAATTAAATCTATGTTGTTTAATCTTTTTCTCATTCATTACTTCCTTGGTAATGCAATTTCTAACGTCGTACACTCCTAGAAAGACCTCTAAACAAAAATATTAGCAATACATGCGTTAACACTATTCAAGAATTACATAATTATTATTCAGACGTTGTTACTACTCGTGGTTCCCGCAACCCTAGTTGTAGATTTATCTACTCATGCTTGAGACTTCACAATTAATATTTAGGTTAAAAGGAATCATGAACTACAATTAAAATAGATGAAAACCGAAATCTTGAATTGAAATTCAAAGTGCAATTGCATAAATCATCTTTCGGAAATTAAATTGCAAAGAGTTTTCAAAATAATTGTCGAAGACCAAAAACAGAAGTCTACAATAATGTCTTACCTCCTAAAAAGGGAATTTACAATTAATAATTATAGAAGAAAAAGCCTAAACCAACAAGAAAATAAGGAAAATTAGTCCTGGACGCGGTTTCAACTGATGATAGTACTTTCGGACCGTGCTTGACCTACGGACCAAGGGTTGACCTACATTCTATGGGCCACCACCATGGTTCAGGTACTGGAACTCAAAATTTCTTATCTCATCGATGGATGTCAAAGGCAGGCCATCACTCAACCTATGGTCTGTCATTGGTTTTTGTGGTTCCACACTTGGTCTAAATCCCCTAACATAACCTATACTACATCCCCATAGGACGTTATTATACCTAAGGTCCCTCGTTGGCCTCATTGTCTCCTTTTGCTGCTCTCTTGAATCTTGTTTTCTGTCTACCGCTACCGAACCAATAGCCAGTAAAATATTTTATAAAAATTATTTCTAATAATCAAATAAACCAAACGACACACACAAACTCTAAGTGAAATTCATCAAAACTATCGTAAAGTCACGGTATATCATAAAGCAACCTTAAACTTTTTTCCAATCAATAAGACCTGCATCAACTGCCCTCTCTTCCATCCATTGGTTGAACAAAACTTGGGCAACACCCTTAATTTTATAAGAGGTCAATTCCACCTTTCCACTATCTTCAATCCTATGATCATCAACACCTTGTATACCACATCAACAAACTGTTGAGGATCTTCCACAACCTTGGAACCATAAAATTTTAAGGGATTCATCATAGCGAAGTCTCTCACTCTAGTTGACGTAGTATCCACATTTGGGTTCACATGGACCACAATCTACCTATTGGCTTGGGTCATCATGGATTGATCCAATACTAGAAAACCATCCCTAAACTTTGCATTAGCCACTTGCTCGGCCAAAGGGTCATCCAAAACTTGTGGAGCTCCTTGAGGAGCTTTTTGTTTCACATTTTCGTTTAAATTCTTCCAAACTTATGCTTTTCAAGGGGTCATATCTTTAAAAAAATCTGATAAAGATTAAGAGAGATACATATAGATTTATAATCTATAACATGACTTTAAAGTGATGAAAAGTTAATTTTCTAAACATCTTATAGCCTCTTATTTATAAATGTGGGCGCTTCATACTCGTGAACAAGACTCTATTTGTCATAGATCATGAGACATCCTAGGATCTTTCTAAACCTTGTGCTCTAAGTACCTAATTTATCCCAACACAAAGTAGATTGTATCCATAAAATGACTTGTAGAATCTCAATAGGCCTACACAATCCATTTAGCATACATCATACATGATAATAAAAGTAAGAGTTCAAAAGAGAGCATTCACTAGGTGACGGTCATGCCTCTCTTGATTTGGGGGTGTAATACATAAGTTATAAGAACCTACAATTACTTTTTAGTATTCTTATATTAAACGTTCATAACAATTCAATGTTGATTTCATCAAGTTGGGCCAGTCGTGAATTTTTTTAATGCATCGGAACTATGTGTTACTATTTCATTACTTTTTCTAACTTTAGGATATACTTGTTATGTTAATGGAAAGAGTTTGTTTAAATGGAAAATTATAGCTAGAGAAGAATTTGTTTACGTGTGTACACAGTAGTAAGAGTAATATTACAGATTTTTTATGGATACAGTCCAAAAGTTCCTATTAAAACATAACACCAAAGTAAACTTACTACATGAATAAAATATCTCCCTACAAGCTGATATTAATATACTGAACCGCTTCTTTCTTATAAAATAAATGGCTCATGTTCTTACCTTGGAACAATAAATAAACAAAGCTTTAGCAAATATAAGTTGAAGTAAATAAACAATTCTTTGCTAAATATAACTTGCAATAGAAAAGTTTTTGAACAATAGATTAAAAATTATAATAAGAGACTATAACTTGATAGAAAAAAAAAAGAAAAATGATTTCAACCAAGCATAAGAAAATACTAAGTAAGTAATCTTGCAGAGACTAAAGTTTCTGTAAAAGGAAATCCATTCTAAAGGATACCATGAGGGAATAAATTAAAGGTACCTCTCTGTGTCCTATATGCGTTTTCCCCTGATTCACAATATAAGCACCAGAATAACACTTCACAATATGCAAATCTATATTTTTGTGCGGCTATACATATATCAGGATCTGCTATAGCAAATATTGTATGCCAAGACTCCTCACGACCATAATCATTCATTACCCATAACGTAAAAGTGTGGTTGCCCTGAATACACGCATTAGTATAAGAACGCAACATTCCATCCAATACTGAAATGCCAATATTCATGCTGCTCAAGCTTATATTCTTTGGAAATGATGTTTCTCGATACACTTCATGGGAAATATCAAATGAAACCACAAAATAATTCTTTGAATTACCAATCCAATGAAACGATCCATGTAGAAATGCTAATGAATGCATACCATGCACCATATAGGAAATTTCACTAGGATGTTCAATAATTTTCCTCCAAGAACCACTTTTTAGTGCGAGAACCTCACCAGGTAATCTGCACGATCACATACACCATTGGGAATTTTTCATATTTTATAATCATTAGTGGCCGAGTTAAAACATATTCCCAAACATGAAAATTCCTCCATTGGAAATTCTGGAGTGGGAAGCATAATCGATTCTCCGGTGGCGGGATTCCATAGAAAAAGTATTTGGCGTTCAAGGCTATATTCATAAACCTTGATAATAACCAAACTGTCACAACAACAGTAGACAATGCAATGTCTTGGTACAATATTTAAAGGGAATTTCAGTTCCCGTACATCCTCTACTAGTTGTGCTGATGATATCAAACAACAATAAATGGAAAATATAGACTTCTTAGGGTAAAATTTGTAGAACAATATTTTTTGGAAACTCTGGTCCTTCTTGGCATGAATGAAAATTTTCATCTTAATATATGACTCATCGATCTGTGTACTTTAAAATTTTGAAACACATTTGAACCGAAGAAGAGACCGCACATTCAACCTACTAAGAATTCCACCAAGTATATTCTCTTCATAGTAAACATCCATAGCCTAGATAGACAAGAAAGTTGTATCACACACCTTTTTTAAGTATTGACATATTATGTAATTGCAACCAAAAGCTTTAAAATGATAAATGAGAAATATTCTTAATTCATTTTATCTAATATTACCAAAAAAAAAAAGAAAGTAAAAAAATTAGAAAATTTTAACAAGTGAATAAATCTAAGTCCTTTGTAAGCTATAACATGACAGAATTATTAAGACAAACATTTAATGAATTTCTAAGTATTCAATGTTTCAGTGAAGGCATAAAGCTGGTGTAAAAATCATATATTTTTCAGGTATCATTAGTTTCTAGCGTTACTTTAACATTTTTGTTAGTTGAACAATTAATGCTTGGAAGTGTTGCATTCTTGTTCTACTAAAGTTTACCAGTAGGCTTGTATTTTTATTTTATCAATTTGGGCCTTGCAAAATAAATGATGATTCAACTCTTCTTCATTGACTGATAAAACTTGAATAGAGAAAAGACACATTTTATCCATAGAAATACAACAAACATAGATATTAAGTCAAACAAAACAACAAATTGAATAAATAAACTCAATTGGTTACACGTAAACTCATTTGTTCCCGATCAACAATATTCATCATTTTTTCTTGTTTTGATTGTTTCACAACTCTTGTTCCTGAATTCAGAATGTTTGATGAAATTGACTTATGTTGTCAAAAATAACATACAGATATCCAAAATATAAAGAAAAAAAGAGCAAATACCTTTGAGAATATGATTCAAATTAATTTACTTCTTGTTGAGATGTTTATCTACCATCTTTGAAGATTTGATTTGAATGCTTAATTGTTTGTCGTATATATAATTGGTTATAGTTATTTATGGAAAAAACAGAAATATATTAGGAATAGAAGAAATTTTTATAATCTACCTAATATACACTATCCAAAAAAAATAATAGTATAACTTTCTTTCCATAAAATCACTATAATATATATAATTTATATTTAATAAAATAAATTTATCTATTATTAGATGAAAAATTAATCTCTAGACTTAACGATAGGCATCTCGTGTCTTTAAAATATTTAACAAAATAGATGAACAGAATCCTCAAACTGTACTCTCTATCTATGAAGCACCTACAATTACATAAGAATATTAGGACAAGATCCATGACGTCTCAAACTACTAGCTGCAAAATAAAGGTGATGTCCTCCAGAATGTAAGAAGGCTCACCAAAGATGAGTGGAATATCCCATGAACGGAATGGATATCCTATTACGATCTTGAATACCTTTATCTTCATCATGAAACAATGTACAACAAATGGCTCAGTACATAAAATATACGAGCATGGAAGGGGAATTCTAAAATATAAACATAATCTTGAACTGGCAAAAAAGAAATTCATTCAACTCAAAGAAACATAGTTCAATTCAAATGAGAAAAAATAGGTCTTAACTCAACAATATGATACAACTCTGGATAAAGCAACAATAAAAGATGCAATATATGAAAATCTTTTAAAACAATATATAGATACTCAATTTAAGAATATAATACACAGAGTTTGATTGCAAGGATACAAAATAAACTGTGCATAAGAATACAAAATATTTCTGTGGGAGTTTCACTAACTGACAACCATCACGATGAGTTATATGATGATACATCGTCTCTTTCACTCTACATGAACTTTCCTATACCTTATCGCTGTATTGAACTACTCAACTAAGTGGATCCACTAGTCTATGCTAAAAGCACTAAGGAATCATTTGAAAAGTATGACCCTTTCTACCTACATTAGCTACATGATTTATGGGGGCTATGAGTTGTGTGAACTCTTTCACATATCGGTGATCAATACTACTCCCAATATATAACTAGCTCATATGTTAAAAAGCATAACTCTTTTTTTATTTTAAGATAATTACTCAAAATCTTTCTCAAAACAAAAGATGGTACTCGTTTGCTCAAAACTCTTTTGGAAATCTTAATTTCCTCTTTTAAATGTGAAAACATTTACTTTTGGAAATACTTAGTTCCTATATATCAATTTAAATAAAATGAACTCAACTCTACTCTTTCTCAACTAATTTGCTCAATACCTTAAACAAGATAAGAAAAAAATGTAAAAGACTTCTCAAAGTAAGGTTCATGCCGAGTTGTGAACCTGAACGACTATTGTTTTGAATAACCACACATAAAACTCAATAGTGGGAACTGAACAACTTAGAACTCAAGAACATTGATAATACTACTTATTTCAAGAATGCTAAACTAGAGAGTCGATGCAAAATTATGGGCATGCACAACTTAACTCATAGACTTCATTATACTACTCATCTCAAGAAATGAGTTTTCTTGAGCTTTTGTTCTTCATTTGTTATTAATGCACTTTCATGAGTTCTGGTTTTGAGTATAAGGCATGTACTTGATAAATTTTGAGTAGATTTTCATTTACTTATGTTTTGTTGATGAATATAAGGAAGTTTAAAGAACCCTATTATTCTAGGTGAATTAGGACAAAATAAATTGAAGAAGAAAATTCATCGGATTTTCTAGACACAGCCTGGGGCGATGCACCACTAAGTCGCCAAGGGGTCTGGCGTCCCACACCTACATTGCACCAAAAAGAGGCTTCCAAAGTTTTGGGTTGGCGACCTACGCCACTGAGTGGGCCAGGGTCGCCAGGACCTTTACCATTCTTTTCTACTTTCCATGTATGTTCCTTATATTGTACCCATGTTCTCTATTTGATTTCCAAACTTAGAATATTCATTAATACTTGTGAGATCCTATATATCCAAATCATAACTCTTCAATTCACATTTCAATATCAAGTAATGATTTAGGGTAATGTTTGAGGAAATCTTTGAGTCATTTTTGAGAAATATTTTACAACCTTTTAATACTTGTTTTATGACTTGAGTACTTAAGTACTTGAGTATCAGGATGAGGAGAGTCGAATTTCATTTTTCAAAATTTTTATAACGGAACTAAGTATTCCAAAGAGTATATTGTTTTACATTTTATATGATAGGAAACCTTGATATCCAAATGAGTTCATGAGGAAATTTTTATCATAATCTCTTTTAAAAGAACCTTTTTAGTAATAATCTCAAAGCATGAGGATGTGAAAATGTTTTTAAACATATGAGCATCTGTTATTTTATTGGGAGTAGTATCTAGCATTGATATAAGGATGAGTTTAGACAAGTCGAAGTCCGCATAAACCATGTATGCTAACATGGGTAAAGACCCATACTTTTAGATGATTCCTTATTGTTATTTAAGCATATCTTATTGAACCTGCCTAGTTGTAGATGTCCTATACTCTCGCAAGGTATAATATAGTTCTGGCAGCGTGGGCGAGATGATGTATCATCACATATCTCATAGTGATTATTGTCGGTTATAGAATAAGAGTAAACAGTTATTATTGTATTTTTAAATACGATGAGTTATTATCAATTGTTTAAAATATTTCTTTTTGTTGCATCTTTAATGTTTCTTTTATATTGAATTGAATTAAGTACTCTTTAGTTGAGATGAGGTAAGTATCTTTTCCCTTTTTATTACTTCAACCTTATTTTTTATGCTTTAGTGTTCCCTTTGCATTCTCATATATTCAATGTACTGACTCCATTTTACCTAAATCTTTTTATGCTGCAGAGACATGTAATCTGGGTTATCAGCAGACGCTCTGTTGATACCACTTGTAGTCTTGAGTTTCTTTGGTGAGCCTCATTGCTTTCGTAGGATTCCAATTTTACTTGTAATTTTTTAGGATGGCATGGGTCTTGTCCTTATCTCCATTCTAGTTATTAGAGGGTTCATAGACTATATTTTTTGGAGAAATCATTTCTATTTTCAACTGTTAATATTCAAGACTTTAGTTGCATCTTTTGGTCAGTTGAATGTCTATTTATAAATATTGTAAGATTATTTACTTTGAGACCTTTTGAGAAACCATTTGTTTGAGTTGAGATATTGTTGAGTAAGTCTTTCACTGTGTATTAAGCCAGTAAAATTGTTTTCCTGGGACCAACTTTGGGTCTGGAGTAATGTTAGTGTTTAAGGTGTAGGTTTAGGAAACAATTCCCTTCCTTCTTACTCTTTTTCCTGAGATAGAGTTTAACTCTACGAAACTTTTTTTCTACTTTGTTCTTGTGTGTATCGTTAAGATCATGCTTACAGGAAGTGATTTTTGAGATCGTCCTGCTAGGAGAAACGTTTATCCCCAAGATCAAAGGGTCCCCAATTCATCAGAAGTTTAGCTCCAAAGAGAACTAATGCTAAGTTCAGGGATTCTATCAATATGTTGACCCACGTTGTTACCAATCAAGTTGGTCAGAAAGGAGTGGATAAATAGGATGTGTGTAACATCCTTTAAACTAGGGAACTAAACTACAGAGTTCTAGAGTCTTGCATGGGAGTTTTAGAGTTTGGTATGAGGGTTTAAATAATAAAAATGATTCCCTCACTTATAATAATAGTTTTAGGGTTAGTGTATTAAGGTAAGACCTCTGAAGGAATCACTCAAGGGGTCCTTGAAGAGTACTCTTAAAATAGCCCCAATGGTGTAAGTTGCATCCGCCCATGATTACCATCTACTGGTCATGGATGGAACGAAGCCCCGTGGGTGTTAGAACAGAAAATAAGCAATTGATTATTCGCTCAATTCCATCCTCTATTTATGAAGTTTTGCTTTTCCTTACAAAACCCAAACAAACTACTAATAGAAATACAATTTCAATCCTTTTCCAATTAGAATTGAAAACCAAATAAAGAGAATTATTTCAATCATTTTCCAAATAAGATTAAGCCATGAGACTTTGGCTGGAACATGGGGAATATTCCAACAAACTTCCCCTCCAGCCAAGGGAAAAAATGGACTTTAAGTGGAGGAACTCTTGACATGCTTCATGCTTGCCATACTTCTACAAAACCCATGCTTGTCTACGATGGGTTCTTTCCACTTATCTCTATGAATATATAACATGACTTCATCATAACCTTTAGGTTCTCCCACGTAGTCAATAAAATATACTAATTATGAGAATAACGTGTTGAACTTAGTTTCTCTCTAGTAGATCTTCTACAAGAGGTTTCTAGAGCATCTGAAGCGATCATCCCAACATGAGTTGGTTGATTATCAACCAAAACGTCATAAGTAAAAGCATTTATATGTTCTATAGTCTCATAATTATCTTTATCATTACCTTGGGCTTCTTCATGTGCAGAAAATTTATAAATAATAGGAACTGGATCAGCATCAACTAAGCTCTCATGAATCTGAGAATCTGGTTTCTCTGTGTTGTCAATATCTTCAATAGTTTGATCTTCAAATAACACAACATCACGACATCTAATGAGCTTCTCATCAATTGGATCATAAAGTGATATCAAAAATCATCTTGACCATAATCAATGAAGATGCACTGCTTAGTTTTAACATCCAATTTTGATCTCTCATCTTTTGTAACATGCACACAATCTTTACACCCGCACACTTTCAAGTGATCATAAGAGACATCCTTATCAAACCAAACACTGTTTGGAACATCACCATCCAAAGAAACAACATGAGAAATATTGATAACATAAGCATTAAGTGCTTCAGCCCAAAAACAATTTGGAAGTTTAGCCTCTAAAAGCACACATCTAACTCTCTCATCTAAAGTCATGTTCATCCTCTCTGCCAAACCATTTAACTAGCAGTCGTTGGAGAAGTATTCTGATGATGAATTCCTTGCAATTTGCAGTAGTTATCAAAGGGACCAATATACTCACAACCAATTTTAGTGCGAATACATTGTAATATCTTTCCCGTTTGTTTCTCAAATAAGGCTTGAAACTGTTTAAATCATTAAGCACTTGATCATTGGATTTTAAAGGATATACCCAAATCTTGTGAGAATGATCATCAATGAAAGTAGCAAAGTAAAGTTCAACACCTTTTGAATTCACTTTGAAAGAACCACACAAATCTGAGTGTAGTAGCTCCAATATCTCAGACTTTCTTAAAGAAGAATCACTGTGAAAAGAAATTATTTTTCTGTTTCCCTGCTCAGCAATGCACACATCTTTTCATCTTTGTTTGTTTAATAAAAGCAAGCAAATTCTTCTTAGCCAAACATTTGATCCCCCTCTCTCTCATATGACTAAGCTTCTTGTGCCATAATTCTGAGGAAGTATCGCTCTTCACCAAATTTATAGAGTCACCAAGAATCGATCCTTGTGTCACATAGAAATTTGAATGTTTTCTTCCTCGATCTAAAATCAATGAGCCTTTGGTGAGCTTACATTGGATATTTAACAAGTCATTATGATAGTCATCATCATCTAGTTTTCCTACAGAGATCAAATTTAAGGGAATGTCTGGAGCATGCTTCACATTCTGATGGACCAACGTTGAACAAGTATTGGTTTTCAAACAAAAAGTGCGAACACCGAACATCTTAACCTCACCAGCATAACCCATCTTTAACACCTCAGAGTTAACAGAAGTATAAGATGAAAAAAGTCTCTTCTTGGTGTGACATGTGATGTGGCTCGAGAATCTATTATCCAACTTGTATCTTGAGATACAAAATTGATAACGTCTTTATCACAACCGAAGAGAAGGTCATCTTGGACAACAACAACATTATTTTCATTGTTTTCTTCCTTTTTACCTTCTTTAAGATCTTGCTTCAATTGTTTGCAAAATATTTTAATCTGTCCTTTGTTTCCAAAATGAGAACATATAATATTTGGATTTTTGAATTTTGACTTGATTCTGCTTTTTCCTCAAATCCTCGGATCTCTTGTCTTATGTCTCCCTCGATCTTCTGTAAATAGAACTTCTGAATGTGAAGATGTGTCTTGAGATTTTCTTATAAAATCTTTATTCAACACACCACTCTTATATTCCATATTCACCTTTCCACCAATGACAGAATTTGTTAAAGAAATACGAAGAGTTTACCAAGAATCTGGTAGAGTATTAAGAAACCAAAGTCCTTGTATTTCATCCTCACAATTAACACCCATTCCTGATAGATGATCAAGAATATCCTGAAAATCATTTATATGATCAAGAATAAGACTACCCTTCTTGTATTTAAATGTAATAAATTGCTTTAACAAGAACAACTTGTTATTGCCAGCTTTTGAAACGTAAAGCGTCTCAAACTTTTCCCACAATGTTCTTGCATGTGTCTCATTTACAATATGATTGGGAACATGATCTTCAACCCATTATCATATATAATCACATACTTGTTGGTGCTCAAATTTTCAATTTTCATCGGTCACATTTTCGGGTTTATGAGCAGAAAAAACATGAAGATGCATCTTCTTCATGAACAAAAAATCTTTCATCTTGCTTTTTCATATGTTGTAGTTTCTTCCATTTACACATAACATCTTGCATATATTCCCTTCCATATAGATAACCTTAGCTCTGATACCACTTATTAGGACCGAAAATAAGTAATTGATTATTCTCTCAAGACCATCCTCTATTCATAGAGTTGTGCTTTTCCTTACAAAGCCGAAACCAACTACAAATAGGATTACAATTTCAATCCTTTTCTAACAGAATTGGAAACCAAATAAAGACAATAATTTCAATCCTTTTCCAGGTAGGATAAGATCATGGGTCTTTGGCTGGAACATGGGCAATAGCCCAATAGTGGGTTGGGGACGTCGATCAATGCCTGCAAAATCTTGCCTTTACTAGACAAAGTACCACACCCAGGAGTGTGCACTATAAGCTTAGACCCATCTACGGTCCGTGGAAGGGTGAGTCGTACGAAAAGAATGTTTTAAAGTTTAGTTTTTAGTCAGGATATGGAAATTAATTAGTAATTATTTAGGGGTAGGTAGGTCGGTTACAGAAGAAGAAGAAGAAGAAGAAGAAGAAGAACCTCATTTTACGAAAATTAGTTTTCACATCATACATTCGCAAGTTATTGAGGGTAGCTTTAGGTATGATTCCAATCTAGTAGATAACACCTAATTATGATTGTATTAGCATTGAATTATGATATTATGATGAATTTATGTGATTTTGAAGGTAAACCCTAGTCTAATTTATGAATGTGATATTATGTGGGTTGATGGTAGAAAGGTAAAATTGAGGAATTCTAATTGATCTTTTAAAATTATGTCACGTGTAGTAATTGTTCAAGGTTAGGAAAACATAGAAGTGAACTAAAATAGATTACAACTGAGCTGATGGATCATGACTTGTAAAGATCAAATTGAACCTTTATGATCATTTATGACTAGAATCACCTACTACTGAAGAATGTGATTAAGTACCTAAAAATCTAGGTATAAAGATGATAGTAAGAAGTCAATCTTGAGATTAGGTCTTTTAGTAATCAATGTTAAGGCTTTGGGGTAAAGTCAATATTATGTGATGTTGTTGTGTATTGTTTCTCTCTTACACAATTAGGCATAAGTATGCTAGGAGATCCAAGGATATCTCAAATAAAATGATTTTAGGTTGTCTTAATAACCTTAAATAAACCAAAGCTTACTTTTTCCATAAATCATGCATAGCTTTCATAAATCATCATTTACAAGTTCATAGTTTTCTTCATAAATTCATAGTCAAAATCGTGAACAATGCATGTATCCATATGCAATAAATTGGAAAAATGTGTAATTTAATCAAATAACGCTAAAAAAATAAAAATAAAATAATTATAAAAAATAGGACCTATGGATAATTGGATGAAGTTCCAATCTAACTTGATAATGTTGAATTTGAAACATGGAAATCTTTTGTGACCCAATGGATGAATGGAGTCCATTGGTGAATGTCCACATACTTCAATGATCAAAACACAAAAAATACTGGAGAAAATAGATACTTGAAGCTGCAACTCTAGATTTCTTCTTTGAATCTTGAGAAAGTTTGAAGAGAACGAATATGGATGAGATTTGGGAATTTCAGAGAATGAGAGGGTTTTGGTAGATTTAAGGATTGAAAGGTAGTTATAGGACAATTACCCGAATAGCCTGAAGAAATAACTGTCGGAGTTATCTATGTTGGGACCTATGGTACACAAAAAAATTATAGAACGTACTGGTCAACTATAGAATAAACTTTAGTGCACAGAGTTCAAGAGTTTTAGGGTATGTATCAAGTCGTGTCTATAGAGTCATGGTAGTCGGTGTGAAGTGCGCGACATATATAATTGGGAAGCTACAACAGTGAAGAAAAAATTTCCCTCATGCTTACTCTTTTTTTTGTGCTATAGAGTTTAACTCTATGAAAGTTTCTTTTTACGTCGTTCTTGCGGTTATCTTTCAAATCATGCTTAAACAAAGAGATTTTTGAGAACGTCCTGATAGGAGAAATGTTGATCCCCAAGACAAGGAGGTCCCCAATTTACCAGAAGTGCAACCCATAAGTGAACTAATGCTATGTTCTGGGATTCTATCAAGATGTTGACCCAAGTTGTTGCCGATCAAATTAGTCAACAAAGAGTGGACTAATAGGATGTCTGTAACACCCACAAACTAGGGAACTAAATTACTGAGTTCTAGAGTCTTGCATGAGAGTTTTAGAGTTTAGTTTGAGGGTTTAAACAATAAAATGATTCCCGTACTTATATTAATGGTTTTAGGGTTAGCACGTCAAAGTAAGACCTCGCAAGAACCACCCAAGGGGTAGTTGAGGAGTACCCTTAAAACATCCCAAAAGGTGTAAATTGCATCCACCCACTATTTCCATATACTAGCCATGGATGGACCCACACCCGGTGGGTTGGGGTCGTGGATCAGAGCTTGAAAAAGTTATCCTTTTCTAGACATAGTACCATATTCACGAGTGTGCAGTACAAGAAGTAGACATATCTACAGTCCGTGGATGGTTAAATCTTAGGTCAAGATGATTTTTGAAGTTTTAGTTTTTATTTAGGATTTGCGAATTAATTACAAATTAATTAGGGGCTTAGGGAGGTCGATTAGTTAGTTACGAAGAAGAATACGAAGCAAAATAAGAAGAAGAAGAAGAAGAATTGGGAATTTCAGAGAATGAGAGTGTTTTGGTAGATTAAGGAATTGAAAGGTTGTTATAGGACTTAGATTCATGATCAAAATGATATAGTATAGGCATAAAATGCACGGAAAAGACCTAAATACACTGAAGAAATAACTGTCGGAGTTATCTATGTTGGTACCTATGCTACACATAAATTTTATGGCCATGTACTGGTCAACTGTAGAACCAACTTTAGATCCAGGCCAAAGGTTTTCTTGGAAACCAGGTATGCTTCTCGAGTATTGTTAATGTTTATGGTGTAGGTTGAGGGCGTGAAAACTTAGTATTAGTATAAGGGAACACAGTTCAAGAGTTCTGGGGTATCTATGAAGTCGTGTCTGTAGAACCATGGTAATCGGTGTGAAGTGTGCCATATATATAATAAGGAGGCTACAACAGTTAAGAAATAATTTCCTTCCTTCTTACTCTTTTTCGTGTGATAAAGTTTAAATCTATCAGTGTTTCTTTATACTTCGTTCTTCCCCATATCTTTCAGATCATTCTTACACGAAGAGATTTTTGAGATCGTCCTGCTAGGAGAAATGTTGATCCCCGGGATCAGGGAGTCCCCAATTCACTAGAAGTGCGGTCTTAAAGAGAATTAATCCTAAGTACTATGATTCTATACAGATGTTGATCCAAGTTGTTGCCTATCAAGTTGGTCAACAATGAGTGGATCAATAGGATGTGTGTAACACCCTGGCAAGTAGGGAAATAAATTACAAAGTTCTAGAGTATTGCATGAGTGTTTTAGAGTTTTGTATAAGTGTTAAAATAATAAAAATGATTCTCGTACTTAGAATAATTGTTTTAGGTTAGGGCATCAAGGTCGACCTCCCAAGAACCACCAAGGGGTTCTTGAGGAGTACCCTGAAATGTTATGACCCAAAGTACCTCTTAGGTGTAAGTGGCATCGTCGTCCTCTAAGAGGACTAAGACAAGCCCTTAGCATACATCATAACACATCATAGGTAAAAAATGCGGGAAAATTTAAAACTTTTCATCTACATCTACTCCATGAGGTTTACAATAGACCTTCCGCTTACACATAATATATATACATAGGGAGTTTACATAGACTCCTCACATAAGAAGCTTACTTAGGCTTCTAGAATAGACAACATAACCAACATTTAGGAATTTAGTCTAATACTTTGTCTCACATTAAACTATCTACAAGAGTATGAATTACAATAGTTTGGGCATAGCCTTTAGTCTATTACAATATGCCTATATAGGCTACAATGAAGTCTCAACATAAGAACGGAATAATTGTATCAAAATATAGACAAAAATAATAAGGCTTGATGAGTGACTCTATCCTTGGAACTCAATAAGACTCACCAATTGACTTAGGAAAGATCCAAGTCTTCTTCTCCAATAGCCACGAATATCATCAATGGACCAAACCTAAACTGTTTGGGAAAAGAGGGAGAAATATGGGTTAGTATAAACCACATGTACTAAGTATGACTCCTACACACAAAATCATCAATGCATTGGAAAAGGAAAATTTTAGTCAAAATTATGCTTTCTGTCAGTTTAACTCAACATGCATATCTAAGAAGCATAATAAGTCAATTCAACATAATAGAAACCCAACATGTAGATCACCCAAGAAATATTTGTGGAGTTAATAACTTTGATGGTCACTCAACTATTAATTGTTTTCACAGAAAGTCACTCAACTTCCATTTTGAACACTAAAGTCACTCAATTATAACTTTTTTGCACAAAAAGTCACTCAACTTTCTTTTTCAACTCAAGTCATTCAACTATAACTTTTTTCCACAGAAAGTCACTCAACCTATTAAATTGTTATTTTCATTAAATTTAAGTGTCATAGAATTTTAATTATTAACCAAAATTTTAAGAATCGAATATATACCCATTTAATGACCCGCTCCAAATAACCCGACCCTTTAAAAATATAATATTGAACATTTTATTTTACTAGTAATTCCCTAAATCATTCTCCTTTGTCTCCAACATTATATTAGTGAATTAATGGTAAAATAAAATATTCAATATTCAATGCGGAATGATTTAGGGAATGAATGGTAAAACAAAATGTTTAATATTATATGTTTAGCGGGTTTGATCAAATGGGCGGATCATCAAATGGATTAAATGTGTATATAAATTATTCTTAAAATTGATGTTAATAATTAAATTTCATGTCAATAAATTTTAATGAAAAAAATAATTAAATAGATTGAGTGACTTTCTGTGCAAAGAAGTCATCATTGAACCCCACAATCCTATCCAAAGCTAAGTATCACATTAAGCAACCCACTTCATACTTACAACTTATTCTCATAAATTCATCATAACATGATTAATAAATGAATAATACTCATAGTTTATCAACATAATCATAATCATAGTGATAGTCATAAAAGAACACTACTAGAACCAACCCTTAGGATCCCACATGTGCAATGAGCAACAGAAGTCCCATAACCTCCCTTAACTTGTGTAGTAGCTTTCAAGACAACCCTAGTAAGAGTTCACATACTTAAACATTAGTCTCTTCTAGACCCCTATGTAAATGTATTATCATATCTAGATCATAGGTCATCACAAGTTAGAATAATCCTTTCACTTTAGACACCACTTCAAAAGTGATCACTTAACACTTTATTATAATCATAAGAAACTTCTTTCAATCATATAATAATCATTCCATAACATAGTTGCATAATTCAATACCAATTCAATAGTGTAGGGTGAAGGATGAAGAATACTTAGCATCAACATTACAACCACACATTAGAGCTATAAGCATTATTATCTAAGCAACTAATAATTCACAATTGCATCCAAGAAGAACCAATCAACATACATCATTGCTCTTACAAGAACCTTCATATCTCCATTACCAAGAATACATAGCCAATTACATAAATAAGGTAAATTCAAGAAGCAATTATATAATTAACAACAATGTAGACAATCTACATATTCATGATCTTCACAGTTCACCATATCAATTCAAAGTTTTCATAAAGGTGGGGGAAGAACATGGGTTTAGGTAAATCTCATAGGAAATCGTCAATTAACCATCAAAATATACTTAAAAACATTAATTCATCATAATTTATCATAATTGATCCATAATTTCTTTTTTTTTTGAAGAAGACCCATGTGTAGAGGAAAACCTATATTTGGGGGATTTAGAAATCATCTTTTGGAGGGACCTCCTTAGGAAAAGAATCCCAAGATTGAAATAAATCATAACTTAATGAAGCTTAACCCACGAAATCCAACTTAAACCCTAGATAAATTGGTCTTCTTTTTCAAGTTTTCTTGCTTCTTCAATGGAGGATTTAGGGAGAGACAAAGTAGAGAGAGGAGAGTAATTTTTGGGTTTTTGTTTTAAGAATTTGAATGGAGTGGGTAAAACTGACCTAAAACTGAACCTAATAACTTATATGGTCACCCATTAAATTACCCAAAAGAGCCCTCACTTAAATGGGTCTTTTTGTGAAGTCAAAATGTTTAAAATACAACATATACAAATCTGAGAAGTGGTTGCGCGTCGCCGGGTTAATTTCACGATTTATTTTTTAAATCCAGGTTGAGGCAGTAGACCTTGTGTAGGCCCCACATCAGGAGGAAAATTTAAAATCCCTGTGTGATAGTTGTGCATCACGCAACCGCCACCAAATTCATGTCTCCACACAGGCTGCTTTGGCAGCCTGCTCGCTCTTGTTCGGGTCCTCCCCAAGGACCGTCCTAGTGGTCCTTGGAGTGTTGTGACTGTACGTTTTGGCCCTCTATGCTAAATTTTACTTATTTTAAGTCTTTTTACAAGTTTTTTACTTCATATGAACCTCTCAAACCTTCACCAAACATAGGGATGTTCACTACTTTGTTTTCGCTAGTTTCCGGACGTTAAGGCCTTTCTTTAAAGCTATGGCCCCAATACTTCTCAAACAATTTATTTACACTTATTTATGTCTAAAATTATCATTACTCAACATATAAGTCTCTAGTAAAGGTAATGGAATTTTAGGGGTGTGTCATTAAAACAACCCAAAAGGTTTAAATTGCAGCCACCCACTTTCGCCATCTACTGGCCGTGGATGGATCAAAGACATTGGAAAATGATATTTCTTATTCTATGTATTTAAATTGCAGTAGTTTATACACATTCTCCAGACACTCATCGGCGTCGTTGGAAGAATCTCATTATTGTAATTATGAACTACATGATTCTTCATTTTTCGGCAAGCATAGGACTGACCAAACCTAAACTATTATCAATAATGTGATATATGACTCCAACCTACCAATTAATGATTTCTTTTTTTACAACCTCTTGCTTATGGGTATTCAGTCTCTTTTGATGCTCCATACTTGGCTTTATATTCGAGATGAGCTAGATTTTACATGAACAAATATCCAGAGGAATCCCAATAATGTATGTAATTTTCTATCCTATAGACCTCTTTTACCGATTCAACACTGATATAAAACCCTCTTTTTGACCTATAATCAAGTCTTCAATAATAATGACGGACAAGGTGTTGTTTTGTCCAAAGAATACATACCTCAAGTGAAATGGAAGAGTTTGAGTTCATTTTTTGGAGGATCATCAAAAGAAGGTTTTGCAGGTGGGGTGTCCGGATTCATCATTATTAATTTCAATCTTTTTGTGGATTGAAATGAAATTAGAACCGATTAAGTGCAACAACTAGCGCATCATACTAATCAATAACCTCACTATCGAAATTCATCATTACCGCTGCTAGTGCATCAACACCTAATCTCTCTGTAATAGACACTTCACATTCTCACTCCATGCTATGATTTGCCATCGATATTAATGTAGGATAAATTTTATAATTTGATTGACTTGGTGTAATTTGGATAGCAAACGAGATTCTACCAATATTTGCTTTTACAGTGCTCCATGCCTTATTGTTTTGGGAAATTCTCTCAAGTTTTCAATGATCTCCAAAAAAGTGCAGTCATCATATGATCCTCCAGCAATAGTATCTAACACAACCTTTCTATTATCATCCTTTCCTCAGTAGAAGTACTCCTTCTATGACTCATCATTTATGCGGTGATTCAGAACACTCTTCATAAACCAAAAGAACCTTTCCCTTGAAATGCTAACCGACTCTCCAGGAAGTGTTGTGAAACTATTTAATTTATCCTTGTTATTCAACTTCTTCAAAAGTGGGAAAAACCTCGCCATGAACACCTTATGCAATTAGTTCCCATATATAGATCGAAATGTATGGAATGTCAAAAAACCACACAAATACATCACCATTCAACAACAGAGGGGATACTCTTAAACCTATGATGTTCATATCCAAATCTGATAGTCCCAAACAACTCTTACAGACACTACTCAAGCTGGCCATGTGAGAATATGGATCTTCTTAAGCTAACCCAACAAACAACCTTTTGCAGTAAGATTTTGCATAAGACTACTAATCACCAAAACTGTATGACAAAGAGGTAGAGGAGGGAGAAAAATAGTCCCGCTAATCCAAACCGCATCGTACTCCTCCCTTTAGTTATCACGAGCACTCGGTACAGTCGTATTTTGAACCCTTTCTACATTTCTTATAAGATGACCATTTTTAACCTCGGTGGCCGCATTAACAACTCTAGTAAGTTGAAGTTCAACTCCATCTCCTTGACCCTCTCCGATTGGATAAGTGTGTACCCCTTGGTTAGACATTTTCCTGAAAGTTTTTCTCAAATTAGGATTGTAAGGGGGTCAATGGTTCCCCTTGACTCAGTGAACTTGGCATACACAAAATGTAAGACATGTATAAAAGAAAAACAAAGCAAAAAAGTAAAATCAGGAAATACTTGATTAAGGTTCAACAATGTAGGTAAACTTAATCTAAAAGTTGTATTCATCGGTACCGGCCCCAAATTTATACACTCAAATTACACCTCCTTAAGAAGTATAAGACATTTTGTAGGTTGAGGTTGATCCCACGAGGAATATGGTTTAGACATAAACTTAACTCACAATTATCTATTTTTAGTTAAACTATTTCTGAGAAAAGTAAACATGTTTTTTATTAAAAAAATAACAGATTGTTGGTTTGAATGACAAAGTAACAAGTAAACAAAATTCACAATTTGAGATATCAATATAAGATGTAAAGTAGGGCATATGTTTTCCTCACGAGTTCTTAACGCAATAATTCTCATAACAGTCATCGTATCCTAGTGTTTGACATGTATGACTGATAATGTATTTAATCCTACCTAATTGGTAATCATTGTAGGAACTTTCACTCATGACTTGGATTATGTACGTTGTGATATTTACTAACCCTTACCTTTAACCTTGATTAGTTATCATGTCAATTTAGTTGGGTATTAAGCCTAACGTTAATTGATTAAAGTCAAACTATTAGATAGCAGCAAATTCATAACTAAATCTATGTTGTTTAATCTTTTTTCTCATTCATTACTTTCTTGGTAAAAATTATAAGATCAATTAAATTTTAATAATAAAAAAAATGATAAATAGAAGTTGGGAATTTAAGTTATTTGTTAATTATATAGTCTAAAAATAATAATAATATAGAAAATATTATGAAAAAGTATAGAAAAAGAAAAGAAAAGAGGAGTCCTAAAGATTTCAAATTTGTTTTACCTTATCCTAATTATTCCCAACTTCCTAACTTATTTTCCTAAAAAATCTCATCCCATTTATTAATTTCTTTTATTTTTTTTCCTTTTTAAAGTTTTTTTCTAAAACTTCACACAATTTTTTTATTTATGTTTATTTTGTTTATTTTCTATTATTATTATTTATTTATTTTATATTCTTATCTCAACCCCAATTTTCTCAACTAATTTTTAAATTTAATCTTAATCCCCCTACACTACGTTTCTTTCAATTAACACCAGACTCTCACCCAAAAAATATTATATAACCCCACGTTCAGTTGAAAAAAGCATATAGAGAGAGATATAGAGCTAACAAAAAGAGAAGAAAAGTGAATTATTCTTTTGGAGAATTAGGTTAAAGTTAGAGTTTTTTGTCGTGGTTCTAAATTCGTGGTTCGAATCAGTAGATTTTAGAAATTATTTTTCGTGATATCCATTTTCGCAGCGAGGTACATCTAAACTCTCGCATTATTTAAATGTAATGTTGCATGAAAATTTGAATCTAATAATATGAAGATCTTTGAATCATATTTTATTATTATGTAATATCAATCAGTGATGCATGTTATGATTTTTTTTAATTTTTTCTCTCGATCTGAAAAATGGAACAAAAAGAAAATGTTCTTTGCTAAAAAAAAATATTATAAAATAAAATATGTATTATACATAATTTTTTTGCATTATTATTAGTGTCTGTTAGTTTTTTAGATGCAATTTATATCAAAATTTATTTTGTAATATTTAATAGCTAATGTTTTTCTGGAGCCTAGTTTTTCACTAGAAAAATAAAATAAAATTTATAAACTTGTTAGATTAGGATGTAAACTAAAATTTTTAATTCATTAGAAATTAAACACTTATGCGTAATACGTTTCAATTTTTTTAACACATTATTTGGATTAAAAATTATATTTAGAATAAGTATAAGATATTTATCTAATTCTAATTATTAAAGTTTATCATTGAGAGAATATATAAATATTATTCAAAGTCATAACTAAAATGAAAAATAATGAGAAAGAGTAATTAAAAAAATGAAAAAAAAAAACATAAGAAGTAAAAAAAACATTAAAAAGAATAACCGGTTTTTTTATAAAAAAATAATACAGAAAATTAAAAAAAAATACGTGAAGAATCGAAACAAAAAAGAGAAAAGAATGTAGATAAAAAGTGACAAAAATTATTTTTTAAAAAAAATGGAGAAGAAGACAAAATATATAAAATAATAATAAAATAAAAATAATGATTAAAAAAACAAATTTTACAGAAAAAAAAATTAAAATTTAAAATAAAACAAAAACGTGTAGAGAAAAAAAAGAAGAAAAAAAAGAGGAAAAAAGGTTTTTACAAAAAGAGGCAATTTTGTTTTGATTAAAAAAAATTACATTCCTAATATATTTTTGTATTTCTTGATAAAAACTAACTTCAAATCTTATAAAAAAAATTTATTTTTCTTATTTTTTATCTAATAAATAAATAAATAATTCCTAAATTATCTTGAACTCAAAAAAATCTCTTTTCCACACAAATTCTAATTTGAAGAAATTCTTTGATAACATTAAAAAATAAAACCATTTAAATTAAATAAGCCAATTTCAAATAAGTTTAAAATAAATTTGAGGGTAAATAATAATTTTATTATTAATTAAATAATATAATGTCTAAAAATAAAGTAAGTCAGACTAAAGTCAATAAAGCGATCGTGCCAGAAACCACGGAACACGAGGGGTGCCTTACACCTTTCCCTCGGTCAACAGAATTCCTTACTCGGATTACTAGTTCGCAGACCAATAAAAATAAAGTCAAATTTCCTTTTGATTAGAGATTTAAATAAAGTAACTTGAAACACCAAAACTCAATTCCAAGTGGCGACTCTAAATAATAATTATCTCTTTTCAAAGCGTCACTTTAAATGGAAAACACTTTTTCTTTCAAACAATAAAAATAAAAAAAATATTGAGAAAAAAAGGGGCGTGACAGATGGCGACTCCGCTGGGGATCACTAACATAGAATTCAAGCTTTAAATGTTGATTTATGTATGACTATGATTTACATATTTACGCTTTTGGATACTGTATTTATTTATTTTAATATGATAATTATTTATTTAATGTTTTGATAATATTTGAATTGGATTATAACTGTCTTCTCTCACGAACCATGTTGAGTCTTCAATAATAATAATATGGGAATTGCGACTGCGCACCCAACTTCTATCAACATATCCAGTGGATCTTCGTTCCATGGTGAAGGACTTTCAGTTAAATATGTATAGGATGGGAGAACCCATGTACAAAGCCGGAAAGCGCTGCTACCGGTACGTTGCTACTCCCTCACTCGAGTTGTCCGCTCGTTTTACAGCCATACTAGATATCTTTTCTCCACAAGTTAAACCTTAGTAGAATTGAAACATTCAGACATGATGTCCTTACTAGGTTCCGATTTATTTGCATCATGTGCATGTAACTTAGCAAGATTCGTCATAGGGGCCAATCTGACTAGGACATGTACCTTTTCGTAAGACCATCATGTGCATTTTGTGCTACTTGTTGCATCATGTAAAGGCTGTAACAAAATGTTGATCGTCTTAAGGATAATCGACTAAAGAAATAAATATCTATTTTCTACCCATTTTCAACCAATGATTAAAAATAAACAAATTAATACACATATATATACATATAAAACTAATCCTCAATTTTATTTTCACTTTTATTAAAAGAATGCATAAATAATAAAAATAATAATATTAATAATATATGTATATATGTCTTTTAAATTGTACATATACACAATCTTTTATTTTTATTTTTATTTTTTGATCAAAATTGTCTCTTTATCTAGTCATTCTTTTCAAAAATAACCTGAATCAATGATCACTTTAGACATTCTGAATCATTTTTATTTTTATTATTTTAACTACTCCAATAAATAATTTCAAATTATCAAAATTTCACAATTAAATTTTATTTAAAAATCACGATTTTCTTTTTCTCAACCAGGTAATGATGAGATCTATGAGGTGTGATAAAAGACCAAGGGTTGAACTAGTCGAAATGGTTCAATGATCCCCCAAAGTTTATGATCACATATAAAATCCCACAATTACTAATGGATTGGTGGAACGATATGGATGTATTTAGACGGACTGAGATATTCAAACATCTTGGTTTCCTTACAGATATCATGAGATTTAGTCTTGATAGAGGTTTAATCGAGGCTTTGATCCCGTTATGGGATTCCACAAATAATGTGTTTTGATTTAGTGATTTTGAGTTGACGCCTTTAGAAGAATTGGGGGTGGTTTCACAGGTTCAGGCCAGGATCTTTGAACAAAAACACTGATAGCTCCTAAGAGTGTCAGCAGAGGTAAATTTCTAGAACAGATGCACATCATCCATCATCATAAGGAGTGTTTTGATAATGGGTTGATTTCTTTGGAATTCTTGTACTCAAGATATAAAAAGAAGGAAGGATTTTCAATCTATGGGAAACAACTTTAAAATGGACAACACCTCCCTACTTGGGAAAAATATAGACAAGAAGCATTCATTGTAGCATTCTTGGGAGCTATGGTTTTTCCAATGAAGGATAAAAAAATTCGATATTGTACTGTCAGGAATAGTCACTATTATGATAAAGAAAAGGAAATGCACTACATTTCCTATGATGTTGGATGATATTTAACGTGCTTTGACTAAATGTAGAGAGAGGGAGATTTTTTTAAAGGTTGTAGCATTTTATTGCAAATTTGGTTTTTGGAGCACCTGTATCACCATCGTTTTACGACATATTTCAAATCCGATTGGATGAATTGCATTTTGAGTCACCCTCATAGGATGAAAGAATTAGGAGAAAAATTGCCAAAAGGTGTCAAAGAATGGAGACATTATCTTCTTAAATTGACGACATCTAAAATTACATGGAACTATCATTAGTTTCCTGGTAGTGAGATAATTGTTGTCTTCCTATCGTCCATTCTTCGTTCTGACAAGCCTTCGCGGGTTCCAACCATACATACCCCTCCGAGTTCTACGCCAACTAGGACAAAAACAAATTTTACATAAAACCGAGGATACACAAAATTTTGTGTGGGAGATAGCATTTGAAGATCGAGTTCGAGAATTTGAAGTTGACCCCTTATACCTCCATTGGTTCTTTGTTCAAAGCCCCTCTCAAAGTAATACCCGAAGGATCAGCGCGATAAATCATAGATAGAGAAGAGGAAATTGAAGTAAGAATCAAGAAGGCCCGACTCAAGGTGGAAAGAAATTATAGGTATACTTTAGATATCCTAAGCATTGACCTGAAAAATGTTAAAGAAGAGTTGGCTCGAAGTGATGCAATACTCGAGGAAAGATTTACATTGATTGAAAAAAGGGTTGAAAAGAAGCATCTATCTACTATTCAAACCCTACATGAAGATTTGGGCATTGTCACAGGTGCTATGGAGAAACAGGAGGAAGAATATAAGAAAGAAAAGAGCCTCTTAATACATGCGCAAGCTACGTTACATAATCAATTAAAAGCCTCTATGGGACGAGAAAGGGACATCTCAAACGGTTTCACATTGTATCAAGTAGAAGTGGCGACCGAAAAAAATCAATGGATGGAAGAGCGTAAATAATTTCATAACCAAATTGAAGACGTTCAAGAACATGAAGAGCATCTGAGTGATGCAGTTGTCAATACTGAAAAATGGTTGCAGAATTGTCACGAAAATATGGAGGAGGCGAAAGGACAAGTGCTTCAGTTGACAGAGAGCTTGATTGATGTTTATGGTGGTCATCTCCATCAAAGTGATGAGAGAGTGGGTCGAAAGGCGCGTGCATTATCCCCACATCTGCCGAAAGCTTTGTTCAAGGTCTACTCTAGCCTAGGGTGCAATTGATGATCAAGACGGATTTTTTTTATGTTTTTCTTTTTAGTTCATCAAATTTTGTTTTAATCTTAAGTACTTTGATGTTTTTATTTTGGTCATTTTATTTGAATCGTATTTTCATTTTTAAGTTAAACAAATGTCGTATTTTTATTTCGAAAGAAATTTATCCACATGAACTACGTAATGATCTGATTCATGTTCAAACATGATACCTAGGCAACCTTTAATAGGTTAGATCAAAATGCATTCAAATTATTCAAGTAAAGTAGGGGTCCAAATGACATAAGCAAATCATCCTAAGCCGGGATGAAACATAAAAGTCTTCCAAAACACATTATAGACATATGAAAATCAAGGTGCATAACATGCAACGTGAATTTAATATCCTCAATATGTTGAATCCTAACACATGTTTTTTTAATATATATGAGAATTTAGAGAGTTTAAAAGGTGGTTGGTTTGTGAGGAGAGCTGGCATCTCATCAATATAACACAAGATCAAAAGGGAAAGAAAAAATGGCACGTAACGACGGTACAGAGTCAGAAAATAAAGATGCACAAATCTAAATGGTTTCGCAAGAATCGGTACCTATAGAAGAGGTGAAAATGTTAAGATAACAGATGACCGAAATGTACAAAGCTTGGATGAATAGGCAAGCTCCTCCGCCCTCAATTCGAGAATATTTGAATATGTCATTCCCCATCCAAGTGTCAACAAGTGACCCGGTTTATCTACCTAGGTTTGGACCTTACATTAAAATCATCTAATACCATCGTAACATCCTAACTAAACCTGTTTAAACCATTAATGATGAATAATCCACTTTTCATGCCTACTGTTCAAAATAACACAATTCCTCAACCGACACTTGTACAAAAATCCAATGATGACCCTATACTCAAATATCAATACGGCCAAGGTCATGACCCTAAATTAAATTTCAATGTTCCTAACTCTTACCACCACCAATACAGTTCTCCCGTTGAAGTTGAGAAAAACATTAAGAATGAGGAACATGAAGAAATTGCAAGGAAAATGAGGAGTTTGGAACAAAACATAAGGAATATGCAAGGTCTGGGAGGACACAAGAGTGTCCCATTTAAGGACTTATGCATGTTTCCAGATGTTCACTTGCCTCTAGGCTTCAAAAATCCAAAGTTTGATAAATATAATGGTTATGGCGATCTAGTGGCTCATTTGAGAAGATTCGGTAATCAATTGAGAAGAGCCGGAGGAAAAGAAGAACTTCTTATGGCTTTCTTTGGAGAGAGATTAACGGGCATAGCATCAGAATGGTTTATCGATAAGGACATTTCTCATTGGCACATTTGGGATGATATGGCACAAGATTTTGTCCAACAATTTCAATACAATATCTATTCTAGTCCCGATCGCAATTCCCTAGCTAATATGAAAAAACATCCATCAAAATATTTTAGGGAATATGCCATAAGATGGAGGGAGCAGGCGGCTAGAGTCAAACCGCCGATGAAATACTATGAGTTAATTGATGTTTTTCTCTAGGTTGAAGAACCTGGCTACTTTCATTATCTTCTCACCGAAATGGGCAAGCCTTTTGCCGAAACAATTAAGATCGGAGAAATGGTAGAGAATGGCATAAAGTCGGTTAATATTTTGAGTCAAGCAACAATTAGAGATACCACACAAGCAACACAAAGTGGATCCGGTAATTTTACCAATCGAAAAAAGAAGGAGGAAGGGTCCATGACGGCATTTGGATAAAGAGGGGTTCAAATGGGCATGAACAATCCTTATGGTCAAGTCCAACAAGAACAATATAATTCTCCTCAGCATTATTACCCGTCCCAATATGCAGTTTTCAATACTCAGGCATATGTCCGGCCTCCTTCACGCCAACAATAACGGATGGCCAACGTTAGTCTTCGCCTTAATGATACTTGTCGGATCAAGGAGGTAGATAATAGGAAAAGAATCATCAACATAGATTTAGTGTATACAATCTAATAGGCTAGTATTGATTGGTACGAAGTAATAACTTAGTCAAATATCGAATATGATACTTCATATGAGGTAAAGATAAGGGTTAGTATAGCAACACTCGCAGCCAGACCAAGGTGCAGAGTGAAATTTTCTAGATGTCAGACCAAGGATTTAGAAATACATAACTTATCACTTTGCATTCAAGATACTAGGAAAGAATTCGTATAGTTAGAATTCTCAAGTTATCAACCTGTGGGGAACATGTAAATCCTAGTTACTTTTATTAATTCGTTAAACTCTAACATTTGAAGTTGTTAGTTGTTTCATTTAATTTCGCTAGTTATTTTCATTTATTTAAAAATGGAAAACCCCCTCTTTTATCATTTTTGCTTTCCAAGGAAGTAATTGGCTGAACAATAGTAATAATAGATTGTAGTTAAATCTAAACTATTTTCCTCACGGGAATGATCCCAAACTCATTAGTTGTGTTATTTACTTCACACGACCACTTTACTTCTTATATGAGAAGTAAGTTTGAGCGTATCATATTTTGGCGCCGCTGTCGGGGAAAGTAGATTTTAGATTAACTTAAACTTATTACTATAGTTTAGTTGATATTTTCTTGATTTTACTTTGTTTTATTGTTTTTGATTTTTGCAGAACCATCTTCCTTTTATGCCAAATAGACGGAGAGGAAGAGAACCCTTATTTCCCTACGATCAAGAATTAGAGCGTACACTACACAACATAAATCAAAACATGGGTATTAATGATGATGATCCAAAATAGAACATCCCAGCTCTGGTGAAGTTCATGGTCAGTTGTTACCCGATGCTCCGGGTGAGAACAAACAGAGGGGACAGAACCCCGCTCCACGTCCCTAAGAATACTACAGAGGCAATGACAATATAGCAGACTCTGATGGCCCGCTTGTCTTGCCCCGTCTACACCAGGCCACACCTTTGTGGTAACTAGTAGCCTGATGCAAATGCTAACTGCCAAAGGTTTGTTTTCAGGGCTACCTTCTGAGGATCCACATGCCCATATAGCTAAGGTAAGGGCAGTGTGTTAAAGTTGTGTAGGGAGGCCTTACTTGGACTTGGAAGTAATAGGGCTCAGAGTGTTTCCTCTCTCTCTGACGGGAGAGGCTGCTATTTGGTTCACTAAGCTCCCTTACAACTCAATTTTCACTTGGAACCAACTAAGGAACATTTCTTAGCACGCTACTAGCCGATCTCCAATAAACTAAACCACAAAGACAGAGTGAACAACTTTGTGGCACTACCAGGAGAGTCAGTTAGTAGTTCTTGGGATAGATTCACCTTCTTTTTTAGAAGCGTACCCAATCACTGCATAGATGATGAGTCACTGAAGGAATACTTCTATTGTGGACAGGATGATAATAATAAAGCGGTGTTGGATACCAAAGTGGGTGGTTCTTATGGGGAGTGTACTTATGCTGAAAATGCTAAAAAGTTAGAGAAAATCTCCCGGAACAATAAACTTGGAGTATTAGGAAGTAAGATACTTGGATAAATACCTTCGCAGTGCAATCCACTCACAACCCAACCACAGATGAGATTCGTGAAAAATGGCTCAGATGAGAGCTGAGCTTCTGTTGGTATTAAAACATGTCACTGGGTGCAGAAAAAATAAATGCATTCAACTACTTGTCGAAACCACCGCCACAAAATGATGAGTGCTATTATGAGGAGGATACCTATACGGTAAATGAGTAGACGGGGGGTTTCCGACCGAGTGCCCAAGGCTCTAATCAAGAGAATCGGCGCCAAGGTCAAGGGAACAAAGGTTGGATCTATGGTAACTATAACCGTGAGGATCATTATGTCCGAGATGGAAACTACAACCGCGACAACAACTTCAATATGGGTAACTTTGATAATAGAAATGATAGGAATGGGCCCTATGTCCCTCCACAAAATCGTGAAGTTACTCCTAAGGATGGTGGAGATAGTATGGGGCGAGTTGAGGATATGTTGCACAAAATTATGAGGAGGTTCAATGCTAATGATGAGCACATTAAAGAGTTAAGGAGTGATTTAGCGGGTATTGGGCAAAAAGTCGATACACATGCAATATCGATTAAACAGATTAAGTTGCAAATGGCCAAATTATCTGCGACTGTGATCACACGGCAACCGGGCACTCATCCTAGCAACAATGTCCAAAATCCGAAAAATGATGCACACTGTATGGCAATCACTACTCGGGGTGATAAGCAAACCATTTATCCACCTATGCCGTCTAATGAGGAAAAGGTGAGACAGGATAATGATAAGGTGGTAGAGGGTAGTGGTGAAGAAGAAGATAGCATTGGAAAAGATGCAGAAGTCCCTATAAAGGTAATTCCCTTGCCTAGATCACCACCACCCTTTCCTCAGAGATTAGTGAAAATAACCGAGGATGGTAAATATCGGTGTTTTATAACAATATTGAAGCAACTTTCTATCTATGTCCCTTTGGTAGAAGCTTTGGAACAAATGCCCAGTTATGCCAAGTTTATGAAAGATCTGGTTACAAAAAAAAAGGTCAATTTTGAGGATGATGATTGAATGCAGCATTGTAGTGCTATTGCTATAAGATCTCTCGTACAAAAGAAAGAAGATCCGGGTGCGTTCACTATTCCTTGTACAGTCGAGACATTACTTTTTGCGAAAGCATTATGTGATCTGGGAGCAAGCATAAATCTCATGCCCCTCTCGATTTACAAGAATTTTGGTTTGGGTGACCTAAATCCCACTGCAATGCGGCTACTGATGGCTGATCGAACAGTGAAAAGGCCTATACGGATACTCCATGATGTGCTAGTAAAAGTGGAGTCGTTCATATTTCCGGCAGATTTTGTTATTCTTGATTGTGAAGTCGATTTTGAAGTGCCTATTATTATTGGGAGGCCATTCCTTGCTACAGGCAGAGCCTTAGTATGGAAAAGGGGTAGATGAAATTTCGGTTGAATAATGAAGAAACGGCCTTCAACATTTATAGGTCCATGAGGCAAAGTGGTGAGCTCCAATCGGTATCTGTTGTATCCTACAAACAAAAGATGAAGAACGATAATGACCTAAAAAGTGAAAAACGAAAGTTTATGGTTGGAGATTTTGTGTTTTTAGAAAGTTCTAGGTTGTGTTGGCTTCCGGGCAAGTTCAAGTCCAAACGGACTGGCCCTTACTTGATTACCCAAGCATTCCCTCATGGAGAAGTTGAGTTAGAAACCAAGGAGGGAGTGTGGTTTAAGATGAATGGAGAACGAATAAAACTCTATTTTGGGCATACTGCATCGTTGTATAAAGTGATAGAGGAAGGCTAAGTAATCAAGTGTCCTCAGTCGTGCCACGACGTAAAATCAGGCGATTGTTGGGAGGCAACCTAATACTTGTAGTTTTTTTCTTTTTAGTAATTGTAGCACTTTCTACTAATGGGTTTTAAATTTTCAAGCACATCACCAGGAAATTTTACAGAAAATCACTCTGCAGCAGTCACCGACGGATACATCGACGGCCCATCACAAGCGCAACGAACCATTGCATGAATCTGTCGTGCCAGGTACGTCTTTCTATTATTTTCAAAACTAGGGCACACGCTATGGAACCAATGACGGACCATCACATCGGTGACGGACCGTCGTCGGGGACTCGTCGCGTCATTAATGAAGCGTACCCGACCCGACCCGGCTGGAGATTTTTAAATTCTTAACATTTAAAAACCCCACACCCTTCATTTCACCCCACTCCTTCCCTCTTCCTCCCATTTTCCTCCCTTTTCAACTTCCAAGTTCATAACCCCCTCCCTTACAACCGATCATTTTCCCCAAATTCCCCAATTCCTAAAATTCACTATCTACTAGTCGGAGTTGTTGTTGTGGGTCTCTACTTGATCACCAAGTACCTTCCTCGCTTGTTTTTCTCATATTCTCACGTATGTGTCTCTGATTTCTACCCATTTACTTTGCATTTTTGTTTATCAATTAGTATTAGCCTAGTTCTTATTGATGGGTTCATTCTTTAATACAAATTATGTCTGACCTATGTTGAGAATCCTCAAATTTTTTGTGCTAAAACTCTAGAAATAGGTACTTTAGCATTGCTAGTTTACTAGGTAATTAGGTTAGACAAATATTGGTTAAAACACTAACAATTCCATTTGGGTCATAGGGGATGAATGGGACATCCCCAGTTCTGTCACTAAATGACAGAACGAGACCCCGATGACGGAATGTCATACTCACTATGGACCGTCATTGGGTCCGTCCCAACATCCCTAACACCCCACTGTCCGATTCTCTCCAAGTGTCCACCAACGGTCACATATGACGACCGTCGTTCCTACAAAAGTCTTTCCAGCACAACCGTTCAGATTTTCAGAGAATCTATTCCTAAGGGTCTTTCACTTTTTCTAAGTGTCCTCCAACGGACACATGCGACAGACCGTTGTTCCCGCGACGGTCCGTCCTGCAGAACCGTTCTGGTTGTCAAAGACCCTATTCCTTAGGGTCTCTCACTTTTTCTAAGTGTCCTCAAACGGACACATGCGACGGACCGTCGTTCCCACGATGATCTGTCCTGCACAACCGTTCTGGTTGTCAAAGACCTTATTCCTAAGGGTCTCTCACCTTTTCTGTATGTCCACCAATGGACATCTACGACGGACCATCATACCTTCTACGGTCCGTCCTGCATAACCGTTATGACGGTCAGAGACCCCTCTCCTAAGGGTCTCCATACTTTTTCCGAGTGTCCTCTTATTGAAAAATATGACAGACCGTCATACCTTCGACGGTCCGTCCTGCATAACCGTTATGACAGTCAGAGACCCCTCTCCTAAGGGTCTCCATAATTTTTTTCAAGTGTCCTCTGACGGACACCTGCGACGGACCGTCATAATTGTGACGGTCCGTCCTGGATATACTGCCATACAAGTCAGAGACTTTCCATCAGGGTTCTCCTCATAAACATAGTTTAAGTAAGACATGATGGACCCCATGACGGTCCGTCGTACTCACGACGAGCCGTCACCTGGTCCGTCGTGTTTCACTGTTACCATAGAAATGTCATTACATCAACTCTTTTATTTATTTTGTGTGGTTTTGCTTGTCTTGTTTGCTCACTCTAGTACTAATATTGATTTTATAGGTATTATCTACTATGGCACCAAAACAAGATCGAGTCTACGCACGCGGGCGATCGAAGTCTGTCGCCCCATCTTCCCACTTGGTTATTGGCTCTTATGATGAGCGTGACCCCGAGTACGTGCCCCTACGCACTTCCACCCCATCCCGAGCTACACGTGCTGCCAGAGCCACATGTAAAAAGGTGGCGTCTAGCGTAGTCACTGCCTCCAAGTCTGATGAAGATCCCACATTGACTGGCACACCTTCTGGGTCAACTACTAATGAAGAAGGAGCATCTTGCTCCTTAGGAGTTTTTTGTCGGAAGAAGCCTCAAGATCTTCTGAGGTCCCTGCATCCGCCACCGCTGCACAGTCTGCCTCGTCTGTTGAGGCTGACAGTTCGGAATCTACACCCGGTTCACCAACTCGTGCTCTCCCCCGGTTACCGACCAACCCAACCGGTGGTGTGTCGACGGGAAGTATCAAGTCTATTTCGATGCAAAGTTCCTGAATGACAAAGGAGTCATGACACGAACACTTACATTGGAGTAGGGGGTCCTTACGGGAAATCTCTCGACAATGACATAGATCCACAATCTCTTCACCAGACATCGACTGGAGTGGACAGTGTGTTTATTGGGACGTTATAGTGAAGAGTTCTACGCCTCCTACGTAGCTACTCTCAGATCACAGATTGATAGGCGGGCTTCTCCCACCAAACAGGCCCCATAGAGCATGTCCGAGTACGTGGCATTCAGGTTGATATCTCCCTTCCTGCCATCCGCCGGTATCTATGCGGAGAGAATGTTGATGCCAACGGAACCCCTCTCACCGCCGAGTTTGACTACCGGTGGAAAATTGTCAAAGATGGCCAATTCCTGCGTGTGCCATCGCTGAGAGAGACCACCAAGAGGTGGATGTCCCTGCACTTGTCCGTTGATGGAGAGGGTGTTGACTGGGTGACCCAGCCTAAGGGAGCCATCAAGAAGGATAACCTGACCTTCACGACGAAGTTTTTGTGGTTGATTGTCCGCCACTGCCTTTCCCCCACAGCCGCTGATAATATAGTCACATAGGATCGAGCAGTAATGATGACGGCGATGATAGCCAGGTTTGAGGTGTATTTTCTTAGATTCTAAAGGCGGTCATACACGAAAGGGCTTTTAAGGTCACAACTACTTACCCTTTCCCGTGCATGATATTTTCTCTATGCAGGTCCGCAGATGTGCCTATATGGCACGTTGATCAGCTCAAGACCCCGCTGGGCACTCTTGATATCGGCCTCATCAGGGATGAGGCTAATGAGTTGGCTCCACGCAGAGGGCCCTGTCTAGATTTGCCTCCACTTGGTCACAATCTGGCTGATACGGTAGCACCTTCCCGCACGGCTACGCGGGTGGCTTCCACTGACACTATCCCGGTCGAGTATATCCCGGGTAGTAGCACTACCGCGACCTCCTCTTGCTCAGCCCCTCTCCCGTCTCTGTTCCCTCTTGCTAAAGTCCCGAAATTAGAGGCACGGATGGATACACTTCTGTATCACATCCAGCCTTGGATGCAGAGGCCTATTGTTGAGGCAGAAGAGCGCCTGGAGCGGAGAATGGTCCAGCACACAGAGCGGAAGATCGCTGAGGTTCATCAGCGCTTGGACGCTTTTGAGTTGGGGGTGCTAGCCTGGCCATCCCCTCAGATGGATGTGTCGACCCTTCAGGCTGCGGTCGACAGTCTTCGCACAGACATCAACATGATCTTAGAGGATAGGGTGCCTAAGTCTTAGGCCCCTTCTGTAGAGCCTGATAAAGAGACTGTGATGGCGGCCCTATTCGGCACTTCAGAGATTCCACCACCTCCCCCTCGAGATCATGACAAGAGGCGTAGGGTCGAGAGGAGGATGAAGCTCGAGCACAAAAGAAGAAACGCCATGAGATGGAGGCTGCGAGGAGAGCCTCGCTAGTGATGATGAGGCGCGTCAGATGAAAGCAGTAGAGTTAGCTGCTTGGGCGTCTTGCTCCTGAAATGTGGAGATAGCGGGAGGCACTGCTGATAGTGTTGTTGATGCTGAGGAAACTACTGAGGGTCTCCAGATTACAGAAGTAGTGGGTTCCGGGGAACCAAACCTACCGCCTTGCTGATCATCGGCGCTTTGCGCCCCATATTTGCTTCACCTACCGCTCTTTTATTTAAATTTTTTATGCATTGGGGACAATTGCATGTATTTTTATTGGGGGTGGGGTAAATGGAAAGTGAGTGCTAGGGTGAAGTCTGAGTAGCCCAATTCACTATCCTCTTTTGGGGTTTTCTTGCCTGTGTTCTTTTTCTCCAAGAGACTGATTATTTTTTCTGTTGAACCGGCATGTCTTTAGTTTAATTCTGAGGCATGATGGATAAAATGATATACTAATAAAATGAAAATGATGCATGACTAGGCATAGTAATTGATAAATGTGTGTCTCTAAGCATGACATAGAGGTACACCACTACATGACCCTAAGTCTAAAATTCGAACTAGGTGTCTGATAATCTGGTAGAGTAATGAGATGTCAAGTGAGTGTTACGAAGATTTGAATATTCCACTATTTGTACTGAGCTAGAACTTGCCTGGTTAGTCCTGCTACAAGGAAGCTGTAATCGACAATAAGGAAACGATCATAGGCCCTTATTCAATATAGCCCATTTTTAGCCTAAATAAAAGAAAACCAAATGAAATTAATTCTTCTTTGATCCAAATGATTAGAGATTAAACTAGACCTTTCTTTTTAACCCCAACTGATCTTTTCTGAGAATAATATGTTGGCCCTGGTCCCTCCTTGGACATGTGCTCCTCAGCTTATGCCAAAAGAATAAGTTGAGGGTGGCTAATGCAGTAAACAACCTTTTTTATGGCCCTGACTCAACTTTGGGTATTGTGTACTTTGACTCATGGCAAAGCCATGAGTTGAGGGTGGCTATTATGAGGAATTCTTTGGAAAGTGGGGTTGAAAGAACAAAGAGAGAGAAAGAACAAAATTATAGTGACTCAAAAATCAGTTTTAAGAAAAATACAAGAAAGAAAAGAAGAGTCACTTACACAAATGAAGAAAGAAGGGAAAATAGCAAGGTAAAAGACTACGGGAAATTGGGAGAAATAAAATGATGAAAAGAGGTATGTTTAGCTGATATTTCAAGGAGGAAACAAGTCACTAAAGTGTACCTAAATATACCCTACCTAACTGTGAGCCTATCTTACAAGCTAAGAAAGTCCTATCGTGATCCTAAAAGTTGTATAGCGAACTTAAAGCAGTGAAAATAAGGGCTAGCTTATGGCGATATGTATGAATGAGTGTGAATTTGTTCTGAGAGTGATTGTTGAAAGTAATCCTTATACTCAAACTGAAATAATTGTGTGAAAAATGAGGATTTTGTTTTGAAGTGAGGACACTAGTTGCAATACCGAAAATATTAGCACCTCCGTGAGAAATTGAAGAGGATAGGTGTTAGTGAATGGTAAGTTTGTGTCGTGGTCTGATTCCACAAAATTCAAGCCTAATAGTGATAGCATGCATAAACATGATGAGACTGATCGGTATTGATAGTCAAATGATTGCGAAGATAAAACATGGATACTATTGTACAAAAATTTTGTATTGAGTCATAGTGCGTTGCTTGAGGACAAACAACGAATTTAAGTTGAGGGTGGGTATATACCATGGTTTCATGGTATTTTTAATATTTTTTCCGTAAGTTTAGTGTGTCCAAAAGCCTTTTGTACTAATTTTTATGTAAGTTTCTCTTGAATTGCAGGAAATCTGTTTAAAAGATGAATGCGGAGGTTTTTGAACAAGAAATACAGAAAAGTACCACCTACGGAGCTTGTGATGGTTCGTCGTGCCTGTGACGGTCCGTAGGTGACATCGTAGTGAAGATGCTGAAGGAAGATGGGGAATTCTGACCAAGTGCGGGGTTACGGAGTGAGTGACGGACCGTCGTAGCCATGATGGTCCGTCTTGCTGGTTCGTCATGAAGATTAGAGAAGTAGTCCCAGTACCCAAATTCCAAGAGTTCAAGTGTTTTGGAACGGGGACCCCCGACGGACCGTTGTGCCTGTGACGACCCATCGTACGTGCCGTCGAGGGTGATGAAGAGAGCAGCAGAAGAAATTGCACAAGTATGGGACGGAGAAGTCCATGACGGCCCGTCGTGACCACGATGATCCGTCGCGAGGTCTGTCGACCTAGCCGCGTTTTGACAGATTTCCAGAAAATAGAGTCCTTATTTAATAAGGTTTTTAATTTTTATAAATAGTTCAAAAAACCTCGTTTTTGGGGTTAGACTCTTGATTATTTTTAGACTCTTTGTTAGACTCTTAGTTATTTGAGCTTGTTTTGTGGATTAGACTTGGTGATTATTATTACGCTTTTGGAGAATCTTTAGTCTTCAATTAATTGCAGTAATTGATTGTTGGTAATTTTTGTTGATTAATCAAGTGAACTTTTGGATTTTATTCTTTCTCATTGAAGTAAGTGCATGAATTCTTATATTATATATTTGAATATTGTGATTATGACTATGGGTAAATAAACTCTATAACTAGGTCATTACCCTCAACGGCAGGTATGACGGATAATCACAGGCACAATGGTTCGTTGGGGGTCTCCGTTCCATAACATTTGAACTCTTGAAAATTGGGTACTGGACTACTTCTCTGAGCTTCATGAAGAACCAGTAGGACGTCATGGGCACGACAGACCGTCACAAGCTCCGTAGGTTGTACTTTTCTGCATTTCTTGATCAAAAAACCTTCGCATTCATCTTTTAGAAAGATTTCCTACAAATAAAGAGAAACTTACATAAAAATTAGTACAAAAAGGCTTTTAGACACACTAAACTTAAGGAAAAAGTATTAAAAATACCATGAAACCACGGTATATCAAAAGCCTATCCTTCAACTTCGTCTGTCCTCTACTTCAGTCATGGTAGTGGCTCAAATGGTACAAAATGGCTATGAACTCGAAAAGGGGTTACGTTTGTCGTTGCAAGGAATTGTGAATCCTATCGGTCTAATGGGTAATCAAGATACATTCGGTTTGGGTTTCAATCCAACTAGATTTTATAGAAAATAGGCAAAAAATGGTAAAAGAAATGCTTGGAATCTGTCGAAGCCGATCTCCCATATTGCTAAATCTTTCATTAAATCTCGAGGTGAACCGTGTCTAGACTTACCAATCCAAAATGATGTGGATGAAATGTGTCAAGTTATCAAAGAAATGTTTTATGAGGTAAACATGACTCATAGGGGTGAGGGCACTAGTCATATGGATGTACAGTTTATCGGCCCTAATGTCCAACTCAATAAGTGGAAAGCCACTCCTCTCCCTACAAAAAAGGATTCATGGCAGTTTTTTTTTTGCTGTTTTTTTTTTATTTTATTTTCTTGGATTATTATCAGGGTTGTAATTCAAACATTCTAGCTATTTCTCTTTGTTGTTAACCCTTCTATCCTTTTCCATTCAATGTAATGAAGTTCTATTCATCTTCTTTGTTCGTACTCGTTCTAATATTTGTCATCTTTTTTTCATTTTCAGTTATGTTAACTTTTATAATATGACATGCATGAGGAGTTTACAATTAAATCCTAAAAAGTTGTCTGATCTCATAACAATGAATCCTAAGTCTAAGGAATATGATGAAGATGAAGATGATGAAGAAATAAAAAGGAGTTTTAATCAATTTGAAAATAAGCCTAAACCTAATTTAAGTGAAATAGAGGTGTTTAATTTGGGAACTCCCGAAGAAGTGAAATAAATAAAGATAAGTATTCATGTCGATCGAAATATTCAAGACGACATAATTCAAGTTTTAATTGAATAGAAAGATATCTTCGCTTGGTCATACGATGACATGCCGGGATTAAGTGTTGATTTGGTAGTTCACAAACTTCCCATACATCTTGATTTTCCACCTGTCCAACAAAAGTAGAGAAAATTTAAGACAGATATGAGCGATAAAATCAAACAGGAAATCATGAAGCAACTGAGTGCAAAAGTGATCACGGACGTCCAATACACTACTTGGTTGGCTAATGTTGTGACAGTACCAAAAAAAGGATGGAAAGATCAGAGTTTGTGTTGATTATCGAGATTTAAACAAAGGAAGTCCAAAAGACAATTTTCCACTACCCAACATTCATATCTTGGTTGACAATTGTGCTAAACATGAGATTCAATCTTTCGTGGAATGCTACGCCAGATATCACCAAATTCTCATGGATGAAAAAGACGCAGAAAAAACTGCTTTCACCACCTCATGGGGTACATATTGTTATAGGGTCATGCCATTTGGTCTAAAAAATGTAGGGGCAACCTACATGAGATCTATGACTACCATATTCCATGACATGATGCATAGAGACACGGGGTACATGTTATAGGGTCATGCCATTTGGTCTAAAAAAAGCAGGGGCAACCTACATGAGATCTATGACTACCATATTCCATGACATGATGCATAGAGAAATTGAGGTATATGTCTATGATGTCATCATTAAGTCTAGAACGCCAATTGACCATGTGCGTGATCTAAGAAAATTTTTTGGAAGGTTGAGAAAGTACAATCTCAAGCTTAATCTGACTAAATGTGCATTTGGAGTTCCATCTGGCAAGATTTTGGGTTTTATAGTTAGACGAAGAGGCATTGAGTTAGACCCCTCCAAGATAAAGTCCATTCGAGAATTTCCAACTCCAAAAACAAGAACTGAAGTCAAGAGTTTTCAAGGAAGGTTAAACTATATCAGCTTATTCATCGCTCAACTCACTACTACATGCGAGTCGATATTCAAGTTATTGAAAAATGATGCTGCTATTAAATGGACAAGTGAGTGTCAAAATGCTTTTGACAAAATTAAGGATTATTTAGCAAATCCTCTGGTACTGGTCCCCCCAGATCCTAGTAGGCCATTGTTTTTATACCTCTCGGTGACGGATAATTCCTTTGGTTGCATTCTAGGACAACATGACTTCACGGGGAAAAAGAAACAAGCAATCTATTACTTGAGCAAAAGGTTCACATCTTATGAGTCAAAGTACACTCTACTAGAAAAAACATGTTGTGCTTTAACTTGGGTAGCCCAAAAATTGAAGCACTATTTTTTTTCCTACACCACTTACCTCATATCTCGAATGGATCCTCTGAAATATATTTTTCAAAAAGCCATGCCAACGGGTAGGTTGGCAAAATGGCAGATTTCGCTTACCGAATCTGATTTTTTGTATGTTACTCGAACCGCCATGAAAAGACAAGCGTTGGCCGATCATCTGGCAGAGAATCTGATTGACAATGAATACGAACCCTTAAATACATACTTCCCTGATGAAGAGATCAACTCTATTGAGGAAGAAATTCCTGATAATGACCCCGTATGGAAATTATATTTTGATGGGGTTGTCAACAAAAACGGAGTGCGAATTGGGGCAGTTCTTATCTCACCAAACGGTTGTAATTATCCTGCCACAGCACGACTTCGATTCTTTTCTACCAACAACACAACAGAATACGAAGCTTGCATCATAGGTTTGAATATGGAAATAAATCTGGATGTACATAAGCTCATAGTTTTGGGGGATTCCGACTTGCTCATTCGACAAGCTCGCAGCGAATGGGAAACTCGAGACATTAAGCTCATACCATACAAACAATGTTTAGAAAATCTCATCAAAAAGTTCAAGTCCATTGAATTTAGATACATTCCCAGGTTTCACAATGAGTTTGTTGATGCTTTGGACACCCTAGCATCGATGCTTCCATACCTAGGTAATACCTACATTGACCCATTGGAAATCCAAGTTAGGGATCAACATGGTTATTGCAATATAATTACCAAAGAGGCAGATGGTGAGCCTTGGTATCACGACATCAAACAGTTTATAAAAGCTAGAGAATATCCACTGCATGCTGATAGAGATCAAAAAAGAACTATTAGGTGACTCGCCAATGGGTTCCTCTTAAGTGGCGATATCTTATATAAAAGGACTCCGGATTTGAATTTATTACGATGTGTGAATAATAAAAAGGCGGAAACAATTATGAATGAGGTACACTCAGGGGTATGTGTCCCACACATGAATGGTTACGTCCTAGCAAAAAAGATTATTTGGGCAGGATACTATTGGTTGACAATGGAGTGAGATTGCTTCCAACTTTATCGCAAGTGCCATCAGTGCCAAATTCATAGCGACTTGATTCACTCACCTCCTTTAGAGTTTCATCATATGTCTGCTCCGTGGCCTTTTGTTATATGGGGAATAGACGTTATTGGGCCAATAGAGCAGAAAGCATCTAACGGTCATCGGTTTATTTTAGTTGCCATCGATTACTTTACCAAATGGGTAGAAGCTGTCACGTTCAAATCAGTTACCAAGAAAGCGGTGGTGGAATTCGTTCATTCCAACATCATGTGTCGTTTTGTCATACCAAAAATCATTATTACAGACAATGCAATGAATCTCAATAGCCACTTGATGAAGGAAGTTTGTGAGAAATTTAAAAATTTTCATCGTCATTCAACCCCTTATCGTCCCAAAGCAAATGGGGTTGTTGAAGCTGCTAATAAAAACATCAAGAAGATTATTAGGAAAATGGTTCAAGGATCTAGACAGTGGCATGAAAAATTACCCTTTGCTCTCATGGGATATCGCACGACTGTTCGTATCTCAGTCGGTGCAACTCCCTACTTATTGGTTTACGGAACAGAGGTTGTCATACCCGCAAAAGTTGAAATCCCTTCTCTTAAAAACATGGTTGAAGCAGAAATCGAGGATATAGAATGGGTTAAATCGAGGTTAGAACAATTAGCACTGATCGAAGAAAAACGATTGACATCAATTTGTTTTGGTCAATTATATCAGCAGAGGATGGCTCAGGCATATAATAAGAAAGTACGCCCAAGAAATTTTAAAGTGGGTCAACTTGTTGTGAAACGTATCCTTCCCCACCAAGACGAGGCCAAGGGAAAGTTTGCTCCAAATTGGCAAGTCCCTTATGTTATTAAGCAAGTGTTATCCAAAGGATCTTTGCAATTGGCAGATATGGAGGGAAAGGCAATTACACGATTGTCAATGCAGATTCGATCAAGAGATACTACATTTCGCACTCCTTATCATTTTTATGATGAGAAGATAGAAATGTATCCGCTTTTATCTCAAACACCAATAATATGGTGCTTCTTTTTTAAAAATAAATTTAAAAAAATGAAAAAAAAAAATAACACATGAAAAGTTCATTGAACTACGTTTGACCTGATTCCTAGAATGATACGTAGGCAGCACTTCATTAGGGTTCGGTCTAATCACTCAATAAAAAGATAATCATGTTCTTCATTTCACTAAAGGTTGAGACATTGTGTAGGCGGACTATGGGAGAAAGTGAAGAAGAGAGTTTTGTGAGGGAAAACCCTTACAGTCACTATAAAACGATGGTTAGTTGAGTGACAAAGATTAGAATGCCTTATTGGTGAAAAATTAGGAAAGGCGCTACTGATCAAATGATGACGTTTTGTCTTGACATGAGTGCAATAATGATAAAAGTCAAGGTTAGACTGAAAGGTGAAACATTGTTTCCTGCGATTCAGACAACTCGAAAAATCTCAAACGTTCAGTCCAAATGCATGTCATGTTTTAAAGTTGTCACCTACTTTCAGATAAGATTATTTTCACTCATTTAAACATTTTTTTATTTATCTACTACTTCTAAAGACATAATTTTTTCTTCATAACCCTTTCATTAGTGTCATTTGTGCTTGTGTTTCTTTGAGTTTTTGTTTTTTGTTTTTTGTTTTTCTTTCTCAGCATCAACTCATGTCAAGTGAGAAAATAAAATTAAATCCGTAAAATTGACTACGGTATTTCCAGTTGAATGTTGGGGACATGCACCATATTGTCTAGGGTTGTGAACCTATCAAGAAAATAAATATCATAAATTGATACCGTGTAAAAATAGATAAAGAAAAAGAGTTGCTTGGGAACAAATGAACCACACAACATGCACAAAATGGTAATGAGTTAGAATGTTCATGCAAAGTGTATCAAGGAAAGATAAGGACTGTTTTTAAAACATCTACAAGATATTCGCACAATCATCAACGGGATGAATCTTCCAAGCGGGGCAGATCCAGAAGTCAAGCTTTACAAGATACTCAAAGTCAAGAACCAACCACCATTTAGAAAAATTAACAATAAATTTCTTTGATTTACAACAGGTATAAGGCAGAATCATGTAAATAGTTTGCGAGAGAGAAACGCCGCAATGGTAAGTTCTTAAAACCTTACTTTTAATATAATATGCGTGATAAAATAATAATAACAATAAAAATTATTTCTTAATTGAATCTGGGGCATTTTATTTTATTTTTTGTTTGTTCAATGTACAAATAAAAATAAAATAAAATAATGATGAATAATAATATTAATAATGATAATAATATAAGTGAAAAGAAGAAATGTATGTGTGTATAGGGCACAATAACCCATATCCTATTTTTCATGTCTTCATAGGGCACAATAATCCTTATATTGCATATAGAACACAATAACCCCTATCATTTTTTATGTCTTCACAGGGCACAATAACCCCTGGTTGCATATATGGCACAATAACCACTATCCTATTTTTCATGTCTTCACAGGGCACCATAACCCATGGATTGCATATAGGGAAGAATAACCCCTATCATTTTTTTTATGTCTTCACAGGGCACAATAACCCTAGCTTCATATAGGGCATAATAACCCCTATTTTATTTTTCATCTCTTCAGAGGGCACAATAACCCCTTAATTGCATATAGGGAACAATAACCCCTATTATTTTTCTTCACATGGCACAATAATCCCTGGTTGCATAGAGGGCATAATAACCCCTATCAATTTTCTTCACAAGGCACAATAACCCCTGGTTGCATATAGGGCACAATAACCCCATTTTATTTTTCATGCTTCAGAGGGCACAATAACCCCTAGATTGCATATAGGTCACAATAACCCCTATATTATTTTTAATGTCTTCACAGGTCACAATAACCCCTGGTTCCATATAGGGCACAATAACTCTTATTTTATTTTTCATGTCTTCACAGGGAACAATAACCCTTGATTGCAATTTGGGTACAAAACTCCCTTTTGTCTTATTTTTTTTTTTACATTTTGCAATAGGCTACAAATTTTTATTATAAGTATAGACTTTTATAGCTTTCATCAATAACTCACAAAATTTCCTGGTGCAAACTAAGTAGAAAATTTTATTTTGTGTGCAGGTTTCTACATAGTACACAAATTTGCAGTTCAAAAATAAAAGAATTCATCCTTTCAAGAAAATAAGTTTTCAAGAATATCATACGGAAGAACGTCAGTAGCTGAAGTCAAGTCATGAAGTTTCAAGTCTTAAACTCAGATGTCCAGAGCAAAGTTCGGAATCTACCAAAGAGGGTGAAACGATATTTGAGAATTCAAAATGAAGACTTAGCACTATTGGAGTAGATAGGATTTCATATCTTTCCTTCTGCATTTTGTTTTTTTTATGTAATAGCTGGAGCTACGAACCGGAATCTCGACAAAACCTCACTCGACTACCTAACTCATTTGAACTACGCGTGACTCCTTATCATCAACTTAGGATAGATAGTTTTTAAAAAGTTAGGACACAGTCAAACCTCTTCTATACTTTAAATTTTTCACATTTTTGCCATAAATATTTTAGTAAAAAATTAATCACATTGTTCACGTCTTTGCATGAAAATTCTTCATGTTTTCAAGCAAAGAGGGGCATATTGTGAACACCTAATTTTTTACCAAAACATAATATATTTTACACCAATTTAAAAAAGGGTTATATTTAAAATAAAATAAAATAATAATAAAAAATTATAAATTAATAAAAATTATAAGATCAATTATAGTTTAATAATAAAAAAATTGATAAATAGAAGTTGGAAATTTAAGTTATTTGTTAATTATCTAGTGTAATAATAATAATAATAATAATAATAATAATATAGAAAATATTATGAAAGAGTATAGAAAAAGAAAAGAAACAGGAGTCCTAGAGATTTTAATTTTTTTTTACCTTATCATAATTATTTCCAACTTTCTAACTTATTTTCCTAAAAATCTCATCCCATTTATTTATTTATTTTTATTTTTATTCCTTTTTGACGTTTTTTTAAAACTTCACACAATTTTTTTATTTATTTTTATTTTGTTAATTTACTATTATTATTATTTATTTTATATTCTTATCTCAACCCCAATTTTTTCAACTAATTTTAAAAATTAATCCTAATCTCACTACACTACATTTCTTAAAATTAGCACCAGATTCTCACCCAAAAAATATTATATAATCCCACTTTCAGTTGAAAAAAAAAATAGAGAGAGAGAGAGAGATAGAGCTAACAAAAAGAGAAGAAAAGTGAGTTATTCTTTTGGAGAATCAGGTAAGAGTTAGAGTTTTTTGTCGTGGTTCTAAATTCGTTGCTCAAATCTGTAGATTGTAGAAGATATTTTTCATGATATCCTTTTTCGCAGCGAGGTAACTCTAAATTCTCGCATTATTTAAATGTAATGTTGGATGAAAATTTGAATCTAATAATATGAAGTTCTTTGAATCGTATCTTATTATTATGTAATATCAATCCGTGATGCATGTTATGATTTTTTTTTATTTTTTTCTCTCGGTCTGAAAAATGGAACAAAAAGAAAATGTTCTTTGCTAACAAAAATAATATAAAATAAAGGGAAAATGCATAAGTACCCCCCCCCCCCCTCAACCTATGTCTGAAATCTCATAGACACACTTATACTATACTAAGGTCCTATTACCCCCCTGAACTTATTTTATAAGTAATTTTCTACCACTTTTTAGCCTACGTGACACTAATTTTTTTTATAAAAAGTCAACCATCGTTGGGCCCACAAGATAGTGCCATGTAGGTCGAAAAGGGGTAAAAAATTATTTATAAAATAAGTTCAGGAGGGGTAATAGGACCTTAGTGTGGTATAAGTGTGTCTCTGAGATTTCGGGCATAGGTTGAGGGGGTACTTGGGCATTATCCCTAAAATAAAAGATGTATCATACATTTTTTTTGCATTATTATTAGTTTCTGTTATTTTTTTAGATGCAATTTATATCAAAATTTATTTTGTGATATTTAATAGCTAATGTTTTTCTGGACCCTAGTTTTTCACTAAAAAAATAAAATAAAATTTATAAACTTATTAGATTAGGATGTAAACTAAAAATTTTAATTGATTAGTAATTTTAAAACTAATGTGTAATACGTTTCAATTTTTTTAACACATTATTTGGATTAAAAATTATCTTTAGAATAAGTATAAGATAGTAATCTACTTGGAATTATTACAGTTTATCATTGAGAGAATATATAAATATTATTCAAAGTCAAAACTAAAACTAAAAGTAATGAGAAAGAGTAATTAAAAAAATGAAAAAAAAACATAAGAATTAAAAAAAACAAAGCATAGAAAAAAAGAAAAAATAACAGATTTTTTTTTTTTAAAAAAAAAAAGAGAAACAGAAAATAAAAAAAGAAAAAAAAACGTGAAAAATTGAAAAAAAAAAGAAGAGAAAAGTAGAATGAAAATAAAAATAAAAATATAAAACTAATAAAACAAAAAGTAGAAAAAAATTAAAAGAACGTAAAAAAAAAAGAAGTAACAAAATTTTATTTTTTTTTAAAAAAAGAAAGAAGACAAAATCTATAAAATAATAATAAAGTAAAAGTGATGATAAAAAAAACAAATTTTTACAGAAAAAAAATATATATAAAAATTTAAAATAAAACAAAAACGTGCAGAGAAAACAAAGAAGAAAAAAAGAGAAAAAGGATTTTTAAAAAAGGGACAATTTTGTTTCATTAAAAAAAATAACATTCCTAATTTATTTAGGATTTCTTGATAAAAACTAACTTCAAATCTTATAAAATTTATTTTTTTTTTTTATTTTTTATCTAATAAATAAATAAATATATATTCCTAAATTATCTTGAACTCAAAAATCTCTTTTCCACACAAATTCTAATTTGAAGAAATTCTATAATAACATTAAAAAATAAAAACATACAACTATAAGCAAATATATATATATATTTGCTTATAGAAAAAAAATTAAAACCATTTAAAATAAATAAGCCAATTTCAAATAAGATTAAAATAAATTTGAGGGTAAATAATAATTTTATTATTAATTAAATAATATAATGTCTAAAAATTAAGTTAAGTCATAGTAAAGTCAATAAAGTGATCGTGCCAGAACCACGGGACACATGGGGTTCCTAACACCTTTCCCTCGGTCAACAGAATTCCCTACCCGGATTTCTAGTTCGCACACCAATAAAAATAGAGTCAAATTTCTTTTTGATTAGGGATTTAAATAAGGTGACTTAGAACACCAAAACTCAATTCCAAGTGGCGATTCTAAATAATAATTATCCCTTTTCAAAACGTCACTTTAATTAGAAAAACTCTTTTTCTTTCAAACAATAAAAATAAAAAAATATTGAGAAAAAAAAGGGGCGTGACAAATGTTACGATAAAGAAAACAAGTAAACAATTATTTAAACATAGTCAAACATGATAGTTTTAAGGTTAGAATTTTTCAAGTCCCCAAAAGAGTCGTGATTCTATTTTATTTCTTTCGAAAAAAAATTAGTTTTTAGACTTGTTTTTTAGAGTCCACACTTAACTTTAGGAAAATCAAGAAACCTTTGTTTTCAAAAGATTAAAACAATAAATCTAGTTAGAATTTTTAAGAGGTTCGGGGGATCTATTAGTATTTTAGGAAAGTTTTTATGACACCTAAAATATTCGCTAACTTGCGATTATCCAACAATTAACTTGTTTGTCTAAAATATCTAACTTAATTTTGAGATAAAAATTATTTAGAACTTGTTTGTAAGTGAAGTATTAATTTACTAGCTAAGTGAGATTTAACTTGCAAAATTTATTTAAAATTTATTTATACTTGGTTTATTTAATAAAGTCGTTAAAACGAAAAAGCGTCTTGAGAAGGATTGATTTTTTATCCCTAAATCTAATCACATTTAACAACAAATAAATACACGAAAAAGTAAAAGCAAGCGAGAGAGAGAGCGAGAGTTGGGTCAAAATACAATTTATGTCCTTCAGGACCGGTATTTTGACCCATTTTGTCTTGGGTTTTTGTCTCATTTCCACCTGCCCTAAAATTCTAACTATACAATGATGAAAAAAGGAACAAGGTCTTAGGACAAAAGATAACAAAATAAAAAAATTAGAAAATAAATTTAGCCTACTCGGCAAAATCTTCAACTTCTTGACCATGTTTCGAATTTTCTGACTCAAAAATCTATACGCCGAATTCATGGAATTTCTTTTCAATTATATTGACTGGCCGACTCAATAAAGGATTTAAGCTTTAACAGCTCTCTTGAAATGCAGGAAAGAAAGATCTCTCGATGAACTCAAGCAGATTTACGTGCAAATAAAGAGAGTGGAAATTAGTATTCGATGGTAACATTTTAAACTCCAACTCTAATGATAAGAGAGATTAATACTCATAGGATAATAATGAATGGAAGCAGGCTAATGTACGACAAGGAACTAAGTTGAACAATAAAGCCAGCAAATCCCAAATACTATTAGATTATTCAATTATAGGAATACCAAACATTGGAATGTCATGACAACAACACATTTTGACACAAACTTTAACACATTTTAACACACGTTCAATCTCGAAAATTAGAAGCTAGTTAATCAAACATTCCCTTTTCCACTTTAAAGACATAATTCTAAGAAGACGGTTTGGGATGAACAAAACCAAACTAAACGCCCCCCAAATTTGCTACAGTAACTGCAAATCTTGAGCAAATTTAAGCTATCCACTAAACTTGGCACAAATAAATAACTCTCAACACTAGTGATTGAAAATAGATAAACAAGCTAATGGAATAACAATAACTTCCTATTTTTTTAAAAATGGCTTGACAACTCTCTAAAGAAAAACAAAAAACTCCTTCAATGATGAGATCAAACTAAACTAGACAGATTTAACACAAACTACTCGACTAGGAAGTAACTTAAATTCAATGAGCCAAGAAAGATTAAACACAACAAGCTTCATACATACAGGTCTTAAATGAAAATCGATTCACCATTGAACGACCAAACATCCATCAGAAACCAATGAAATACAAAACATACACTTCAAAACTAAAATCAGTCTCCTTATTGCAAGATATTCATGAAAACTCAAAGCTTTACCTTACGTCAAACCCCCTTAAAGGTTGATTAAAATAATAATAATAATGATGATAAAAAAAAATATAACAGCTGAATTAACTTAAACAACAAAAAAAACACAACTCAAAACAGAGCAAAGACTAGGAACAAAACTTTAAATATGCTTAAGTATACTTCAGCAAACCAAACAAATATGATGTCAATCCAGATTGAGAAGTCTCAGCTGAACACATATTCAGAATAAATGCGAAAGAATTGGAAGTTAAACGAGAAAAATTAAAGGAGGGACAAAACCACGAGCTAGAAATAAACTATTCCACCACGAACAATGAAGGTATGACGAGAAACTCCAACTCAAAACAGTGGCTCAGAAACTCGGAGAATACAACTATCGTTCTTATTTCTACTTCGATCCAAATTTTCTATATTTTCTATGTTTTTTTTAACTTCCTCGAAAAAGTTTCTTATCCAAAAAAAAAATCCCCCTCTGACTATGAAGCAGAAGAGAAATATATAGGAGATTCTTAAGGTTTTCATTTTCGGGGGGGTGGGGGGGAGAAAAATATCTAGTTTTGAGGCCATTCCAAATTCAAACGCCCAGAGATCTTCCATTATTTTGGGAGAATAAACTTTTTCCTGCCATTTGAACCCACTACGAAAGTTGAAAAGGGGAACAGACGGCCCGATCGTTTCGATCGTTCTTGGGTGAGACGTGGCTCGATCTCATGACCCCAAGAATAGAGATGCGTTGGTTTTTCCATTCTGGAAACAGTACTATAGTACTGGGGAATACAACACGGGCAAGGCGGACCGGGTCACAACCTTGCTTGGCTGCTCGTGTGGGCTTGCGTTTCTTGGGATTGAGATTTTATGGGCTTCTTTTCGTTGAGTTCGTGTGAAAAAGGAAAAAGAAGAACGTGACATTGTTCTAGATTCTGCGTTTGCTGTTGTGAATACGTGTCTCAAGGATCTTCTTCTGAAGAAGAAAAGAAGAGGTGGGATGGGTATGGGTTGGCTGAGGTTGGACCTTCTTTGGAATTAGTGGAAGAAGAAGTATTTCGGCTAGGTTGGAGGAAGAATATGGAAGTGGGCTGCTGCTGGGAGTGATTTGAAGAAAACAAAAGTGGACTTGGGAATTGAAAAAAATTAACCAAATTGAGATGGAGCGAAACTGAAAAAGTATAAATTAAGAATTAGTCAAATTAAATTTATTTAGTGAATTCGACTAAAACTAAATAAGACGAATTAGTATAATTAATTTATGAGCTTCTTAATTTTAATGAAACAAAATAATTAACTTAAATATGAACTAATAACCCAAAACTATAAGCTTAATTAAAACTAAACTAATTCAATAAAATACTTGCTAAAATTAATATCTTTTTGAGATTATCTTCTAATATTTACAAAATAAATACATGTTTATTATTTAAAAAATTATGAAAGCTACCACAGTTACTTTAAAATAACTTGAAAAACATTTTGAATTTTGTAAAGCTAATTATTTTGAATTGTACGAAATTAATGAAGCTCCAAGGCTAATTTATTTGGAACGGTCAAAATTGGATGTCAACAGTCATTAGACCTACGGTTCCTCGTTGGACTCATTGTGCCATGTTGCTTCTCTTTTCAATCCAGTTTTCTGTCAACCGCTACCAAACAATTCCAGTAAAAAAATGCATAAAACATTATTTATAATAATCAAATAGCCCAAGACACAACAAAACTCTAAGTGAAATTCATCAAAAATATCGTAAACTCAGTATATCAAAAAACAACCTTAAACATTTTTCCAATCAACAGGACCCGCATCAACTGCCATCTCTTTCTTCTGCACTCTCTTCCTTCCATTGTTTGAACCAAACTTGAGCAACACCCTTAACTTGATAAGAGGTCAATTCCACATTTGCCACTGTCTCCACTCCTACGATCATCAACACCTTGTATACCATATCAATAAACTTTTCAGAATCTTCCACGACCTTGGAACTATGAAATTTTTAGGGATTCATGATAGTGAAGTCTCCCACTCTAGTTGTCGTAGTATCCACATTTGGATTCACATGGACCACAACCTCTCTATTGTCTTGGGTCATCATGGATTGATCCAATACTTGAAAACGATCCCTAAACTTTGCATTTGCCACTTGCCCGGCCAGTCGAAACTTGTGGACCTCCTTGAGGAGCTTGAGGTACATCTTGTTCCACGTTTTAGTACTTCTTGTTCCACATTTTAATTCAAATTCGCTTTTCAAGGGGTCATATCTTAAAGTATCTAAAAAAGATTAAGAGAGAGACATAGATTCATAATCTATAACATGACTTTAGAATGATGAAACAGAATAAATTTCTTAAGGATCTTATAGCCTCTTATATATAAATGTGTCGTGCTTCAAACTCTTGAACAAGACTCTACTCGGCATAGCTAATGAGACATCCTAGGATATTTCTAAACCTTGTGCTCTGAATAGCAAAATTATCACGATCTAAAGTAAATTGTAGCCATAAAATTACGTATCGAGTCCCAAGAGGCCCTACACAATACACTTAGCATACATCATACAAGATAATAAAAGTAATAGTGCAAAAGAGAGCATTCACTAGGTGTCGGTAAGGCCCCTCGTGATTTGGGGTGTGACACATAAGTTATAGGAACCTACGATAAAACTCTTAAGTATTCTCATATTAAAAGTTCATACCAATTCAATGTTGATTTCACCAAGTTGGGCCAATGGTGAATTTGAGTAGGGAAGGGCATGTCTTTTCAATATAAATTGGTTTAAATTGAATTTTGTAGAGCCCGAAAGGTTATTTTAACCATGAAAGATAGCAATTTTAATAAACTGTTTGAAAATAATATTTTTCATGAAGTGCTAATGCTAACTCGTAAAAGTATTTAATGATGATATATTTGTCACTTTGTACTAACATATCTTCTTCGGATTTCATGTATTTATAATAGACATTCTAATGTCATTTATATCATTTAAAATGTCTTTAATTATCATGAAATACACATGCAATGCATGGGACCCAAAACTAGTAATAAAGATATTCCCATGAGGTCTCATACAAAGTAAGATTTATATTATCTCTTGTGATTGACCATATGATAATTTTAATTGAGAGCCTATATTTAGAACTTTTTCAATGCATCGGAAATATTTAATACTATTTCATTACTTTTTCTAACTTTAGGTTATACTTAATATGTTAATGGAAAGAGGTTGTTTAAATGGAAAATTATAGCTAGAGAAGAATTTGTTAATGTGTGTACACAATAGTAAGAGTAATATTACAGATTTTTGATCGCTACGGTCCAAAAGTTCCTATAAGAACATAAGACCAAAGTAAACTTACTACATGAATGAAATATCTCCCTACTAACTGATATTAATATATTGAATCGCTTCGTTCTTAGAAAATAAATGGCTCATGTTCTTACCTTAGAACAATAAATAAACAAAGCTTTGGCAAATATAAGTTGAAGTACACAAACAAATCTTTGCTAAATATTACTTGAAAGAGAAAATTCTTGAACAATAGATAAAAATTAAAATAAGAGACTATAACTTGATAGAAAAGAAAAAGGGAAAGTTATTTCAATCAAACTTAAGCAAATACTAAGTAACTAATTTGGAGAGACCAAATTTTGTGTAAAAGCAAATCCATTCTGAAGGATACCATGAGAGAATAATGTAAAAGGGGCCTCTTTGTGTCTTATATGTGTTTTTCCCAGATTCACAATGTAAGCACCAGAATAACACTTAACCATCTGCAAATCTATATTTTTGTGCGGCTGTACATTATATCAGGATCTACTATAGAAAATATTGTTTGCCAAGACTCCTCAAGACCATAATCTTTCATCACCCATAACGTAAAAGTGTGGTTGCCCTGAATATACGCATTAGTATAAGCACACAATGTTCCATCGAATACTGAAATGAGAATATTAATGCTGCATCAAGCTCATATTCTTTGGTAGTGATATTTCTCCATACACTTCATGGGAAATATCAAATGAAACCACAAAATAATTCTTTGAATTACCAATCCAATGAAATGATCCATGTAGAAATGCCAATGAATGCATACCATGTACCATATAGGAAATGTCACTAGGATGTTCAATAATTTTTTCTCCAAGAACCACTTTTTAGTGCGAGAACTTCACCAGGTACTCTGCTACAATCACTTTCACCATTGGGAATTTTTAATATTTTATAATCATTAGTGGACAAGTCAAAACCAAACATGGAAATTGCTCCATTGGAAATTCTGGAGTGGGAAGTAAAATTGATTCCATAGAAAAAGTATTTGGCGTGCATGGCTATTTTCATAAATCTTGTTAATAACCAAACTGTCACAACAACAGTAGACTACGCAATGTCTTGGTTCAATATTGCATGGCTATTTTTATAAATCTTGTTAATAACCAAACTGTCACAACAACAGTAGACTACGCAATGTCTTGGTTCAATATTGCATGGCTATTTTTATAAATCTTGTTAATAACCAAACTATCACAACAACAGTAGACTACGCAATGTCTTGGTTCAATATTTAAAGGGAATTTCAACTCTCGTACATCCTCTACTAGTTGAGCATATGATATCGAACAACAATAAATGGAAAATATAAACTTCTTAGGGCGAAATTTGTAGAACAAATTTTTGGAAACTTTGGTCTTTCTTGGCATGAATGAGATTTTTCATCTTAAAATATGGCTAATCGATCAGTGTACCCCAAAATTTTGAAATACATTTCAACCTAAGAAGAGACCGCACATGCAACCTACTAAAAATTCATCTAAGTATATTCTCTTGATAGTAAACATTCATAGCTTAGATAGAGAAGTCAGTTCTATCACGCACCTTTTTTAATATTGAAATATTATATAACTGCAACCAAAAGCTTTAAAATGATGAACGAGAAATATTCTCTATTTATTTTATCTACTCTTACCTAAAATTTTTTTAAAAAAAATTAGAAATTTTAACAAGTGAATAAATCTAAGTCCTTTGTCAGCTAAAACATAAGAGAGAACTAATAAGACAAGCATTTTAAAAATTTCTAACTATTCAATCTTTCAGTGAAGGCATAAAACTGGTGTAAAAATTATCATTAGTTTCTAGTGTTACTCTAACATTTTTGTGGGTTGAACAATTAATGCTTGGAAGTGATCCATTCTTGTTCTACTAAAGTTTTACCAGTAGGCACGTTTGGTATGGGAAAAAAGTCTTAGGCTTGTATACTTATTTTATCCACTTTGTTTTATAATTATCAATTTTTTCCTTGCAAAACAAATGATGATTCGACTCTTCCTCATGAAATGATAGAACCTAAATAGAGAAAAGACACATTTTATCAATAGAAATATAGCAAACATAGATACTAAGTAAAATAAACAACAAATTGAATAAATAAACTCAATTGGTAACACGTGAACTCACTTCTTCCCTATCAACAATATTCATCATTTTTTCTTGTTTTGATGGGTTACAACTCTTGATCCTGAATTTAGAAAATTGGATGAAATTGACTTAAGTTGTAAAAAATGACACACACATACCCAAAATAGAAAGAAAAAAAAGCAAATACCTTTGAGAATTTGATTGAAAATAATTGACTTGTTGTTGAGATGTTTATCTACCATCTTTGAAGATTTAATTTGAATGTAATTGTTTGCCTTATATATAAATGGGTTATAGTTATTTATGGATAAAACATAAATATATTACCAATAGAAGAAATTTTTATAATCTACCTAATAGATACTATCCAAAAAAATAATACTATAATTTGCTTTCTATAAAATCACTATTATATATTTAATTTATATTTAATAGAATAAATTTATCTATTATTAGATAAAAATTAATCTTCTAGTCTTAACGGTGTTATTCACTATTGAGTGTTAATTATATTAAAATATTGAATTTTCTTGTTCCATTTAACAAGAACACATGTCATACAATGTCGGATATATATTAAATGATTTTGTTTTTGTGAAACTCATAGCCAAAGGAAGAAATAATTATGTCCATACATTTTGCTTGCAGTTTTATCTTTCCTCATAGTAAATTTATCATCATTTTGTTAAATCAAGTTATATATGAGTTTGTATATGATTAAGGTGGGCATGCATATCGATAACACACACCATATTAGTCACATTATGCATGTTCTAATTTAAAAAAACACTTATTTATATCTTGTTTACTCTATGGTATAAATTGTGTATAATGAATATTATTATATAACACAGTCAATAAATCAAGTATATTATGTGGATTATAAATACATTGTGTTATTAATGTGTATTTGAAACACTCATTACTAGATAAGCTTGCAAGAAATATATATAGCAGTTTCTACTCTTTAAAAATAAAAGTCTATTCATTTCCTTTAAATGAACAACGTATTCGATGTAACTATCTAAGCCAACACCTTCGACGTGGACGACACTCAAGAAACATTGTAGGACCCCAAGCAAACCCTTATCCTGACTGACTACAAGCGAACGACTAACTCACGAATACAAAAGCTTAAAAACTTAATAAAATTCATGATACTCAAATACAAAGTTCTAACTCAAATGATTAACTCTGAATATTATAGAATATTTAACTAGCCAAAAATAGGTGACTCGTGTATTTAAAACATTTAACAAAATAAATGAACATACTCCTCTAACTCTACTCTCTATCTATGAATCATCTACTTTTACAGAAGAATATTGGGACAAGACCCATGACATCTCAAACTACTCGCTGCAAGATAAATGTGAAGTCCTCCAATATGTAAGAAGGCTCACATAATCCCATGAGCTAAACGGATAGCCTGTTGATGATCTTGAATACCTTTATCTTCATCACGAAACAATGCACGACAAATGGGCAGTACATGGAATATACGAGTATGGAAGGAGAATTCTAAAACATAAACATAATCTTGAACTGGTAAAAGAAACATATATACTTATCTCTTCTCAACTCAACTCAAAGAAATACAGTTCAACTCAATTCAGAAAAAATACTTCTTAACTCAACAATAAGATACAAACTCTGGATAAAGCAACAATAAAAAATGCAATATATGAAAATCTTTTAAAATAATAGATAGATACTCAATGTATATAAGAATACAATACACGTAGTTTCATTGCAAGGATACAAAATAAACTTTATTTGTATGTGAAAATACAAAATAAACTTCGTGTATATAAGAATACATAATATTTCGGTGGGAGTTTCTCTAACTGACAACCATCACGATGAGTTATGTGATGATACATCATCTCTTCCACGCTACATGCACTTTCCTATACCTTGTCAAGGTATTGAAATCCTTAACTAAGTGGATCCAATAGTCTATGCTAAAAAGCAGTAAGGAATCATTTAAAATGTATGACCCTTTCTACCCACATTGGCTATATGATTTATGAGGACTATGATTTATATGAACTCTTCCCATATCGGTGCTCAAGCCTAGTTGAGGATGTCCTGTACTTTGGCAAGGTATAGGACAGTTCTGGCAGTGTGGGCGGGATGATGTATCATCACGTAGCTCATAATGATGGTTGCCGGTTAGAGAATCTCTCAAATAAGAGTAAATATTTATTGTTGTATTATTAAATACAATGAGTTATTATCAACTGTTTTAAGATATTTCGTTATATTGCATCTTCACTGTTTCTTTTATGTTGAATTGAGTTGAGTATAACTGAGTTGAGTATTCTTGAGTTAAGATTAGTTGAGTTGAGTTGATTTGAGATGAGGTGAGTATGTTCCCCCTTTTTATTACTTCAGGATTATGTCTAAGCTTTAGAGTTACCTGTGCATTCTCATACATTCAATGTACAAACTCCATTTTGCCTACACTTTTTTATGATGCAGAGACATGTATTCTGGGTTATCAACAGGTGCTCTGTTTATACCACTTGTAGTCTTGACTTGCTTTGGTGAGCCTTATTGGATCCGAAGGATTCTAATTTTACTTCTAGTTTTGTTAGGATGTCGTGGGTGTTGTCCTGACTTCCATTCTAGTTAGTAGAGGCTTCAAAGACAATACGGTTTTGAGAATTCTTTTCTATTTTCAATTGTTAATGTCCAAGTCTTTAGTTTCCTCTTTTGTCTTGTTGAATGCTTTTTATAAATATTCTAAAGATTATTTACTTTGATAACTTTTGAGAAGCCATTACTCTAATTTGAAATATTATTGAGTAAGTCTTTCCCTATGTCATGAGTCTGGCCAAAGGTTTACTTGGGGACGAGCTATGGTTCTCGAGTGTTTGTAATTTTTAGGATGTAGGCCAAGGGAGTGAAAAACTTAGTATTAGCACACATAGTTCAAGATTTCTAGGGTATCTATGAAGACGTGTAAATAGAATCATAGTAATCTATGTGAAGTGCGCCACTTATATAATTAGGAGGCTACAACATTTAGAAAACAATTCCCTTCCTTCTTACTCTTTTTTGTGCGATAGAGTTTAACTCAACGAAAGTTTCTTTATACTTCGTTCTGCGTGTATCTTTCAGATCATGCCTACATGAAGAGATTTTTGAGATCGTCCTGCTAGGAGAAATATTGATCCCAAGTTCAGGGGGTCCCCAATTCACCAGAAGCACATCCCCAAAGACAAATAATGCTAAGTCCTGGGATTCTATCCAGATGTTGACCCATGTTTTTGCCAATAAAGTTGGTCAACAAAGAGTGGGTCAATAGGATGTGTGTAACACCCCGAAAACTGGGGAACTAAACTACATAATTCTAGAGTCTTGCATGAGTGTTTTAGAGTTTGGTATAAGAGTTAAAATAATTAAAATGATTCCTTAATTAGAATAATGGTTTTAGGGATAGGGCGTCAAGGCACGACCTCCAAAGGACCACCCAAGAGGTCCTTGAGGAGTACCCTTAAAACAACCCAAAAGGTGTAAATTGCAGACACCCACGATTGCCATCTACTGGTCGTGGATGGACCCACGCCCCGTGGGTCGGGGTCGCGTATCAAATCCTATAAAATCCTGCCTTTTCTAGACATAGTACCAAACCCACGAGTGTGCAATACAGGCAGTAGACGCATCTACGGTCCGTGTATGGGTGAGCCGTATGTCAATAAGATTTTTAAAGTTTATTTTTTAGTTAGGTTTTGCAATTAATTAGTAATTAGTTAGGGGTTCAGGGAGGTTAGTCAGTACTTATGAAGAAGAAGAAAAATAAGTACATTTTATGAAAATTAGTTTGCACATAATACATTCGCAAGTTATTGAGGGTAGGTTTAGGTATGATTCCAATCTAATAGATAATACCTAATTATGAATGTATTGGCATTGAACTATGATATTATGATGAATTTATGTGATTTGTATGGCAAACCCTAGTCTAATTGATGAATGTGATATTATGTGGGTTTATGGTAGAAAGATAAAATTGAGGAATTCTAATTGATCTTTTAAAATTAATGTCACTTGTAGTTATTTTTCAAGGTTAGGAACACATAGAAATGAACTAAAATAGATTACATTAATATTGATGGATCATGACTTGTAAAGATGAAATTGAACATTTATGATCAGCTATGAAAAAAATCACCTAGTAATAAAGAATGTAATTAAATACCTTACAATCTAGGTATAAAGATGATAGTAGGAAGTAAAGCTTAAGATTATGCCTTGTAGTAATTGATGTTAGGGCTTGTAGGTAAAGCCTACATTATGTGATCTTGTTGTGTGTTGTTTCTATCTTACACAGTTGCATAAGTATGCTAGGATATCCAAGGTTCTCTCACATAGAATGATTCTAGGTTGGCTTAATAACCTAAAATGAACCAAAGGTTATTTTTTTTCATAAATAATGTATAGCTTTCATAAATCATTATTCACAAGTTCATGGTTTTCTTCATAAATTCATATTCAAAATAATGAACAATGTATGGATCCATATGAAATCAATTGGAAAATATGTAATTGAATCGAATAATTCATAATAAAATTAAAATAAATAATTAAACATAAAAAAAATAGGACCTACGGATACTTGGATGAAACTCTAATGTTGACTTTGAAACTTGGAAATCTTTTGGGACCCAATGGATGAATGGAATCCATTGGTGAATTTCCACATACCTTAATGATCAAAACCCACAAGTAGTGGATAAAAATAGACACTTGAAGTTTAAACCAAAATTTCTTCCTTGAAACTTGAGAGAGTTTGGAGAGAATGAATATGGATGACATTTTGTGAATTTTAGAGAATGAGAGGGTTTTAGTAGATTAAGGGATTGAAAGGTAGTTATAGGAGTTAAATTCATTATCAAAATGATACAATATAGGCATTAAATGCACATAAAAGTCACGAATACCCTTAAGAAATAACTGTTTGAGTTATCTAGGTTGGGACCTATGGTACACATAAATTTTTATCGCCAGTACAGGTCAAATGTAGAACAAACTTTAGAAGCCCAAAATTATCCTACTTCCCACAAGACACTTTTATGAGTCGTCGACCTTTCTACTGTTCGTAGACCCCATCCATAGTTCTCGACTTGAGTCAAAAATTTCACTAAGTGTAGAACCTTTCGATGGAATTCATCTATGGCCCGTAGAATCAATTATGACTAGGTTTTTTCTTAAGTATGCATGAGGTTTTAAATCATTCCTTTGAATTGTTTCTACGAATTTCATCTACGACTCATCCAAATTCATATGGTTCATCCTGTCAAAAATATTAAATTTCAAAAACTCAACTTAGCTTCTATGATTTTCCTTCTATAATTCATAGGTAGACTAGTTGTTACTACTTCACTGCCAAGCCTATACTTTCCTTTTCTTGTCCAATTTTCAATTTTAGAGGTGTAACAAGAAAACTTTCAGTTCATTAAAATTAACAATAAAAGTCATTGACCAGTAGCATGTACTAAATACCCTTCAATCTTTCTTTTGTCTGTAATTTTATCTAAATATTTTCAACATACTTTAATTATACACACTTAATATAATTAATAGTAAAAAAAGTTAAATTTATATTTTGGTTGAAATCTTCAAATAAGCCTTTAATAGTGATACTCTAAATATATTTAACTATTCAAAAAAACAGATTTTATTACGTTGGAATGATATAAGTTAAGGTAGTATTGATTGGCGACATTGAAGAGGCAAAAAGAAAAATGTTTTCATTGTCCATTTTACTTTAGGGAAACTCTAGTTTCAACAGAAATTAAGATCATGTGAGATAAACATGGAATTTGGTGTCATGGAACCCCACGTGGAAAGGAGGTGTTCTACTTTCCAAGGTAGAATATTAACATCATGTTAGAATATTATGTGGATCCACTTTCTAGGTCCTATGCGGGCAACATTGTTAAGGAATTAGGAGATATGTATTGAACCCTCTAAATGCCCATTAGCATTGGAGTCCTCATATCATGAGAAACCTTAGGGTGAACATGACTTCCTCTCTGGGAAGGGGAACCTCTCATTGTCAAGTTCACTCAGTGCTAAGCTAAGTTCCCTTTTGTAAAGAATTTATTAATATTACTTTCATAAAATAGGTGTTAGGTGATTAAATCCCCATATGCATATCTTATAGGTTATTGATGAGAACATCCTTTCATTAAACTAACTCATGTGAGAATATCCTTTCACATGGACATAGCATATTGAAAGCATAGTCTAGTTTAGAGTAAAATTTAGCAATACCTTTCAAAAGACTCTACTTACTAGATTATCATAACAAGTTTCATTCATTCATTCATGTGTGTGTATGTGTACTTATATGAGGAAAGCTTTCACATAAACACATCTAGACACTACACATATTTATACTTCATAATTCATATACTTGACATCATAACATATACTTTATGTTCATAAATTAATCATGCATTCATATTCATATACATAAAGAAATAGCCCTAGGAACTATTCTATCAAAGTACACATATGCAATTTATAGGCAAAAACTCATACTCTTACCTATACTAGCCTACCTATAAGGTAATCCTAGTTAAGATACCTTTCCCATAATTTCATGAACATATACTTTACATGCATAGTAGTAGACAATGGTCCATATAAGAACTATCCTTTTATTAGTCACCATAAATCTATACTACTCATAGATATGCATGAGGTATGTGTACATTTATTAACATGACCACATAATGGCAATCAACATAGTATTGATGCAACCACTCTCTAAAGATCACAATAGACATTCATTCATAGACCACACACCACATTATTGCATAGGAGACAAGAGACAGTCATCATTTGAATCTAAGATTCCTAACCATGCTTATGACCACACATTCATATAGGGGTACATAGGTAGGGGGTCATTCTACACAAAAGTATCCAATCATAAACATGTAGAACATACCTAGACCTAACGTAATCATTCACATATAGGAAACATCATCAATATAACTAGAACAAGATACTAGTTTAGGAGACTAGGTATATAACTCACATTGTATGATCATCATAACAACACTTCATAATACCACAATTTTCCTTAAAGTACATGATCACATCATATAGAGAATGACAAGAATGTAACCGCCGCCACCATAAGTGGAACATACCATACAATGCCATTCAAGGCCAATTTTATTACCATAGGCTAAGAATTAGGGTGAACTTACTAATTATCCAAGTTTTGGTCATATTTTATCAATTCCCAAAAATTCATCATCAATTCATATAGAAAACAACAACAATAGGAATATTAACATAATTGAATCATAAATCAATCATCACCTAATCAAGATGACAAGACCCACATTATAGGCCAATTTGAGAAAATAGGAGGATCATGGGTGCTTCGTGAAATTGTATTGAAATACATCTTAAAAAAAATAGCTCATGAGAATACTTTTGACATTAATTTGACAATGAACCCATGTCTACATTGAAAAATAGACAATTTGATCATAGGATATTCTTTGAAAACCTTTGAAAGAATCCTTCGAAGGAATATTAACTAAAGATGAAGGATTGACATACTCAATTATATGAGAAAACCACAAAAAATTGAAGAATAAACCATGAAAATCCATCACATAGGTTTTTCTTCAGCTTCATCTCCAATGGAGGTTTCTAGAGAGAGTTTCTTTTGAGAGGGAAAGGTGAAATTTGAAGAATGAATTGGGAATGGGGTTTTCATGTTATTAACTATCTTAAAATGACTAAATATAGATAAATTAACATCCTAGGATCAATTTGGAATGTGGTATAAATTTCCCATTCACCCCTTTAAGTTAGAAGCGTTCATGAAAAATTGCAGGTTCCATCTATGGAGGGCAGTTGACGGGGTGTCGTCTTGTCGACGATCCATATTTTTGCTCTATAATTTTTGACTGAGGCTCCCATTTTTGCGGCTGATCTCACAAGCCTAAGTAAGGATAAACGCCCCCAATCTACAAGGCATCAACCATAGAACGTTCCATCGTTTGCTAATCATTGTTTGGACACTGCCAAGGCAGTGTACTACCTGCTTTTAGGTCCTCCTCAAAGACCCTTTGAGGGTCCCTTAGGAAGTCGTGCTGGGACATTTTGAACCTAAATACGTTCATCCACATGTTACGGTTATTACCTATCATTTTAGGCATCAAAAAATACATGAAACATGTAAAGGCACACTAGAATATAGTAGCACGTCTAAAGACCAACTTTCGAACGTCTTGAATATTCTTAAACATTTGACCTCCAAACCACTTCAGATCACTTATACAAGCTGCAAAAGAATGTAATGACAAGTTATTAACCTTTTTAGGCATATGTGAGTCTCTAGACACCTTAATTAATTTTGAGAGTCTTACAGACTCAATGATCTAGTATTTCTCAGTCTCAAGGTAATGCGACAAAATGAGGTAATGGGACTCCTGCATGTGCTAATGGTTGTAGGATTCACTCAAGAACGTGTTGTGGTGGATCCATGGGCTTCTTCAAGTGTGTAAGAAAGGTGACTTGATAAGAGAATGCCCTAAGAATAGGCGAGGTAATGGCAATGGGGGTAACAAATCCTTATCTTCTTTAGTGGCAAGTCATATGTATGCAATCACCATTTGTCAAGAACAAGAGAATTCACCAGATGTTGTCACTAGTATGATCACAATCTTTGCTTTTGATGTATATGTTTTCCTAGATCCAGATATAAATTTATCTTTTGTTACTCCACATATAGCTAAGAGGTTCGATATTATTTTTGAACAACTTCTTGTGCCCTTCACTTTTTAACACCTATTGGTGAGTAGTCTATGTAAAACCTAGAAATTAGAAGGCTAAACTAGAGCTAAAAAGTGATAGTTACAGTCATGGAGGTGGCGTACGAACAAGGCCACCCAAGACTTTTCAAGGCACTGCCCATGACCACGAGTGCCTTCAGTTCTAGTGTTAGTCACCACGCCTAGACTCCATAAGGATGCCTCAAATTGGATCCTACACACGAGCCACTTCATGGCTCGTGAAACCTTGGACGGATCATGGGGGTGGCTTTGGCTATGCCTTGGTGGTGTGAGGGTGGAAATAAAGATGCAAGCCGGTACCTCAAGGCCCGTGAGAGGGACGACAGATCGTGGCACGCACCACGGCTCGTGGAGACCTTTGTGAAGATGGTTTAAGCCTTTGGGATAAAGTCACTTCTCGCCTATCTACTGCATTCATTACCTAGAGCTAGAGTAGGAGTAAAAGAAAAAATATAAGGATATGGGGACTTCATATCGGCCTCAGTCTCTCAAGTAGCCCCCTCAGGTAGTTGATTCTTCCATAAAACCTTCACATAAGCTATTTCCTTATTTCTAAATTAACTTGTGGGTCTAAAATCTCAATCGGACAACTCCCAACCCTTATAGGGTAACTATGGATGTCGAATCTCCAACACACTTTTTAAGCATAGAGACATGGAAAACAAGATGCACATTTGCCAACTCATTTGGCAAATCCAACTCATAAGCAACCTTACCCACGCACCACAAAATCTCATATGGGCCTACAAAACAGGGACTACACTACTCTTTTCCTCCAAACGTCATCACACCCTTCATGGGTGAGATTTTCAAGTAAACCAATTGTTAACTTCAAACTCTAGATTTCTCCTTCTCACATTGGCATAAAAAATTTGTCGACTTTGGGTAATGTTCAACCTCTCTTTAATGAGTCAAAATTTCTCAACGGCCTCATGAACTAACTAGGGCCCTATCAAGTAAATCTCACCCACCTAAAACTAACCTATAGAGATCTACACCTCTTACCATAAACAACTTCATATGGAGCCACACAAACACTTGAGTGATAGTTATTACAACATTCAAATTCAATCAAAGTCTAATGATCATCCCAATTTCCCTTGAAGTCAAGAAAATAAGCCTTTAACATATCCTCCAATTTTTGTATAGTACTCTCCGTTTGCCCATCGGTTTGTAAATGAAAAATTTTGCTAAGCTTAACCTTAGTGTCAAGCCCCTTTTGGGATGACTTCCAAAACTGAGATGTGAGTTGGGTACCACGATAGGAAATAGTGGACAAATTTACTTAATGTACCCCTTATATCTCTCTCAAATACAACTTGGCATAGTCCTCTGTCGAATAAGAAACCTTGACAAAAAGAAAGTGAAACGATTTTATAATTCGATCTACTATTACCTAAATAGAGTCATGATGTCATAGGGGAATTATTCAAACAAAATGATGTCACCAAGAACTCATAATGACCATATCGGGTTATAAAATCCATTTTAAGAATATGTTATTTTTTCACCCACAATTGATGATAACTCCACGGAGATAATCTTAGAGAAATAACTTGCCCCTTGAAGTTGGTCAAACAAGTCATCTATCCTTGGAAGATGATACTAATTCTTAATAGTCACCTTGTTCAATTGATGATAATCAATACACATACGAAGGGACCATATTTTTTTCTAACAAACAAAACTGGAGCACCCATGAAGAGATACTTGGTCAGAAGAAACCTTATCCAACAAATCACTCAACTGATTTTTTAACTCTTTTTGTTACACCGAAGTCATTCTGTAAGGATGAATAAAAATAGGTTTCATATAAAGGAGAAGGTCAATACCGAATTTTATTTCCCTTTTGGTAGTAAAGCCGAGTAGGTCATTTGGAAACACTATCAGAAACTAGTTCACTACGGAATTAAATCAAGAATAAGGGCTTCCAATTCCCTATCCTTCACCATAAATTTATGGTAAATGCAACCCTTAGAAATTATGTTTATATATTTAAGACAAGATATCAATCAACTTAAGTCATAGAACTTCCCCCCTTCCACTCTAGGATAGGCTCATTTGGGAATTGAAATTTGATTACGCGGGTCCTACAATCTAAAGAAGCATAACAAGGGTGCTACTAATTTATACCAAGAAAAAATATAACTCTTGCATATCAAGATCTACCAAGTCAACATGATGGGATAAGTATATGGAATATCTTCAATAGACCTTTTTAGCCACAACCGAATCACCAACAGAGGTAGATACAAAAAGAAGTTATAATAACACATCAGGTAGAACAATTAACCTCATAGCGACATAAGGTGTCAAAAAGAACAAATTGGCCCCAGGATCAAGTAAAGAATACACATCTAATTGGAAAATTTTTAACATACAAGTCACCACATCCGGGGAGCTCTCTTGATCACCTTTAGTCCGAAAATCATAGAATTTGTTTTTCTTAGGAGCATTTGCACCGGAACAACTTGGATTGGATGAAGGGTAGGGTTGATCCCCACAACGAGTATCTCCCTCATCCTTAACAACCGAACGACGATTCCTTATATTGTGATCCATCTTTCCACACCGAAAGCAAGCATTGGAACTCGCTAGACACTTCCCCTCATCATTTCTTCCACATTTGACACAAGTAGGCATCAAAAACCTACTATCATCTCCTTGAGGTTAGGGTTAGAAACCTTTCATTATTAGACCTTAAAGGATCATTATAAAAACCTTTTCTAAAGAAATTTTGCCAGAATATTGAACGACCTCGTCCACCATACCTAGAATGTGAAAAGCTACCATTGCTCATTCTTTCCCTTTTATCTTCCATAGATCTTTCCTTAAGATTTTCCTCTTTAATATATTGGGAATGCACCATAAGATGAGAAATTTTCATGTCACGGACAAGCATAGCGGTGCGACATTCATTAACTACCATGTGGGACAGACCCGACACAAACTTACAAATAATAGTCCTACAATCTGCCACAATAGAAGGAGCATATTTGGACATAGTGAACCTCAAAAGCATTTCCTCACACTCATATTTCCTTGTCCAAGGTTAATGAATTCAATCACCTTGTCCTCTCTTATCTCAAGAGATAATAATCTATCAAGAGAAGTACTTTTGAACCTTTCACACTCTATGGGACCGAATCCTTCTGGCCTTGCCTATTTCCATTAGTTGAACAAAATCTAAGCAATCCCTTTACGTTGATAAGATGCCAATTTCGCCTTATCGATCAAAGTATCTCTTATAATATCAAGTATCTTATAGACCTCGTTGATAAATTCTTAAGGATATTCCTAGACTTTGGAGCCATGGAATTCCAGAGGGTTCATCCTTGTAAAGTTCCTTACTTTTGCTGCTGTCGTACCCATATTTTTTGTTCACAGGGACTACCATCTCCTATTGTCTTTGGAAGGAACAAACGGAGTTTTAGAAGGAGCTTGGAGAAGAACTGTTTGACCCATATTGTCTCCCTAATTCCTTCTAGCATTATACCTTCTTGTAGTCATATCTCAAAAACCATTAGTAAGGATTAGGAGAAAGATTTATAGAGTTAAACTAGATTGCATGACTTAGAGAAATGAACAAGTGAGGTTTCCTATGCATCTAGTATCCTCTCATTCATAAATAGAGGGACGTTTCACACTTATGAACAAGACTCTACTTGACGTGGCTTGAGACATCCTAAAATCATTCTAACAAGACCTCGAGAGTCCTTATACAATCCACTTAGCATATCATAACACAAAGTAATAGAAAATAGTGAGAAAATTTAAAATATTTCTAACGATCAAAGTCTTTATAAACGAGTGGAAGTCTAATACAATCGTCTCAAAATACTAATCAACATGAATAAATCTTGGGAAAAAAAAATATAATAGTCCAATCATAAAGGAAATTCATAAAAAAAAGTGGTGGTCAAATCCTTGAATACTATTAGGACTCACCAAATATTCACTCCTTGATCAACTATAAACCTAGCCACGAGTGTGAGAATCAATGTCGTCAGACCCTACATTTTTATAAGAAATGTAGGCAAGAGTACGTGTTAGTAAAAGATGTACTAAATATGATATCTGCAATAAACAACATAAAAATAATAATTAGTCGCTGTAAACCATACACATAATCAATGCACGCATTTCATCATCATAAAGAAATAAACACTTCTCAAGTAACTTATTTCTCCTTAGACAATAGTTGGGTCATCCGCCTCTAATCAAGCTTACCTCATGGAAGTCATTGTTTCTCCCCAATATACACGCAAGTGTACATGGTCGCGCAGTAATATAAATTCTTATAATTCCCAAGGGACTTACGATCAATTTATATTCAAACTTAATTCTACAACTAAAAGTAAAAGTAACTGTTTCAAGATTTGATGGTTTATTATTAACTACGACTACTTTAGAAACAAATTAAAGTAACTAAGATTGACCGATTTAAATATGGTGTTTCAAGCAAGAAAAAGAAAATTCCAAGGCTGCATCGTATGTTAAATATCATGATTCATAGTATTGGCTTAGAACTAATTTTTGTTGTCAAATTACTGGTTTATAGGGTTAATTATGTGAGTTGGGATACACACATCTTGTAGCCTACGTCAATTAGATACCTAACTACATCGTTTAGTTGGAATAAGTTAGCTAATTCTGAGCATTTATATTTCATCATATTTCGTAACCAAGAAAGTTGTTCATCCGGACGTCACTCTTTGTATATCTAATACCTATATCGATTTTAATAGTATACAATAAGGTTATTTTTATGGTGATCAAGCATAAAATAGTAAACTTATAATATAGAAGTAACTTATGTCAACAACCAAAAATAATTCAAAAGTAAATAATATTCAACATTCAATTCATAGTTGCAGCCCCAAAACTAGGGAATTTAGCTACTCATACTATTCAAAAACCACAAAAGACTATTGTTCATGTGATTTCTGAAAAACAAATAATTAAAATTAAAACCTATTACAAGCTTGAATTCTTGATCTTGCACACCAAGTCAAAAGTGGACCCCTAACAATGAGGGCTTAAGTATATATTTAAATTTAATGGGATAAGAAAGTTGAATTCTTCTTCGACTAGAAGTCCTTTTAAATTCAACTTTCCGCACAAAATCCGCACAAGGTTGGGTGCGCAGCACCTGAATCCCAACTAGCAGGCTGGCACGCCGCACTGCCAGTGCACCTGAAATCACCCATGGTCAATCTTGGCCTGGAACGTTCCGCCCTTACTGCGCCAAGGTGGCTGGGACGCCTCGCGTGTGTCTCTCCTGACTGCTTCTTGTTGATTGCAACTTATTTTCCTTCCAAAATTTGATCATTTTCCTTAGTAACATGTAATCATACATATCAATGTGCAATCATCGCAATCTTGAGAAAAAACATGCTAGTTAGATTAGATAATGTCCTAAACTAACGGTGAATATGAGTAATTTGTCGTAATTGGACATATAGATATGCCCAAGATCACCACCCCACACTAAAACATTTGTTAGTCCTCGAAACAAACTCTATATTATCAATCTAGACTCTCAACCCTTTAGAATCTTCACCTTTCTTTATAATTAACAAATCATATATAATCATGAACTTGTAGCACACTTTATGTGATAATTCTAACTCTTCATTACAGTCTACCAATCAAAAATCACAACCTCAATGCATGACTGTTTTCAAATAATTTTTGGCTAATGCAATATCATAGAAACAAACCACAAGATTAAGAACCAAACATGTTTCGTGAATGCCCTCACAAATATAAGCATAGACTTTCAACAAACAACAATTCATTATAGTATTAAGGACATTTTTTCATAACATGAACTCTCACTCTCACATATGAAGTTCTACACATCCTAACATGTCATAAGCTTGCCCTTAGTGTACTTTATTTTCACAAAATGTTCACATGGAATCAAGAGGACTTTCATACGGTTGTAATGTCGTCTTTAGGTAAGGGAGGATACATTTGGGTAAATTTTAGTGACTCATTCTCTCTAATGCACATGTTTTATTTTCCTTGCTAATGTATACAACTTTCTCTTTTCCAATTACATGATTTCCACTTGACTTCACTTAAAATTGAGCCCCTTTTTTTCGTGCAACCCTTTTATATATATATATTGTTTATTGATTTATTTATTTATAATTTTTATAACTTGGGGTCTCATTTGTGTACCTTTCTTTAATTTTTTTTCTCCACAAAACCACTACCACCCTATTTATTTAAACCAAATTTGTCAGTTTTTCAACTCAACATAGTTCATTAAGGACTTGTTGGATCAAACTAATGGTATCAATAAAAGGGATTTGACTCAATTAAGTGGGTTAGAAAAAATTAAGGCTACAAGGCTCAATGGGGCTAATCTAGGGGTATTTTATTTGGAAGCATACAAGGGACATTCGTACTTGGCTATTCAAAGAAACGCCTCAATTACATTCCACAATTCGCACAATTTACTCATTAAGCACACTTGGTGTAATTTCTAATGTTATTCAGTGCAAAACTAAACAAACGTTCTCACACATGGCATCACTTCACACATAATGACCCAAACTTATATCATGCTCACATACAACACATCACTCTGTGACTACACAATTAAGCCGAACTTATTTACTTGCCACTTAGAGTCAAACACAAAGATATTATACTTGTATTCATGGTTTCTATTTTACTATTGCAAAAAAGGTGTAGCCGCCCATGACGTGTAGCCAACTATTAAGACGAGGTTTCAAAGTGCCAAAGATATAGGTTTCAAACTACTACTCCTAATAACTAATTTTACCTTAAGATTGTCGTTATCCATCTATCATTGGGAAACATCATTTATATACGACTCTAGGACTCAATAAAGCCATAACTAAACTTAAACATTTCAAAGGGACAATCCTTAGGAAAAGATCCAAAACAAAATGCGAGGAACCCTACTAAATATAAAAAAGACTCGATAAAACAATAAACTATATACAAGGAAGTTCAAATTCCACCCCAAAATTAAACAATAGATTGTCCCCAGTGTTCAAAATTTAAACAAAGTGTAAAGACAAAAGAGAACAACATATCGGCCTCTAGGTCACGTCCGCAGCATCATCTCTAGCGCTAGTGTCCTCGAACTCATCCTCATCCAAGCCATCCTCTTCATAAGTTGTCGCATCATTATCATCAATGGTTTCCTGAATCGACGGACCCATCCTACACATTTGCATAGTATTATATGTCAAAGGCTACCGATCGGCTAGTTTGTCCACATTCTCTTTAGTCACCGGGCTACCACCAATTTGCAATTGCAGTTCAGCCATGCCAAACCTAGCTCCATCCAACTATTATCACGAGCTTACCTATTGATAGCAGTCAAAACAAGCCCGTGAAAGGATTGTGTGCTTAAATGCGCGTGACATTGATTGTGTGGCACAATAAATGGGGGGAACGGGGAGGACACACATCATTTACTTCATCCTCAATCATTAACGCCCTCGGGTACCTAGTGATGATGCTCCCATAACAGAAATGCCATCGTTTGTTGGTCATAAACTTAAGCATATTCTGCCTCAAAATAGCCCCCACATTGACTGGTAAGCCTTTCATTAAGAGATATATGAGCACTACCCTTTCCCTAGTGACATTAGTCATGTGTTTTCCCTGAAGTAAAGTACTACACACAATCTTCAGCCAAACCCGAGCCTCCAAGTCAAGGTGTCCATAAGGAGGTGTCAGGTGGCGACCCCTGTCCCTTAACCGATCTCATCTATCAACATAAGTCACCCCACACAAGGTATTTCATAAATTATTATAAGGGGTCAAACTATGCATGATCACAATTAAGGGCACCCAAAAATTCATTAAATGCTTCAACAAAAAATTGCACCCACTATTTCCAACAAAGCCACCATTAATCTCAACACGATGAGTATTCCAATTCACATAAAACTCACAAACCAAACTCAAATTACACTCACATTGATTCACAAAAACATATTGAAGTCCCACCGTAGTGATTTTGGCGTGAATATTTTGAAAGTCGCGATGGAATTTATCTTTATCAATATATTGATCACCAAAGAACCTTTATTTTTGTTAATTTTTGTACCAATCCGTGTAGTAGTCCATAACCTCCTACTCACCCAACTTTAGGGGTGGAATATTTGCATCTTTCCGACTTGAAATACTGTAGCCACCCCCATTTGACTCCTCTTCATTCCCAAACCACTAGCAACCTTTTTGCCTTTTGAAGCCATTACACTATCAAATTTGTGGAAGAAACTAGAAAAAGAAAAAAAGAAAACGGGGAAAATGGGGGAGGCTAGGGTGTTTGGTGGGTGGATGGAGGATTTTTGTGGTTTAGGAAATTATGGATGAGAAAGTTTAATGGAGAAATTTCATAGTGAAGAGAGAAAAGGAAAAAGAAATTTGGGGGAGATAATGGAGTTGTGGGGGAGATAAAGAAGTATTGGGGATGATGAAGTGATAAAAGGGGGATGGAACGGTTATAGACGGTGAATTTTGGGAAATTAGGGTATTAATGAGTAGGTGGGGCGGTGGAGAGGGTTGGAAATTGTTGTGGGTCCCACGAAGTAAAAAAAATAAAAAGTCATATACCCAGGTCGGGCACGCCGCACCTGAATTGCACCTGGAAACTGGCGTGTCGCGTTGCTAGTGCGCGCAAAGCAGGACTCAGCCCAATGAGGCCTAGCGCAATGCGCCCAAAACAGGCCTCAATCAAATGAGACCTGGTGCGGCGTGCCTGTTTTGAGCCCAAAACATGTCTCTGAACTTTTCCCTATGTGTGGCGTTCCATGAGTGCGCCAGAGCCTGCCTTTGTGGAATATTTCATCTATTTCTGAGCATTTTCTTCTGTTCTGGCCTGCACATCAACCAAACAAAATAACCTAATAATGGTGGGTTCCCTCCCACCCACTGTCTTAGTTTTGGTCATGGCACGACACATATTTTCTCATGTTTTTGTTTTAATATCACAATTCGTATGTAATTATCAACTATGAAGCAAAATTAAAGACTTTACACCAACAAATTTAAAATCTAACTGAAATTAAAAAATTAAGCAAAACTACTCCCTATTACCTATACATCATGGGTTGACTCCCATGTAGCGCTTGGTTTGATGTCGAGGCACGGCGTAACTTGAATCATTCATCATTTATCTCAAGAGACTCTCGATCACGATCTAAGTCAACACCAAATTAATGTTTCACTCTTTACCCATTCACCAAGAACGTAGGACCAGTATCTCCTTTTAGGTCCACAACCCATGTTGTCTCATTCTTACCACTTCATAGGGACCAATCCATTTAGACCTTAGTTTTCCGGGGAATAACCTAAGTCTAGAGTTAAAGAGTAGTACCTTTTATCCCAGATCAAAGGTACGAGCGACTATGTACTTATCATGCCACATTTTCTTCTTTTCACTATATAGCTTGGAATTTTCATAGGTATGGCGACGAAATTCTTCAAGTTCATGCAATTGATTCACTCTCATTATACCGGCTAGCTTAGGGTACAAGTTAAACTTCTTAATTGCATAGTAAGCTTGGTATTCCAATTCCCCAGAAGATGAAATGTTTCCCAAATACTATGTGATAGGGAAAAGTCCATATGGGTGTATTGTAAGAAGTACTATATGCCCATATTGTGTCATCTAATTTATTAGACCAATATTTCCTTTGCGCATTCACTACCTGCTACAAGATTTGCTTTACTTCTCTATTTGACGCATCCACTTGGACACTCGTTTGTGGGTGGTAAGTTGTAGCAACCTTATGGCAAATATTGTATTTAGCAAGAAGGTTATTCATAAGATTGTTAATGAAATGCTTACATCCATCACTTATAATTGTCCTTGGAGTGCCAAAATTTGTGAAGATGTATTTGTTAATTAACTTGATCAACACCCTGAGTCATTAGAGGGAAGATCAACAACATCAAGCCATTTACTCACATAATCCACAGCCACCAAAATGTATTATTTTCCACTAAATGATGGGAAGGTACCTATGAAGTCAATACCCCACACATAAAATATTTCCACATCCAAAATATTATTTAGTGGCAACTCATGTCGTCTAGAGATAGTACCCAACCTCTGTCATTTATCATAACCCTTCACAAAAGCAATAAAATCATAAAATAGTGAGGTCCAAATGAAACAGATTGCAATACCTTATGAGCAGTGTGCTCTCCTTGGTGGTGACCTCCATATTGGGTAGCATGACAACTCTCTAGCACTTTGTTAACCTCTGACTCCAGAATGCACCTTTTAACTACCCGACCAACACCTTGATTGAAAAAGAATAGTTCATCCCAGTTGTATAACTTGGCATCATGATTCAGATTTTTTTTTGTTGAGTAGTTGGACCCCCAACATACTCTCCGCACACTATAAATTTCACGATATTCGCATACAATGGAACTTGAGAAATATCAAGCGTCATCAATTTTTTATCGGAAACACTTCCTGATTTTCTCACTTTTATTCACATGAGAGAAGTCTTCCAACCTACATAAGTGATCAACTATTTGGTTTTCGGTTCCTTTCTATCTATGGTCTCAAGTTCAAACTCTTGGAGAAGAAAAATCAAGAGAATCGGACTTGGTTTAGCATATTTCTAATTGAATAGGTACCTAATATATGCATTGTCACTGAAAACAATTATCTTGGTGCCTAAAAAATATGATATGAACTTGTCGAAGGCAACACTAGCGCTAGCATATCCTTCTCAGTTACTGTGTAAATTGCTTGTGTAGAGTCAAGGATCTTGCTTCCATAATAAAAAGTGGAACACTTTATTCTTTATCTATACCAACACTGCACTCATTGCTACATCACTCACATCACACATGAGTTCAAATGGTAATTCTCAATCGGGAGCAATTAGAATGGGAGCTGCAATTATTCTTTTTAAGCATCTCGAATGCTCTTAGACACATTGAATCAAAGTCAAACTTCACCTCCTTCTTAAAAATAATGAAAATATGTATTGCAATCTTGGAAAAATCCTCGATGAATCTCCGGTAAAAACCCGCATGGCCAAGAAAACTAAGCACCCCTTTTATAGAAATGGGAGGGGGCAATTTCTCAATGACTTCTACCTTGGCCTCATCAACCTCTTTCATCAACGGGTTCAGTCAGCGTTTATGTTATGCATTAGGTTTATGATCTTCTTCCATGTAGGTTCGGTGCATACACAATGCCGGACTAATTCCATGGATATCGGCTATTTATGATCCAATCGACTTCTTTATCTGCTTTAGGATTTTCAATGCCGCATCAAGCTGTATTTCAAATAGCTTTGAGAAAGTATAACAATAAAAGTTTCATTAGTACCCAAAAATGCATATCTGAGATGACCCATGAGTACTTTTAATTCCTGATTTGGGGCCTCCTCAATGGAGGGTGTGTGGTCATCTTAACTCATGCTCTAATGGTTCCACTCTTCGCTTGTGAGGCTCCCTACTTGCAAAATATGGACATGTTTCTATTTCTTGAGCCTATGTGTCTTCATCTCTCTCGTGACCTAGTAACACTCTTTCTAAAGGGTCATCAAGCATAACTAACAATGACTCTACTATCCCATCAACCACTATAATAACAGACAACTCTTCATAAATGGAGGGCAATGTAGCAGCGCGGTAAGCATCAAATACCTCTACCTTATCATATGATCTGATGATCAGTTAGTCGACTGCTACATAAATCAGTTCCCTACCCGTGACCCAGAAAGGTTTTCCCAGAAAGAATGGGACTTTAGGATCGGGTTAAATGTCCAATACCACAAAATCTAATGGAAAAGCAATGACCCTAATTGTAATAACACATCTTCCACCACCCCTTCCGGCCTTGCAATAGATCTATCTACAAGTTGAAGGATAACAATGATTCATTTTGGACTACCCAACCCAAGCTTTAAATACAAAAATAAGGGCATCAAATTTATAGCCCCCAAATCACACAATCCCCGGACATGAATGATTCGCCCAATAGTAATATGCACTGTAAAACTACCCGGATCTTTTAAATTTTAGGGTATTTTGCTTAGGATTCAAGAGTTTCACTCTTTAGTAAGTGCTACAATTTCATACTATGTGAGCCTATTTTCGTTAGCTACATATCCTTCACATACTTAGAATACTTTGGGATACCCTGAAAAATGTCAACCAAAGGCAGACTAATGTGAACTTATTTTAGGAGAGAGATACACTTACCAAAGCATTCGTCTTCATTCTGCTTTTTTAGCCTTTGTGGAAACAGAGGTGGTAACTTCTAATGAGGAACGGGTGCCTCAACATTGGAGCTGTTTAATACCTCTTCCACTTTCTTTTCCTTGGCATTTACCTCATTGTCTCTCTTCTGTGGAGCTAATTCCTCTAATTTCAGCCCACTTCTAGTACTTACAACATATAGTTGCCTTGTATTGGGCTCAGTATAAGCAGGCATCCCACCTTGGGGACACAATTTAGAGAATTAGAAACTTTCGCGACTTGTTTTTCTAAACTCATTTGGGACATTTGTATGTTTACGATGTTCTCATCCTGCTTATCTATTTTAGCACTTAACTTGTTAACATTTCAGACATGAGCTTTTGGAATAGCTCTTTATTGTTCATCCCCCCTTTGGATACACTTAGGTTCACACTTTGGTTGGACTATTGGTATTTCTGCCCACTCCTTAGGTGAAGTATTGGTTTGCACCTTGTACCTGATTTTAGTTTTGGTTCCCACACTAAGAGAAGTTAGGATGATTCCTCCAAGTAGGGTTGTAACTATTACCATAAGTTTGTCGCCCTTGGCCCCTTTACATTTTACCCACATAGTTCACAAATCCGGGTTTGCCTCACATTTCTTAGTGTCATGGGTTCAACTACCACATGCCCCACACCAATTTGTTGTTTGTTGCACCACATTAATCAATGCTTCATTTAGAGCAAACAACTAAAAATATACGGACATGCTATGTTGCATTGAATCTATCTTGGCATTTAAAGAAATAGCTTGGTCAATATCTAAGATCCCTGCAGCCCTTTGGGTTGTGGTTCGAGAAATATCCCCTTCATACCCTTAGTTCCCTTCTTACATTTTTCAAGTAAATTGAAGAATGCTTCACTTGTTATGGATAGAGCTTTTCCACCTGATGCACTATTAAAAAGAGCACGAGCATTATATTCTAAACCCTCAAAGAAAACGTGAGATAATACCTCATTATCTTGCATGTAGTGTGGTCAAGCAATCAACATTTGTTTTAATGTTACCCACGTTTGGTACGTATCTTCCCGCGCTTTTAAGCAAATTTTTATTTCACCTCTTAGATTGGAGGTTTTCTTGGATGGGTAGAATTGACTTAAGAACTTCTTTGTGAGACTATCCCAAGTAGTAATGGAGTTTGGTGGTTCAGAGTCTAACCATTGCCTTACACATCCTAGCAATAAGTATAGGAACAATGTTAGTCTAACATAGTCCGGTGAGACTCCCAGAGGGATGAAAGTATCAGTGATGTATATGAAGTTCCTAATATGGAGTTGAGGGTCATCATGGGGGAGACCAGTGAATTGCCCATTAGAATAGAGAATTTGAACCATATTCCACTCTAGTTTGAACCTTCCCCCCGGTGGAGGTTTCCTAATACTCGATGCCAAATTAGTGGTGAGTGGGACTGCCACATATTGCAGTGGTCGTGTTGGAATGATAGGTACACGTGGGGGTATTCTTTGTTCATCATCATTTTTCTGGATTATTAGGATCCCTGGGGTTATTCTCATCTTTAGGATTGTTTTCATGAATATTACCACGATTTCCATGATGTCCTAACCCCAATTCCCCTTGCTTCATTTTTCTTCGCTGATGTAAAAATCTTTCATCTTCATCGTAAGGTTCAACTAGATCTTCTTTTTTAGCCAAACCTAAAATTCAAATGCCTAAAATAAACAAGCTAAAATAAAGTATTTAGTACTTCAGTATTCTAATTGTAGACATAAGAAAATTGAATATAAATCAATTTCTAAGTCCTCAACAGTGGCGCCAAAAACTTATTGATCCCCAATATACGCGTAAGTGTACGTGGTTGCGCAAGTAAAATAGATTCTTATTCAAAATGAATGATCAATCCCTAGGGACTTATGATCAATTTGTATTCAAACATAATTCTAAAACTAAAGCAAAAGTAGTTTTTTCGAGATTTGATTGTTTATTATTAACTACGACTACTTCTGCAAAAAATAAAAGTAACTAAGATTGACCGATTTCAAGATTGTGTTACAAGCAAGAAAAAGACAATTCCAAGGTTGCAACATATGTTGAATCTCATTCTTCATAGTATTGGCTTATAACTAATTTTGGTTGTCAAAGTATTGGTTTATAGGGTTAATTATATGAGTCAAGCTACACACCCCTAGCTGCCTACCCCAGTTTGATATCTAATTACATTGTTGAGCGGGGATAAGTAAGCTAATTGCGAGCATTTATATTTCATCTTATTTCGTAACCAAGCAACTTGTTCGTCTGGGCGTCACTCGTGAAAACAAATCACCTCAATCTAATGGGTCAATCGAGCTCTCTATAACCTTTGGTCTATCTAAACCCTCCTCTCACGATTTTAAGATTAGACAGTAAGTTTATGTTATAGTGATCAAGCATAAAATAGTAAAATAAGAATATATATAAGTAACTTATGCCGAAAACCAAGAAATAATTCAAAAGAAAATAATATTCAACATTCAATGCATAATTGTATCCCTAACACTAGGGCGTGAAGCTACTCATGCTATTCAAAAACCACAAAAGACGATTGTTCATGTGATTTTCAAAAAATAATATAGTTAGAATATTAAAACCTATTACAAACTTGAATTCTTGTTCTTTCACACCAAACCAAAAGTCAACCCCTAAAAATGAGGCCCTAAGGGTCTATTTATAGTAAATAGGAAAAGAAAGTTGAATTTTACTTCAACTAGGAGTCCTTTTAAATTTAACTTTCCGTACAAACTACATACATTGTTGGGAGGACACGCCTGAATCCCGCCTTGCAAGCTGGCGCGACGCGCTACAAGTGAGCCTGAAATCACTCTCAGTCAATCTTGGCCTGGCACGTTGCGGCCTTGATACGCCAAGGTGGCTGGGTGTCGCACCAGTGTCGCTCATGGATACTTCTTGTCAATTTGAACTCTTTTTCCTTTCAAAACTTGATCATTTCCCTTAGTAACCTGGAAAACCTCTAATCATATATATTAGTGTGCAATCATCGTAATATTGAGACAAAACATGCTAGTTAGATTAGATAATGTCCAAAACTAATTGTTTAAGATGGTTAATTTGTTGTCATTGAGAATATAAATATGCTCAAGATCATGCATCTCAAGCAACAATCCAAACTATTCATTCTTTAGAACATAGTTCACAATATTCATACTTATTTTTAAAGACATGGGGATTCGCCTCTTTTCCTAACTTAAAGATCATGAGTACTCGCCTCCATATCCATTCATCGTATTAGGAACACGGGGAATCACCTTTTGTTCAATCCTAACGAGTATGGGAAGTAACTCCATATCCTTCTCATATGGAGGTAAAGTTTAGTCGCCTCTAGCCTCATCATTTATATAGTATTTTAGTCTAGATTGATTTCAGGTGAGCAATCCTTTCAACCTAGAATTGTTCATGTGAGTAATCCTTTCATATTCATACAATCATGCTTAGTAATTCATGTAGAAAGTTTCTCTTCCACCACACTAATATCAATTACCGACAAATCATATCATAAGTTTCACTCTCAAAGCATCTTACATCTCATGCTTATCATCTATGTGTTATTCTCAAGAAATCAACATCATAAATCAACCATCCTATAAGGACAACCCTAACCTATAAAGTTTCTCTTTGTGGCACTCAATTATATCAATTCAAGGTTAGAATCATGAAATAAACATGGGTACATGTAATTTCATCCTAAAAATATTTACTTCTATGAATTCAATCATAAGCAATCACAATCCACTCAATTGGTTCAACATTCATCATAACCCTCAACATGCAAGAAACTCTAACTAGAATATGGGAATTCTTCTTCAAGTTGGGGGAATTCTAGGGGAATCCATGGGAGGAAGAATCCCATAGATGAAAATCCAACATACCTTACTCAAAAAGTCTACAAAAGCTTGAAGATTGAAGACTTGACTTGACCCTAGCTTCAATTTCTTCTCTCTTCTTCCAAATTCTAAATGGAGAACATTTGAGAGGAGTTTCGGGTTTTATTTTTGGGATTTGAGAGAATGACTTAGAATGGGAGATTTTGGGGGTTAAAAATAATTGTATAGGTGTTCTACAACTTAGGGAAAAAAACCACATTGATTTAATTAAAACCAGAAAATCCCTCAAGTCCCTAAAATTAACCTCCAGCCACGACCCACAAGATCCCGACTGACGGGCCGTGGACTGACCCATGGTCTGTCATGGTCAATTTTCACTAAGTACAATGATTGTTTGGTACCTATAAACCCTTAGACAATGGACCATAGACCGTGGACCCACCGATGGTCCCTAGGTACATCTGTGGTACCTACCTAGACAACCTACTTTAGTGGCTTGTACATAGACCCACCTATAGTCTGTGGTTCAATCCATGTGTCATGGATGGCACATGCAACCTATGTAAGATTGATACTTAGCCCTAGCTCGAATCCAGGGTGTTATATAAATGGAATAATCAGATTATTAAAAAATTATGCCTCTAATAGTATTATTTGTGACAATATTTTTGCAAACATCAAGTTGCTAGATAATAATATGCACATGTGATATTATATAGAAAAAAAGATCTATTAAGACCACTAAATATCTAAATAAGTCAAAGTGGGTAAATAGGTCGATAAATATCCTCATTTATATGTTCCTAGAATGTATGAGACTCAAACTCAACTTTCATTTGTGATGATTTCACAATTAGCTTTCCTTTTTGACTAGCAGTACAAGAAATTTTATCATTTAAAAGAACTTTTAGGTTCTTTAATAGATATTTATTTGAATAATTTATAATTCATCTCATCATTATAGACCCATGATGTCCCAAATGATCATGCCAAAGTACGAAAGTATTGGAAGTAGGAAATTTTTTATTTACTATAGAATGTGCCTCAATTGCACTAATTCTTGTCTAATGCAAATAAAAAAATTACATGTCTACCCAGACTACCCAGAGACATTCTTAGGGTCACCACATCTACATCCAAAGGTCACGACCTTTTCCTCGGCTAGTTTGGTGGGCCATCTCATTCACTTAAGAGAATAGATCTATATTTTTAGCATTTATCAAAATTTCTCATTCTTTGTAAATGGAACACAATCATCTAAGTACGTTAAATATTGGAAAATTAGTACCTCATATCATATTCATGTGCATTAGTGTAAGAACCCAAAAATGAGTTAGGGTATATAGAGTCTAAAATATTTTTTCTTTGAATTATACGGTCCTACGGTATTGAGGCAGTGTGTAAAGGTTGAGGTGATTTGAAAGTAAAACGTCAAAGGACGACCAAGATGCTTGACAACTACTCACATATGTATCTCATGTGTCTATACGTGCATATATTGGTATTACATAACCTTATGAAGTCTTAAAATGATTTATAATGATGTTTATAGGCAGTATATGGAGTTTCGTGAAGTTTGGAGGTCAAACATTTAAGAACGTCTAAGACATTCGAAAGTTAGCCCTTAAGACGTTCATTTGTGTCTTGATGAGGCCTAGAACTTTTGGATGTGTTACGTGTAATTTTTTTGGGTGAAACTGATGTGGTAAGTATTAAACTTGTTATATTTTGTATTTACGTTAGAAATGCCCTGGTACGACTTCCCAAGGGCCTCGTAAAAGAGCCCACAGAAAGGAACCAAGGGTTGTGGAGACACTTCCTTGGAAGTGTCAATCACTGAACCAAAAAACGCCTAGTTCCTGTACAAGTCTCTACCCAAAAATAGGCCAAGGTACAATCGATTGAATCAACAGACAGCCCATCGATGGACCTATTGGCCGTCGATGGTGGGCTGCAGCTGGTGCCATGCGACTGTTTCATTAAAAGGGTGAATGGAAAATTCACCCCACGTCTTAAAATTACCCTAATAGGTTTAATTGTCTGTATATAAGTGATCAAAAACGTGACCAACCCATTCCCAATCCCATGCACACAAAATAAAATTTCCCTCCAAAACCAATTCTCCCTGGAAACCTTCATTGTTGGTGAATCTCAACAACACCTTGGAGCTTAGATATCTATGGATTCTTCATGAAGTTTTAGAGTTTTTCAACTATACTAAGGTATTATAATCCTTCATCTCCAAGTAACCTTCACTTGGAGAGTTAATCACAAAGTTTTCAAAGGAGTTTCATGATCAAATCTCTTCTTCTTCAATCTAGCCATAAGTTCTTTATAAAAACGTTTTAAATGGTTAAATGATGATTAATTTATGTTAATTTATTGTTTTTAACTTTATTTTAATCCAATTGCATGATGAACTCATGTTCCTTCCCAAAATCGATTTAGCCCTTGCATGGGCATTGTGATCATGGTTTGTTATTGGTAGATTTATGATTCTTTTATGTTGATATGGTTATATCTGGTTTTGTTTAAATCAATTGATGATGATTTTATGATGAAGGATCCATGTGTATCAATGTAATAGGAATGGAACATGCCTAGTTTAGAATTCTAGGAGTTCATTGTAACATTGGTCCTTAATTGTATAAATGTGGAACCCAATGTAGTAGGATCGCGTTTATGTTATGTTGTCCTTAACTACTGCCTTATAGTGATGTTAATGGTGAATTGTGGGTATGAAACCTTAGTGATCAAATCAAAGGAAACTTGGTAAGATTGACCTACATTTTTTAGCCTAGATATTCAATGATTCTAGCATGCTTATTGTAAGATTCAATTATGTGAAAATGATGGTTGGCTACTGCCTATGATGTAATGTTCATTTGGATTATATGTAATGGATCCAATGCAAATTAATGCACGATAGTTTGAATAGGATTAGCATATGTAAATTTATCTTCCATGAATTCCTAATATGAAGCATATTTACAGTGATCTTGAGCATATTGGCAATTGTAGTAGGATTTCATCTAGGCTATGATTTCTTTATCTACTGACTTAAACGTATATTAATGATAAAATATTATTGATGAACTAAACTAGGGAAGTTAGTTGATGATCTATAATTCCCAATAATCTAGTATATATGTGATGCCTTGTATTATGTTATAGTATGGTCTTGTAGCGACTTGTGCATAGTTTTTTTTAATGATTAAAGCATATATAGATAATTCTCTATGTATGAATTTCTTATAAACAAGGTGTATTCATTGTGTTGTATGGTCCACTTATGGTTGTGGTGGTTACTTTGTTTTCATTGTATATTTTTTGACCATGGCATTGAAGGAAAATTGATGAATATATGAGTGTGTGGTTATGATGATTACAGTATGTAAAGTTTATGCCTATTTCTATTAAGTTTATGCCTATTCCTATTCTAGTTGTGATATAGGTTGTATGGCTATTGTATAAGCATGTTTAAATTTATGAAAGGGTAAATTACAGGTGCTGCCATTGATGAATTAAAATGTTTAATAATCCCTTACTTATGTAACCCTATGTGAATGCATGGATAACCAAAGTTAGGAGTCCTAAGTGTAATATGAGGTTGACTTGTCTCCTATGTTGTTGAATGTTTGTGTTGGTTCTTACTTGAAAGGTAATATGGTCTTAGAGGGTGGAGTCTCAATGTGTTTTGATATCCATTATTGATCATGTTGACCAATGTACACACACCCCCTCCCCACACTAGACATGATGTTTACAAGTAGTATAGGTCATGGTGTACTAAATGAAAGCTAGTTCTCATCTTCACTATTGTCTATACTATGCATGTCAAATGTAGTATGTCAAATATGGTTATGTATTACTTAAACTAGGATAATTGATAGGTTTACTAGTAGGGCAAGGGTATATGGGACATTTTGGTCTATGCATTTGACACATGTGTAACTTGATAGGATAGTTTCTAGGGTTTAGTTTCGATGAATGAAAATGAATTGTTATGGGGCATGTATGATATTGAATTACACGCTACGATGTAAGTACTGATATGAGAAATATGCTTGTGCATAGTGTCTAGGTGTTGATATGAATGGAGTTGTTCATATAGTTACACCTAGAAAACTATGCATTATATATGAGCATGTGTGACATTTCGGTTTCTATGTGAACGCCTTCTCACATATAAGTACACACACATGTATGTGATCTAGTTAATAGAGGGACTTGAAAGGTGTTCCCAAGAATACTCTAAAGCTAGATGGTGCTTGAATATGATATAATCATATTAAGGAAACAAATATCTAAGCCTATGTTTTATGAAAAAATGCTAATAAAGGCTTTTAATGAAGGGAATTAGCTTAGAACCAAGTGAACATTGAAAATGAGAGGGGTGGGACTTGACTTGGTGGAAGATAACTATTTGTTCTATCGAGTGTTGACATTCACTTAGAGGAATAAGCTCCATAGGATCACATGAGGTGGTGATTCCCTTTTGAGAAGGTTCACCCATGTTTTCTCATGAGAGGAGGCCCCAATGCCCGTTGGCATGTAGAGGGATATATCACTCTATTAGGCCAGAAACTATGCTTGTCAAGTAGAGCTAGAAAAAGTGAATTCATTAGGATGCTAGATATATGTTATGTTGGATAGGTAGGAACACCTTCCATGGTGTAGGATCTATAACACCAAATACATGTTTAGCCTATGGTATTAGTGTCAGTTAAGGGATAAGTAAAATGACAATGAAGTAAATGAATTAGGATCCTAACTATGAGACTTAAGAGAGGTTACTTAGGATAGGTTTAAGTAATGAACTCATCTAGGACATTTGGCACAAGTAGCTCCTAGGAAGTCCTAGGGGAGGTGGCCAATGTGTGATTATGATTATATTTTATGCATGACATTGTAGTAGAATTGTATACTGTTATCAAGATGTGATGGTGTAAAGTTACATGATATGAACATGTCCCTAGATAAATGATGTTAGTCCTAACGGACTTTATAATGAATGTCTTTAGTCTTTAGCGTAGATGAAGTTTTCATTAATTGTTATGTTGATGTGTAATGAAGGTTAAGGCTTGTGGGTCTCATGATAGTTTTACTAAGTATGTGTGAGGTAATGGGGATTTAATGTACATTACACTAGTAGACTTAGATTGGGGAATGATTAAAAGTCTTATATAATGACTTAGTGATGAGACCAAAAAAATATGTATCATTTGATGTAGCTCAGCTGTTAATGTTTTTAGACCTTGAACTTAAATGTGATTTATAATGTATTATGTTATATGAGAAATTGTTGCTTAGTGGTTGTACGTAAGCTCTTACTTTGGACCTTAAGGTGATACATCTGCATCAAGTATCACTAAAAGGGTTTACTTGGGGTTGTAATGAGTATAAAAGGAAAATAGAGCTAACTGTAATGTGAAAAGAGCTCACTGTTAAAGTGACCTCCCCCCCCCAATTGTGCATAAATTCTATAGTGATTTATATAGTTTGGCATTTTATATGATATATGAAGCATGTGAATGGAAAATGCTATTGTAAGGTTTTATAAAGATTTACCCAAAAATGCCATATGACAGTATGATTCAAGAAAGATCCATTTTAAATTGCATGTTTTTGCAGGTTGCCATACTTAGTGATTCTGTGTACTATCCATTCTTCTCTACTTTACACAAAGTGCAGGTATTGGAGCTTAAAGGATGACAATGTGATGAGGGTCTTGATATTGTACTCACAAGCTCAAGGAAGGAATCCTAAGTTCAAGGAATCTAAAACTATTGGTTTTACTGTGAAGTGTAGTATACTTACTTACATATTAATTGTAAGGGTAGTGTCCCTAAAGTACTCTTGTGATGTTGAGTCTAGGATGATAAACAAAGACTTAAGGTCTAACTATGTATTATGACTTATGTTTATTGTTATATATTAGAAGTGAAGTTTCTAGCATATGATCTGGTATGAGAAGTTTTAAAGTTTTTGCCAAAAATTTACTATGACAATTGCAATGAATAATCAAAATCTGGGCTTTTATACGACATCCGAGATGTGAGTTACCATGTTACTTCTAGGAGATGCCACGGATGTGACAATATTAATTATTGTATCTTTTTTAGGACATATTATGCGGCAATAGCTACAACATTACGTTTAATGAATAAAATTTGTATATGTTGCATTTTTACAAAATTCTCTTATGCAAAATGGAAACCAATAATCTGATTAGATCAAAATTTATGATAGTTTGTAGTACATCAATCCACACTATCAGGTGGGAATTTTTCCATTAACTTGCTTTTTTCTGCATATTATGCAGTGCTACAACAATCTCTTTAGCGAATGGAGTGATTTCATGATAATTTTTATGAAAACACATTGTTGGCTTTTAATAGGTTCAACATATTAATTAATATTAGTGCATTTGGGTTTTACTTAAATCAAATCGTCTTACCATGTAAAGGTGTTATAAGCCATAATTGGTTAGGAACTTGAAACCCAACATCATCATCTGGTGCAGCAGGAGGATTCGGATATTATGATTAACCTCTTGGGGCGTCTTGGACATGAATTCATCTCTTATCCTTTTTTGTACAGTACTAAATTCATCGTTTGACCCCTTTTGTGATGGAAAGGAATCATCTCTTATCCTCAACTTATGAGATAATAAGTCAAAATTACTATAAAATTCACCCTCAAACCTTTGAGTTGAAGGATAAGATTAGTACATGTTTAAAAAGTAACTCTACAAGTTTATAACAATCGAAAAGAATTAAAGAACATGCAATTTAAAGAGAAAGAATAATTTCATAAATTATATTTACGTTTTCTTTCATGTACAAAAAAGTTCACAAAATACAAAGTATGCTTATCATAACCATTATTGGAAGTTTCGGTATAATTACACCTTGTATGTTTATGACTTTACACCTAAACTTAACAAGATGAAAGCTCGATTATTGACTCGTGTTGATAAACGTGTTATGAAACTATATGAAATAAGAAGAAGTATAACTTAGGAAGAATAGAGAAGATTTCTTATTTCTCTTAAATGATATTTAGGAATTCACATATCTAATTTAAACCCCTTTATTTATAGGAAAAAAACAGACTTGGTCTACCAGTTGAATTCCTAACTTTTCTCTAACAGAATCACATAATAGGGATTCACTATAATACATATATGTTTATAATAATGTTAATTTTATACATACATATATAATTTATTTTTTATTCATATATGTATAATTTTGATTGAAAATTCAAATCTGTACATTTTAATTTAATAACTTTTCTTAAAAAATTATAATAGACATTTAAATTAATTTCTCTATGAAATAATCTTAATATTAAAAGTGTATTGATACTGTCTGTTTTTCGTAATTTGACATCCCAAAAGTATTTTTTTACAAAAAAATTAGTCAAACAAAATTTACTTGTCAAAAATACTTATAAAGTGAATTAGTCAAACATAAATGAATTTTTTCAAAGCACTTTTCTGAAAAAATATTTATTTAAAGTGTTTTTAAATTTAAATAATTTTTAACATTAATGTCAAACAGTGATCTTAGTCTGAATGGGCAGCATTAGAAGCATGACCAAAAAAAAAAAAACATGTCTTAAATGAATCTTATTACAACGCAAAACATGATAAAAGTGACTAACTATTTAAAATAGATAGGCTATTGAGAAGATTATTGATTAGCCAACAATTAAGCAAGGAAATATTTGTCATTAGTCACCTAAACATATTGACTAATTGATTTCCAAATGAAACACGTCTAACAAAAATCGGTTAACATATTTCTTCTTTGTTGTCTTGGCAACATCTTACAACTCGTAATGATGAGTGATATATTAATGATCATACATCAGTTTTGTACTATAAGTAGATGTGGACAACAATCTATATTCAATGAATTCAACTATAGCTCAATGTAAATATATAAATTAAAAAGAATCAAAAGTTAAGCAAATGTTAAAATTTTGAAGTCAATGTTAAAATATATAGGTATTGTTATGCATCTGTAAAGATTGAGCCATCAAGTCAAATCTTTTATCCATCTTTGTATCGTACCTTTGCCAATAGAAAATAGAAAAGAGTCATTCTTCCACTTTTACTAAGAAAATACTTTTCAGAAGAATTCTATCATAAAAGATCTTAAATAAAAAATAATGTTTGATTGCCAGAATTAATATCTTAAACGATTATTAAATTATGAAAATATTTTTTAATAGTGAATGCTCATTATGTTTCCCCTTTTCTTATTTCTCAAAAATATTCTTACCAAAAAATGCATTTAAAAGATTTTTTAATGTTATTCATGCTGAAATTCTTCTTAAACAATAAATTTCATAGAAAAATAAATTATGCCATGTACTAATTGCAATAGTGTGTTAGTATTAGTGAGAGAAGAAGAAATTAATTATTTAGTATTAGAATATATCTACTAATTTGCAATTGTGTGTTAGTATTTAGTGAGAGAAGAAGAAATAAATTTATTAATATTAGAATATACCATAATATTTGAAAATCTGATAATTCAATTATCTTTTAAATATTAATTCTCATTAAAATTGCAACTATCTGCATCACTGGCCCATTAAAGAATTAAGGTTAACATCAGTGAAGACATTACAACTGGTTGCTATCTCAAGGGAAGTAAATCTAACATGAAAAATAAAGACAAAAAATGTTTCTAAATTTTAATGATGTGTGGTCCTACGATTTAATAATATTTGGTGCCTTGTCATTTCACAAACATGTAATGCGATGTGAATCAAGCATGACCGTGTCATTATTTATTGCATTTTTGAGAGGCCTATTCAAGAAAAATATGTATATATTATTGGGATGTATATGACAATTATTTCAATAGAGCCTAGAAATAATGGAGAAGCTAAGGTTGAACTAAAAGTGAATCGAAAGCTTTCTTTTTTATTCTCTTAAAGTTTTCGGACGTCTCAATTATTTGTTATGTAGCATTCACACAACATTTATAAAAAGGAATAGATGGCATATCATGGCAACTTATAGGCTAAATTGACAAAAATAGCTCCATTTTAATTTATTGGAAAAAAAAAAAACTTTTTATTTATTTATTTGACATTCAATAGTTATTTTTCTTTTTCTTAAAAAATGTATTTATAGTCCCATTATTTTTCTCTAAAATGCATTTGATTGCTCTCTTTTTTTTTTGGAAAAGGTAAAATTTATTGTTTTATTATTCTTTTTTATTTTACTTTTTTGTTTGTCAAACATTTTTAAAATAGACTTCTTCTCTTTCTTTTTTCTCCTTTATTTTCTTTCTAGAATTTTTTATATGTATATTGGTTTCTCTCCCAAATTTTCTATCTTCTCCGTAATTCCCTCTTGTTTAGAAAATCAATTAATAAGAATATTTTGTTCATGATCCGTTTAATAATCATCTTTTATATATAATTTTAGTTCTTGTCACATTACTTGTTAATTTCATGATTTGTTGGAGTGAAAGTGTTCTCAATTTTTGTTTTTTGCGAAAATCTTATGTTTATAATCTTTTATTATATCTTCATAATTTAATGTATCTTTTTTCATATGGTAAATTTGTGAGCGTTTTTCTAATTTTCTTTTTTCCTTTCCTCCTAAATCTTACTTTTTCCTTACGTCACATATGAGGTATGTTTAGTATGTAGCCATTGGCCCTCAAAATCTTCTCTTAAATATATAACTTGGTAGTGCCTTTTTTTCCTATTTTTGAAATTTCGTGTATCTATGGAAATTAAAAAAAGTTTAATAACTATTTTTTATTTTTTTTATGACAAATTCAGTTCAGTCACCAACCAAAAAACCCGCAGACGTATTGAATTTTTGTTTTTAATTTTCATGGGTACTAAATGTTCTCATAAGATTCTCGTAAAAAATAAATTTTTTTATTTTTATGAATAGCAAACCAATGTCTAATCAATAAAATGGTTCCAATTCCGTCAATTGTTTGTGAATAATCTATATAACACTAGTTTTATTGGGTGTATACAGACCTAATGAGTACACAATGAATACGAACCAATGTATACATAGTACAGTTTCGGATACATAACCAAAAATCACATGTAAAATTTATGAATAGATCTATTCAATTTGTACATTGATCATATTAACGGTCATTCGTTTTATTCAATTATAGTTTATACGTACCTATAATTTGATGGTAATAATTTTTATTTATACATTATAGTTTATATATCACATGCATACAACAGTTATTGTATATATCATGACTTTTACACGCATGATTTTATGAGTGATTTTTTGTGTATACATCCTAAATGTTTTCATGTAACATTATGTAATTGTACAACTTCAATTATTTATGATTTTGCATGCTGTATCATTATCAGTTTCTAATCAAAAATATTGTTCTCTTAATGTTATTTGATCTACTTATGTTGTCATTATTTGATATTAGATACCAGGCTACTTAGAACACGTTCCACTAATATATAGTGTTGGGGAAAATTATATTATATATAATAAAATAGGAAATTATAATTAATTTAAAATAATGGCCGTACCAACGATATGGTGGATCGTGATTTAATCTGTGTTGCTCCATATAGCAAACGTTTGCAAAAGAAATTGTCAAGGTCGCCTCTCTCCCACATACTCCGCCTCGCCACATACCCCTCCCAATCCTCTCGCTCGCGTTCCCTCCGCCTTTTATACAAACCAACAGTGTATAAAAAATTATTTCTAATTGTATCAGCACAGAAAATTGTATTACTCGGCATATCACTTATTCTATTGTTCCCTCTTCCTCTCTCTCACCCCTCTTACTCAGATCTCGCTCTGCCCACTACCAGTCTCGCACCGGAATCTCGCATCGTCCACCACTCCGCCGTCTCACTTATACACACAATGCGAATTGTAGTAAATAGTCTGTTTCAGTTTGTTATTAACGCGTGAAAAAATTGGTATATACCACATTTAAAGTACATATATTTTGCTCTCTATACACTTATAATTATACCGAGTACTTATCATACTCCCGTTCGCCCAGTTTTCTTTTTGCGCCCTTTTCTCTCTTTCGCGTTTTATAAACAATTTCCAAATTGTATCTAATTTCTCTCTTTCTCATTTTATACAATCGATCACTTGGAATATTCCTTGTCACGTCTCTTTTGTCTTTCGTCGTCTTCTCATTTTAACCAATTCATATTGTATATAATGGTTCCTCTCAGAATATTCAATTTAATATATTCGTTATTATACACATTCGGATTTTTACACACTCGTGTGTTCGCCCCAGGATACTATTTCTCTTCTTCTGTTGTTAATCACAATAACACTTCGTTCGTCATACCATTGTTTTGCAACCTGTATTGTACATACCTCCGATAGGTCACCCAAGCGAACTTATCATAGTTTTGTTATTTTTGCGACAGAAGCGCAATTAAAATGCAAATTGTGCTCATAGTGCCGGCGATACCCAATATTAAATTTTGTATTTGTTTATATTTGAAGTTGCCCCTACTATATATTTTTATTTTACCATTAACGTAATACGCCCGTCATTCGATAAGTTATTTAAAAAAGAAAATTCTTCTTAAAGTGATAACTTTCTTTTCTTATTTGTTCGTTAATAATACATATTATGTAATATTTGTTAATAGTAGGCCAAGCGTGGTTTTTTGAATAAAACTAATTAATAATCTTTGTGGTTAAATGTCTTTTTTTCTAAAATACAATCATCATATTCATGTAATTTGTCTGCTAAATTGTGGTTGTTTTAATAATTTTTTTTTAAAACCACATAAAGTGACGGCTCAAGTTGAGTTATGTGAATTTTATTTTTTTTTTTCGAAAAACTACTTCATTAATTATAGACTGTAAAAGTCAAGGACGACAAATATATCTCAGATCTCCTTATTCGATACGTTTGTTGCCACATGGAAAAAAAGCTATATAAACTTGTTATATTTCTTTGGGAAAATTTTATATCTAGCAAATTAATAATTTAAAATAAATGGAGTGCCGCACGGGTTGATATAATGTGTTCCATCGCAAACTTTGAAAAATTGTCAGGTGCCCCGTTCTCTCCCAAAGATTTCGCTCGCCGCCCTCCTCCAATCTCTCGCTCCCTTCCTCCAGGTCCCTTCCCTCACGCCCTGTTTTATTACTAAACACAATTGTATAATATTTTCTAAATTGCTATAAAGTAGAGAAAAATTGTATATAATAATATAATTAAGTATTTTTTTGTACCCCCTCTCTCCCCCTCCTTCCAGATTTGGGCTCGCCACTCTCCCAATTCTCGCTCCCGCCCACCCTCACTTGAGCTTTCTCACTTATCAAACAAACGCAATTGTATAAGATTGCGTTTCTGTTTGTATAAAGCGTGAGAAAAATTTGGTATATACACATTGCAAGTACATATATTTTCATCCGCCTACCACTTATAATTATTACATAAAATAACTCCTCTGTGCCCATTTTCATCATTTGTGCCTTTTCTCTCTTTCAATCTGACTCGTTTTAGCAAATTTTTCAAAATTGTAATCTTAAATATCTCTCTTTCTATTCTCGTTTTTACATACTATTCGATTCCAATTCTCTATATTCCTTTGTCCAGTTTTTCTTTTGCTCTTTCTCCTTTATCATCTATGCCTCGAAACTCTCTAAATTCCAAATTGTATAGAATCGTTCTATAACGACTTATAATACAATACAATTCAGTTTTAAAGGCACTACTTCGTTTTTATACAGTTCTCTTTCTTGTTTTATAAACTTCTTTTTATACAATTTTGCTTCAACTGTATTGTATGCGCGTTATACAATTTGTAGTTTTGGTATGATCGCAATTATGCAAACATTGCTATAGCATCAAATATGAAAATTTTTTATTTGCTATATTGTCCAGTCCCCTATTTCTTTAGGTTGTTACTTATGTTTTTTTACTGTTATTGCTTATTGATTTTGAACTACATGTTGGTCATTGTATTAGTATTATTCCCTGTGGTCAATTACTCTACATAAGTGGTCAGATCGACCTTTATACTTTCAAAGTTTGGTCAGTTTCTTCTTCATGTCCTTTCTTTTTTGTCTTCTAGTTTTTTGAATGACCGACCATTGCTCATGCTTTTTCCTCCTTTTTTCTTTTTGAAAAATTAAATTTGACGTATCATAAACATGAATCATTTAGTCGAAATATATATAAAAAGCCTCGGTTAAGAATATTTCTATCTATAAACTGTGGCTTTTTTGGCAGGTGTTTTTGATTAATTAAGATTACGCGATTATCTCTGTACTTCTTATAGTCAAATTATATTTTAAGGTTGTTCCTGTATCATAATGTATAGTCAAGTTTTTACGAGTTTCAGGTTTTAGATAACCTATATTGTATAATCAAAATAACCCTTTCCTATAACTTTTGGAAAGGTATAGTTCCATAAGTCAGTGTATAGTAATACTTCCTAATGCCTTTTTCTCTGCTCATTTTTTTCACATAAATAACGGAAAAGGGCCTAAAATCCCGCAAAGTATTGAAAATTGTACAAACTTCCTCTCACCACCTATTGCTCCAAAATGCCCTTCCGACCGGTCACCTATTGGGTCCAAATACACTTGTCATCCCCTTTGGTTCAAAATTGCCACTTATTTAACGGTTATTAAGATTTAAACTATTTAAATATTTTTTTAAATAAGTGGCGCTCAACTATTTGTTATAATTTAACTTAATAGTTGTTGACACCCAATTTTGACCCCCCTCGGTATAAATTAATTATCGAGCTTCGAGAGTTTTTCATATTATTTAAATTAATTAGTTTTATAATTTTTGCAATAATATAACGATTTAATGTTTACATAGTTGTGTATATAGCCGGTATATCTTGTGTATATTCGAAACCAACCCACATTTCCAATTGACCCCAGGCCCACTCCTCTACCAAACCCAATTAATTCTCTTCTTCCCCTCCAACCCAATGTCAGCCCAACTCCCTTTATTTGTTCATCCGACCCAACTAACCACCATCTGTAGGCCCAAACATAACCCATCCCAACTCTTTCAGCCCACCAAATTAATTCCAACACCCCCTTTTGCCAGCCCAATTCCCTCTCCAACACCTTTCAGCCCACTTCAATCCAAAACTCAGCCCTCTATTCCCCCTTACCCGACCCAACGCTACAACCCGCCCAACTCCCCTTCTTCTTCAGCCCCATCACGCCATTCTCCAAAAAAATAAAATAATAAGAAGCGGAATTCCCAGAAAATGAACCCAGCCACGCGCTAATATTCAGGATTTTCCCTTCCCTCTCCTCCCCCAGACGCGACCCAATCCCAGAAAACAGAAGCCTCACGCGTCTCGTCTCCCCACGCTCTCTCTCTATCCCGCGTCTATCCCTCACGCGTCTCTCTCTCCTTCCCCGCACTCGACCTCCCCCTGTCTCTCCCTCCCTCTCCTCTAACAACGAAAAAGCGCGTAGAGAAGAAGGATCCGCTACAGCCCCCCCCTTCAATCTGTCGCCCGATAACGTCCCCTCCACTCCCCTTTTTTCCTTTTCCCGCGATCGTCTGCTTTTTTGGAGAGTTTTGAATTTCAAAAATTCCAACCCAGAAATGGGCTTGAAATCATCCCCGCCTCCGACACAAAGCCCTGATTTTCCTTCATCTACTCCCTATTTAAACCCCTTTTTCTCCTACACAAAAAGTGGTTGAATTTTTTCCGAATTGGGGGGTTAGGATTTTTGGGTTGGGAATTTCTTCTAATTTCTTCCTTAAAAATTTTCAGAGAGGGAAAAACTTGGTTTAGAGTTTTAGAAAATTGAAATTTTGGTTGGAGAATTTTTGGGGAAACTTTGGTTAGAAATTTTGGTTGGAACTTCTGTTGGAATTTTTGATGAAAATTTTAGTTGGACGATTGGGTCGAAGAATCGTTGGCTGTTTCTCTGTTTTTTTTTTCTCTCCTGTTCTCATCGCCTGAAAAGAGGTTATAGAGTTTAGAAGGTTGGGATTTTGGGAGAGAAAAAGAGTTATGGCTTTCTTGTTTGTCGCGTGAGAATAGAAGGAGAGTTTCCGGAAAATTTTTGGTTTCTTTGTTTGCGTAGAAGGACAGAAAGAATTAAGAGTATAAAGCAACAGCGAAGAGAAATCGAGATAGCGCGTTCTTGTTCCGGTGATACCCAGTTCGTGGTGGAAGCATCCCTTCGAGCTCGTCGTCTCAGTCGCTGCTCCGAAAAAGGTAATCGCCCTCTTAAAACTTCCTTCATCTTGTTCTGACTTAGCATGTTTGTGCCGATCATGAAGTTGATGCGTTGATTGTCATGTGGGTATCGATCGAGTTTCTTTTCGTTTCTATTATTATTGATTTAATTTCTTTGATCTTTCCGAAATCGCCGTTTCAATGTCATGCACTGATCTGTTATGGCTGTCATTTTCTCGTTTTAATGGTTTAAATCGTCATGTGTAGCATTATCAATAAAGTTTGTTGATCCACTGTTTCGTTTGGGGTCAAATTTTGTTGAAGATATATGCAGAGTTGGTCTTGCTTTCTTCATAGTTCGCTAATGTTGTTAGTTGCTCTTCCTATCATTCTTGAATGCTCATATGTGTTAGTTTAGCTTTGCGGAATCTTCCTCTCTGTTATATGGCTCAAAATACGGTTGTTAAGTTAAATATTGGTCGAGGCTTTTGCTGGTCAGTTCATGTCTAAATCTGTATCGTTTTTTTTTGTTATTTTTTTTAGATGTGTTTCGTTCGTTTATAGAGATTATGTTGTAGAGTTGAGTAAGGCAGTCTCGTAAGTAAAAAGGGAGTATGCTATTCATGAAAATTTTTCATCTGAAGTTTAAAGAAGTAGAAAAAGAGTTGGCGGTTTTGGGGGGAATCTCAACGTTGGGTATTCCTTGTTAGTATTATGTCTAACCCATCAAATTATTATCTCTTATCCTTTGCTTTTGATAAGCATGTTTAGTTTATACATCTGGAAATGCATTGTCTTTAGTTTCCATCATCTCTTTTGTTGGGGTTTTCCGCATTTAATGTGATCGCATAACAGTTGATTCGCCTACCTTTTGTGCATTTTATCGTAGGTGAAGTATATCGAATATCACTTGTGTTGTTAGCTTAGTTCTTAAAAATTTTGAAATGGGTTAGTTGAAACACTTTAATTTAAGTTAGTTGTTAAAAGTTTACTGGTTGGTTTCTGATCGCTGCATATTCGTTGGATTTGATTTTGTTCATTAGCACATTGTCGACCTTTTGATGAAGAAATCTTGGTTCTTAGCTTCTATTATCGGCTAAGAAAAAGAGGTGGGGCAGGCGGAAAGAGGATTATGTAATTGTCAAACTTGGAGTTGCGGTGATTGCGGATGGAGTAATTGCGGGAGTTGGTGCGGGGAAAGAAGAAATTCTAGGTCCGCGATTTTGTATGGTAATATGGGGGGGGTTAATGAGAACTTTAGGTGGAGTGGGGGTGCATTGAATTAGTTTGGACGTGCTGGATGGTGTCAGTTGGTTTGGGGTGTGTGTGTGTTAGTAATTTGAGTGGTGATTGTTAACAACAGTTTCCTGTTGGTTTCTGATCGCTGCATATTTCTTTGGATTTGATTTTGTTCCTTAGCACATTGTCGAGACCTTTTGAGAGCACCTCTTGGTTCTTATTCTTCTATTACTTTTTGCAAATCGTTCCATTTTGCTTTATTTGTTCTTTTTGTGTTTATTGTGTAACTTTATCAAAATAAGCCTATTGTATATTTTCTTCTAGCATTACTTATATCATCTTCTTTGTTTGTGGCATGAAAATCCGTTTGGGGGCTCTCTATGAACTCTTACCTTTTTTTGCAAATCGAGAGAGTCGTAAAGACTCACATCTTCCCCATCATCAAGTCAACCAGCCATGGAATTGGCACGAAAAATTTGAAATACCACGAAGATCGAAGAACTTTAAGAAATAGATTAGAAATTTCTTTATTTTATATTTTGTATTTTATTTGTAATGGGCATAAGCCCTTGTTGCTTTATTTTTTTTCGTATATTACTTTTGTATGCTTAGATAAGACAGGTAAAAATGGAGTAAAAACCCCAAAGGAAAAAAAGGTGGGTCCAAGATTCGGTCAAGGCGAACAGAACCCGAATCTGGATCCAAAATCTCTCTCCCTCTCTCTCTCTCTATCCCTCTCTCTCTTTACTATTTGCTTACGTTATTTTACTCGAGTGCCGTTAGTTTAGGATTAGAAACTCCAAACCCCATCGAACGCCTTTGGTTTATCAAACTCAAAACTAAAATTTGAAACTTTAAAGCGATAGATGTTTCAAACTCACGAGTTTGCTTAGAATTAAAAGTTTAAAAAGTTAACTTTAAATGGAATTTTGAAGCAATAATGTTTTATTAAGTTTGTTTAAGATTTGAGAAATCTAACTTTTAAAATTTGTAAATCATTAAAACCAAAAAATAGTCAAATGAGTTAATCGTCGGAAAACCGTATTAAGCGGAGCGTCTTAAGGTTGCCTTCACACCTTCCTAGACGATAATAAAGAAGTCCCGAACCTTAAAAATGTTTTTCAAACATTTGTCTTTTTAAATTGTTTGAGAAACAAGTTTCTTAATTTTCCTAAAAAATTAAGTGCGACTCTTAAAAATCAAAAATAAACACAATCTCCTTTTCGAAAATCAACCTTTTTTCGTATAAAACAATATTGTAATTAATAAATCAATGCACAGATACCCACCCATTACTAATTAAATCCTCTAATTAAAATGAACCTGTCACATATTACTGCAAGCTACGACATTGAGTGTTTTTAAAAAAATTCTAGAAGTAATTATCATAACATTCAAGTGGCTACCTAAAAATCACCGATAACTAAAAAGTCTATTATGTCATCTCAATATTCTACTTCTCACTTATGTATGTTTACTTCATAGGTACCTTTTTTTCAAAATAATATACTAAAGATTTTAAAATAAATCATAAAAATATTTTAAATAATTTTAAAAAAAGTGCATGGAATGAATTCGGTGTTTCTTTTCTTTATAGCCTTTAATCATACATTTTCTAATTCAATTTGAAAGAAAGGTGTCCCTCCTAAATAGCTCCTCAACCTAAATTGTATTGGGGCTTCGATTCAGACTCTATATTTTGATGGACGTTTTCATAATCTATAATTGCATCATGTTTTTCGTAGTGTTTAAGGATGATTTTGATATATAGTTGAATTACTAATTGAGGATTTTCAGTTGTATGAGTGGGTGGGGATTGGTTACTTATAAATTCTATTAAAAATTAATAATTATAATTATAGTTTGATGCCAGTATTTAAAACAGTATTTAAAGAGTTTAATTTTAACACATGATTATATTTATTGTAAACTCATTACTCTACTGTAAAATTTGAATTCTACCTGAATAAATTGTTCATAACAATTTATTTTATTTCTTCAATTCCCATAAATTCTTTCATTTCAACTGATATGAATTTTATTCTACAAAACAAATAACATTTTCTATTTCTTCTTTTTTGAACAATCCTATCCTATATATCTATTGATACGTATGTTCCGCCACAAACAATACTATCACCTAGGATTAGTAAAATTCGTTGGTCCCTAAACAACAACTTAAACTTGACAAGAATTAAGAAGAAACAACATTATTTTGGCTCTGCCCAACTATGAAATATTACCTAATATAACCCAATATGACGCATGTCTATATTATATATATATAGATATTATAAAGGTTTTTAAAATCTACAAACAACCATTCGTTAATAAAAAACGAATAAAAACCCACTATCTATTATATGAAGTAAATATTTTTTGTAGATAATTCTCTACCCACCAAGCTATCGGCTAAATGAGCCTAAGGTAAGTGGTGAATACAACGTCCGCGCAGGCAGACAGAAGTTGTCCCTATACTTTGCGGTCACTATAATAAAAACTCCTCCACTTAGTGATGCATTAGCTAAATTACATGATTAATCTAAAAAGTATGACCCCTAGTACTCATGATAGCTACAACTGATTTACCTGGATACTAGATTTTACTATAGAACTCTAATCCCCAAATACGTTCTCATACTCATTTCTCCAAAATTACTTTAGCTCATGATTTTAATATAACTTTCTTTTTTGGGTTGAGATAGATTGCTCGAATACTTAATCTTTAAAAAGCCTTTTTTTGGGATCAATGTTCCAGCTCTTTTTTGTAGTTCAAAACTCCTTTGGAAATTAAGGTTTCCTTTTCAAAATAATGTGAAATATGCTAAACATTTGTGATACATAATTCCCTTTTAAACTTCGGCGAAATGAACTCAACTCTCTACTCTTTTGCTTAACTTGAAAACTTCAGTCTTAATCAAATCTTAAGAATGCTTTAGTTTCCCTTACATTTCTTTGAAGAATGACTCCAAGCTTTTACCTCTTCACTTTAACTTGAAAATGGAGCCTTAAAACCAAGTCAAAACGTGAATAAACACTCTTTCACCTTCCAATATTTTTTTTTTGATTGACTTCTTAACTTTTAGACTTGACTCTTAACTTCTTTGACTTTGATCTTAACGTCCTTGGATTTAATTTGGATTCAAGGTGATGATTTGTGTTCTTTTGATTGATGATTAGGTGTTTACAAATCATTCAAAGTAATTAAATCGTTGGACGGTTTTTAAATACCATCGAAGGGACTAAAAAGGTAAAAAACTAACGAAAACGGGCAAAACTGAGATCTTGGCGTGGCACAACCTGCCCACTACAGTTGAACTGGAGGCTGGATTTTGGCTCACAGGTGTCGAGCGCGCCAAGATCCTCAGTGTCCAAGGTGATTTCTAAGCGTATCTGCAGGGCGACAAGCTTTGTTCTTAAACCGAGGTATGTCTAATGGATTTTTCAACTCATTTTCATCTCCAAAACCCTCCTCCAAACCTAGTTTTTTTTTTTAACAAAACAACTTGGGAATTACTTGTAACCCTCATAGACACTCCATTCAACTCAATAAACAACCTGTGAGACTCAGAATAACCAAAACAATACCACCAACTATTCAGTCAATAAGAAGTCAACCCATTCTTTAACGAATTCAACTTGTAACATGTACGAACCCTCATAAATAGTTGAATTAAACAACTGGTATGATTGGTCAGACCTGCCCAACCAAAAAATCTTAAATACCGTTAATAAGTGGTCAACCCCATGAATTTCACTCACTCGAAATTTTCTTGTCGTTCTTGGGTTGAAAACACTGCTTGAATCATCTTTCCTTCTCCTTTTTCTCTTCTCTTTTCTGTCAAGCCCGAAAAGTGAATTGATTTTCCAAAACTGACTTAAGAAAAAGACTTAATTTTACCCAATTAAACCCCTTAAATGATAAGGAAATAATTTGTTGAAAATACTAGTTTATATCCTTCTTAAAATAATACGGAGTTGGTCTTGCCTTTCTTCAACTTCGACAACCCACTTCCCGATAGGCAAATCTCCTTCCATATATCAAAAATACCAAACTTGAAGGCATTGGAAAGATTCTCCACGGTGTTTCAACATAGCAGAAAGAACCTCCAATTCTGATGAGATAGAAGTTATGGCTATTTTTAAAATTACCAACCGTCATTTGTAAACTTAATTTTTTCTAGATTTTTTCCGCCTTTCTTTTTCTTTCTTTCCAAAATGCATTATTTTTATTTCTTGGCTTCTTCTTAGTTATTTTGAGTTACATAATGTAACCATCCCCCAATTGAACCATTCGTCCTCGAATGAGATTCCTTGGTTAAGCTAGAGAATAATAACCCCTTTAACAATCAGAGATCAAAGCAGTAATTAACATGATTACTTTACTCCAATGGTATAATTTCCAAGAAGAGAATGTAGTAAACCCCCGAGTCCCCGACTCGATCTAGCGTTCTCTTCGGATTCAAAAAGAGATTTGCCTTTGCATTGTCTTCTTCATATCCTCTACAACTTCCAGAGTCGCATCTTCAACATATTTAATGCCTTATTAGAAGGTGCAACATAACAATTTAGAGTTTATATTAATAGTTGTGCGTTCTTAGAAGACTTGCCTCTGAAAAGCATCAGGAGATAAAAAGAGAAGAGAAAGTAGTGCCCCGATCAGTTAGGCTTCTGATTTTTTGTGTCCGTTTCATATACAATGATTTTGGGAGATACTATGGTTATTCTTGATTATTAAGGTCTGGAAGCTAAGTTCAAAATGTGTCACCTCCATTGAAGTACCAAGGAAGGAATATAAAGTAGGTGGAATCCATCGGTAGCCCCTTAATGTTTGCATCAACTTTCACTTAGACACCTTAAGTGGGGTTTGTTCATTTTACAGACCCCATGTCATGGTCTATTGTGTCATTTTTACAATTTTTAAATTATCAATAAAATATATGAAGTGTTTGTAATACACTCGTTGATGACGTGTCAAAATGACGGATAAAATGAAGACACAAGGCATGCATGTAAGAAAATAATTATCAAATAATAATTTTTTGTACAAAAAATTAGTGACCAATGAGTGAATAAAATGTTGAATTTTCGACCAAAAAAATTAAAAAAATTAATAACCAACCACACCCAAATCATCTTCTCCACCCAACCAACCCCAACCCCAACCCTTGTGTTTTCTCCACTCTTCCCCCACTCACCCAACACCTTCTCTGCCTTTACCCACCCTAACCCCTACATCTTCTTCTCGAGTAGAATAACAAACCCAGACATATCCCTAATCAAATCTAATTTGAGTTTATTCATGAATTTGTGACTTTCTATTTTTCTTCTTGTGTAATGTAGCAGGGGTTTTCACATTTCTTCTCTTAATTGTTATTATCTCATTATATTATGAGTCCAATGTATTCAAATTTATTTTTTTATTTGAAGCATTATGAAATTTATTTCTCCATAAAATGAAATTACGTTTTGGGAGATGATGGATGGAAAATGAGGAAGAAGATGAAAAACAATAAAATAAAAATGATTTAACAAGTACTTTCACGCGTCCGTAATGAGTGTATTACACTCTTATTACATGTCAGCAAAAAGTGTCAAAATTACATAGCGGGATATGACATGAGATGTCTAAAATGAATAAAGCTAAGTTGAAGTGTCTAAATGAAAATTGGTGTCTACTTAAATGGGTCAGTGATCGGTTCCACCTATAATGTAGCATAAGATACATGGAATAGAATATGGTATAGATCATAAATACCCCTCCTCATCCAAAACATCAACATAAGGATGTGAGATCATGTGGTCCCATTATATGATCATAAATACTACTAGCATTTTTCATTTGATATTTCATTTGCATGTCTTGCGTGTAGGTATATTATAGTCCTTATTTGTATAAGTTATAATTTTATATATTCCGTGAATTACACAGTCAATAAAGAGGTTTAATTTTTATCATATTAATATTTTATGAACCATATTTATAGAGACTTCATGTTACACTCGCCTATACATGTTTTACGTTAGTCGATGTATTTTAGATAGTCCTATTTATAATGGTAACCCTCGCAAATCTCGAAATGAAATTCCAAAGTGAAATAAACTATTAGCTTCATCCATCATTCGAGGACGAATGATCATTATAGGGGAGGATGTATCTCCCCGTATTCTACATGTGCTTGTTCTATTTATACGACACTTATAAATTGCCTTGTGGTATAGTAATGACCTCGGTTTCCTATGCGGCCAGTGACAATAAAATAGGTTTAAAGTGAATTGCTCATAGATTTTGATGTGACACGATTAAGTTGTCGTCGATGGAAGAATTTAAACTTGAAATGATAAAGTGGTATTTGAATATAGAGTTGAAACTAACATAGTGTCTATAAGTTTTAAGTTAAGTTAAAGGTATTATGGTCTTGAAGTGCAATAAAATATTGAGGTGCTTGCTTGACTTCACGAAGCTAGTGGGTAACAAGTAGGTGCATCACCTACTTTGACTTATTCATCGACCAGCCAAAGGACCTAGTAGGTGCATCACATACTAAGACTCATTTGACCATGTTATTGGGTCAAGTACACCACCAATAGCCCAAGTTGAATAAGAAATAAGGGAAAATGGACATTTGAGGCCCAATCTTTTCAAGACCAGAAGAAGTAATTTGAATGGAAAAGTAGGTGCATCACCTACTAAAATATGTGGCCTAAGTTAAAGACTCATGTTGGCTGAAAATGATGTATAAGAAAAGTGGCAAAAGAGAACCTACTAAGGTCAAAAATGTATACACAAATATCTCATTTTCCTCTTATCCAAACTTTAAGCTCTCAAATTCATATATTTCTCTCTCAAGATGAAGCAGCCACCCTACTTTACCACTAAAGGTTTAACTATTGTCACCTTGTTTATTCCAAAGCAGCAAAAAGATCACCTTATCTCCTCAATTGTTTCAACTTTATTGGATAGTTCTTCAAAGTGAGTGAACTAGAGGCAGGTATATGTGTTGGAAGCCAACGTTCTGCCACCCTCTTTCAAAGAATAAAAGAAGCTTATTTAAGAATTCCAGACTTACTTGTTTATTGCAACTCATGGGATGGTGATTAAATCCATAAATTCAGATCTTTTGTTTATTTTTGAGTGATGAGGACTTCTATTGTATTGATTTGTTTATTGGAGGTCATGGAGGTACTTAAGGAATGATTGCAGAAAGTTGTAGGGCAGATTTATAAGCTATGGGAAACACCATTAAATTAACGTTTTTTTAAACTCACTACCTGTTTCACGGGAAGGTTGTTTTGTGTAAATTATTATAACCGACAAAATTTGTGAATTGAAAACAATCAATTAGAAGAATTATGGGTTGGATACTGTTTTGAGGAGTTGAAATATCCCGAGTTGATTGATAAGCTGCTAATATTAGACTTAATGGTTCATTGTTGCAGATGAAGACAATGAAATTAAAGAACATGTTGAAACATTATAAGCTATACGAATTGAGAATTGAGGTATGTAAGACTATTCAATTTCCTAAGTCTTTGGCGTGAATCGGACACTTGCATTACAAAAAGTAATCTTTCTAAGTGTCCTTGGTAGTGATTGATCCATACTTGCAGTTCCTACTCCCTACACAATTGAAGTGAGTACTCTAATATGAGTTTGTTACTAAATGTGTGTTCTTATTCTACCAACCATAGGTTTATTCCTTGTTTCATCGTCAAAATACCCCTGGCACGGATTTCCCTTATATAAATCAAAATAACCCTGATTATATGTGGTGAAATCTTTTTATATCATGCAAACTTGTTTCAATCGTTTATAGATATGTCATCTTCTCACATGTTCATATGTTTCATTTCTTGGTTATTACTCCCGCTGTGTTAGACTATAATATTACCTCACAGGATAACTACTTGATCTATTGTACATTTATCTTTACTTACTTGGAATATGTATATGTCCTTAAGTAAAATCTTTCCACGTTCTCCCTTGGTTCCACTTTTATTTATACCTTGTATTTGATATTAGCTTGTGGGTATTTGTCTACCATATATAGTTCAAAACTCTTGGTTGAATGTTAGATGTTTGCACTTGTTATATGCTTCAATTTGAGATGTCAAAATACTTATTGAGTCATATAAGATCCTAAGTATAGCCGATCATGTCACAGTTGCCTCCTATTTCATTGTTATATTCGTATGTCCATATTGATATGTCTTCTACAACGGGTACATAGTTCCAGAGATAAACAAAGGATTATGACCACCGAAACTGCAATCACAAATAAGTTATGAACATCAAATGAACAGTCTCAAAAGAGTTATGAACATCAAAAAAAATCTCAAATATTACAGAATCTAAGTGAAGCAATGTGTATAATTATGGGTGGCAGCTCAGGGGTGAAAGCCTAGCATGGGCGATCCCAATTGATATAAGAGAGTGACAGCCAGGGGCGAAAACCTAGCCTGGGTGAATTCCAATTTGTGGAATTATGAGGACATCATCCTAGGGGTAAAAATGCCTAGCATGGGCCATCATCTTATACCTCTTATCAGCTGGTCATTTGTATCATATGTCTTATAAGATTATAAAGTATAGAAACGTAAAGAAAAGAATGTAACATGCACGATTCCACAAGTACAAGCAAAGGTGGTTTCTAATCCTTATAAATTGGGATTTGGTTTCACTTAGCTCCCATTTTACATTAGGTTGTGTTATGCCTTACATATTCTTTACCTTTGTTCGTACTGACAATCCTTACTGGGGATTCATTTCATCCTTCAGGTACGTGTACTCAACTAGTACATCTTCCCAACAGAAGAAATTGATACTCAACGGTTGTTGGTGAGCTCCATGTTGAGTCAGGATTTGCAGAGTTTTTATTATGTTTATTTCATAGTGGTTAATTCATGGACCTAGTAGAGGCTTAGTAGACATTACAAAGTTGTCATTTGTATTCATAGTTTCACTTGTCACATGTATTGGTTCAGCTAGTCAACATGTGTTGTATATGTAGTTTCTAATTAGTAAATATATCTACAAAAGTAGTTTTTTACCTTCTCATCACAGGTTACTCGTAAAACATGTATTCATATATATGTTATTCTCACAAACCTATGACGATGGTCTATGCAAATTTTTGTTAGTTATATGCATTAATGTATATATTATTTCAATTTGATTAAGTTCAATCATGTAATAAGTCTTATTCCATTAAATTACCATACACACAAATTTACTTTGTATTGTCTTGTCACTAACAAGTGCTTGGCTAAAAAAAATATGAACATTTGAAAAATAATATTATTTTGAAGTAGGCTGATCTTGTTAACTTGATATATATTTTGACTATTAATACGTGGAACAATTTAAAAACAAATATCTACCTACATATATATTTACTAATGAAAATTTGTATGTAATAAAATTAAACCATTAAATAAAAATAAAATTAAACTAATAGAAACTTAAACTGACGTTATAAGTAGTTCATATGAACCTTTATAGTTAAAAAATGAAATTAAAAGAAAACTTAAATAAGTAACAAAAGGGCATGTTTATCTAGTTCTAACTATTTTGAAGGAAACTTAATGAGACTCTAAACACATTAGTAGATTGATAATAAAAGTCATCTTTTATCTCAAGCCAAAAAAAAAAGCGTTGTTGAGGTTTTTTAATTTTAGAAAGATATTTTGAAACATATATCTAATCAAAGAAAAAATGTAAACCAAAAATGGAATTTTAGGCTACATCGTGTTAACTTTCATATATAGAAATACACCATAATTAATCAGATATTTAAGATTTTTCTTAATTATATCATTTTAAAGTTATTTTCCTCAAGTACTCGAGGTTATTGGAATATAGACTCTTTTGATAAAATAACTTACATCATCCACAATTAGTGGTATCTCAGATTCTGCAAAATTTGGAACTTACTCAATTATAATAAGTAACACCAAAAAGTTACATGTAGAAGAAGAAAGTAAAGATTAAAAAAAATTAAGGTTGACAAATGAGAGGAAACCCTTCTTATTTATAGTCAACTAAGGGTATGAACATATATTTAGTGTTTTATCTAAAAAGTCATTGAACTTTTCATAAGCGAACTTACTGGGACAAGGTCGTAAACTCGTACACAAAAGTACAAACTCTTTGAAAAATTGTACAACTCAACGAAAAAGCAAACCCTTTGGGGACAGTGACAACTTAATTAAAAAGTCACAACCTATGTAAGGGGATATTATAGTAATTTAATATCCTTGGACCTCATAAGTCAATAGTACAAGATTTTTAGAAAAGAGGGCAATTCTAAAAAATTGACTCAATATACAAGTCTTGTCCCACAATCAAGTACATTGGACCAACCGATTTAAAAGCTGCCTTTGAATGTCACACTCTTAACCCTTCAATCATGATACCTATATATGAGATCAATCATAGATTCTAGGGTTACCGTGAAGCTGAGTGCAAATGTTGTCAATGCTGGAATGATATGAGTATTCTTAACTATGAGGTGTTCATGATGAAAGAAAAGGTAGTTGCATACATATTTTGAAGGAGGTAATCGTATTTATTCCTATGAAATGATTATGGGAACCCAGGGGAAAGGCCTCTAAATATGATGAATCGGTTATTTGAAGGTGTTCATTTGTATGCCAAAACTGTAAAAAAACTTTTATCATCCAAATAGCACATTTACACCACTAGTTGTTTTGGGATCCAGAAAAGTATTACTCAAGGGAGCTCACTATATATCGATACTAAGAATTATAAAAGTAGTCTAACATAGATAGGGATTTAATTGATCACAAGATTGGTTGCCACTTCGTAGGAAATGACCTCAAATGTGGAATTGGAGGAAACAGTCATTCATCCTATTCGAAGCAGGTCATTGTTGTGAAGAATCACCTTAAATACCTTTACTCCAAATGTGATAGAAACTTGTCGATTAACAAACCCAATTAATTTTTCGACTTTCCCGCAGTCTATCGCTTTATCGATAATTCCATTCTAGTTCATCTTCCTGTTCCGATTTTCTAGGACATGTTCATCCCGTAGAGAATGAAACAAAACCCTCGTGAACATCCCCCCCCACTTGAAACAAAATGAATGAGTAATTTGTAGAATGTGTTACCAGTACATAACTAGTTGAAAGTCTTTGTAGACGTTGGCATAATAGAAGTTGATGTATGGCAACATACCTTTTGAAAGGTGAGGAACATCGATGGAACTTTGTATCGTGGTTGGAGAATAACTTGTTCAGTTACTTGATACTGAGCACCCGATTCGTGTGGAATACTTTGTTAGTCATCAAACTATATCATCTTCGTTAACCTTTTTGGCATCAAGGAATTTCTAACCAGCCAAACATTCTTGTTTAGGAATTGGTGACTTATCCAGAGATTTTTCCTGATGTCGAAGTTGTTAATCCAATGATGAACCAAAAATTGTCTTGCTTTACATCCACGACGCACAACAATTTACAATATAACTTCTTGATGTGAAAAGTTTGAAGTTAAACAAACCGCCTACAAAGATGTGGGCCTTGCATAAGGTTTGCCTAAGCATCAAGCTATTTTAGTGACTGTTTGAGAAGAAAAATATGACAATACTAGTGGACCAATTAAGCCACTTTCTTAGGTAAAAGGAACACTTTAGCCTAATACGTCTAGATCTCGAATATCACACTTTTGATCAATTGAACTCGACCACCATAATATATTAACTTTCTTGTCATAATTTAATCATTGTGGTCTCCTCTCCACTAGTGGCATGCATTGAAATATAGTTATACTCCTTTAGGACAAGGGAACTATGGTATTTTAAAGAAATCTCTCCAAGTCTAAGGTGCATTTAATATAATAGTTGATTTTTCAATTCTTCGAATACTTAAGTGATATATATATTGACCTTTTGTACAAATTATCCTGAAATTCGAAAACCTCCAAAACATGATAGAAATCTTGTAGTAGTAGTAGTTGGAAAGAGGTTTTTATCAGATCTATAGAATATTATAAGATCATAAACAAAATAAATTTGTACAAGATTAACTTTGATGCAATTAGGATAGAAATTAATCTTTGGTTTCAAAAGGAGTTGTTTCAGGAGTCTGTTAACGTATTCCATTGCTAATAAAAATAAGTACGGGACATGAGGTCACGTTGTCTTTGACCATTAGTTCCTTGGAATTTTTGAGTGAGACTTCCATTCAGTAATAAAGTGTATTTTATAGTCGAAACACACTCCATTTAGAAATTAACAAGTTTGATTGGAAAACCAAACTTCAGCAATGCAATTTTAAATAAATTCCACTTGAGTGATTTTTAGGCTTCCCTGAAAAAAGTGTCTACTTCTTGACATGAATGGTATAGAAATAGCCAGTTGATGTTTAGGAGGATATATACTTAGGGTAAAACTCCAATCTTCAACAAGTTCTCTAATGTAACATTCTTGTTCTGTGTTTTCAGATGTGACGGGGTTTGATTGCTTTCTATTTGCACTAGTGTTTGTTTTTTTTTTTTTTTTTTCAACACACACACCCACCCATACAATGTGGTTGATCCTTTCATTTCGACTGAACAGTTCTAATAGCAACCATTTACATACAAATAATTTGAGGAGTTGTGACGCCCTAAGCATATACCCTGCGCGGGATTGACACTCGAGAACCAATATTGGCCCCAAGGGAACCCTTGTTCCGACTTACATACTCAGCAGAATATTTAACTTATCAAATATAGCTCATATAGGACTTAGAATGTGATAAAGAAAAAATTCAACTAGCAAATTAGGCAAACTCTAGTCTCCACATAAGATAATGAAAACGAACAAACTAAAGAACTATAACTAATGGTCTCAAGACTCAAAACAAAAGCAATGTCGTGCCAAGACCCCCGATTATCTTAACAACCTAAACACTTAAATATATGATAAGAGGATACCTCTGGAAAATGAGGATACACACCAACTGACTCTGAGTGCTTTACTGGATCAATGCGACCATGGATGCTGAACTTGATTACCTGTGTCTACATCAAAAAACGATGCAGTCCAAATGACATTAGTTCATTGAATTTACTATTAATCTAAGGGAAATACTAAAATAATATAAACTTGAATGGAATATGAAAGAAACACTTACTTTGACTTTACTCTAATTGTGAAAAAACATAAATCAATATGAAGAAATAAATCACATGCAATGTATACAAAGCTTTAATAGTAGTAGAAAGAAACTCAGTTCATTAAAAATTTCAATAATATACTATATTTTATTCATGCAATAAAGTAACATAGTCTCTATGGGAGTTTCTCCAACTGATAACAACCACTATGAGCCTAAGTGCTGATACATCGTCTTGCCCACATTCAAATTTTTCGTATAAATTTATGTCATATGGTATACCTTAACTAAGTGGATCCACTAGTTTATGCTTAAAAATCACCAAGGAATCATCTAAAAAATATGATTATTTACTACCCATGATGGTTACATGGTGTATGGAGTCTTGATTCATTATCAACTCGCTTCCCCTTATTCCTGCTCAATACTACTACCAAAATGTCCTTAGCTCATATGTTTTTAAAATAATCTTTTATCTTTGGTATGACATAATTACTCAAAACATAGCTTAAAATTTCCCTTGGAATGAATGTTGCCTTTCTTCTCAAATGTGAAAACATTTCTAACTTTTAGGGAATATTTAGTTCCCGTATAATCTTTTAAGAAATGAACTTTACTCTTAACTCTTTAGTCAACACGAAATTTAAGTCCTAAGTCAAGGTTCAAACGTTTGCAAAAGTCTTTTGAAAAATTATGAACTTCTTAATTTTTAGACATGATTGTTAACGTTTCTTGAATTGAATTATGGATTCAAGTTTCATGATCTTATGTTTATGGATAATTTAAATATATTAACATGTACCTTAGAGATTTGGAATCAACTAGAGAACACAAGCGTGATACTATGGAACTAGTATGAAAAGATGAATGAAGAATAGTAAGAATTGTCGTCCCTGGCACTTTGAGAGGCACAAGAGGCAAACCCTTGAAATTCAAATACAGGATTGGGCTGATCTGGCTTGCGGGGAGCCCCAGAGCCCAACATTCAGATACCCCCTTTGGGGGATCCAAGAGATATGACTCCCTAGGACACTCCCCTGGTGCTCCTGTATTTGCTTTCGTCGTGTTTCTACGCGGACACTCTTCGATTTTCACGTGGTCCTTTCAAAGGTTAGGACTGGTTATACCCACCATATTACTAGATTCAACTCGAAAATTCACCCAAAACATGAATCAAATATCAAGAAAAATTTAACAATAAAACCCACAATAATTTAAAAGAATTTAATCAAGAACTCAAAGGATTTAATTTCAAATCTTATACTTCACTAAATTGAATCATGATCGGTACACGGTTGAACCAACCGAATGCAATGTGATATCACATACCTCGTAGAATTGAATCATTGAGAATCCACTATACAAACTCGAACATTCTTGTCTTAAGTTTTTTTCTTCTTGTTTCTCCTATTTTCTCTTTTCTCCAAGGACTGGTATGAACATAGAGTTTTCTAAACTGTCTAAAATCTTTTTTTACCCCAATTAAAATCATAAAAATAAATTAAATTAATTGGTAAAGGAAAATACTCAAATGACCTATAAAAATCCCGATTATACTTTAATTATTTGAATAGGCCCAACTTCAAATGGGGCATATCTCACTCATACCGAAACTCAAAAATTGCACAAACTTTGTGGTGTTGGAAAAAAATTATCCAAGATCTTCCTATGATATGTAAACTCATGTAAAGTATCATTAACTAGGACTTTGGTTGTTTGAAGTTAAAAAACAACTCAAATTTAACTCACGTAACAAAATTTTCAGATTTTCTATATATTTTCCAAAAATTTCTATTTCTATTTCTAACTTTTTCCTTAGTTATTCAATTTGCAAGATGTCATGTAGGTAACCATTTATAACATTCATCCCCGAACCAGATTACTTATTGGCTAATTGTGCAACATAAATAGTTCAGTTCAAAACACCCCAAACAAGAAAAATCTACACCCCATCATGTATTTAAATATAGATTACTAAAAATAGAATTAGTACGTTGATTTGGAACTTCTTTGGTTTAAAAAGTATGGATATCTCGTATTCATTCTTCCTCTTCTCATAAGTGGGCTTCCTCAACAAAGTGGTTTCTCCAAAGTACTTTAACTGATTGATACTTCCTGGTCCCCTTAACTGAAACTTGGCGATCTAGGAAGCTGGACAAGAATCTCCTCATAAGATAAAATTATATTGAACCCAATATCTTAAGTTTGTTGATTAATGAACGATCTCCCAGAACTTCTCCAACATGGAGATGTGAAAATACGAATGAACTGCGGCTAATTCTTGTGGTAGCTCCAACTCATACGTACATTACCTCATTTGATATTATGTAAGGGCGATATACCGTGACTAAGCTTCTCTTCTTAAAAATTTTTAAAAACCCTTTCATAGGCGAAACTTTCAATATAATACCAATAATTTGTTTTTAAATTCTAACCCAATTCTTCTAACATTAGTGTACAAATTTGTTATGCCAGTGCAATTTTAAACCTCTCTTGAATAACTGATAACCATATCCATAGGCTTAATGAGAAAATGTGTCATATCGTCTTGCTTCACCAACTTCAAAACATTCTAATATGAGATCTATATCTTTCCCATAAAGAGATCAATAAGGAAGTCATTGTATGCTAGAATGAGACATATTGTTGTAAAGCAAATTCAATAAGATGTAAAGTGATCATACAATTACCTTTGACATAAATCCACAAGACGGTCAACATATCTATAAGGGATTTACTAGGCGCGCTGCGTGACCACTTTTAAAGGATGAAAGGAAGTACTTACTTAAACTTTTAAATGAAAACCTTTTGGAATAATTTCCAAAATTTGTAGTAATTGGTGAATCTCTGCTGTGAATAATGGTGACAAAAATTGCAAAAAAGTGAGTGAGTTTGCATTCTATCAAGAAATAACCCCAAATCAGAATCACGGTTATTTGATAGACCCCCCTTTGGTAAACCTAGGATGAAATCCATATTATCATCAGCCACTTTATTCCGGAAAATTCTGTATTATAGGCCATAACACCGGGCCTTGTTCATTCTTGAAGTTGTTTGTAGTTCGGACCCTGTAGACACAAATTCTAAAACCCTTCATACTATCCACAACAAATTCTACGATTGTGAACATCTTGTGGAACCCGGATGATTGGAAGATTTAATCTATGGCTTCTTTTATGTGCTCTCTTTGAGTTCTCCACTCTTCGTACACACAATCTAACTTGATAACCTCATACACCATCTCCTCTCTTTTTTCACAATCCATAACTTTTTTCTACGACATTGCCTTTATTCAAGGAAAAATTGAGGTCTTGTACGCGCATATCTTTTAACTTTCTTATACTAATGAAGATGAAGCTTCTTATCATCCACTACTATACTTTTTTGAAATACGATAAGTGATCAAAAGTTGAAGTCTGTGCACATCCTTTGCTAGTTCTTTCCTACCTTCTCAAAGTGGTGGTTACTCCCCATAAAAAACATGCTTTTAAAGCCATCAGAAACAACATTAGCCTTCATAGTGGTAAAGCGATTACTATGTTCTTATCCTTAAGTATTTATTACCACTTCTTATGTCTAAGATTGAACAAATTTTTAGTTAATACATACTGAAGACTTATGATCACTGAATCAATCTACCTGAATATTATACAAAAAATTGCGCCATATCTCTAAATGAAATACTAGCGTAACCAACTCTAAGTCATGGGTTAGAGGTAAAGAAAAACCTTTCATATGAGGAAGTTACGGTTGAGATTTTAGAGCAGTAGGTTTAGGACTTGAGAAACAAGAAGTTGCCTTCGTGACAGTGCAATAAATAAAATCATATAGTGGAGGGTGATACTTGGAGGCTCATGACGACATGATGACCCGATATCCATATATTTTTTCCTTCTACACTAACTCTATTTTGGGGTAATAAGATCCACTTGGCTTGTTATATGTTTTTGAGTCAATATGTTTTATGTGTTTCCATGATTTCCAAAGAATTGTGACCTTTCAGATAAGGCAGAATAAACTTTTGTTCACACAATCTTATGTTGTCTATAAATAGATGAATTTTGTGCAAATAAAGTTTGTATAGTGTTTTGCCGCTATAGGGTAGTCAAACTCAATACATTAATTATGTTTTTCTGAAGTCAGTTTCATTCTTTAAAATTTTTCGTGGAGTATAATCTTAATTATAAATCAAGTGATTGATGGAGCAACTTTCCCCCTATTTTGGTGATTTTTTTAATTCTGTTAAGTTTCAGCAAGGATGATCGAAAATTGATCTTCTCTTTTGTCCCTTTCTAAAGGTTTCTTCATATAAACAAAGAAAATTGATTTCCGTTGCATGTATAGCTGTGTGTGAAATGGTTGATGGTTGATGAATCATACATTGATCTTTAGTAAAAACAAATCAGTATTTGTTCCATATTGTTTGTATGTTTTTTTTGAATCATTATACAGTAATTAACCTCTATAAAGTGTGTTTCATTTCTCAAAGTTTCTTCCTCCTATTTCCATTAAGCTTAAATTTTTTGCTATAAATCCCAGTGATTGATGTATCTATTTCAACTTCTTTTTGCAATTTTGGTGACTTTTTTTTTAGTTATCTTTGAAAGACCAGTGAGGATGATTGAAAATTTATATTTGTTGGGAAACTTTCTTGTGGATTGTGCTATATTTTTTAGCATAAAACAACAAATATTTGGTAATTAATGCGAAACCAATGATGAAGTTTTTTAAAAGAACCAAAATAATTTCTCTCTTGCTTGCCACAATTAGTATATTATATACATATTTTTTTCTTGGGTACAAACAACTTGTATGTCATTGCACTATTTCAAGAATATTTGTATAGACGACAATTAGTCAAACTACTTTTATTGCAAGGTTAACCTAATTGTCAATGTCTTGTTCTCTTCTTTTTTTGGACATAGAAAAAGATTCAAGTTTTGTGAAACTAACAAATGGTGCCCAAAATTAACTATAAAAAAAAGTTTTTGTTGGCACTAAGTATGGCAAGTCGGACAGAGAGTACTATACCCTTTACTGACATTTAATAAACTGTTCATTTGATTCAATATTGCTAGAGACTTGAGGACATTATACAGGAGTACCAATTGCCTATGGACCAATATTATCGACTTTGCTATTATTATTAAAGATCATTTTTTGTAGTGATAATCATTCCCCTTTTTTGAATTTTTTTTTGATAAAGAAGTACCAACTCTTCTTTTTGCTTCTTTCAATTATTTTGGGAACCTTAAATTTGAAAAAACAAATACTATCTTTTTTGACAAAATATAGTGAGTAACATGTCTTTTTCTTCTTGATTGTAGGAAAAGTAAGACTGTCTTTATTTTATTTTTTGGAATTGTGAGTTCAAGAGATCATAAAAATATGCTGTGAGATTTTAATATGTTGTATCTCAAAAAATTTTGTTTAGTACATCCGTTCGTGAAAACATTCAGATGCCAACACTACTGGTTGATAATTGCATTAATTTTTTGTAAATCATATATTGATATCATAAAACAGGAACTTTGAATATTCTACTTTCTTAGTCCATCAAATTGCAAACATAGATGATCTAGAATCTGGACAAGAATCGTCCTTCATCAGATCAGTATCATGAATCCTTAATATCTTACGTTTTTAGGATTAAATTAAGGATCACCAAGAACTTATTCAACATGAAGATGTGAAATGTCGCTGAACTGCAGATAACTCTTTTGTGGTAGGTCCAACTCTAGAGACAGTACCTAATTTGTCCAGGGTCGATATATCGATGACTAAGCTTCTCCTTCTTACAAAAATTTTATAGCACATTTCATGGGGTGAAACTTTCTTATATACCCTATTCTATGCTCAAACTCTCACTCCATTAGCTTAAAGTGTGTTGTAGGATTGGAATCTGTGTCCTTTTAAACCTCTCTTGAATCACTTTCAGCATCTCCATAGATTAAAGATCTAAATGTTTGCGTATCAACCCTACTTCACCAAATTCAAACCATCTAATAGGAGATGTGTATCTTCTCACATAAAAGACCTTTATAATAAGCCATTTATAGACTAAAGTTGTAGCTATTGTTGTAAGAAAATTCAATAAAACGTAGGTGATCATCACTATTACCTTCTAAATAAATCACACAAGCCATCGACATATCAATTAAGGTATGAGTAGTGTGCTCTACTTTACCATTTGTCTAAGAATAAAAGGCAATACATAAGTTAATCTTTGAACCCAAGCGTTTTTGGAATAAGTTCTAAAATTGTGTAGTAAATTGCTCATCTCTTTCTAAAGTAATAGTGAGAAAAATCGAATGAAGTCTAAACACTTCTTGAAAGATACAACTAGGCATGTCCTTTGATGAATTGGTAGTCTTTACTGGCAAAAAGTGGGTTAATTTTTTTCATTCTATCAAGAATCACCCAAATTGAATCATGTTGCCTACGAGACCTTGGTAAAGCTAGGATGAAATCAAGATTAATCATCTCCCACTTCCATTTCGGAAGTTATATATTCTAGGCCATACCACCAGACCTTTGGTACTCTACTTTAACTTGTTGGAAATTTGGACACTCAGACACAAATTCTAAAATGCCCTTCATACTACTACACCAGTACTTCTATCGAATCGTGATACATATTTGTGGAACACGGATAAATGAAATATCAGGAGCTATGAACTTCCTTATGATGCACAGTTTTAGTTCACCACACTGGCTACACACAATCCTACTTGATAAGTCAATACACCATTTCTCCCATTTTAAAAACTCGTTACTCTTTGCTTATGAACATTTTCTTTAATTCCTAACAAATTGGGTCTTGATCCTACTTATCTTTTAATTCAAACACTAATGAAGATCTAGGCCCATTCTTCACCACTTTTATTTTATCTGTGGAATCCAATAAATGAACTCCCAAGCGTGCAAGTCTATGCACAACATTTGCTAGTTCTTTCTTATCAATCTAAAACTTGGCGGTACTAGCCATAGAAAACCTTCTCAAGGCATCAGAAACAATATTAGCCTTACCTTGGGGGTATAAAATACTAATATCATCATCCTTGAGTAATTTTAACCACCTCATTTGTCTGAGATTGAACTCTTTCAGAGTAAATACATACTGGAGAATTATTATTAATGAATACATCTACATTAACACTATACAAATTATGATTCATATCTTCAAAGAAAAACTACGACAAACAAGCGCAAAAGATATGATTGAAAGGTTAAAGAAAAAACACCTTTCACGTGTGGAAGTTCTGGTTGAGATTTTTGAGAGATAGTTTAGAGTGAAAACAAGAGTTGTGTGTGCCAAAGCGTTGGAAAAACTCATTTGTCAGCAGGGTGCTACTTTGAGGCCACGACCGATATGATGTCCATATCTATACTTTTCCTTATACTCCGACTCTAGCTTGAGGTGAATGAGTTTTCTCTTTGTTGTACGATATTTGAGACTCCTTGGTTTTTGTGTGTTCCATGATGTATTTATGTTATGCGTTGTCATGAAAAAATGTGTATTCTTGAAGAAAGATGAGTTACATGATTGATTATCACATCGTGTTGTGCAGTGAGTGGTTAGTGGCCTATAGACTCCAGGAGTGATATGATTAACATGCTTTAGCTATTGCTGAGTAGAATTTCATATAGTCTCCGATGTATTGTGTTAGCATGCTTTTATCTTAGGAAGGAATTCCCCTCCTTGAATATGAGGAAATCAAAAAAATTTTCATACATATGGGGTTTGATAGTGTAGCTCCTTACTTTTTGGTACATTGATTATGTTGTTTGGAGTTAATGTTTCCTCCTGTTCTGTGTTGTGATTTTGATATATTTCATGCATGACGGGTTGCTAGTCTTGAGTTGTTTCCGTTAGAAAGGTCTAGAATCTCACCCGAGGACATGTTTTCCCAAGAGGGAGTAGGAAACACCTCTGAATCTTGCAGGCTTAAAATAGGGCTAATTGAAGAGGGCGCAAATAGCAAAAAAGAGAGGAAGTTGGCAGAATTACAAAACCACTACCTCACCTCAGACGACCACAATGAAGAGTCGTGGTTAGGACATTTATCATGGAGAGCTTCGTCGGGACGGGAGAGGCCAGTAGCTAGGTCACTGCACCAAACAAGGACCCTCCCTAAAGAGGCTCTGAAGGCTACCACGGGACTATGAAAAGGGTCATGATCCGAAGGTAGTCTAGGTAGGTTAGAAGGAAAAGGGTGTTTGAACCGTAACAACTTGTCCAAGACCCAACGATTAGATCCTGGCTGTGGTATGAACTATGATTTGGAACCTCACATGGTTCATGAGGTAGTGAAGCGTAAAAGTAAGAGTAAGGTTATTTGATCTTTTGTTATTGTAAATTATATCAAAATCCATGTCATTTCGCCGAAAGTCTAGACCCATGTATAAGTTATTTTAACCCGGAAAACTCTATTTCATGACCACAATATTTCGAAAACCCAAAAAAATCCCAAAAATGTCTTCCTCTAAATAATTCTCTTTCTGAATCTTGAAGTAGAAGAAGAAGAAGGAGATTCCAATCAACGGGTCAAGAGCAGATTACATACTTCAATGTTTTGGGTTTGTAGTAAGTTAGATAGTTTTCTCCCTTGGAAGTTCTCAAATTTCTCAATTCAAAAGGTTAGAAATTCCAATTATTGGGTTTTCCGAATTATCATTGGTTCTCTTTAATGTTTATTCAAATAATTGAGTTATGTTCAATTTAAGTATGAATTGATTAATTTATATGATTTTATTATTATATCCCCATTTTAAACAATTTAAACCCTCATGTTTTCAAGTAATGCATCACGTGATGTGGAATTTTTAATGTAATAGGAGATTTTTATTATATTAAGCATATATTGCTAGATTTACATGATGTTATTTAGGTTTTGATCCTCAAGAGGTAAAATATGGAGTGTTGCATGTTCTTATGAAGTTATGCCATTGTTTTAAGGGTGCTTGGAGCGTAAAGTACCCATGATGATACTGTTGTTGTGTTATTCAAACAACATTCTCATAAACACATATAATCATGATCTATAAGTTCTCCTCAAATAATAAATGTTATCATATTTAAAGGTTTTCTTACCTAATTTAATCAAAAGCTAAAAACTATTACCAAAACATTATGGATGGCCAAGGTTTTTTCTCACGCATGGTATAACGAGTTATCTATGATAAGATAAGTCAAGACTTAATAACTATGCCATTGTATTCATAATTAGTACCAGGTGGATACTGATGTAAAAATGGAAGCTCCCCACCCGTGGTAAGGTTGGGTTCTAGAAGTAGACTATTGAGATGAAAGCTCTTTCGTATAGAGGACATTGTTTCACTAGCAATCTCCTTGATATAGTAGTTATGTCCGCGTAGATTTATGTGTACTAATCTTATTTATAAGAACTTCATGGTTCTATTGGCAAGTACGACAACCATTTTGGGTATGGGAGACACATGGTGGTGGGTATCATCGTTATACCCCAAATTGTCTGTTTGTGTTGGTTTGAAGGGAATTGGTCCACTACATTTGGATGAACAAATGTTATTCAAAAAGTATGATTACATCATGCGTTCAAAGGTTTTAAAGATTAATGAGCTTTCACGGACATGTTTAATGAAGTGTGTATCAAACCCTCTTAGATTATGTTTTGGTTTTCTCACTTGATGTCATGAAATGAAATGTCCCTTTAGGACGTTCAAATATTTTTATGCACGGAGATAAATGGTGTAATTGTTTTGTTTAATGCATACTCTGACCTACATATTCCTCCGAATCTACACCGACCGTCATTGTCACGTTTCGTACCAATTGTTAATTTTGGGATTCTAAGCGTGCTTAGTTTAATGCTCGAGGACAAAGTTTCTAGTTATTAAGGTTATTTCATGATTTTTATTTGCGGACCTGAAGTAGTCTAGGTTAAATATTATTCTATTAGATTAGATGTGTTTTATGAGAAAGATCTCTAGAATTCTGTTTGCCAGTAATAAAATGTTTGGACTTTGAGATTCTTGTCTCACTCGTATTGTTCTATTTTCTGTAATGAAATCTAAATGTTTGTATGGAATTCCTTGGGGTAATGCGTCGTTAATCTAGGGGGTACCCCTAGGTGTTGACACTTTATTGCTTTGAATTTTTTTGAATAATTAGGGTGAAAGGTGAAACGAGGAATCCCCAAAAAATAGTAAATTGATATGCACTAACCCGTTTAAAAGACCATTAGTATTCTTTGAATATTTATATGTTCAAATGTTAGTAAACAAGATATTATTTATGATAGTTAATTATTCCAATAAAGTTAAGTGTGGAAAAAATTTCTGCATAAAAAAAATTGAGAACAACAAAATGAGAAAAGTAACTATTAACATACGTGGTGATACTATGAAAAAGTGTTGGCATACAAAAAACTAATTATAAACAATCACATGAAATCGAAGCATATGAAATTTTATAATTACTAAATAAAAAATAAGAATGTATCCTTTACTTCACTGATTATTTAGAAATATTTATTTCTAATAAAAAATAATAATGGATCCCTTACTTCACCTTATTATTTAGAAATATTTATTTATAGGCTTTGGTCTTCATGATAATTTTACTTAATGTTAAAATTACACTCAATTTTAGATGTATGGTTATTATCCTGAAAAGCCTCGAGGTGAAATTTATACAATAAGAAATCAATTTCTTAACTTTAAAGTGCAATAGTTTTTCTTTTGCGAAACCGTCCCCCCACACAACACATTTTTTGGAACAACAACAATAAAAAAAGCAATATTAAATAAATCACACGCTAGTAAATATGTAAATTTCATAGGATTTAATAAGTGACAGAAATAAAATTTTGCCAAAAATAATTCATGAACACGACTACATCGACTCTTAATATAATTACAAAATAAAACTGAGTAGAGATTCTCATGACACACTTAAACATACAAAACCTAAAAGACACTAAATTTTGTAGGGGACAACATGAACACAAAAACAATAACTAATAAGCAAGAGCATATACCAGTCCAAAGACTTTATTTGTGTATTGAGGGTAGTTGAATCTGTATCATTAGCATTGTTTATGTCACGCCCCCCCCCAAATCAGGGACGCGACTGGAACCCACATTTACCTCCGAGTTGAGCGAACCAACCCATCTTCTAAACCTTAACATTCAAGAAGTATCAACAGAAAATAATGCGAGCAAGACTTAAACTCATTAATAAAAACAATTCAATATATTATTATTATCCCAAAATCTGGAAGGTCATCATCAAAAAGAACATCTATCTCAAAGCTACTAAAAACTAGGAGTATTCTCAGCCCCCCCCCCCCCCCCCCCCCAAAATACTAAAAAGCTAGTCCATGTTTTTTTTTTTTTACCGGGAAGTTCAAGGCATCAAGACTTGAAAGAAGATAGACCAGTCCAAGCCTAGACGCATTAGCTACCTGAATTCCGATGAAGTGAAAGACTGCGCTAGATCTGGTGTTGCGTTGAAAGTTCTGACAGAAGTTTGCCTGAATTACACAATAACAAGAGGGAAACATGAAAGTAGCCGGGGTCAGTACAACCCACCACAAGTAATGAGCAGATATCACGGCCAACTCAAAATAGAAGGATAAACAGTATATATCAATAAATGTAAATCAACTACAATACCTTCACATGTAGCCAATAACAAATGAATCATCAATTAACTACAACGAGTTCACACATGAGAGACTCAAGCACTCATATACCATACTTATTTGGGAATTAAGCATTAGAGGCGGATTTCATTATCTTTCTAAGATTCATTTATCTTTCTTCCTCTTGGTCGTACGCCGCACTCGACCGCTATTTCTATCCTGAGTGCCGGATTAACGCGACACGTGGCCCCTCAGCATCCTCATTCTATCCTGTGGGTACCGGAACGGGCCACCGATCCAATTCTATACTGGGAATCGTGCGCCCAAGAACTGACACTCGCATCCTCATATTCATTCTATCTGGTAACGGGAACGTGGACCCGATCCATATTCTGATCCTTGGTGTGTTCGCGCATCGTGAACACTCCGATCCTCATAGTTATTCTATCCTGAGGAGGACGTGGCACCGATCAATATTCTATCATGGGTGTCGCGAACGTGACACTCAGATCCTCATTCTATCCTAAGGGTACCGCGACGGGCACCATCCCCTAATTCATCAAGCCTTCTTTTACACAAGGCAAAGCATTCTCAGTATATAATTTATTCAAGCCTATTCTATTACTAAGGCATCTCTTCTCATTATATAATATATCAAGGAATTAGGGTTCATTTCAAGCATTTGGAGAATTCATAACTTCATCCATGCTTTGCTTATCACACAATTTTATATCATAATCATGCAAGCCCATACAACTTAAGCACATAGCAGGCGTTTACAATATTGAATCACACATAATATTCACTATAAGACTTCACTACGAATATCGTAACATAAAACAGAACCACCTCTCACAGAAGAATCGTGATCAAGCAAGCCCAAATTCCCTCAATGTTTGTGTCCTCTTCGTATCCTCTCTCTCGTCTACGAGGTACATCCTCTCTGGTTAGCTTATGTGAGGCGCTTCTTTCTATTGGGCTTATTCAAACCCGCTTCTTTTTACCCTAATATGTATGCTAAATTAAGAATGAACCGATGGCCCAATAATACCACTAATTAACTTAAGGTTACTCTTTTAACCCCCAAGAATAGACGTATTAACATCTAACCCTCTAACTTTATAATTAAAGCAGAGGAATAGCTCAAACGTCCCTAAAACGTGTAAAGAAATAGCGACCCGAACTGGGATTGCGTTTAGCCTTGCGGGCCCGGCGATGCTGCCGACGGTCCGTCCTTGCAGGTCGTCGCACAACCGTCAGAGACTCAATTTCCCACCATAGAGTCTGTGACGGTCTCGTCACGCTTGGGGACGCGCTTTCCGTCCTGCATACAGTCAGACGTTCAGCGAGAGTCAATTTTCAGTACCAAATTCAGATTTCTAAGTGTTTGAAACGACACCTCCACGACGAGTCCGTCGTGCCCTGACGCGTCCGTCGTGGCCTCCGTCACATCCTGACCACAGTTTTTCCAGAAATAATCTGTTGCTTTTTTCCCCCCCCCCCCCCCAACGAATAAACAGGTGTTACAATAGTACACCAATTACCCATCGTTCGTCCCGAACGAACACAAGAAGGCAAAACAAGGCGCGAAAAGGAATACCTGAATCTGTAAACAGATGGCGGGCTATTTCTGTATATCCGCCTCCTTCTCCCAAGTAGCCTCTGCACCGGCGATTCTTCCATTGAACTTTGATGGATGCAATCTCTCTCGATCTCAACGGCGAATCCTCTATCTAATATAGACAACTGGTTCTTCTTCATAAGTCAAGTTCTCATCCAACAACACTGCAGGTCCCAACGGATAATGTAGTTCCATTCCATGGTATCTTTCAACATGGACACATGAAATACCAGATGCACTCCGCGACAGCCCTGGGCCGGCAAGGCCATTCATAAGCCACATCCCCTATCGCTTTAGCCCCTACCTCAAATGCCGTCCAATAACCTTGGACTTAGACTACATACTTTGCCAAACCGCATCACCCTTTCATTGGATTTGTGATGAAACCTTCAACAAGACGTGTTCACCTTACATGAACTCCAAGTCTGCTAACCTTCCGGTCTGCATACTCCATGTTGTCTACTTTGCGCCAGCCTTATGAAGCGTTCTTGAATGCCCTTCACCTTTTCTAACGAATCCCTCTAAGAGATCCGTCCCAGGGTCAACTCGAATGCATACAAACCAACCAATGGGAGGTATCTACACCTCCTTCCCAACAATGCTTCAAATGCGAGCCAGATCAATATGAGTGGACTAGCTATTATTGTAGAAACTTGAAACCAAAGGTAGAAGCTGATATCCCAATGGCCACCAAATTCTATCACGCATGCGACACGCGAAGGCATGTCCTCCAAACACTTGAATGTTCGACTCAGACTGCCCCATCGGTTGAGGATGGAAACGCGATCACAGGACTAAGACAGTCCAACTAGTACCCAATCTGCATGCCAATGTTTTCCAAAACCTTAGAAGTAAACTGCGTACATCTATCTGATTAATGGTAAGGATTAGGTGGAACCCCATGCAATCGAACGGATTTCTGAGATGTATCTTTTGGGCTAACTCTCTGCCAGTGTAAGTCACCTTAAACGGAAGAATTGAAATGCAGCAGACTTAGTTAATCTGTCCACAATCACCAAAGGAGTCGAACTTGCCCAATGTCTTTGGAGGACAACCACAAAGTCCATTGCCAATTCTCTCCCACTCACTCGGAATGGGCATTCTTTGAATGTGTTCTCCGAGGCCTTGGTGTCAGATTTCCACTTGATTGGCAGTTTGGACACTTGCAATAAAGTCAACAATATTGCCGCTTCATTCTAGTCCCCCAAAGTGTGTTAGGTCGCGATACATCTTGCGTTGCCACCCGGAGTATCGAATCCCTTGAACTATGAGCTTCTGCCCAGAATAGTGCTTGATCAGGATCATCAATGCCGGCGGCTACACATACCACTTCCCTTAATCCTCAACACACCCTTCCTCGTGATTGTTGCTTCTTTGGCCTCTCCTCGCCCCAACACTTTACTCGGATTCGCCTAGTTTCTCATCATCAAACTGTTCTTCCCTTAATCTGTGTCAAGGAAGCGAAGATCTGGCCTCCATACAAGCTAAATCCTCCCTTCTCATTACTTCTAATCTCATAAGGTCGTGCCGAGAATCTGAACCTCCCTTAGCTAATGGGCGGTCTAGGAAGCTTGCCCAAGTGAGACTAGACTTCCAATGCACTTCCCGCCTTTCTACTTAAAGCATACCGCCCTAAACATGCGCCTTCCCGGATAGATACAAACTAGTGATGTCGTATTAGTCCTTTAGTAGTTCCATCATATCTCCTGTTCAAATTCAAATCTCTCGGACGTGAAGACATACTGTAGAGACGATGCAGTCGTATAGACCTCCACTTAACCCCCAATATAAATAGTGTCTCCATTGCCTTTAATGCCAAAACACTACCGCGGCCAATTCCAAATCAGGAGTTGGAAGTTACGCTTCATGCCCACTTGGATTGTCTTAAGCATAAGCAATCAAATTCTTCTCTTGCATTAGCCCACTGCACCCAAACCCGAATAAGATGCATCACAATACACAATGAAGTTTGCCTTCCACTGCAAGGTGAGAATTGTGGTGCAGTTAGTCAACAGAGTTTGAGCTTCTGAAAGCTTTCCTCACCATCATCTGACCATACAAATGAACATTTTTGCTTAGTCACGGTGTCAGTGTGAAAGCAATAGAAGAGGAATCCTTGACAAATCGGCGGGTAGGAGTAGGCTAACCCAACAAAGCTCCTTATTTCTGACACATTAGGAAGGTCTTACCCAATCTTCACGACTTCGATCTTAGAAGGATCACCATCACTCAATCTTAGAACCACGTGCCCCAGAAGGAACGCCATCTAGCCAAAAATCACATCTTAGGAACTGGCATAAAGCTTTTTCTCCTCTAACATTTCCAATACCTCTCAAATGCTCCTTCAGGTTCTGCCTTACTTTGGAGTATATCAGATTATATCATCAATAAATACGATCACAAAGAGATCCAAATATGCTTAAAAATCCCAAGTCATCAACTCAATGAAAGCAGCATTGGGCACGTAAGACCAAAAGACATCACTACAATTCGTAATGCCCATACCTAGGTTCTAACAGCAGTCTTGGCACATACGTTGCTGTATTTTCAATTGATGATAACCGGATCTCAGTCAATCTTAGTGAGAAGACACAAGACCTGTAATGATTCGAATAAGTCATCAATGCGAGGAAGGAAGAGATAATTGTTCTTATAGTTACCTTGTTTCAACTGTCGGTATAGTCTATGCACATCCGAAAAATTCCCATCCTTCTTCTTCACAAAACAAAACCGGAGCAACCCCACGGAGATGAACTTGGTCTAATGAAGCCCTTGCTCAACAACTCTTGAAGTTGAGCCTTGAACTCCTCTTAACTCCGCGGGAGCCATTCTATACGGGGGTATAGAAATGGGGCGTGTGCCGGTTCAAGATCGATACAGAAGTCAATATCCCTATCTGGTGGGCATACCAGGAAGATCTGAGGAACACCTCCAAAAAAACTCGCGGACTACCGAAACCGACTCAATCGAAGGTACTGGGGTAGTGTCATCCTTGAGATGCGGCCAAGAAAGCTAAACACCCCTGTACTAAACATTTTCTTAGCACGAAGAAATTGAGATGATACGCACCGGCGATTGGAGGGAGTCACCCTCCCACACTAACGGATCTGTCCAGCTTGGCCAATGTCCAGTTTTGCCTTACAATCCAAGATCGCAAAAATTTGGAGAAAGCAAGTCAATAACCCAGAATTACATCAAAGGCACCCATTTCTAAAATAACAAATCACATAGTTTTGCTCCCCACAAAGTTCACCAAACAGGACATATTACCTTTTCAAATACCCAGACTCACACGGTGTAAGAAACACGAATAGGCATGCAAGTAATTCACAATGCAATTTTAGACACCATTAGCAAATGATGAAGATAACATATGAAAACGTTTGGAGCAGGGTCAAAATACAGGATGCCATGCATTCACAAACCAAAAGATTACCTGTGATAACAGCCATCAGAAGCTCCGCTTAAGATCTCCCAGGGAAAGCGTTAACATGGCCCTATCGTTTGGCTGTCCATGGCCCTTACCAGTTTGCGTGTAGTGGCCACATTTGCCCATCACTCTCTGCCCGTTGGATGACCACCATTACCTCGACCACCACGTCCTCCAGAAAACGGCCCTACGACCACCGCTACCTCTAGTAGTGGGGTTCTGTAAACTCTGGGTTTGGAAAATACCTCTTGATGTGTCCAACCTCCCCACATCCAAACACTCTCGGGGTGAATTGCATAGTCTCTCGGAGTAGTGTTGACCGTTTTTTTTTCTGAGGGGACCCCAACTACAGTATGTAGTGAAGACTGAATTGGTCGACTTGAGTAACCTCCGGAGTCTTGTCCTCTAGAGTGAAGACCATTAAACTCGCCTCCCCTTCGAAACCTTTCGAGTCGATGTCGTGGGAAGTCGTCTGGCTTCACTCCTTCCACCTCTATCACAAAGTCTACCACCCTCTTGCGAAGGATGTTGCCGTAGCCGCCTACCTCGTAAGGCTGAAATCCGCAATTCTGACCTCAACCCCTTCCGAAACGGCGAATCCGTTCTTGTGGGACTAAAAACAAAAGTTGGGTGGTTATTGGATAGTGCCGAACTTTAGCCTAAATACGCGTTAACTGTCATCCTCCCGTGCTCTAGACTCAAGAATCGTCCCTTTTCTATCTCTCAAAGTTCCTTGCAGGATATTACTTCTCCAGAAACAGGGAGAGTAGTAGAGAATGATTCCCAAGTCATAGGTGGTGCCTCTGGTTGGTTGACACTCAACTGATGTGACCGCCCTACAATTTTGGCGTTTCCTTGAAAACTGATAGCTCAGAACTCAACGCCAAACCGTTCTTACTATAACACATCTTGTGTAGTAGCTTCATGACAATTCAACCAGAAAAATAGTAGGCACTCTGATTCTGCGCCCGTAAAGACTGGAGGTTTCAATTTCAAGAATCTTACTGAAAAGTTATGTGATCATTTTTTCATAAAGGACCAGTAGAGTCGAGTGGAAATGTGCCTATTCCCAATGATGCATCCATGCGGGGAGCATTAGTAGACCGCATGTCGACCTTGAACCGGAGGAGGTTGTTGGTGTTAGAAACCACTGGAGAGTGCCTGACCTGATCGGATAACCCACTAAGATAAGCAAGTACTTGGTTGATCATCTCTGGGGTTAGGTTGGTGTGCGTGGCATTTCCCATCGCCCCTGTCATTCTCCCATTCCTCACCCTCTTTATCACCGCCGCGGGCGGTTGGAGGAGTCACCCCCTAGTATCAGATGCGGCTAGGGCTTGTCCTATTCCTCTAGAGGACGTCCTCCCACGACCTCTACCACGGCCTCTTGCCGTTGTGCTATTCCTCGAGCTAAAGCCCCAGTGGTGGATCAGTCGTTTCTTGTTCTCCGTTGTTGCTGCTGGTGCGGTCGTTGCTCTAGTTATAACCATCGCGAAAAATAGAGTGAAGATCGAACAAGGTCAGATTACCAATTCGTATCGCCCAGATACCAATTGGACTCCAAGTAGTAGCACGAAAGAAGAATGAAAGGGAGTGAAATTTTCTAAAAGTCTTATAGCCTCTCAAAGAAAAAGTAAAGGCGCCCCCTACCGTTCTTAAGAACCCTACTAGACCTTGTTCTGTGTGATGAGACCAACGAACATAATGATCTGATACCAAGTTTGCACGACCCAAATCAGGACGCGACTGGCCACCCACATTTACCCTCTATGTGAGCGAACCAACCTATCTAAACCTTAACATTTCAAGAATATCAACAGAACATAATGCGGAAGACTTTAAACTCATAATAAAACAATTCCAATACTATTATTTTATCCCCAAAATCTGGAAGTCATCATCACACGAACACTTATCTCAAATTACAAACTAGGAGTTATTTCTCAGCACAAAATAAACTAAAAATCTAGTCCCTGCCGGAAGTATCAAGGCATCAAGACTTGAAGACGAAGCCCAGTCCAAGCTAGCCGCATTAAGCTCCCCCGGAATTTCCGATGAAGTGAAGACTGGCTAGATCTGCTGCTGTTGAGTTGAAGTGACAGACCGTTTGGCCTTTACACACTACCACCGAGGGCACATGAAAGTAGGGGGTCAGTAAACCACACGTATGAGTAGATATCATCGGCCCCAAATCAAAAAGGGAAACAATATATATCAATAATAATGTAAATCAACTACAATACTCAACATGTAGCAATAACAACAGAATTCCATTCATAACTACAAACCGCGTTCACACATGAGGACTCAAGCCTATACCATACTTATTTGGGATTAAGTTCATTGATGAGTATATTCATTATGCTTTCAGTCATTATTTTCTTCCCTCTTGTGGTCGGACCGACACTCCGATCCTCTATTTCTATACATGGTGCCAGAACCCGTGCACTCCGATCCTCATTCTATCGGTACCGGAGAAACGTGGCACCCGATCCATATTTATCCTGTGTCGGAACGTGACACTCGATCCTAATATTCATCTATCCTTAGGTAACGGAAACGTGGACACCCGATCCCTTATTCTATCATGGGTGCGAAAGTGACACTCCGATCCTCATATTCATTCTATCCTGGTTACCGAACGGGGGCACCCGATCCATATTTATCCTGGTCGCTTGTGGCGAACGTGACACTCCGATCCTAGTTCTCCTGAGTACCGGACGTGGCACCCGATCACCATAATTAATCAGCCTTCTTTTACACTAAGGCATCATCCTTCTCATTATATAATTTATAAGCCTTCTTCTCATTCTAAGGCCTCATCATTCTCATTATATAAATATCAAGTGATTAGGTGTTGGTTTTCAAGATTTGGGATTCAATAACTTCATCATGCTTTGTTAATTCATCACAATTTTTATAATCTAATCATGCCAAGCTACAACTTAAGCACATAGCAGGGTTGACAATATTTCAACACATAATATTCACTATAAGCGTTTTCATACGAATATGGAACAGAAACCATAACCCACCTCCACCGAAGAATCGTTGATCAAGCAGCAAAATTCCTCAATTTCTGTTGTCCTCTCGTTCCTCTCTCTATCTATCGTTCCTCCTTCTTTTTCTTTCTGTTCGTTTTTCTATTTTTCCTTATTCAAACCATGCTTCTTTTACCCTAATTATTATGTTTAATTAAGAATGAAAGATGGCAATAATAACCCACTAATTAACTTAAGGGTTACCTCTTTACCCCAAGTAATTAGACTTATAACATTAACCTCTAATTTTAATTTTAAAGCAGGAATAGTCAAACGGCCCTTAAAAACGTGTAAAGAAATCCGACCCGAAACGGGGATTGCGTAGCCAGTGACGGGGCCTGTCCGACTTGCGACGGTCCGTCCTGCAGGTCGTAGCAACCGTCGAGGACTCAATTTCCCACCATAGAGTCTGATGACGGTCCGTCACGCTGTGACGGTCCGTACTTGCCATTCCGTCACGACGTTTCAGAGGTCGATTTTCAGTACCAATTTCAGATTTTCTTAAGGAAGGGTTTTGAAACGACACCCTCCACGACGGTCCGTCGTGCCCTTGACGGTCCGTCGTGGCCTCCGTCACATCTGCCAGTTTTTCCAAAATAAAATCTGTTGCTCAAAACGAATAAACAGGTCGTTACAGTTTAGTTCAAGGTCATCCAACAAAGTGATAAAATCATCATTATTCAAGTTTAGTAAATCAATAAATGATTGACTTTGTGGAATGTCAATAGAGTTTTTATAGTTATTGATTTGAATTGATGCACCCATTGAGGGGATCTGAGTTCAAGGATCTATTTGTGGTGCAATAGGAGTAAATGGAGGATCTATAATTGAGGAAGGCATCATAGATGTCATTGTTATTGAAAGAGCGTATTGACGGACATTTGATGTAGACCCCTTGTCACCACCATTCTTTTTCATTGCTTCATGTATTAATTGAAGGTTCTTCCTAATAACGTAACATAGATCGTTGAGATTGAAAAGATTCATTAAACTTTTGAAAAGTGTTGATTGCTGCAACAAGATCGGGAAACACCTTAGGTTCATTACTATAAGGACTATATATAATGAGTGCTGAGTTCTTCTTCCTTTTTGAACAACCCTATATGTCTTTTCTTTTATGAGACTTTTCTTTTCATTTTCAATCAAAGCATATAATACTTTTTTTTCTAGGCATGGCTAAATAAGAGATATATGAGGATATATGTGTTTGTTAAAGAATGTCTTTGTTGTTGTTCTTGTAGTTGTAGTTGTCTTTCCCCAAGATTTACCCTTATATATATAAATGAAAACTTTGAATTCTACAATGTTTGGGTATTTTAAATTATAGAATTTCTTAATATAAACACTAATTATTTTGGAGTAAATTTAAATAAGAGTATATTATCTTGAACATTATGTTGTTTTTGTATCTGGTCTAATAATAGTCAAAATATTTTGAGCCAATCTTTTCAATAAGGAGAAGAAATAGTGTTGTTGAAGTTTGAATATCTAGTATCCACAATATATGGTCATAAGTGTATAGAAATAGGTCCTAGAGAATTTATATTGCTATGTTTCAAATTTTTAAGAAATTTATGATTTATTATAAAATTATACTTCTTCAAATATTCACAAATCTAAATCCTACTTAATTTTGTTTGTATTAATATATAATATACAACAGACATATTACGTTTGAACCTATGTGAAATATTTTCTAAATTAGATTGAAGAAATCAGTATTCCATAATTGTACTGAACTAATAAAAATAATGTGCTTTACACATAATTGAATAAGAAAATATTAAATTTTTTATTATTTTAACGAAAGATTTGTCATGATGCGAGTTTCCAAAATCATGATGCCCGAATTAGAATAATCCATAGTAGTTGAAGCTAACAATACCCTAGAATGATAACTAATGATTTTAAGTGTAATAATCCATATTCTACACGTTATGTTATATTTATGCGACGCTTATAAGTTTCCTTGTGTTTATAATATGAACTCGGTTTCATAGCGACTAGTGACAATTGGAAAGATATAGTATGGTAACCATATGATTAAAACTTATGCGGAACCTAGTTACATATATGGAAGTAGAATTTCTAAGAACATCTTCTTAGGGCATGTAGTCAAATTCTTGAGTTTTATATTTCCTCCAATCTTATAGAATCTATTCTTATAGAGGACACTGATCTTTGTTTTGATAGTACATAGAATTTTAACATCCCAGGTTTTCGAAATTTATGTTGTTGAACAAGGTTTTTTTAACAGGAGAAGTTTGAAGAAGGTAGGAACAATTGATAGGGTGATGTATCAGTGCCAAAAGTGTTACAGCTACCCTATTAGATGAAAAGTCCAAAATTATCCCATATACCATCCCAAATATGTTAATATTTATCTTTTAATGTTCTGTGCAACAACCCCGAATAAGCGTTATAACATTGATATTCTTTTCATGCGGTAAAAAAAAAAAAACAACACTTAGGGAAAGTGTGACACTTGTATGCAAATGATAGTTCCTATTAGGACCTATGTTTTGCGTCTGGAGGTTAGTATTGTGATTAGAGGTAAGGTTAAAAAAATATAAAAAATGGATGGTTGACCTAAATGTGTGATTCGTCAGGTTGGTGACATAGGGATCGGGTAATGCAGCTACTATTTTTTTTATTAAATGTACTTGTTTAGATAGGAAGCAGTGACCATGAACCTTGAATTACATGGCCAAATATGAACGTTGAGCCTCTCATTAGAGATCGGGAATATCAAATCAACTTAATATAGGTAGGGGGGGATGTGAGTATGCCTATAGAGGAGTGAGGAAGGCGATTTTATGAAGAGAGGTTGCTAATGTATTAGATAATAAAAGGTATCCAACTCTTCAATACTAATGATTATAATGGCTCACCCGGAACAGACTTATGTTGAATATTTGTTGAAGAGAAGTCATTGTAGTAGTGATTCAAGCTTGATATTTGGTTCCTGATAACAACAAGGAAAAAGAGGGTGAAAAAAGAAGTTTACTTAGAAAGAAGATACATGGAACTAGTTCATCTACAACATTAGGTACAACAAGAAATAGAAAATTATTCACATATAGAGATCCTACGGGGTTCATTTAATATATTCTAGTTAGTAAGCATCAGTCATAGTCCAGTTAAGGGAGAGGAAAAAATTTAATCATATATTATTATTATTATTTCATCCTACATGGAATAGTGAGAGCACCCTCACTTGTTTTAAGAAAAAACTATTGTATGGACAAAACCTATCAGTTAAGACAAGGGCTAACTCTAAGATTTTATAATCGTGATATAAATGTATAGGTATCTGAAATTTACATATTAGTGAGTCATGTTTTTGGTACGTTAATGATTCACTATTTTCTATTATGACCTTCAAAACCACACTCGACAGTGAGGTGATGTGACAAAGAGTAATGAGCCAAAGTTGACTCGGCCTCCTACTCCAAAGGGTAGGAACTATTGAGGATTATATTTTTCTATCTTACTATAGATGATAATGAACTAGATTGAAGGCAATCCAATAGCAAAACACCTATAATGTCTTAGGATATTGAATAAATAATATGGGGAAATCAATTGTATGTATTTTGAGGTTAGTAAGGAAATATGAGTAGAGTATTCCCACCCGGACTTAACTCTTCAGAGAGTGGTTTATTTCGCTTATTCTGGTAGAGTGGTTCATAAAATATCTCCTAGTTTCTAAAGATGGCCAGTGGGCGAGGGGGATTTGTGTTGTAGAATTATAGATGTGTAGGTTTTATGTAATGGGGTCCTAACATCAAGATACTCCACGTACGATTGTCCGCTTGGGAGTACCCTTGTTTATTTATAAGTTTTTGTAGGTACCTTTTCCCTACATTTTATTTATTTAATGGAATTTTCCCATTTCTGTTTTCATATTGTGTATGGTAATGCAAGATAATTGACATATGACGACCTCTATATGTTTTACATGACTCTAGCTGAGGAAATACAGGCCTTATAGCCTTTTCTACCCATGTGCCATGTGCTCATCCGGCTCATATTTCTATGTGTACTCCATTGCATGTTAGTCCTCCTCCATTACAATATAACAAACTGCTCAATGTGATTGTGTTTCTGGTTGAGTTATTTGTTTACGTAGACACAGTATCTATGTCTACTTGATTACATATTGTATTTCATAGATTTAGTACTCATGCATCACATGCCTCATGTGTACACTACATATTTCTGTAGCTTTATGCCAATGAATTATATGCTCCCTTTTGTGCTAGTCTACTACTGTCTCATACTGAATGTGACTTATTTATCCATATTATATGCCCTTATGTGCTTATTGATTTGAGTTTTGAAATTTTTGGAAAAATGTTTCCTCGTATCATGATGTAGATATGACTATGACTATAAAAGGTTGTGCATATATGTAAATTTTATCACAATCATAGAAAATAACTTAGCATAGTGCCTTATTAGAAGGTGAAACATAACAACTGAGAGTTTATATTAACAACTATGAATTCTTATAAGGCTCGCCTTTGGAAGCGTCAGGAGATAAAAGAGAAGGGAAAGTAGTTCCCCGATCAGTTAGGCTTATGATATTTTGTGTCCGTTCCATATACAAAGATTGTGGGAGATACTATGGTTATTCTTGATTGTTAAGGCCATGAAGCTATGTTTAAAATGTGTATCCTCTATTGAAGTATCATAGAAGGAATATAATGTAGGCGGAACCCATCGGTAGCCCCTTAAAGTTTGCACCAACTTTCACTTAGACATCTTAAGTGGGGTTTGTTCATTTTAGACACCCCATGTCTTGGTCCATTGTGTCATTTTGAATTTTTAAATTATTTCAATTAAAAATATAAAGTGTTTGTAATAACTCGTTGATGATGCGTGTCAAAAATGAAATTACAATGAAGGACACGTGGCATATAGATTAGAAAAAAGTATCAAATAATGAGTTTAAGCTACAAAAAAGACGTGACCAAGGAGTGAATAATGATTGTAGCAGGAGTTTTCACATTTCTCTTTTAACTTTTATTATATATCATATATTATGAATCCAATGTGTATCACATTCATATTTTATTTGAGATTATCAAATTTATTTCTCCCCATAAAAGGAGTAAAGTTTTGGAAGATGATGACTGGAAATAAGTTGTATTACAATCTCTATGGAAATGTCAGCAAAAAGTGTAAAAATGACATAATGAATATGGACATGAGTGTTATAAAAATGAATAAACTTAGTGAAGTGTCTAAATGAAAAATTGACGTCTACTTAAAGGGGACAGCCAATGGGTTCCACCTTGATGTAACAGAAGATTACTTGGAAATAGATGATGGTACAAATCTAAAATACTCCTCCTCCTCCTAAACATCAAAATAAGGATCATTAAAATGTCATTTTATATTTCAATAAATCTTACAGAATTTGTTCCTTTTATATTTCATTTGCATGTACTGTATTTAAGTAGATTATAGTCCTTATCTGTATGAGTTATAATGAGTCTATTCATGGAATTACACGGTCAAGAAATGGGTTTAATTTTTCATAGTTTCTTTTATGACACCATATATATTGGGATTCATGTAGAACTCGTCTATACATGTTTTAGGTTAGTAAGATGGATTTTAGATAGTCCAATTTAAATGGGGGAACTCTCGACAAAATCTCAAAAGAAATTCCAAGGTTGAACCAAACTATCAGCTTCACCCATGCATTCGAGTCCGAATGATCCTAAAAGGGAGGGATGTATATGTTAAAAAACCTGATTTTACGTTTAATTGTTCTATTGATACAACACTTATAAATTTCCTTGGGGTATAGTTATTAAACTAGATTTCCAATGCGCTATGAGAATTAATAGCTTAAAGTAAAATTGCCAAAAGATTTGATTGCCGACACGGTTAAGTTGACGTCAATGGAAGTATTTAAAATTAAAATCATAAGGTCCCCTCGCGGTCGGGCGTTATTGAATCTAGAGAAGAAAAAACATTAATGCGCTATCAGTTTTAAGTAAGTCAAAGGTGTATGTCAATAAAGGCAATAAAATATTGAGGTGCTTTCTGACTTCACTAAGCTAGTAGGTGAAAGTAGGTTGCATCACCGACTTTGACTTATTGATCAACCAGTCAAGAAAAAAAAAAGGTGCACGCCTATAAGACTAATTTGACCATGTTATTGGGTCAAGTTTTACACCACCTATATCTGCCCAAGTGAATATAAAAAATAAAGGAAAAAATGGACATCAAGCCAAATCTTTTCAAGCCCAGAGAAGAACTAAATTTGAATGAAAAAAATATTTGTGTTACCTACATAAAATGTTGTGGCCTAAATTAACGAAGCATGTTGGGTGCAAAATTATCATAAGAAATGTGGGCAAGAGACCTTATAAGGAAAAAAAAATAGATACAAATAACTTATTTTCCTCTTATGGCAAATTTTTAACTCCCAAGTTAGTTAATTCTCTCTTTCAAGATGAAGGCAGCCACCAATTTTCCCAATAAAGGTTCGAAATTATTGTCACTTTTTTTCTTCAAAGCAGCCACAAGATCACCTCTCTCCTCTATTGTTTCAAGTGTATTTGGAGTAGTCTCAAGAGGGATGGAAATAGAGGTAGCTAATGTGTGGGAAGCCAAAGATTCGCCCCCCTCTACAAAGAATAAAAAAAGAAGGTTACAATAACAGTAATTGAAGGAGAATGAGAATGATGTGATGATTTAGGAATAGCCAAGATAACGGGAGCGGATACAACCTTTAAGTATTAGTTTATGTGACCAATTATAGACTTTATTGTTTCTTGCAACTTCATATGATAGTGTTACAACATTAAAAGTAGGTCTTTTGATTATTTTTGAGTGCTGAGGACTACTATGGTATTGATTTGTTTATGGGATGTCATGGAGTTACATAAATAATGATTGCGGAAAGTTGTACGCAGATTTATAAGCTATGGTAAAGCACCATTAAATTAACGTTTTGTTAAACTCACTACCTATTTCATGGGAAGGTTTTTTAGTGTAAATAACTATAACGGACAATATTTGTGAATGTAAAAAATCAATCAGAAAGATTATGGGCTAGCTACTTTATTGATGAGTTGAAATATCCCGAGTTGATTGATAAGCTTCTAATCGTAGACTTAATTTTTCATTGTTGTAGACGAAAACAATGACATTAAAGAACATGTTATCACTTTTTAAGCTATAAGAATTGGGAAAATAAGTATGTAAGGCTATTCGATTTCCTATTTGTTTGGCATGAATCCGACACTTGTATTACAAAACTAAGCTTTCTAAGTGTCCTTGGTAGTGATTGATTCATACTTGTAGTTCCTACTCCCTAGAGAATTGAAGTGAGTAATCTATTATGACTTTGTTACTAAATGTACGTTCTTACATTACAAACCATAGGTTTAATCTTGTTTCATCATCAAAGTACCCCTGTCACATATTTCCATTATATAAATCAAATATCATGATAACGTGGTGAAATATTCCTATAATCATGCCAACTTCTTCAAAGTTTAAGAATGTGAACTTGTTCACATGATCTAGTTTCATTTCTTGGTTATTACCCATGGTGTATAGAATATAATTTACATCACATGAGCACTAAGTGCTCTAAGTATACATTTATCAGCTTATTGGAATATGTATCCGTTTCTTAAATCACAATCCGTCCGCGTTTCTCCCTTGGTTTCAACTTTCAGATACCTTGTATTTGATATTAGTTAGTGAGGATTTGGCTACCATAATGAGTTAAACCACTTGGATGAATGTTAGATGTCTACACAGTGATATATGCTTAAATTAAGATGTCAAAATACTTAGTGAGTTATTAAGCTCCTAGTATTACACGGTCATGTACCATTGGCTTCCCCATGTCATTGTGATGTTGTTTTGTCCAATTCATATTGTCTTCTACACTGGTCAACAGTCCATAGATAGTGAAAGGATTATGGCACCAAAACCGCAATCACCATAAGTTATGAATAGTCAAAAGAACAATCTTTAAAAGAGGTCTGAACATCAAAAAAACAATCTCAAATATTAAAGATCTAAGTGAATCAATGTGTATCAATTATGGTGGAAGCTCAGGGTGAAAGCCTAGCATGGGCCGATTTCAATTTATATAAGAGGGTGACAACAAGGGCTGAAAAAACCATAGCATGGTGCATTCAAATTTGTGAATTATGGAGAGGACATAATCCCAGGGACAAAATAGCTAGCATGGGCAATCATCTCTATACCTCTTATCAGCTGGCATTTGTATCATATGTTTATAAGATTATTTATAAAGTATAAATGTAAAGAAAGACTGCAATATAAGATTATAAAGTATAGAAAGTAAAGAAAAGAAGAATGCAACATGCACGATTCTACAGTACAGGTAAAGGTTGTTCTAATCCTAATAGTGGTATTTTGGTTTCAGTTAGCTGTTATTGTATATTTGATTGGGTCTGACTGCACTAGCCCATCATTTTGTACCGAACCTCACCCGCTTAAGATGCGACAGTCCTTACTGGGGATGCTGCATTTCAGTTGCAGGTAAATTCACTCAAACTAGTAGATCTCGTCCATAGAAACACTTGATACTCAATGGTGTTGGTGAAGCTCCAGGTTGATTCAGGGCTTAGACGACATTATTATGGTATTTAATAGCCCCGGTAAATCATGGATCCGTATAGGTTTTGTAGCATCGTAAATTTTCATAATTATTCATAGTTTCACTTTGTCACAAGATCGGTTTCAGTAAATCAACATGTTTTTATATGTATTTTCACATTAGTAAGATCTTCATAGTTGTATTTTTACCTGATTTATAATAGGTAAATCTCTAAAAACTTGTATCCCTCATATACGTACCCATTTCTGCCTCCACAATCAGTCGTTTAGGGGTGACACCTCCCTCACAGGTTACTAAACTGGCACGACCCACAACACATGGGCTGGGACACTACTATATCACCAACCCCAAGACAGTCAGTCTAAACTCACCCATTACAATAACGTGCAGAAATAAAATATAAGTAACTAATAAAACCCCAAAAACCTGGTAGTCACATGTACAAGACTCTAAAGCTATACAATGATTCAAAAGAAAAAATCACCGTCCAAATAAACTGGTTTCTAGAATAGAACAAGATCAGAATTAAGAGAAGAAAGTCGCTCAATCGAAACAAGCCCACCTCACAAACTCCCAGAAGCTCGAAAAGAAGAGAATGGCAAGTCCCCCCTAGTAAACAAAACTCCAGGCTCATACCTACAAAAATTTGTAGAGGAAAGGGGTGAGTACCAAACACACGGTACTCAGGGAAAGTAAACATCAAAACACAGCTAAGGGGATGAAATACGGGTATTCTACCACCCCCAACCGAACTACACAACTACAACCTGCATTAAAATCAACCCAACCTAACAGCTCACAGTTACATAGCACGTAGCCAATAACAAAACACTGAGATACCTCAACAACAATCCTTCAACAAATACATATCCTCAACAACAAGAACTTCAACAAATGATAGCCAATAACAATGTCAATATGATCAAACCGCGATTGATCAATATTGGCTTGTTATTGGATATATAATTTGTTGAAGTATTGTTGTTGCTTGAGGATATGTTAATTGTTGGAAGTATTGTTGTTGAGGCTAGAAGTGTTGTTGTGTTGCGACGGTTGTGTAAATTGTGAGTTTTAGGTTGGGTTGTATTTTAATGCAGGTTGTAGTTGGGGGAGTTCGGTTGGGGGGTGGTAGGAGTTGTACCCATATTTCATCCCCTTAGCTTTGTGTTTAGAGGTGTTACTTGACTGAGTACGGTGTCGGTTTGGTACTACCCCTGCTTATACAAATTTGTAGGTTATGAGCCTGGATTTTTTTGTATTGTCATTCTCTTCTTTTCCGAGGCTTCTTGGAGATTGTGACGGTGGCTATGTTCCATTTCAGCAGACTTTCTTCGCTTCATTATGATCTTGTTATTCTTTAAACAATAGTTTATTTGAGACTTGAGTTTTTTCTTGTGAATAATTGTAATACTTTAGAGGTTGTACATGTGACTACCAGGTTTTGGATTTTTTAAAGTTATTATATTTTATTTGCGCACTTTATTGTAATGGTTGAGTTTTAGATTGACTGATTGGGTGTGTAATTGTAATAAGAGAGTGCCATCACGCCATTTGGGTTGTGACAAAATGGTCAGTAGCCCCAGATTCATAGGCCACATGTGTTAAGCGAGTCTAAGTAGATTCTTAAAGATCGGTACGGAGACGGCTGTACTAGCTTCGAGAGGCTCTAGTGACTTAGGAAACATCTCAGCTTTTGGGATCTATATTGGGCGTACTTGATCCGATTTTGTTCTTATGCTAATTAACTCTCTCCGATATTATTTGATGAGTCGTGAGTGATTCCTAATGTGATTAGTGATGTCGTGTATTTATTTGATGTTAGATTGGTATTAAGGTGCCAAATGATATAATTATGAAATGATGCGTGATCAATTTGAAGAGTTGAGTCGGTTAGTTATCATTGTAAATGAATAATCAGTTGAATTCTTAAAACGACTAAGGGGTCGTGACAGAAACAACGAAAGACAAACAAAAATATAGAATAGACGATAATGGAGAATGAACGTCCAATAAATATCTAAACGATATACCTTACGATATATTATATCATAGATATATAATATATATTTATATATTATATAGAGAGAGGAGAGAGAGGCGTGAGAGACGAGAGACCGGAGAGAGAGAGAGAAAGAGAGACGGAGAGAGAGTATCTACCAAACCTATGACGCATGGTCAGTTCAACAAATTCATTTTAATAAAGCATAATGTATATAGTTTTTTCAGTTGATGAATGAAATTCAATCACGTATATAAGTCTATGTTCACTCCACTATTACCGACATAGAATATTTATTGTATTTTCTTGTGATTCTAACACCCGGATGTTTTGCTAAAATAATTCTATATTCATTAATGAAAAATTTTTATGTAATAAAGGAAACTATGTAAATAAAATCTATAAAAAATCTCAAACTAATAGAACCTTAATATTGTGGATCAGTGCAAAAGTAGTCCCACCCTTCATCTTTCTGAGTTAAAAAAATTAAAATTATAAGAAATCGTTAATAAAAAAACTACACAAGGCAATCCGCCTATAGCGATACAGGTTTTTCAAATGTCATCATTTTAACAATTTAATAGGGGCTCATTAGCAACACTGTCATATTCTAGTAATGTAAAAAATTTTAATTTGTTATGTTGGTTTTTATGTTTTTTATTTATTTTATTAAATAATACAATTTATTTAGTAAAAAAACAGGAGAAAAGCAAGGGAAGAGATTTTTTTGTTTAAGAAAAATAAAGATCACTTTATTTTTCTCATCCGTTAAATTTTTAAATAAAACTCAAAGTTTTTTTCCTCTGCTTGATCCTTACTTTTTTTATTTAGTTTGTATCTTCCAATAATTGGTATTCCAAATGAATCTATAGTTATTAAGAAACATATTGATTTTTCAATATTTTTCAGTGTATTTATTGGTTCTTCTAAATCTTGATTTCATATTCATTTTAATATGCATTCTTATTGTATTTCTATTTATTATGATTTGGTTTTTTTCTATTGTAGCAAGTTTATTGTTTGTGATTTGTGATCATATTTTCTACATACGATGTTAAATACAAAATAATTTTTTTCGAGTTATGATTATGCTTTTTGGAAAAAGTCTGTCTCTTATTAGAGAAGCCCCTCCTCTTTGTCTTTTTCCTATTATAGTTTCAAATGGTAGCAAGATATTTTTTTGTGTTTTTATTACAAGTCAGAACTTTTCAAAAAAGTCTCAACTTACTAGAAAGCGTTACTCATAGAAAAAAAGTAACAATCTTGATAAAAGACAAACTCGTCGAAAACAAAAGCTTCAAAAAGAGTGAAAACTTATCGAAAGTCACAACCGATGTAAGTGATATGCCTTCTAGAGTAAATGAATTATTCTTTGATGACCTAGAAGTACTAGTACATAGTTTTTAACAAAGAGTACGATCCCAAAAATGATCAATAGATAAATTCGTTTTCCCAATACGTAACATTAGACCATTAACCGATTGTTCTAAAAGCGGCCTTGAAATGTCACACACTCTAACTTCAAGGATGATACCTATTTATAAGATCAATCATAAATGAAGCTAGTGGCCACCTTGGAAGCTAATCAACATGTGTGTCAATTATGGAATGATAAACTTATGGTTAATTGTGAGTTGTTAAACTTAAAGTAGTAAAATAAGATTTGAGAATCATATTTATTGAACATGCAAGGATTATGGAACCCAGGGGAAGCTAGAATATGATGAATCGTTGTTTTTTAAGTAATTATTTTTATGCCAAACTGTTGAATTTATCAACCAAATGCACATGTACACCACTAGTTGATTTACATCCAGAACTATTACTCAGTAACATCCCATATATATCGTACTAAATAAGTTATAAGAAATTGTCTCGGCGCAGATAAGGAGTTAATTGTCAAGAATTGATTGCCACTTCGGGAGGGAAATGTCCTCTAATATGAAATTGGAGGAAAATTTAATTTCACCTATTTGAAACAGGGTCATTGTTGGTGAATCTCCTTAAATACCTTTCACTCCAAATGTGATAGACATTTGTTGAATATAACAACCAGCAATAATTCTTCGACCTTGTCCACTTTTATGCGCTTATTCGAGATCCACTAGAGGTCATCTTCCTAGCTCCTATTTCTCTAGGATATTAAATCCATGTCAAGAGTGAAACCATACCCTTGTATAAAATCCACATCAAAGAAAAATGACTGAGTATTTTGTAGAGATGTTTTTGGGGCCACAATACATAACTAGTAGGAAACAATTAACTCCATTTTCTTAATCCGTGAAACTGTTGATGAATGTCTTTGATAGACGTTGAGCCATAATATAAGTTGAAGTCTTTGCAACATACCTTTGAAAGTTTGAGGAACTTCTCACGGAACTTTTTGGTAATCGTGGTGTGGATAACTTTTACATTTAATTGATACGGGCCAACCCGGCTGTGAAAAATACTTTACAGGTCATCAACCATATTCATATTCGTTAACCATTTCGAGCCTCATGGATATTTCTAACAAGCCAATATTCTTGTTTAGGAGTTATTGACTTATCAAGAGATCTTTCCTTGATGTAGAAGTTATCAATCCATTAAACCAATAAATTGTGTTTCATTATATCCATGACGCACAAGAGTATACATATAGCTTCCTTGTTGCATAGGTTATAGTTTAACAAACCCACGCCTCCTAAATATTTGGGCCTACAAAAGGTATCCTAAGACATCAAAGCTCTTTTAGTGATCTGTGTCCATAAGAAAGTATGACAAATACTCGTGACCAATTAGACCACTTTGTTCAGTAGGAGGAACACTTAAGCCTAATACGTCTTCATCTTGAATATCGCACTTTTCATCAGTTGAATTCGACCACCATAATATATAAACTTTGTTGTAAAAAATTTAATCGTTGTAGGTTCTCTCTTCGACTACGTGGCATGCATTGCATATAGTGATTATTTATAGAGGACAAGATAAATCAAGATATTTTAAAGAAATTTCTCCAAGTCATGCATTCCTTATAATAGTTGATCTTTTTACATTATTGGGATACTTAAGTGCATATATGGCGCTTCCGTTTAAAAATGGTCCTGCAACGACAAAACGTCCAAAAATTATAGAAAGTTTGTTAGGCTATAAGTGTAAAGAGGTTTTATCAGCTCATGAATCTTATAAGATTCATCAGCAAAAAAACAAATATTATAAGATTAACTGTGATGCAGTTAGATGAAAATTAAAGGTTTGGGTTCAATAGAGTGCTTTTAGGAGTCCTGGTAACGTATCATTGAATGGATAAAAATTAGTAGGGAAACATGAGTTTCCCTGCCTTTGACCATTAGATCCCAAAATTTTTCAGTGAGAGTCCATCATCAATAAAGAGTAGGTTATAGTGTAACACACTCCATTTAGAAATAACAAATTAATCGGAAACCAAACTCCAGCTAATGCCATTTTAAATAAATTCCACTTAAGTGATTCATAGGCTTCCCTGATATCAATCTTAATAAGGCATCAAGGTGAGAATACTTCGTCATAATAACCTTTAGCCAATTCATGTGCTACTATCACATTTTCGAGTATGCTCCTACCAGAAATGAAGCCTACATGAGATTCTCCAAATAATTTTTAACCATTTTCTTGAATATAGTCGTTTTTTATTTATATATAACTTTTACAAGGTTGTTTAGGAACCAATAGGCTTATATTCCTTGAAATAAATTGGATTTTTAACCTTTGGAATCAAGGTTATTGTGGTATACTTAATCATCAATAGACAACTTTAAACATTTTACCAAATCCCTTAATATCTCTTTTACTAAGGTGAGTTGTTGATATATTGTCCAGTAGTAAAGATCCTTTGCCACTTCTATGTTTAGATATCTACAAAGTTGAATAACGATAGAGACCCAAAAACAATCAGGGATAAAAGAAGTCTGTTTTATTAATTATAAACAGTAGGATTTACAAGATATTTGTACAAGTTATTAGAGTCCTAATTATCTACTGATTTCAAGCAAATGAGCATTATCCATATTGGGAAATTCCTACTTTGGTGTTGATAAATAAGGTATAGTCAACACCCTCCCTGAAACTAATGTTGTGTATCACAATATATGAGTTTGGACAACAAATAATTGTGTCTATTTCTTGACATGGCATTTTAAAATAAATCATCCAGTTGATCTTTACAGGATATATACTTTAGGCTAATACTCCAATCTTCAACAAGTTCTTTAATGTAACATCTATGTTCTTGGCGTTTTCATAATGGGCGGGGTTTGTTGCTATTCTGATTGCACTAGTGTTTTCTCCATACAATATGGTTTATCCTTTCATTCGATGCACAATTCTAATAGCAACCTCTACAACCAAATAATTTTAGAGTAGTGACGCCCTGAGCATACACCCTAGGCGGGATTGTCACTCGAGAACCATTATTGGCCCCAAGGGAACCCTTGTCTTGACTTACTCAACTGAAGACTTAACATATCAAAGCTAGCTCATATATAACTTAGAATGTGATAAAGAAAAAATTCAACTAGCCAATATGGCAAACTCTAGTCTCCACATAAGATAATGAAAATGAAAAGACTAAAGAACTATAACTAAAGGTATATCAAGCCTAAAAAAAAAGGAATGTCGTGACAAGACCTTTGATAATCCTAACTAACTTAAACACTAAAACAAATTGATAACAGGATCCCTCTGGAAAGCAAGGAGATACACCAACTGAGTACAAGTTGTTAACTGAATCAACGCGACCATGGATGCTGATCCTGGTTACCTGTGTGTGACCAAATAACATCAGTGTTTTGAATGTACGATTATGTGAGGGGAATATTAAACATAACATAAACTTGAATGGAATTTGAAAGAAACACTTAGCTTGACATTACAGTACTTGTGAAAAACGTAACTCAATAAGAAGCAATAAGACACATGCAATGTATAGAAAACTTTAATAATAGTAGAAAGAAATTTAGTTAATTAAAAAATTCAATAACATACTCAACGTTACTAATGTAATAAAGTAATATAGTTTCTATGAGAGTTGCCCACACTTTGAAAACACTCGTACACATTTCTGTCATATTGGACGACTTAACTAAGTGGATCCACTAGTTTATGCTAAAAAGCACCAATGAATCATCTCTAAAATATGATCATTTACTACCCATAATGGCTACATGGTTTATAGAGTCTTGATTCATATCAACTTCCATCCCCATCACTCTGCTTAATACTAATCCCAAAATGTACTTAGCTCATATGTTTTTAAAATAATCTTCTTTCTTTGGTCTGACATAATTACTCAAAACTTAGCTTAAAATCTCTCTTAGAAACGATGTTGCCTTTCTTGCTCAAATGTGAAAACATTTCTAACTTTGTGGAATATTTAACTCCCGTATAATCTTGTAAGAAATGAACTTCACACTTAACTCTTAAGTCAACTCGAAACTTAACTCCTAAGGCAAGGTTTAAATGTTTGCAAAAGTCTTTTGAAAATATATTGAACTTCACTTGACGTACTTATTAACTTCTAGACATGACTCTTAACTTTTCTTGAATTAAATTATGGATTCAAGGATAATGATCTCATGTTTATGGATGATTTAAACATATTAACATGTACCTTAGAAAGTTGTAATCAACTAGAAGACATAGGCATGATACTATGGAACTTGTATGAAAATATGGAATAAGAACAATAAGAATTGTCGTCCCTGCCACTCTGAGAGGCACAAGAGGCAAACCCTTGAAATTCAAAGACAGGAGTGGGGTGCTTTGTCTTGCGTAGAGACCAATATCCCGAAAATTCGGACACCCCTTTTTGGGGATATGTGAGAGATGATTCCCCAGGACACTCCCCTGGTACTCCCCGACATTGGTTCGTCCTTTTTCAACTCGATACTCTCTGATTCCACATGGTTCCTTTCCCACAAGTTTGGAATGAGTTATACCCTCAATATATACTACATTCAACTAAAAATTTCAACAAAAATATGAATCAAATGCCAAGAAAAATTCAACAAAACAATCCACAATAATTCAAAAGAAATTAATCAAGAACTCAAAGGATTTAATTTCAAATCTTATACTTTAGTGAATTGAATAATGATTGGCGCACAGGTGAACCAACCCAATGAAACTTGATCTCACATACTTCGTAAAATTGAATCCTTGGGGAATCTACTATACAAACTCGAACATTCTTGCCTTATGTTTTTTCTTCTTGTTTCTCCTATTTTCTTTTTTTCTCCAAGACCTAGCATGGACATAGACTTTTCTAAATTGTCTAAAATCTTCTTGACCCCAATTAAACTCATCAAAGTGAATTAAAATAATTGGTTAAGGGAAATACTTAAATACCCTTTAAAAATCCCGATTAGACTTTAACTATTTGAATAGACCAACTTCAAATGGACATATCTCACTCATACGAACTTAAATTTCCACAAACTCGGTGGTGTTGGAAAAATTATTCCAAGACATTTCCTATGATATTTTGAAACTTATCTAAATCATCCTGATGTAGGATTTATTGTCATTTGAGGTTAACCAAAAACACAATGTAACATACTTAACAAATTTTCAGATTTCTATATAATTTACAAAAAAGGTTATTTCTATTTCTTAACTTCTTCCTAGTTATTTCAATTTGCAAGATGTTACAGTATCTATCCCTTTAGGCTAAGTGTATCACATAAATAATTCAGTTCAAACACCCAACAAGAAAATCTAACACATGATATATACAAATTGTAGAGTACTAAAAGAGAATTAGTACCTTGATATGGAGCTTATCTGGCTTCCAACAGATATGGATATCTCTGCTTCATATCTTCCTCTACTTCCTAAGTGGCTTCCGCAACAAACTGGTTACTCAAAAAAACTTTGATTGATGTTACTTCCTTAGTCTTTAACTTGAAACTTCGCGGTCTAGAATATGGACAAGAATCTCCTCGTAAGATAAATTATCATTGATCCAATATCTTTAGTTTGTTTGGTTAATGAACGATTGCCCATGAACTTCTTCAACATGGAGATGTGAAATACCGGATGAATTGCGGCTAACTTTTGTGGTAGCTCCAACTCATAAGATACATTACCTACAATTTTTGATATCATGTAAGGGCTGATATACCGTGTACTAAGCTTCTCCTTCTTAAAAAATCATACAACACCTTTCATGGATGAAAATTTCAAGTACACCCAATCATTTGCTTAAAATTCTAACTCCATTATTCTAACATAGTTGTAGGATTTCTTATGAATGTGCAATTTTTAACCTCTCTTCAACCACTTTAACCATATCCATAGCTTGATGATCTAAATGTGACCCTATCAAACGTGCTTAACCAACTTCAAAACATCTAATATGAGATCTATAGCTTCTTCCATAAAGAGCTTCATAAGGAGTCATTTATATAATACAATGGTAAGTATTGTTGTAAGCAAATTCAATAAGATGTAAGTGATCATCCAGATGTAAGTGGTCATCCCAATTACCTTTGAAATAAATCACACAAGCCATCAACATATCCTATAAGGTCTTAATAGTGCGGTCTGCTTGACCACTTTTATAAGAATGAAAGGAAATACTTAAGTTAACTTTTGAACCGAAACCTTTTCGGAATAATTTCAAAAATTGTGCAGTAAATTGTTAGCATCTTTCTGGAATAATGGTGACAAAAATATAAAAAAGTGAGTTGACTTTGTCATTCTACCAAGAATCACCTAAATAGAATCACGTTGCTTGCTAGACCTTGGTAAACCTAGGATTAAATACATATTAATAATCTCCTACTTTTATTTCGGAAATTCTATATTCTAGGCAATACCACCGGGCTTTTGGCGAACTACTTTAACTTGTTGGCAGTTCGAACACTTAGACACAAATTCTGAAATGCTCTTCATACTACTCCACCAATAGACTTCTCTCAAATTGTGATACATCTTTGTGGAACCCAGATGATTGGAATATCTAAATATATGAGCTTCCTTTATGATGCACTCTTTGAGTTCATCCGCTCTTGGTAATCATAATGTAACTTGATACCTCAATACACCATCTCTCCCTTGTTCAAAATCCATTACTTTTTTACTATGAACATTTGTCTTTAATTCAAGCAAAATTGGGTCTTTATCCTACTTCTCATTTACTTTTTACACTTGTAAAGATCTAGTCTCATTCATCACCACTACTATCCTTTTGTGATATCCGATAAGCAAACTCCAAAGTGTGAAAGTCTGTTCACATTCTTTGCTTGTTCTTTATTATCTTTCTCAAAGTGGTGGTACTACCCATAGACAACACACTAAAGCCATCAGAAACAACATTAGCCATACATGGTGGTAAAGAATACTCATGTCTTAATCCTTAAGTAATTCTTACCACCTCTTTTTGATTAAACAATTTTTGAGTTAATACTTACTGAAGACCTATGATCAGTGAATAAATCTACATGAATACTATACAGATAAATGATGACATATCTTCAAAGCAATCCTACCATAGCCAACTCTAAGTCGTGGGTTGGAGGTAAAGAAAATCCTTTCATATGAGGAAGTTCTAGTTGAGATATTAGAGCAACATGTTTAGAAGTTGAGAAAAAAGAAGTTGCCTCCGTGTAAGAGCTATAAAGAAAATCATATAGTGGATGGTGCTATGTGATGACCCGATATCGATATCATTTTCCTTCTAAACATACTCTATCTTGAGGTAATGGGATCCTGTTGGCTTGTCCTATGTTTTGGAGTCATGTGTTTTATGTGTTTCCATCATTTCCTTATCTAATGCATGTTCATGAAAAACTTATATTTTGATGAAAATGAGTTTTCACGATTGATTTTCATCATATTTTTGTGAATTGATTATGAGTTGCATATAGACTCTAGCAGATAATATGATGGACATATTTTTCGCTATTCTTTTGAGTATGAGTGGCATATAGGCTCCAAGTATGTTGAGCATGAATTTAGCTTGGAGAAGGAAGTTCCTTTTTAAAGATGAGAAATATTAAAATTTCATAATTTACTTATTGTACATTGAGTATGTTTATCCTGGAGTTAACGTTTCCTCATTTGTTCTGTTAATTTTTATAACTTGCATGCATGTTGGGTTGCTAAACTTGAGTCATTTCCATTAGAAAGGCCTAGAATCTCACCAAGGACGAATTATTCCAAGGGGGAGATAATGAAACACCTTAAAATATAGTAGGCTAAACTAGGTCTAAGTGAGAGGGCAACAACCAAAAAGGGAGGACCAGGAATGACAGTGAGGTTCATGAAGGGAAAAGAAGTAGCTAGGCTACACTGCTTAAACAAGGACCATCCCTAAGATACACTTGACGGCTCGTGAAGGACACCACAGTCTTTAGAAGGATCATGATCCTAAGCTAGTCATTAGGGGATAACAGGGTGGCTCTGTAGCGACCTGTCCAATAATTAACGAGAGCATCTCAGTTTGTGCTAGGTACCATGAGTCTTGGAGCTTCACATGGTGAAGTGGTAGTGATTATAAGTTAAGGATTAATTAATCTTTGTTATTTTAATTATATCTAAGTCATGTCATTTTTCCTAATTCTATGACTCTTATATAAGTTATTTTAACCCCAAAACTCATATGTTCAAGACATTATTTCCAAAACCAAAAACAAATCCCCAAAAGTTCATAATCTCAAAATAATTCTCGGTCTAGAATATTGAAGAAGAAGAAGAAGAAGAAGAAGATGATGATTCAATATAGGGTTAAAGAACAAGTTTCCATACTTCAATTTCTTTGGGCTTTTCAAGTAAGTTATGATAGTTTTCATCCATGGAGTTTTTAAATTCTCCAATATCAAAAGGTAGAAATTCCCAATTTGTCAGCGTTTTCTTTACTTATCATGGGTGCTCTACAAAGTTTATTTAAATGATTGAATTATGTTACATTTAAGTATGAATTAATGAATTACTATAATTTTATGATTAAATACCCATAAAACAATTTAAACACCGATGTTTTCAAGTTATGAATCATGTGATGTTAGATTTTTAATGTAAAAGGAGATTTTATTAAATTAAGCGTATATTGCTAGCTCTACATCAAAGTTATGATGTAATCCATATCTAACCTACGTTTTCTAAGTAATTATGATTGAAACTGGGCTTTGATCATGATGAGGTAAATTATGGACTATTACATGTTCTTATGAATTATATGCCATTGTTTTAAGGTTATTTGAGAGTAAAGTACCAATGATGATATTGGTATTGTGTTATTCAATGGATATTCTCATAAACACAAATTAGCATTACTTCAAAGGTATCCTCACATAATACGGGTTCTTAGGTTGAAAGGGTTTCTCACCTAGTTGAATCAGAAGATAAAAACTATTATCAATACATTATGGATGGTGAAGGTTTTCTCACACATGGTATAAGGATCTAGTCAATAATAGGGTAAGTGAAGACTTAATAAATAATTGGTGGGTTTTTTAATACATATCGAGTGGATATTTATGTAAGATGGAAGCTCCCATAAATTAAAGTTTGGTTTCTCCGACCAGTCTATTGAGATGAAAGATCTTTCGAGTAGAGGACATGTTTATATTAGCAATCTTTTTATCGTGTAGCTCTGTGCCCCATAGATCTATTATCTACTGAATCCACTTATGCTAGCAGTCCATTGTTTTACTTTAGGAAAGTAGGACAACCCTTTTGGGTATAGGATACACCACGGTATCATGTTATAGCTCACATTATCTCTGTGTCTGTCACGACCAAAATCCAATCGTGAGTGACACTAACACTTAACCTACTAGGTGTGCAAACAAAAGATTAAACCCCAACATATATTAATCATTCACCTTACAAAGTAATAATCATAATGTAGAAGATTAATTTTTTTTAGTGAAAGAAACACCAATCCATTATAATATATTATATGTCATTCCCAAAACATGAAAGTCATCAAATTAAGGAAATCTAATTTTCAAATACTAAGTCTAAGAGTGTTAAAGTCACAAAAATAATTAAATAAAATGGTTTATGTCTGAAAACTAAGGATATCATGTGATGACCGACAGAGTCCAACACGATCTTGAATGAGTATCTCAACCTGAAACCTAATATACTTTAGACTAGCTAGAGCTGAAGGCTGGTTTAAGTCACTGGTACACTCACTGCACTCTATAAAAGGAAAACAGAAGTAGGGCTCAGTACGGGGCAACATGTGATGAGTAGGTATCGTCGGCCAACCCAAAAAAGAAACTAATATACAATGAATAATAGTATGAAAAGAACTCTGACACTTAAACAGTAGCTTGCAACAATAAACATGAACAAGTGACAACAGAAGACAATACACAATCACTCACAATATCCTGGACACATATGGGGACTCATGCCTCCACAACACTCTTATTTGGGAACTGGGTTCTTTGAGATTGAGTATGTTAAGTTAATTCAATAAGTTTTTTCTATAATTTTACTATATCATAACGTGACACTCCGATCTAGTTATACTATGTCAGAACATGACACTCCGATCCAATAATAGTGTGTCAGAACATGAAACTCCGAACTAATAAATGACGAAATATCGATTCGCTAGCAAACCATTAACTATCTCAATTTGTTTAAACTTAGATTAAGTTGTGATGATCAAAAGAATAAAACTTAAAACATAGTACATATTTCGAACTAATGAATGCCGAAATATCAATTCGCTGGCCAACCATTAACTATTCTAGAACATCACAATTCTCTTCTCATGATGACACTATCCTTAATTAATCATTGTACCATGCTTTTCTCAAGACAAGAAAACTGCAACCAATTTTTATCCTTTTTTTTAACTAACAATCATATATTTATATAAAGAGAACCCTAGGCTCGCTTACATGGCACAACCATAAACTAGCATTCCCTTTTAAATTTATTTATTTCCCAAAACCTTGCTATAGGTAGAGCCTTAGTTGATATGGAAAATGGGCAGATGAAATTTCGGTTGAACAATGAAGACGTGACCTTCAACATTTGTAGGCCCATAAGGCAGAGTGGTTATATCCGATCCGTATCTGCTATATCCTACAAATAAAAGATGAAGAAGTACCATGACTTAAAAATTGAAAAGCGAGAGCGTATGGTTGGGGATTTGGTGCTTTTATACAATTCTAGGTTGCGCTTGTTTCCGGGTAAGCTCAAGTCCAAATAGACTGACCCTTACTTGGTTACCCAAATATGCCCTCATGGAGCAGTTGAGTTGGAAACCAATGAGGGTGTGCGGTTTAAGGTGAATGGACAATGAATAAAAATCTATTGTGGGCATGCTGAATCGGTGGATAAAGTGATCGAGGTATACCATCCTTTGAAGTCTGAGTAATCAAGTGTCATCAGTCGTGCCGCGATGTTAAACCATGCGCTGGTTGAGAGGCAACCCAATACTTATAGTTTTATTTCTAGTAATGGTAGCCTTTTCTACTAATGGATTTTAAATTTGTAGGTAGCACATCACAAATAAATTCTGCAGAAAATCACTCCGCAACATTCACTAACGAATACATCGACGGACCGTCAAGCTTGAGACGGACCGTCGCATGAATATGTCATGCCAGGTACGTTTTTTAGTTATTTTCAAAATTAGAGCACACGGAATGGAACCCATGATAGACTATCGCATCTCGGATGGACCGTCGTCGTGGAGTCGTTGCATCATTAACAAGCATACCCGACCCGACCAGGTTGGGGAATTTTAAAGTTTTCAACCTTTACAAAACCCCACCATTTCATTTAAACAATTTCTTTCCCTCTTTATTCCATTCCCTCCCTTTCAAACTTCCAATATCCTACCTCTCTATAACCTGATCACATCCCCAAATCCCCAATTTCGGAAGTCTTCTTTCTAATGGTCGGAGTGTAATGTTTTGGTTCTTCTCTTGATAACCAAGTGCCTCACTTGTTTGTTTTTGTCCTCTTATTAGGTATTTGTCTCTGATCTCTACCCATTTACATTGTATATTTGTTTTTCAACTACTATTAGCCTATTTCTTTTTAGGGGGTCCTCATTCTTTGATCCATTTTTCTGACCTAGGTTGAGAATCTCGGATTTCCTTGTTGACTCGAAGAAAATTGGTTCTTAGATTGATATTTTGCTAGGTATTTAGGTTAGAAACATGTAGGTTAACACTAAGTATTCCATTTGAGTCATAGGGGATGATTGTGACATCCTCAGTTCTGTGCCCGAATAACAGAACGAGACCACGAAGACGGACCGTCGTTCCCACAACGGACCGTCATAGGGTGTGTTCCAACACCCCACTATTCGTTTTCTCTAAGTGTCCACCAACATACACATGCGACGGACCATCATTCCCACGATGAACCGTCCTGCACCGTCATGGTTGTTAGAGACCCTTGTCCTAAGGGTCTCCAACTTTTTGTAAGTGTCCTATGACAGACATCTAAGACGGACCGTCATTAATAAGACGGTCAATCCTGCACAATCGTCATGGTTAACAGAGACCCTTGTCCTAAGGGTCTATATTTTTTTTCAATTGTCCTTTAACGGACATCGACAACGGAGCATCATACCCTCGACGGTCTGTCTTGCACAACCGTTCTTATTGTCAGAGACCCTATTCCTAAGGGTCCAACTTTTTCTAAGTGTCCTTTGACTGACATATAAGACGAACCGTCATTAACACGATGGTCCGTCCTGCACAACCATCACGGCGGTCAGAGAACCCTCTCCTAAGGGTCTCAATACTTTTTCTAAGTGCCCCATGATGGACCGTCATTATCACGACGACCTGTCCTTCTTATCTGTCATCACTGTCAGAGACTTTCCTTTAGGGGATTCCACATAACCACAGTTGAAGTAAGACATAACGGACACCATCACGGTTTTTTTTTTTCATCATATTCATGACGAAACCGGCAACTGGTCCGTCGGGTTCATATGTACTATTAGTGATCCATTAACAACCTTTGGTCTTAGTTTATTTGGTGTCGTTTTTTGATGCCTTGTTGATCCCTTCTAGTACTTACCCATCTAGATTCTTTATAAGTACTATCTCTAATGGCATCTAAACAAGATAGAGTTTACACACGTGGCGTTCAAAGTCTGTCGCCCCGTCTGCCCGATTGGTTATTGGCTCCGCTGATGAGTATGATCCCGAGTACGTGCCCCCAGGCACTGCCACTCCAGCACGAGCTGCACGTGCTACTAGAGCTATGCCCAAAAACGTGGCGTATGGCGTAGTCACTACCTCCCAGTCTGATTAGGAGCGCACACTGACCGGCACACTTTCTAGGTCAGCTACACGTGAAGAAGGAGCGTATGGTTCCTTATGAGTTTCGTGGTTGGAGGAAGCCTCCGGGTCCGCAGAAGTCCCTGCGCCCAACACAGCTTCACAGTTTGCCTTATCTAATGAGGCTGACAATCATGATTCCACTCTAAACTCACTGACTGGTGCTCTCACCCCGGTTGTCAACAAGCCCAACCGGTGGAGTGTAGACGGTCAATACCAAGTGTATTCAGATGCCAAGTTTCTAAATGATAAAGGCGTCATGACACAAAACCTTACACTGGAGAGGCGAGTCCTTACGGGGAGTCTCCCCACCATGCCAGATATCCACAATCTCTTCACTAGACACGCTAGAGTAGAGAGCTCGTTCTCTGCGCCGCTACAGTGAGGAGTTGGTCCAAGAGTTTTACTCCTCTTATGTGGCTACTGTCCGATCATAGATCGATAGGCGGGCTTTCCCTGCCAAACAGGACCCACTCGTTAGAGTACGTGGCATACAAGTAGACATCTCCCTACAAGCCATCAACCAATATCTGTACGGCGAGGATGTTGATACCAACAGGACCCCTCTCAGTGCCGAGTTCATCTACCGGCGAATTTTTTTTAAAGATGGCCAATTCTTGCGTGAGCCATCACTGAGAGAGAACACCAAGAGGTGGATGGCCTTGCACTTATATATTTATGGAGAGGGTGCTGATTAGGTAACGGAGACGAAGGGATCCATCAAGAAGGCGAACTTGACCTTCACGGCTAAGTTTTTATGGCTTATTGTCTGCCATTGCCTTTCCCCCATGGCTGCTGATAATATGGTTACATGGGATCGTGCATATCTGATGGCGGTGATGATAGACGTGTTTGAGGTGAACTTCGCATGGCTTCTATAGGCAGTCATGCATGAGAGGGATTTCAAGGTCACCACTACTTACCCTTTTCCGTGCATGATATTTTCCTTATGCAGGTCTATAGGTGTGCCCATCTGGCACATTGATCAGCTCAAGACACTGCTGGGCACTGTTGATATCAGCCTCATCAGGGATGAGTCCAATGAATTGGCTTCACGCAGAGGGACCCGTCCAAATATACCTCCACTTGGTGAAAATCTGGCTGATACGGTAGCATATGCTCAAATGACTACGCAGGCTACTTCAGCGACCACTGACACTACCCCGGTCGAGTCTATCCCGGGTAGTAGCACTGCCCCTAGATCCCTCGCTCAGCCTCTTTCCCTGATCTGGTCTCGCTTGATAAGGTACAGAAATTAGAGGCTCAGATGTCAACACTTCTACATCACATTCAGCCATGGATGTGGAGGTCTATTGCTGAGGCGGAGGAGCGCTTGGATCTTAAAATGGCACAGCACAAAGAGCGGAAGATCAGTGAGGTTCATCAGTGCTTAGACGCTTTTGAGTTGCAGATGTTACCCCGGCCATCCCCTCCGGTGGACGTGTCGACCCTTGAGGCTGCGGTTGAGAGTCTGCGAGCAGATATTGATATGATCCTAGTATCTAGGGTGCCTGAGTATGAGGCCCCTTTTGCAGAGCCTGCTAAAGACACAGTGTTTGCGGCTTTATTCGCTACTTATGATATTCCACCATCTCCCCCTCGAAATCATGCCAAGAGGCGTAGGGGTCGAGAGGAGGATGAGGCTAGAGCAAGTAAGAAGGAGCACCGTGATATGGAGGCTGCGAGGAGAGCCTCGATTGCTGATGAGGAGGCCGTCAGATCAGGGTTGTAGAGTCAGCTTCTAGGGCATCCAGCTCGACAGATGTGGAGACAGCAGGAGTTACTGCTGATAGTGTTGTTGTTGATGAGGACACTACTAAGGGTGTCCAAACAACATAGGTAGTGGGTGGGGTAAATTAAACGTGAGTGATAGGGTGAAGTCTGAGTATCCCAATTCACGATCCTCTTTTGGGGTTTTCTTGCCCGTGTTGTTTTTCTCAAAGAGACTGATTATTTTTATTGTCGAATCGGCATGTCTATATCATGTGTATATAGTATAACTCTTAAGCATGATGACTAAAACAAAAATGATATCCTGATGTAATGATAATGATGCATTGCTAGGCACAGTAATTGATAAATGTGTGGCTCTAAGCATGTTATACGGATACACCACTGCATAACCCTAAGTCTAATACTCGAACTAGGTGTCTGATAATCTTGTCGATTAATGAGATGTCAAGTGAGTGTGAGGAAAATTTGAAAACTTTCCTAGTTAGACCTGCTACAAGTACGCGGTAATATACAATTAGGTAAGGATCATAAACCTTTGTTCAATATAGCCAATTTTTAGTCTAAATAAAAAAAACGAATGAAATTGATCCCTCTCTGATCCAAATGATTTGAGCTTAAAATAGACGTTTCTTTTTAACCCCAACTGATCTTTTGTGCGAATAATGTGTTGTCCCTGGTCCCTCCTTGGACATGTGCACTTCAGCTTATGCCAAAATCATAAGTTGAGGGTGGCTAATGCATTAAACAACCTTTTCGAGGACCTGACCAAACTTTGGGTATTGTGTACTTTGACTAATGGCAAAACCATGAGTTTAGGGTGGCCAATATGAGGAATGCTCTAAAAAGTTGAGTTGAAAGAACAAAGAGAGAGAAAGAACAAAAGTAAAGTGACTCAATAACCAGTTGAAAGAAAAAAAATAAAAATATAATAAAACATACAATAAAGAAAAGAAAAGAGTCACTTACACAAATAAAAAAAGAAGGGAAAATAGCAAGGTGAAGAATGATCGAAGAATATGAGAAATTGGGAGAATACAATTGATAACAAAGTGTACTCTTAGCATATGTCAAGGATTGGAAAAAGTCACTAAAGTTATACTTAAATACCTACCTGACCCTATCCTTATGTTACAAGATAAAGAAAGTCCTATCTAGATCCTAAGAGTTGTATGGCGAACTTAAAGAAGTGAAAATAAGGGCAAGCTTATGGCAATATGTATGAATAGTTGTGAATTTGTTCCGAGAGTTAGTTTTGAATACTAATCCTTATACTCAAACTGAAATCATTGTGTGAAAAATGAGGATGTTGTTTTGAAGTGAGGAAATTGGTTGCAATACCAGAAATATTAACACCTTAGTGAGAAATTGAAGAGGATAGGTGTCAGTGCGTAGTGAATCTGTGTCATGGTCTGGTTCCACATAATTAAAGCCTAATAGTGATAACATGCATAAACATGATGAGATTGATCGGGATGGATATCCAAATGATTGCGAAAGCTAAATATGGATATTATTGTACTAACATTTTGTAGTGAGTCATAGTGCGTCACTTGAGGACAAACAACGAATTTAAGTTGAGGGTGTTGATGTATCGTTGTTTAACGATATTTTTAATGCCTTTTCCTTAAGTTTAGTATGTGTCCAAAAGCCTTTATGTATTGATTTTTATGTAAGTTTCTCCTTATTTGCAGGAAATCTGTTGTTAGTTAAACATGAAAGTTTTTGGGCAAGAAATGCAGAAGAGACCACCCACGGAGCCTGTGACGGTCTGTCGAGCTTGTGACGGTCCGTAGGTGGCATCGTAGTGAAGCTGCTGAAGGAAGATGGGGAAGTCTGACCTAGTGTGGGATTACAGAAGTCCATGACGGACCCTCATAGCCAAGACTGTCCGTCCTGCATGTTCGTCGTGATGATCGGAGAGTAGTCCCAGTACCCAAATTCTAAGAAGTTCAAGTATTATGGAACGGAGAACCTAGACGGACCGTTGTGCTTGGAACGGTCCGTCATACCTGCTGTTAAGGGTAATGAAAAAAGCACCATAAGAATTTGTGAAGTATGGGACAATGCAGGCCATGACGGCCCATCGTGACTACGACGGTCCGTCACGAGGTCCGTCGACCCAAACACGTTTTGACATATTTTAAGTGATTAGAATCCTTCTTTTATTAGGTTTTTGTTTTTATTATAAATAGTTGGAAAAAAATTATTTTTGGGGTTAGACTTTTTGATAGGAGACTTTTTGATAGTTAAATTTTTGGATAATCTTAGTTCTCCTTGTTCAAGTATTGAAGGATTAATTAGTTAATTGTTCACTTTTTCTTGAATATTGAGTGTTGGGCTTTTTGTTTATTAATCCAAGAGAACTTCTGGATTTTTTTCTCTCTTCATCAAAGTTAAGAGTGACATGAATTCTTTATATTTAAATATATGAATAGTTGTAATTATGACCATGGATAAACTAAACTCCATATAAACTAGGGTTTTGTGAGATTCCATGGATGAATAAGGAGTAAAAATCAACATAAAATAACAATTCTAGAATAGTTGTCTTGCATTGTATTGATAATCTTTCGTTTAGAATCTTTTAAAGGTATGACCAACGTTAGAACTGCTAATGCCTACTGCAAACAAGGAGGTAGATATAGGAAAGAAATATCAACATAGATTTGTGTATACTATCTAATAGGCTAGTGGCGATTGGTAAGAGGTAAAACGTCAAATATAACTACAATGCTGAATAAAGGTGGTAAGGTAAGGGTTTAGTATAGCAACACACGGTAGAGGACTAAGGTGCGGAGTAGAGTTAAATTTTCTAGGATGCCGGACAGGATTTAGAGATACATAAACTTATTACTTTTAGGAAAGAATTGTTACAGTTAGAAGTATCAAGTTAGGAAACCTACTGGGGAACACTTAAACCCTACCTACTTTTATTAATTGAATAAGCTCCAAGATTTGAATTTTTAGTTTTTTTACATTAATCTAATTAAATATTCAATAATTAGCAATAAACCCCCCTTATGTTTATTTTTCTTAAGGAAACGTTTACTAAATATAGTAATAACATAATAAGTTAAGTCGAACTATTTTTCCTCGTGGAGATCGACCCCAGCCCCATTAGTTGGGTTATTTACCTTGATACGACCGACGATTACTTCTTATTTAAGAAGTATGTTTGAGCGTATCACTGTTCATTATTGTTTTGTATTGTTTTTTTAATTATATATATTATTTAAGATTTTTATAAAAAGTGTGTTTTCATTTTCTTCAATGTTTTCTTCCTCCAGTCATCAAGCTTAATTTTATTATAAATCATGTGTGATTGATGTATTATTCAAGCTAATTTTTTACTATAAATCATAGTGATTGAAGATCTATTTCACTTTTTTTGCAATTTTGGTTGACTTGTTTTATTAGGTTTAAAAGATAGTTGAGGATGACTTGAAAATATAGGGTTGTGCTATATTTGATAGGAACCAAAACAAAGATTTGATAAAACTATGCGGAACAACAAATGATGAAAGTGTTAGAAGAAGAACAAGGTGATTTTCTCTTTCTTGCCACAATTAGTATATTATTCTAACTTTTTTTATGTGACAAACATTTGTATGTCATTGAACTCTTCATAGATAGTTTATAGAGAAAATTGAGTCCATATTCTTTTATTGTAAGTTAAACTAATTTTTCATATTCTTTGTTCTCTTCTTTTTAGGCATAGAATAGAGAGATCAAGTTTTTTTTGAACTAACCAATTTCAAAATACACTCTAGAAAATATTGTTTGCGGTAATAGTTAGCACGTCCCACGAGAGTACTATAGCCTTTACCGACATTAATAAACTGCCATTCGATTCAATATTGCTATAGACTTCATGGACATTTACACAGAGTACCAATTTCCTCTTAGATTACATATTTATCGATAATTAAGCTATAAATTATTGTTAAAGATCATTTTTTGTAACGATAACTCATTCTCCTTTGATAAGTTTATATTTTTTTTGATAAATAAGTAATAACTCTTTTGAAAAAAACCTGAAAGACTATCTTTTTTGAAAAATATTTTAAGTAACTTGTCTGTTTATTTTTGATTGCTAGGAAAGTAAGATCGTCTTTATTATATTTTTTGATATTTGTGAGTTCAAGAGCTCGCAAAATTATATTGTGAGATTTTAATATGTTATATGTTAAAATTTTTGTTTAGTACATCCTGTTGTGCACATTCAGATGTCACCTAATGCTTGGTTGATAATTGCATTCATTAAATTTTTATTTAAATCCATATATATCATAAAAGCAATTGAGTGAGGTGCATTTACTATTATCTTAGCTGACCTAAAAACATGGCGATTAGAACCTGGACAAGAATCACTCATAAAAATAAGTATCATTGACCCAATATCCTCATTTTTATGATTTTTGAAAGGATAACCCATGAACTTCCTTCAACAGGGAAGATTGTGAAAGGCTGCATGAATACAGATAACTATATTGGTAGTCCAAACTTCATATGATACATTACCTTAGTTTGTAGAGATTCGATATATCGAGAACTAGCTTTTCTCCTTCTTACAAAGTACCATAGCACTTTAATGGGTTTAAAAATTTTACAAAACCCATCATTGCCTTCAAATTCTAAATCATTAGTCTTACATAGGTGTAGGATTGGAACCAGATATGTCATTTTAAACCTATCTTTAATCACTTTCAGCTTCTCCATAGCTTGATGATCTAAATGTGGTCCTATCAACCCTGCTTGACCAACTTCAAACCATCTAATATGAGATTTGTATCTTCTTCCATAAAGAGCTTCATAATAAGCCATTTATATAGAGGTAACTTTTGTTGTAAGCAAATTCAATAAGAGGTAGGTGATCATCACAATTACCTTTTAAATATATCACATAAGCCATCTACATATCCTCTAAGGTATGAATAGCGTTCTCTACTTGAGCATTTGTCTAAGAATGAAAGGCAGTACATAAGTTAACCTTTGAACTCGAGACTTTTTAGAATAACTTAAAAAATTATGTAGTAAATTGCTCATCTCTTTCTGAAATAATGGTGAGAAATACTGCACAAAGTCTAACAACTTCATGAAGATACAACTTGGCAGTCCTCTGGTGAGAGGGTAGTCTTTACCGGCAAAAAAGGGGTTAATTTTGTCATTCTATCGAGAATCTCCCAAACTGAATCATGTTGCCTGCTAGACATTGGTAAAGCTAGGATAAATCAAGGTTAATCATCTCTCATTACAGTCTGGAAGTTCTATATTCTAGGCCATACTACAAGGCCATTAGTCCTCTAATTTAACTTGTTGGAAATTCTAACACTTAGACACAAATTATAAAATGCCCTTCATACTACTCAGCTAATACTTCTATTAAATCGTGATACATCTTTGTGGAACCCGAAATAATAAAGTATCTAGAGAAATGAATTTCCTTGATGATGCATTCTTTTAGTTCAACACTCTTGCTACACATAATCTAACTCGATACCTTAATACACCATCTCTGCCTTGTTAAAAATCCATTACTTTTTTCTTATGAACATTTGTCTTTAATTAATAAATAATTGGTTCTTGATCCTACTTCTCTTTTACTTTTGACACTAATGAATATCTAGGCCCATTCATCACCACTCTTCTTGTATCTGTGGAATCCAATAAATGAACTCCCAAGTGTTCAAGTCTGTGCCCAACCTTTGCTAGTTATTTCTTATCTATCTCAAAGTAGGAAGTACTAGCCATAGACAACTTTCTCAGGTCATCAAAAATAATATTAGCTTTACCTTGGTGTAATAGAATACTCATGTCATAATCCTTGAGCAATTCTAACCACCTCATTTTTCTGAGATTGATATCTTTCAGAGCAAGTACATAGAAAAGACTTATGATCAACGAATACATATACACGAACACTATACAAATAATGATGTCATATCTTCAAAGCAAATACTAGGAAATCCAGTTCTAAGATATGAGTTGAAGGTGAAGAAAAACCGTTCACGTGAGGGAAGTCCTGGTGAGATTTGAGAGGCAAGTGTAGGAGTGAGAAACAAGAAGGTTGTTTGTGTGCCAAAGCGTATGGAGGATAACATATCTTTGCAGGGCGCACTTTGAGCCAAGGCCTATATGATGTCCCAATTATCCAATATTTTTTCCTTCACTTTACTCTAGACTTGGGTATGAGTTCCTTTTGAGTTGTCCTGATGTTTAAGAAGACATGTATTTTATGTGTTCCCATGATTTCCTTATGTTATGATTTTATGAAAAAATTGTTTTGTTATCTGAAGAAAGAAAAGAGTTTACATGATTGGATTATCCTCATGTGTGCATTGAGTGTGAATTCTCTATAGACTCTACGAGAAGATATGATGAACATGCTTTAGCTATGACATTTGAGTGTAGAGGTTACCTATAGATCCAGAAGATGATATAATTGTGTGTACATACTGTTAGCTTGGGAAGGAATCCCCTCCTTGAAGATGAGGGGAATTTAAAATTCATATACATTTTTGTTTGTTGATGTTTCATACTTCATTATGGCACATTGAGTATGTGTCGGCTGGAGTTAGGAGTTAATGTTCCTCCTCGTTTGTGTGAATTGTTATAGTTCATGCATAAGGGTTGCTAGTCGTGAGTTTTTTCAGTTAGACAGGTCTAGAATCTTACCCGAGGACACGTTTCCCTAGAGGGAGATAATGAAACACCTCAGAACCTAGAAGGCTAAACTAGGGCTAATTGAGAGGTTAACAGCCAAAAAGTGAAAAAGTTTTTTGGGAAGACTTCCCCAAGAACTACCTAACCTCACACGACCAGCATAAAGATTCGTGGTGAGGACCATGATTAATGGAGAGGTTCGTATGGTCTAGGATCAATTTTATTCTATTAGATTATATGGTTATTATGGGACAAGATCTCTAGAATTCATTTTTTTATTAATAAAATATTTACTTCACCTTATTATTTCAAAATATTTATTTTGTAGGACTTCTTGATAATTTTCTTTAATGTTAACATTAACTCAATTGATATGTATGGTTTATTATCTTTGAAAAGCTAGTGTGAAAAGTTATCAATACATAAATCAATTTATTTAACTTTTAAAGTGCAAAACGTTTTCTTGGAAAAATCGTGCAAACAAAAAACATTTTGCAACATCATCAATAAAAAAAATTTGGAACATCATCAATAAAAAAAGGAATAATTAAATAAATCACAATCTAGTAAATATGTAAATTTTCGTAAAATTAATAAGTGACTTAATCAAAAAACTTTGACAAAAAATCCATCGAACACGACATACATACGACTCTTATTATAATTACAAAATAAAACTGATGTAGAGAATCTAGGCCAACAGTTAAACATACAAAACCTAACAGACACAATTGTAGGGGGACCAACATAACACATAAAAAAATAACTAAAAGAAAGAGAATGACTAGTCAAAGACTTATTTGTTATTGGAGAGGGGTTGAATCTTGTCATTAGCCAATTTTTTCGTGAAAAGGTCATAAACAAAGTGACAAAATAATCACATTCAATTTTAGTTAAATCAATAAAGATGGACTTGTGGGAATGGCATGCAGTAGAGCTGGTAGTTATTCATTGCATTGATGCCCCATGAGGGGATCTCAGCTAAAGGATCCATTGTGGTGTCATAGCAGTAAATGGAGGATTATAATGGGGAGACATCATGATGTATTGTTATTGAAGCAGTTGATTGGATGTAGACCCCCTCTTTTCACCACATTCTTTTTCAGTTTGTTTACATATTAATAGGAGGTTCCTTCTTAATAACGTAAACATATATCGTTGAGATGAGAAAATCTTCATGTAATGGGGAATAATTTTTCCATTTCAACACTTCATGCCTCTCCTTGTAATTTCATTGATCTATTTACATTTCTTATCTTTAGTAGTTTTTTGCAACTTCTTGATTCTTTTTCTTTGTGAATCTCCTTTGGACCATATTTTTTGATCCTCCCAATGCTTCCAATTCTATAACATTTGGAAAAGTGTTGAGTCTGCAACAGTTGGGGGAAACACCTTAGGTTCATCAATATAAGGACTATATACGATTGAGAGCCATTTCGATGTCACAAAAGAGTGCTGATTCTTGGCCTTTTTCAACAACCCTATGAGCTTTTCTTGTATGAGACTTTTCTTTGCATTTCATTTTCAATCAAAGCTAATATTACTTTTTTTCTAGGCATGTCTAAAGAAGAGGTAGATGAGGGATATATGTTGTTTGTTAAATAATGTCTTTGTTGTTGTTCTTTGTATTTGTAGTTGTCTTTGCCCCTAAGATGGACCCTTGTATATATAAATAAAAATTTTTGAATTCTATAATGTTTTGGCGTGCTCTTTGAATTATAGAATTTATGAATATGAACAAAATTGTTGAATAAGTTAAATGAGAGTACATTATCTTGAACTTGCTATTGTTTTTTCTTGGTCAATACTAGCAAATATTTCGAGTCGATCTTTTCATATAAGGAAAAGAATTAGTGTGTTGAAGTTTACTAAGTAGTATCCACAATAAAATGGTCATAAGTTTATAGAAAAATAGGGTGTGTTATAGAGTTCATACTATTTACCAATTTTGGAAGAAATATATTTAGGATAAATTTTAAAATCTTTCAAAATATTTAAAAAACTAAAAATCTTACCTAATTTTTGTTTTTATTAATATATGATAGCAACAACCTATTACTTGAAGCGAAGTGAAATATTTTCCTAAAGTTAGTTTGAAGGTAAATTAATATTCCATTATTTGTATTAATATAATAAAAAAAAAAAATGGATTTGCTTTCTAATTGAAAATAAAAGACAAATTTAATTACTTAAAGAAATGTTGTCATGATCCGAGTTATTCAAATCTGATGCCCAAATTATAAGAATACTAGTAGTGAAGATAACAATACCATGGATGATAAATAATAGTTTAACTGTAACAACCCTATAGTAAGTGTACTTGTAATATTTATGCGACACTTAGAAATTCCTTGCGGTAAATTATGAATCGGTTCCTATGAGACTAGTTGACAATAGTTTGAGGTTTAAAGTGAATAGCACATATATTTTTAGGGACACAATTAAGTCGACGTCAATGGAAGTATTTAACTTGATATTCATAAGGTGGTAGTTGAGTATAGTGTTTTTTTAAAATGACAGAGTGTATATTATAGTTTAAGTAGTTAAAGGTATTCTGTCTATAAATGCATTAAAACTATTGCAGGGTGCTCCTTGACTTCAACTAAGCTAGTAGGTACAAGTAGGCACGTCACATTATATGGACTTTCACATGCTTAAAGGACCACCAAGTAGGTTCATCACCTACTAAGACTCTTTGGCCATGTTATTGGGTCAAGTACACTACTGTATCTGACCAAGTTGAAAAAAAATAAATGGGAAACAATAGGACATCCAAGCCAAATCTTTGTAAAGTCGACAAGAAATAATTTATGGACAAGTAAAGCATCACCTATAAATGTGTTGGACTGCAGATTAAAGATAAGGCAAAGGTGGCAAAAGGTAAACTATTAAGGTAAAAAATAAGACTAAATATATCATTTTATCTACAAATTTTTAAGCTCTCAAATTCAATATTTCTCTCTTTCTCTTAAGATTGAAGCAACACCCAATTTTCCCATTAAGGGTTTTATAAACTTTTTCTCTAGTTTCTTCCAAAAGCAAGCCACTTGATCACCTTCTCTGCCTTATGTGTTTTAGATATTAGACAGTTCTTGAAAAGGGACGTGAACTAAGGTAGCTATTTGCGTTGGAAGCCAAGGTTTCTGTCACTCTCATTCCAAAGAATAAGGGGTTATAAAAACAGTAATGAAGGAGAAGAGATAACAGCTATATATAGCGAGTAACGACGTTGCCCAAAATCTGTTAATTATAATGTTTACTTGAGCATTCCAACTTATTGTTTATTTACAACTCATTGGGATGGTAAGTAAAACCACAAAATTCCCCCCCCCATGTCTTTTGAATATTTTTTTAGTTGGTGAAGCCTGTTTTTGTATTGATTTTTATATGGGGGTCATAGAGGTACTTAGAGAATGAATGCGGAAAATTTTAAGGTCAGATTTATAAGCTATGGTGATGCACCATTAAATTATGTTTTCGTAAAGTCACTGCACATTTCATGGAAAACTTGTTTCGTAAATAACAATAACATACAATATTTGTGCAAGGAAACAATCAATTAGAAATATTAAGGCCTGGCTACTATTTTGATGAGATAAAATATCCCGAGTTGGTTCGTAAGTTTATAATATTAGCCTTAATGATTGGTTGATTTATACAAATACAATGACGTTAAATGACAGGTTGACACTTTGTAAGCAATACGAATTTGAAATTGAGGGCATGTAAAACTATCATTTCCTTTTTTTGGCAATTAAACCAACATTCCATTACAAAAAGTAGACTTTCTAAGTGGCCTTTTTCGTGATTGATCCATACTTGCTAGTTACTAATACCCATGAGCATAAAAGTGAGTACTCTAATACCGAGTTTGTACTATATGTACTATGCTGACTTTACCAAGCATGTGTTTCATCTTGTTTATCGTCAAGTATTTCTTACAGGGATTTCCGTTATATAGATCAAATGATCCTATATTCAGTCATGCAATATGCAAATATAATGTAACTTTCTACAATGTTATAGGTATGTCATCTACTGTATATTGTCATATCTTTTTTTCTTGGTTATTTCTCCATTGTGTTAGACTATAATGTTACCTCCATTATTATACTTGCCCTATTGTTACATTTAGTGTACGTACTTGGAATATGATCCGTCCCTAAAAGTCGAATCTGTCCACGTTTCTTTTGGTCAACTTAATGTTTACCCTTGCATTGCTATTAGTTAGTGAGTATTCCGTTCCATTTGAGTTCAAAAGTCTGGATAAATGTTAAATTTCTTCACTTGATATGTGCTTCAATATGAGATGTCAAAATACTTACTGAGTCATATAAGATCCTAAGTATTACATGTTCATGTGACATTTGCTTTCCATGTCATTGTTATTGGCGTAAGTCCATATTCATATATATTTTACTATTAGTACGTAGTTCCAAATCTAAACAAGGATTGTGGCCAAAAACAGCACTCACAAACAAGTTATGAAGATAAAAAAGAACAATCACAAATGAGTTATGAACATCAAAAGAACAATCTCAAACGAGTTATGAACATCAAAAAAACAATCTCAAATATTAAAGTCTAAGTGAAGTAATCTGTATAATTATGTGTGGCTGTTCAGGGGAGAAATCCTAGCATGAGCGGATCCCAAGTTGTGGAAATATGAGGACATCATCCTATGGTTAAAAATTCCTAGCATGGGTCATCCTCTTTTGCCGTTGATAAGCTAGTCATTTGTATTATATGTCTATTACAGTTATAAAGTATAGAAAAGTAAAGAAAAAAAATGTAACATGCACAATTCCAAAACTACAAGCAAAGGTGGTCTCTAGCCCTTAAATATTGGTAATTGGTTTAACTTAGCTCTCATTTTAGAAATTATTGACGTTGCATTTCATGCTTCAGGTTAATGTAGTCAGTATAGATCTCCTAAAATAGAAAACCCCGATACGTGATGGTTATTGGTGAGCTTCCGGGTTGATTTCTGGGCTTTGCCAAGTCTTATTATGTTATTTCATAGTGGTATAATGAATAATCCCAATAGAGGAGTTGTAGACAGTGATAGAGCAATCATTGATGTTCATAGTTTACATGTCACATGTATCCGGTTCAGGCTAGTCAAATGTGTTGTATATGATGTTTCTCATTAGTAAATACATCTACATAGTAGTAGTTTACCTCCTCGTCATAGGTCACTCGTAAGAATCTTTTTATATAGTACTTGTCCGTCTCACCTAGGGTTGGGGGTGACAAAAGTTGTATTAGAGTAGTTCGTCCTAAAGAGCCTACAAAGTGGTGTCTATTACAACCTTACTTATAAATATGTTGCGCACCACATTTATAGTTAGGGGGCTACTTTTACATTTAAAAAATGTTACATTCCTTAATAATAAATAGAGTGAAGTTAAGAAATAAATTTCCACTTGAAGATGATCATGCTATTGATATTATGCTTACGATGTTTAAGGTTAACATTAGCTAAAATGTCCACATGCAACCCACAGAAAATGATTTAAAGCTATCAAAATTTAGACAACATTGAACTCTTTTTATTCGACCGTCCCACTACACAAGGTAGCTAAAGGTAATATGTTATATGAATTTTAAGTTGCATTTTTACCATTTGTATCATGTTCAATTGTGAAAGATATAATATGGTAATCCCTTATTCTTAAAACTGATGGTCTACCTAGTTACATATATGAGTTGTAGCATTTTTAAGAACATCTTTTTAGGAGGATGTATCCAACTCTTGAGTTCTATATTTCTTCCATATCTATAGAATCTAATGAAGAGAATATCTCTTAATCTGTGATATATATAGAATTTTAAGCATTACACATCTTCTTGAAATTGATGTTGTTGAACTAGTTTTTTTTAGTCGGAAGAAGTGAGTGAAACAATCTAATAGGTTGATGTTTCATTGCAAAAGTGTTAGAGATACCTGTAATTAGATGACAAGTACAAAATTCTCACCGTATAGCATCCCAAATATGTTGATATTTGGCTTTTATATGGTATGTGCCAACAATCCCAAATAAGCATTAATAACATTTGTAATGCTTAAAATTATATATATATCGCATATTAAGAGAAATTTTATGTTATAAAAATAGATTCTATAGATATGGAGGAAAAATAGAACTCAAGAGTTGGATACATCCTCCTAAGAAGATGTGCTTAAAAATTCTACAACTCATATATGTAACTAAGTAGAATTGCAAACAAGTAAATGTAAAACACCAAGGCATGTAGTGTTGGCTCAAGATATGGAAATTCTAGAATGGAAGTGGGATATGAATACGATGGACGTCATCACAGGCTTGCCAGGTTTCGACAGTCAGAATGATGATCAATTTGGATTGATCTCGATAGAATGACAAAAAATACACCCACTTCTTGCCCGTTAAAAATCACTCATTTGGCAGAGGGAGATGTGAAATTATACATTTAAGGAGGTGTGAGAATTCATGAAGTCTAGTGTCGATAATTTTAGATAAAGGGCAAATTCATATAAATTGTGGAAGTTTTCCAAAAAAGGTAGGGTTCAAAGGTCAAACTTAAGAACTGCTTTCCATCAGCGACATATGGGCAAGAAGAGCGTACTATCCATACCTTAGAAGATATTTCTAGAGATTGTGTGATTTTTCAAGGGGAATTTGGATGATCACTTATCTCTCATTGAATTCACTGATAATAACAGCTACCATTCGAGCATCTAAATGGATTTATTTGAAGATCTTTATGGGAGAAGATACAGATCTTTTATTAGGTTGTTCGAAGTTGGTAAACCAGGGTGATAGGACAAAATATAGTTCACCAAGCCATGGAGAAGGTAAGGGTGATTCAAGAGGGATTGAAAGCGGCACAGAGTCGCAAAAATTTCTACAAAGATTCTAGGAGAAGACCGTAGGAGTTTGAGTGGACTAGTGGGTATATCTGATGTTTCACCCATGAAGGGTATTCATGAAGGTTGGTAAGAAGAAGGGGAAAGTTAGTCCCCGGTACAGTGGTCTATAAATATAAAGAGAGTTGGCGATATAGCTTATGAATTAGAGCTACCACAAGGTTTAGCACTGGTTCGTCTAGTAGTTTATGGTCTTCATGTTGACGAAGTGCTATGGGTGATCATTCATTTATTGTACCAACTGAAAATTATGGGAAATAAGGATAGATTACCTATGAGGAAATTCCAGTTCAATTTTAGATGACAAAGTTTGCAAGATGAGAACAAATGAGGTGGCATTAGATAAGGTCTTTTAAGAGAAAAGAAGAATGACTGGGGTTCATCCAGCCCTCTTCAATGGAAAATATTATTATTATACATGATTAAATTATTTTTAAATAGTGTAATAGATGTTGGACCCCTTTGTACAATTTGCGGGTGGGTCTTCTTCTTATATTTTGAACCCCCAATCAAAAATCTAACTCCGCCATAATCTCAAAGAATTCAAAAAAAAAATACATATTTCTTTGATCATAGTAGGCATACTTTCACATATCATCATCGAGGAAAATGCTTTTATTAATGGATGATCCTTAAATCACAATTTCTTGATATTTACACTATATATAAGGGTAAGTTAGGACGAACATGGCAGCATATAATGTACACAAAAAGGCAGGCTAAAGTGTGTACGTGAAATGCTTTATTTTTTTGCTCAACTAGGCCTAATTTTATTTGCCATAATACTTTTATAATCCATGTTGTAAGAATCTTAAACCATCTCTTTCCTTTGCTAGTTTGATTTGGAATTGTGAATGGTCTGGTGGACCTCCTTGATACTTTTATCGGTTTGTAATTGAAACCATCTACTTATCTATTTGTCATCGGGATCCTTAGACTCAATAAAAGCACAATTTATGGACCTTCTGGACCAGTTGATCAACTTTATGTGGCTTAAGATGATGAGTGGCAAAAGTGTGTGATTTCACACTCCTTAAGGCGAGCGAAGAGAAGTAAGTACTATATTCACATTTAACAAATGTTCATAAAAATAAAAATAATTCGAAAAATTTTTAAAAAAATATTTAAGAAAACACATATTTTCCCAATGTACCTTCAACAAAAACAATCTCCCCTTGCCAATTCTTTGTGTATCCTTTCTATACTCGGCCATCAGATCTGAACATTGAAACCTTTTGACTCCGGTTGATTCGCCTCTTAAGGGACGAGGGCGATAGTAGTGGTGCTCGTCAGAGAAAAGCTGCGGCGTGGTGTGGGGTTAGGTGATGGCTAGGTTGGGGAATCTGTTACAATATGAAGAGAGAGATCTTGTCCAGATAGAGTGTTATCGCGTCGATGAGCGGTTTGGTTAGAGGGTAGTTGGTAGGTCCGGTAGTTTCGTGGATTTGATTGTGTATGGGAGGTTGACGGGCCAGATCGGGTGGTTTGGCGGCGCCACCCTTCAAAATATTTTTTTTTCATAGGTTATAATAGGAGTTCCTTCGATTAGATTTTTATTCTCTTTCTACAAATTGGTGAGGTAATAAATTTGAAAATTTCGATGGGTAATTAAAAACATGGTTAAATCAATATTTTGATTCTATTGAGATATTTAATGTGACAAAGTTGCATTAATGAAGAAAAAGAGGTTTATGAAGTTTCAAGTGATGACAAAAGTTTTAATAACTATTATAACTTAAATTTTGAAGATGTGAAATATAAAAATTAATAGTGATTTTTGTGATATAAGAAGGGGGTGCTAAATGGTGAAGATGAGGATGTGATGGTGAAATCTAATGTAAAAAATGGAGACATGGTAAAGAAGAATGAAAAGAGGGAAAGAAGAGAAAAAAAATTCTTAAAAATAAATATTATTGATGTGTATTTGAAAATTTCGATGTGGATGATAACAGGTCGACTTTTGTTGAGAGTTTGAAGCTCAGGACAACGCGAAGGGGGATTAAAATGTTACATTCGTGAGTCTCTAAGAGGCTACTTAGTTGTTAATTATTAAGTTAGAATGGTTTAAGAATACAAATTTATAAAAGTATAAGGTTCCACCAGACCATTTCGCCATGGAATCTTCTATTTACTTTCTCTTCTGAGCCCTTGAAATTTTAAGTCTTTTTCCATTTTTTCTTGACATTGTTTTTCCTCTTCAAGTGTTTATGTTTTAGGGTTTGTGATGATCAAAATATACCTCCTTTGATCAATCAAATCTCAAAATGAATATTTGTTTTCAGTTCGTAGTGCGGTTAGTTATTACATTTTTTCACGATTTTTCTATGATTTGTTCATGATGTTTGTAATTTGATTTGATTCCATACTCAGGAGAAGCTTGGAAAATTGGTGTTCGTTCCCCTTTATTATTATTCTAACTTCTATATTTTTTTTCCTGGCAAGTTTAAAGTGGTGATAGTCAAATATGTGGGGTTTTTTTGTTTTTCTGCTTCTTGTATTGTAATTTTTCTTTTTAACGAGTTTCTTGTAAAATTTATAATTTTATGTTCTTGCTGGGGTTTAATTACTCCTGCATGTTAACGTTAGATGGTATTGTTTGCCTTCTTTTATGACACACACCAAGAATTTTTTTTTTTAGGCTTTTCTTAATTAATGTGAATTTGTGATATGTTACTTAAAGTGATTTTTAAAAGAAGGAGGCAAGTGGATAAAAAAGGGACCTACACAGGTTATATCGAATCATTGATTGACATAAAAACTGGGATATTATAATTTTAAAAAAATATGCAGAATACATTATACACATTCAAATAGAAAACTCCAAATATTTTTAGGATCTATATGATAGAAGATGACAAAGATGAAGAGATATGAAAAGAAATTATAGGATGGTTAAGATTCAAGAAAAATAAAATGATTGCAAGTCAGAACATGGTTGAGCTGGTGAGGGATAGACAAGATTTGATTAGAGGAACTCCACAACGCATTACTCATGGAAAGAGAAATGAAAGAAAGAGGTTGTTGTGTTTCAATCTTTAGCGCAGCCCGGTCTGAAATCGACACATTCAACCATCAAAAATAACAAAAAGTCACTCTTGCGTACTACCTACAGTGAAATTGTTGTCGGTTAGTCCCCGGACTTTTGAATTAATATTGATAAATATAATGTGACATAGATGCTTGTCCTCATGTTTTCAATGTGCTTGTGTTGTCCAGTAGAAAACAAAAATATCTTCCTATTAAAAAAATTTTAGTACTGAAAAAGACAAGTTGGATCTCAGATAATATATATTCTCAACTTGACAAGTTGTGCGGACTCTCCACATACGGTAACACATCCGTGTCAAATTATTCAAAAATACATACTTTTGAGAATTCAGCTACCCGTTGACATTTTTAAAGAGTCAAGAAATAGTCACTCGGGTATGGGGGTGAAGAACCATCAATAGGATAAATTGAATGAACTCGCAAAGCTGGTATGTGGTTTATTCCAAATTGTTGTTCCTCACGTTCCTGTTAAATCGCTAAATTTATATGGTTTTCTATTAGAGAACTTGAAAACCTTCCTGTAGCTTTAACTGTTGATATCAGTTGATTATATACGAATTGAAATTTCATCTTTTTGCAATTATGGTTGAGAAATGAGGAGAGGACTAACGAGGACTCTATTCTAAAATTTTTATAATTAGAGAGGTTGTAGTTTCAGAAGTGTTCTATTTTCCATGTATGTGTGAAGTATAATATAATTTTCATGAGATCTCAGTTTATTGTTCTCTCTCCCTTTCACCTCAGATTTTTGTGTTTAGTAATTGGGGATGTGATGAGATCTCGAGAAAGCCATGCGCCACTCTGATATTAGTGATGTCAAATTTCTCATACCAATACACCATTCTGAGTTGTTAAAAAAGTTCATTTGCATGTGAGAACTAAAACAAGTGAGCATATATATATATATTTATTTGTACTGCAGAACACATGTTATTCCATTTTATTAGGCTTCTGCTAAAATTAACAGTTTGTAGTTTCTTCAATACGAAATTTTTACAGTTACATTTTAGTGAAACAATAGAGTAAAGGATGATCTAGCAAGTTGCAAATAAAAAATAAAAAAATTATATGAAAAAATTAACACTTATCATCATCTTCAAATCCCTGGAATTACATTTTGCATATTTAGAAATGTTTACAAATATGATATAATGTATCGTGCACATTTCTATAATCGCGGCACAAAGAAGCTATAAAAGTTAAACGTAAAGCAAGGGCGTAATTATGTCAACTTAAAGAACGTACAAGCGTGGACAAGCTGAAGGTAAAACTCAACATGTTCTCGAGATCACTAGAAACATTTTGTGTGCTTCTGCTGGATGATGTACAAATTTAAATTGTCAGAGTATACATTTGAGGTGTCTGATGTGTCCTATTTATCTTGTTTTGAATAGTCTTTCTCATTTTTATATCATACCAGGAAAATCTCTAAAACAACTAATGATCGTGCCTGAGTCAATAGCCCGAATGGTAGACTGGGACTGTTGTCTTAGGTGAGCAATGTCCTCACGAATCTCAAATGCAATGTGGGTAATGTTAACGTGTGTACTCATAACGCCTAACAACAGCTAGGTGAGGAAACGAGAGGTAAGTTAATGGTCCAAAAGAGTTATCTATGATGAAGCAACTATTGTAAATTGTACTTAGATGTAGCGATAAATTAAGAAATTCAAAGGGTCTCTCATATACCGAGAGAAGAAAATCAACAACTAATGTTTGCATACCAAGATTATGAACGTGCTTCTTGTGAAGGATTGAATGAAAAAGAGAGGCCTAATGTGAATGTCCTGAATTGGTAAGATAAAGACTACTCTATTGTGAAAATCCAATGTAAGGATAGACCAAAGATTCTCAGTCTTGAAAGTTTTCATGGAGCATAATATTAACTATAAGTAAAGTGATTGATGGAATTTTTGCAATTTTCCCCTTCTTTTTGTGACTTTTTTTTAACTCTATTAAGTTTCAGGAAGGATGACTGAAAATTGATCCTCTCTTTTGTCCCTTTCTAAGGAATTCTTCATATAAACAAAGAAAATTGATTTCACAATTCAATACGCTACTGAAGTGGTTGATGGTTAAATTTATTACATTTAATTCTTTAGTAAGCAAACAGTTTATTTCTACCATTATTGTTTATATTTTTTTATTTATTGAATTCATATACATTAATTACGATTCTTATAAAGTGTGTTTCATTTCTCAAAGTTTTCTTCCTCCTATTTCATTAACCTTAATTTTTTACTATAAAACATAGTGATTGATGTATCTATTTCAACTTCTTTTTGCATTTTTGGTGAAAATTTTTAATTATGTTTAACAGACCATTGAGGATGATTGAAAATTTATAGGGTTGTGCTATATTTGATAGCACCTAACAAAGAATATTTGACAACTAATGCGGAACGAATGATGAAGTTTGTTAAAAGAAGCAAAATGATTTCTCTGTTTCCTGCCATAACTAGTATATTATTCTCACTGTTTTTTCTTAGGCACAAACATTTTGTATGTTATTGCACTATTGCTAGAATATTTATATAGAGACAATTATTCCATATCTTTTATTGCAAGTTAACTAATATTTCATATTGCTTGTTCTCTTCTTTTTAGGCATAGAAGAGATCAAGTTGTTTTTGAAACTAACAGATTTCAAAAAACACTAGAAAATATTAGTTTTCGGTAATAAGTATGCACGTCCATAGAGAGTACTATAGCCTTTACTGACATTAGTAAACTATCATTTGATTCAATGTTGCTATAGACTACATGGACATTTACACAGAGTACCAATTTCCTCTTAGAATATATATTTATCGATAATTAAAATATTAATTATCGTTAAAGATCATTTTTTGTAGTGATAGCTCATTCCCTTTGATAATTTATTTTTTTGATAAATAATTAACAACTCTTAAGTTTATCTTCTTTGAACTAATTTTGTGAACCTTAAATTTAAAAACAACCTGAAAGACTATCTTTTTTGAAAAATATATTCAGTAACATGTCTTTTTCTTCTTGATTTCTAGGAAAGTAAGATCGTCTTTATTATATTTTTTGATATTTATGAGTTCAAGAGCTCACAAAATTATATTATGAGATTTTATTATGTTATATGTCAAAAATTTTGTTTAGTACATCTCGTTGTACACATTCAGATGTCACCTACTTCTTGGTTGATAATTTCATTAACTTTTTGCAAATCCATATTATAATCATAACAAGAAATTTGAGTGATTCTACTGTCTTAGTCCTTGACCTTCAAACATGGCGATCTAGAATCTAGACAAGAATGACCTCATAAGGTAAGTTATCATTGATCCCAATATCTTCAATTTTTATTATTAATGAAGATCGCCCATGAACTTCTTCAACATGGAGATGTGAACTGCTGCATGAACTATTGATAACGCTATTGGTAGGTCCAACTCATAAGATACATTACCTAGTTTTGTAAGGGTCGATATATCGAGGTCCAAGCTTCTCCTTCTTACAAAATACCATAGCACCTTTAATGGGTGAAACTTTCAAATATACCCAATCATCTGCTTCAAAGTCTAAATCCATTCTTCTTACATAGGTGTAGGATTGGACACTGTGTCATTTTTAACCTCTCTTGAATCACTTTCAGCATCTCCATAGATTGATTATCGAAAAGAGGTCCTATAAACCCTGCTTGACTAAATTCAAACCATCTAATATGATATTTGTATCTTATCCCATAAAGATCTTTATAATAAGCCATTAGTATAGTGCGAACTATTGTTGTAAGCAAATTCAATAAGAGGTAGGTGATCATCACAATTACTTTTGAAATAAATAACATAATCCATCGACATATCCTCTAAGGTATGAATAGTGTGCTTTACATGACAATTTATCTAAGAATGAAAGGCAGTACATAAGTTTACCTTTGAACCCGATCCTTTTTTGAATAACATACAAAATTGTGTAATAAATTTCTCATCTCTGTCTGAATAATGGTGAGAAAAACTGCATGAAGTCTAACCACTTCTTGAAGATATAACATGGCATAGTCCTCAGGTGAATGGGTAGTCTTTACCGGAAAAAGTGGGTCAATTTTGTCATTCTATCAAGAATCTCCCAAACTGAATCATGTTGCTTGCGAGATCTTGGTAAAGCTAGGATAAAATCAGGATTAATCATCTCTCACTTCCATTCTGGAAGTTCTATATCCTAGGTCATACTACCAGGATATTGGTCCTCTACTTTAACTTGTTGGAAATTCGAACAGTTAGACACAAATCATAAAATTCCCTTCATACTACTCAGCCAATACATCTATTAAATCGTGATACAACATTGTGGAACCCGGATGAATGAAATATGTAGAGATATGAACTTCCTTTATGATGTATTCTTTTAGTTCAACACTCTTGCTACACATAATCTAACTTGATACCTTAATACACCATCTCTCCCTTGTTAAAAACCGATTACTTTTTCTTATGAACATTTGTATTTAATTCCTAAAAAATTAGTTCTTGCTCCTACTTCATACTTTTGACACTAATGAAGATCTAGCCCCATTCATCACCACTCCTCTTCTATCTGTGGAATCCAATAAATGAACTCCCAAGCGTTCAAGTCTGTGCCCAGCCTTTGCTAGTTTTTTCTTATCTATCTCAAAGTAGGCAGTACTAGCCATAGACAGCCTGCTCAAGGCATCAAAAACAATATTAGCTTTACCTCGCTGGTATAGAATACTCATGTCATAATCCTTGAGTAATTATAACCACCTCATTTGTCTGTGATTGAGATCTTTCAGAGCAAATACATACCGAATACTTATGATCAATCAATACATCTACATGAATACTATACAAATAATGACGTCATCTATTCAAAGAAAATACTACGACATCCAGGCTAAGATATGACTTGAAGATGAAGAAAAACCTTTCACGTTAGGAAGTCCTGGTTGAGGGTTTTTAGGGAAAAGTTTAGTAGTTGAGAAACAAGAAGTTGTGTGTACATTTTGGTTTGTTAGGTGTTACACCTATCATCTCCTGGAGTCTATACGGAACTTCTTGTTTCTTGTTAGGTGTTACACCTTATCATTTTGGTTTGTTAGGTGTTACACCTACTTTCATTATAGTACATTGAGTATGTTTAGCTTGGAGGTAATGTTTCCTCCTCGGTTTTGGAAATTTTTATATGTTGCATGCATGAAGGGTTGCTAGTCTTGAGGTTTTTCCGTTAGAAATGTCTAGAATCTTACCCGAGGACACGTTTTCCCTAGAGGGATAAAATTATACACCTAAAAATCTTGAAAGCTAAACTAGGGCTAATTGAGAGGGCAACATCCAAAAAGGGAGGAAGTTTGGGAAGACTTCACCAAGCACTACCTCACCTCACATGACCACCATATAAAGATTCGTGGGCGGACCATGATCATGGAGAGGTTCTGGAGGGCTAGGCAGTATCAGGATACTCTGCACCGAACAAGGACCTTTCCTAAATACGGCTCGTGAAGGCTAGAAACACAATGGTAAGGGTCATGACTACGCTAGTCGTAAAGCGAGAAAGGGTTTAAACCGTTAGACACCCATCACGAAATCAAGGGAGGAAACCCAACTCGTGGTAGGGACTCGATTATTTGCAATGTCACATGGTCATGTTGTATGTACTATAATGTGAAGGGTTTAAGTGATCTTTCTTGTTTTAAGTCATGTCATAGTTTTACATACCTAATGTTAAACTTTTGGAGTCTAAGCTTTGCTGAGTTCAATCATCGGAGGACAAAGTTTCATTGATCCAAGTTTGTTTGCATTTATTTTTTTGGGGACATGACGTATGGGATAGGTTCAAGTTTTATTCTATTAGATTAGATTGTACGAGGTGACAAGATCTCTAGATTCTGGTTTTCATGATAAATGTTTTGACTTTGAAATCTTGTTTCACTCTATTTGTCTATTTGTCATGTTAATGAGAGAGTAAATTCTTGTATGGAAAGTTCTTGGGGTTCTATGCGTCCATTGTTATCTCTGGGGGTTTTTTTTTTTGTGTTACCCTAGTCTTGACAATTTGCATGCAGAAAATTTTGGAATTCTTAGGGTAAAATGTGAAACAAACCATCCCAAAAAAACCTAGTATTGATATGGCCACCCAACGTGTTACAAGACCCTTAGTCCTTTTTTTGGAAATATTGATGATTGTTTCAAATGTGTTAGTAAAACAAGAATATTTATTTTCTCCGATAGGTTATTATTTCCATCGAGTTACATGTGGAAAACTTCTTGAGATACACAAGGTTGGAACAACAAAAGGAGAAAAATGTAACAATGAACATATGTGGTGTGATTGATACTATTTAAAATTGTTGGAATCCAAAAATAATTTACAACCAATCAAATTAACCCAAAGATTATGGAATTAATTAACTTACTAAATAAAATAATAAATAATGTACGATTACTCACCTTATTATTTCAAAATCTTTATTTTGTAGGACTCTTGATAATTTTCTTTAATAAAAATCATACTCAATTTTAGATGTATGGTTTATCATCTTGCAATGCTGAGAGTGAAAATTTATTCAATACATAAATCAATTATTTTAAATTTTTAAAGTGCAAAAGGTTTTTCTTAGAGAAAATCGTTGCAACAAAATTTTTTTTTGGTAACAAACGAAAAAGAAAAACATGAATATTTAATAAATCACACATCTAGTAAATGATGTAAAATTTCAGAAATGTGAATAAAGTGACTGAAATAAAAAATTTGAAAAATAATCAGCGAACCGGACAACATACTACTCTTATCTACAAAATAAACTGATGTAGAGAATCCTATGACACACGTCAAACTATACAAAACCTAAACGACACAAATTGTGTAGGGGACAACTGAACACATAAAACAATACAAAAAGAAGAGATATACTAGTCCAAAGACTCTTAACTTGTTAGGGGAGGGCGTTTGAATCTGATCATTAAGCATGTTAGTGTAAAGGTCATCAACCAAAGTGACAAAAATATCATCTTTCAAGTTGCTGTAAATCCATAATGATGGAACTGTGTGGAATGGTCAGTCGAGTTATGGAGTATCATTGAATTAATGTACCCATTGAGGGGATCTCACTAAAGGACATTTGTCGGTGTCATAGTAGTAAATGGAGAGTCTTATATGGGAGGAACATCATAGGTGTCATTGTTATTGAAGGAGTTGAATGAGGACACTTGATGTCGACCCCTCGTAAACCATCATTCTTTTTCATTATTTTACGTATTAATAGAAGGTTCTCCTTAAACGAACTTAGATCGTTTGAGTGATAGGAAAAGATTTATGTTCAATGGAATAATTGTTCCATTCACCACTTCATGCATCTCATTTGCAATTTCTTGATTCTTTTAGGGTGAATATTGGAATTCTTCCTTTGTGACCATATTGTTTGATCTCTCAATGCTTCAAATTCTTCACAACTTGAAAAGTTATTGATGGTTGCAACAAGATTCGGGAAACAACTTGAGGTCATCCTATAAGATATATACGATGAGAGCCATTTCAATGTCATAAGAGTGCTGAGTTCTTCTGCCTTTTTCCACAACCCGGTGAGTCTGTTCTGGTACGAGACTTTTCTTTCCGTTTCATTTTCAATCAAAACTAAATTACTTTTTTCTCTAGGGCATTGGCTAAAGAAGACGGTATAGTGGGATAAAGGATATATGTGTTTGTTAAATAATGTCTTGTTGTTTCTCTTTTATTTTAGTTGTCTTTGTTTAAGAGTGACCCTGTATATAAAATAAAAATTTGAATTCTATAATGTTAGGGGTGTTTGAATTGTAGGAATTTTTAATATAAACACTAATTGTTTGGAATAAATTAAATGACAGTATAGTATCTAACATGATGTTGTTTTTTAATCTTGTCTAATACTAGCCATATATTTGTAGCGATCTTTTCATATAGGTTAAGAAGTAGTGTTGTGAAGTGTGAATAAGTAGATCCATCAGAATGGTCATTAATAAGTTTATAGAACTAGGTTTCTTATAGAAATTGCTTATATGTTATCCAATTTTTGAAGAAATTATATTTCAGTATAAATTTTAAAACTACTTCAAATATATCAAAAACTAAATCCTACCTAATTTGGTTTGTATTAATATATTGATATCAAAAAAACCTATACTTTGAGCTAAGTGGAAATAGTTCCGTAAATTAGTTTGAAGGTAAATCAATATTTCAATTATAGTACTAATTCTAATAAAAATAATGTATTTGCCTATAACTAAAATAAAAAGATAAATTTTATTATTTTAAAGAAATGATTTGTCATGACCCGAATTATCAAATCATGATGCCCAAATTATAATAATCCACTAGTAGTGAAGCTAACAATACCATTGAATGATAAATAATGATTTTAAGTGTAACAACCCGTTAAGTGTAATTGTTCTATTTATGAGACACCTATAAATTTCCTTGCGGTATAATTATGAACTCGATTTCCTATGCGACTAGTGACAACAAAATAGGTTTAAAGTGAACAACCCATATATTTTTATGGGACACAATTAAGTTGACGTCAATGGAAGTATTGAAACTTTAAATCATAAGGTGGTAGTTGAGTCTATTGTTAAAATCGACATAGTGTATATATGTTTTAAGTTATGTTTAAGGTATTCTTACCTATAAATGCAATAAAATATTGAGGTGTTTTCTTGACTTCACTAAGCTAGTAGGTGACTAGTACATTGACTTATTGACATGCTAAAGGACCAAGAAGGTTAATCACCTACTAAGACTCATTTGACCGTGTTATTGGGCCAAGTACACTACCTATATTTGACCCAAGTTGAATAAAAATATAATGGAAAAATAGACAGCCAAGGCCCAATCTTTGCAAGTCCACAAGAAATAATTTGAATAGACAAGTAGGTGCATCAGCTAATTAAATGTGTTGGTTGCAGATGAAGTATAAGAAAGGTGGAAAAAGATAAACTTATTAAGGTAAAAAATATTACATAAATATCTCGATTTTATCTTATTCAAATTTTAAGCTCTCAAATTAAAATATTTCTATCTTTCTCTTGAAATGAAGCAACCACCCAATTTTTCCATCAAGGGTTCTAACTATTTCATCTTGTTTCTTCCAAATCAGCCACTAGATCACCTTCTCTCCTTTATTGTTTCAAGTATATTAGACAGTTCTTCAAAGGGAGGGAACTAGAGGTAGCTATATGTGTTGGAAGCCAAGGTTTTGTCACTCTCTTCCAAAGAATAAGAGAATGTTACAAAAATAGTAATTGAAGGAGAATAACATATATAGATAGCCAAGGTAACGCCGTTACCAAAACATTTAATAATTTCTTTACTTTAGAATTCGTGACTTACTTTTTTATTACAACTCAAGGGATTGTAATTTAAAATATTCATGTATTTTGATTATTTTTTAGTGTTGAAGACTGTTACTGTATTGATTTTTTTTAGGGAGGTCATTGAGGTATTTAGAGAATGATTGCGGAAAATTTTAAGGTCAGATTTCTAAGCTATGGTGATGCACCATTAAACTAATATTTTGGTACAGTAACTGCACATTTCATGGAAAGGTTGTTCCTAAATAACTATAAAAGACAGAATTTGTGTCACGACTGGAATTTAGACCCCAGAAGAGACCGGCGTCGTTGATCTCTCAGAGGTCGCAAACAAGCCTACTTACATCATACCTTCTTTACATAGGTAAATTTTAGTGGAAAATTTGAATTTTTTTGTTTTTTAAACATGCTTGCTAAACTTTCTTAACATTTTATACTCGTTCATCATCAACCATCTAATATTAATTAAAGAAATATCTGAAAGAAATAGTTCAGTAGGTATTAATTATATAATTGCAAAAATGGCGCAATACAAAGTCTGAATCAAAACAGAAAAATATGCTAGTGGAACATGCTCCACTAGCTCAACACTAAAACTACGCTAGAATATAAAATAGTAGCATCCTCGAAAGCATGAGGACCTACCATACTCCGGATGAATGCTGACGTCCGGATAGCTGCAACAAAGATCCTGCAACTCTATCGACCACCTGTGTCTGCAACTAAAATAGTATACATTTATAGGGATAGTATACACTTGTACTAAGTATGGGTATATGCAAGCACACACCAAGGAAATGAATGAGAAAGAACAGCTCTTTCCTAACGACATGATTTTTGGAAGTCAAGTTAGTAGACTTGCTAAATTGAGTTTAGGAAAGTTAGTGAACTTTCCAAATTGGGTTAGGAAGGTCATGACATGAGATTAACATGCGTAACTATAAATATCATATTGCACACAACATATAACATCTTCATGTAGCACTTATCATGGAACAAAAGATATAGAACCTTGCTTCTTTCATGTCATTCATTCATATGCCATGAGGCTTAGGAATAATGGACTTGACATTAAGACATTCAAAAATGATGGCCCAATGGGACCTCAACTAGGGAGTTTTCATTAGCAAACACAGAGTCTGCTTCATTCATTCATACGTACTTCATTTCATTTCATTCATAGGCAAGTGTGAACACCAGCTATATCTAGGATGAAGTTTAAGACTTTCATCGTGTTTGATGTGTAATGATCAGGAATAACCTAATGTCATTACCCGAGTATAACTCACCTCTAAATTATCCTATCCTAACACCTTTGGTATCATTCATTTCATTATGTGCTTCATTTAAGGCTGGCCTCATTCATTCATTGGGAAATTTAACTTTAACCGACATAGATCATGTGAGCATCATGAAATCTAGTGTCTCCCCCACACCGGAAAGAGGTGGAATCACCGGACAAAGTGACCCAATAAATATGCTAGCTTACATGAGAAATTTAACCCCGCTATATCCCTATATTGGCAGTATAGGTTCAAAGACTAGGATATGTATGGAGACCCATACCCGGCAAGTCGGACAGTCTCATCTCATGAGAGTTACGTGAAACTTCTCCCTTCCAAAAAGAAGGCATCACCGCTCATAGCTATCCTATCGGTGCTCAGTATAAAGTTACATTACATTCAATTCATACGTCTTGGAAGTTGACTTCTAATATGAGGATAATATAGCTCATTAGATGATATCTCATCTAATCATTAGTGTTGAGTGTGTTAAGCTCAATACCTTCATTAGAGTGTTCATAGAGACTGGTCTCTTCATTATCATACAGTCTCCTTGGTGAGTACGTATTGGTAACATTATTAGCACCTTTGCTTTTCATAGTTACTCACCTCTTATAACGTGAATTCTTATTTAATAATTTCATCATTTATATCATCATATGCCAATGCACTTAGCCCCTTAGTGTATCTGACACTCACACTTAACCCTCCTAGGGTTCATCATTTCATTACATACATCTTAGGTCCACTTATTTTTTAACGTATTTTAGACTTATGTGTAAATACATACAAGCAATGGGGCTTCATTCATAGTTTGCTAAGTGATTATTACTTTCCTAAGATTATGTAGTACAAGACTTATGCATGTTGTATATATATGACAAGATCTTAATTTTTTATCCATGTAAATGGCATTATTCTTTGATATTTTACTCACGTATGAGTTATGCATCAATGCAGAGATTTGGGCTGGGGAACCAAAATCTTGGATCACTTGGATATCATTTATATTTTTTCTTAATTTTGTTTATAATATTAATAACATTAGACACTAAATTAAATCTCAACATTTACATTGAAGGATTAATTTTCTATTTTAAATTCACTCTTAGATAACCGAATGGTTGGGGGTTTGAGCCCCACAACCCCTTTGATTTTAAGAGCTAAATTCGGTGCATTAGAGAGGCTGTGGGTTCGAACCCCCCCCCCTCCCCCACTTATTTTTTTAAAAAAATTTCACTGAGGTGGTGCGTTCGAACCCCCACGTCCCCTCTATATTTATTTTATTTAAATTGGTAAGTGGCAGTGAGGTTGTGGGATCGAGCCTCACTTTGTTTCCTTGATATTTCGACTCTCCCTTAAGCGCTGAGCTAGTGGGTTCTATCCCCACACCTTGCATTTTCTTTTTTCATTATTTCCTCTCCCTTAGCGCGTACTGGGAAGTTGTGGATTCGAATCCCACGCCTCTCATTTACTTATTTACTTAATTTTTCTCCTTCTTCTCCCCATAGGTCGCGAGTTCAATCACCGCTGCCCAATTTACCTTTTTTTTTTCTCAAAAAAAGGAGCTAGGATCGAATCCCCCCCAGCCCCCATTTTCCTTTTTCTTTGCCTCATAAAACCATTATCTAAGGGGTTCCATTCCCCTTAGCTCCTTCACGTTTTTCTCCTATTTTTGAGCCTGCCCAACATTTGAGGTCTTGGGTTCAATTCCCATTGACCTCACTTATTTATTTCCCTTCTTAAAAACCCAAGGTTTAACCTTATGGGAGAGTATGCAATCTGGAAATTTTTTTCTTATCATTCTTCACTCATTTTTAGTCACCTCTTTCATGAGTTTACTTAGCTAAAAGAATGTTGTTCAACCCAACATTCTTCATTATAATTAACACCACATTGAACACACAAAAAAAAACCCAAAAACACATGAATATTCGACCCCAAAATAGTGGCTAAAGCCTCTGCCCACGATGCACACACAATACCAATTTTTTGTTACACTTTGAATAACGTTTTCATAATTTCCCACAAATAAAACATGTTCACACTTAATATAAATAGGTCAATCATGCCTAAGTCTAGAAGCAAAACATACCCATCCTACGAATTCATTTGGGAGTTAAGGACAAGGACATACAAAGGGGAACTACCTTAGTTTTCAAGAGCTTGAGAAACATTCGAAGGAAAGTACTCTTGGAGAAAGAATTCCAGGAGAGAAACCCATTCCTTTTGATGTTGTTAAAGTGTTAAACTGCTGCCCGAAAACTCCTCAAAACCACGCCATATTCACTTCAACACACACCCACTTGACGAACCTTCTCTTAGCCTTGACGTTTTGATTACTTTGTCTTTTACTTAAAAATTTTTGTGAGTTCTTCAAGTGTGAAGAACTCTTGATGTATTTTCTGCTTTTTGTTGTGTTTGGAAGAATAATGTGAGAGAGACAGATTGAGAACGTGAGAGAGAGTTGAGAAACGTGAGGGAGAGACAGTAATTAGGATTAGGAGACTAAATTCAAGACTTAGTCAAAGTAGGATTTAGTTAACTTAATAAAAATCTGATTTATTTTAATTAATAAATTAGAGGACCATTTTACCCTTAATGAATAGATTTTAATTGATGATTAAATCATTAATTTCTGCTCCTAGTGGGGTTCGAACATGATTTGCAACCCATTTGCAAAATGGGTCACTCTGAGTCACCCCAAATTTAAAAAGCTCTTTTAAATAAATTAATTAATTACTTCATTAATTCCTCAGGGTAATTACATTATTACCCTTGGCCTGGAAATGACCATTTTACCCCTGGACCCTCAAAACATAAAATTTATCAAGACTCTTTTGATTAATCTTCGTTTTCGCGAGCCTTACTTGGTTGGTTCCAACCTTTCCAAGCCCAACTAACTCACCAAGTTAGTTGACTTGATCGTAGTAAAGGTTTCAAGGTATGGTTCTATGCGTATCAATACGTGTGAACCTTTGTTTAATCACAAGCATTATTGACACCCTAAGTCTTGATCCTGTTCATTTTTAGGGTTGTTACATTATCCCCCCCTAGGAACATTCGTCCCCGAATGACACTACCACTTCACATCGTAATGACAGTAAGGTCATAATAAAATCACCATACACAATCAACCAATAGCAATAACATACGGAGAGATAAGGAATCATAGACTTAAGAGTAGGAAGTCTAACTTCAAGAGCTGAAAAGATGAGGGTAGCGGGATCTTATGTCGGCCTCAGCCTCCCACGTAGCACCCTTAAGAAGATGATTTCTCCCCTATACCTTCACTGTGGAAATATCCTTGTTCGTCAGCTGCTTGATTTGTGTGTTTAAGATCTCAACAGGTACCTCCTCATAAGGCAAGTCTTCACCAACCCCCAAACCTTCAACAGGTAGGATTGATGCTGGCTCACCTTGGCACTTTTTCAACATAGAGACATGAATGACTAGATGAACAGAAGCTAGTTCCGCAGGAAAAGCTAACTCATAGTCCACCTCACCCACACACTGTAGAATATCATATGGCCCAACATATCTCGGACTCAGCTTCCATTTTCTACCAAATCTCATCACCCCTTTCATAGGCGATATTTTCAAGTAAACCTGGTCACGAACATCAACATCTAAGGGCAATTTACTGTTATCAGCTTATGACTTTTGCCGACTGTAAGCAGTAGTCAACCTGTCCCTAATCACTCTAACCATTTCTAAGGCCTCATGAATGATCTCCGCACCCAAAATGAATGACTCTCTAACCATGAACCACCCCACTGGAGATCTAAACCTCCTACCATAGTGTGCCTCAAACGGTGCCATCCAAATGCTGGAGTGATAGCTATTATTTTACAAAAACTCTATCAAAGGTAGATGGTCATCCCAGTTACCTCTAAAGTCGATCACCCACCCTCTCAACATGTCCTCCAATGTCTGAATGGTGTGCTCTGCCTGCCCATCTGTCTGAGGATGAAATGCAGTGCTAAGCTTCACCTGTGTTCCCAAACTCTTCTGGAAGATCTCCAAAAATGAGAAGTACATTGAGCTCCTCTATCTGAAACAATAGACAAGGGAATCCAATGCAATCTCACAATCTCATCGATATAAAGTCTCGCATAATACTTGGCTCTGTAGGTAGACTTCACAAGGATAAAGTGAGCAGACTTAGTCAATCTATCTATAATAACCCATATGGAGTCATGCTGTCTCCTACTTCATGGAAGACGAACCACAAAGGCCATATTAATGGCCTCCCATTTCCACGTCGAAACCTCAATAATCTGAGTCAGACCACCAGGCTTAAGATGCTCTTCCTTGACTTGCGGACAATTAGAACACGTAGCTACATATCTTGCAATGTCTATCTTCATTCCATCCCACCAATAGATCTGCCTAAGATCATGATACATCTTGGTGGAACCAGGATGTATGGAATATCTAAGAACCATGGTTTTGCAAAAATCCTTGTCCGTAAGTCACCCACATATAGTACACACAACCTTTCTGGTATCTATGTATGCCATCTTCTCCCAAGGCGAAAGACTCATTCATTTTTAACAACACTGAGTCCTTCATCTCCATTAACAGAGAATCAAAATGATGACCCTTCTTGACTTCAACTATCAGGGATGATTCAGAACTAGGGTGAACTGAAACACCCATTATTTGTGTGCCTCTTTTGCCAACTCTTTCTTCTCATCCTCAATGTGGGCTATACTTGCCAAGCTAATCGTTCTCAAAGCATCAGCCACAACATTAGCCTTACCATGATGGTATTGCACATTCATGTCATAATCCTTCAACACCTCCAACCACCTGCGCTGACATAGATTCAACTCCCTTTGTTTGAACATGTACTAGAGACTCTTATGATTTGTGAATACATCCACATGAAATCCATATAGATAATGCCTTCACAATTTCAATGTAAACACCATAGCTACCAACTCCAAGTCATGAGAGGGATAATTCTTTTCATAAACCTTGAGTTGTCTGGAAGCATAGGCTATCACCTTACCAGCGTGCATAAGAACACAACCAAAACAACCTATAGAAGAATCACAATAAATAGTGTAATTCTCACAACACTTAGGTAGAGTAAGCACTAGGGGTGAAGTGATTCTCTCCTTGAGATACTGAAACTCTTCTCACAAGTCTCCATCCATTCAAACTTGGCTTTCTTCTTACTCAAAGCTGTAAGTGGGGCATCAATGGAATAAAAGTCACCCACAAATCTGTGGTAGTAACCAGCCAATCCTAGAAAGCTACGGATGTTAGTGGGAGTAAGGAGCTTTGTCCAGTTCTTGAAAGCTTCAGTCTTCTTGGGGTCCACCTCTAAACCTAGATCGGACACAACATGGCCCAGGAAGGTCACTGATCTCAACCATAATTCACAGTTGCTGAATTTGGCATACAATTGGTGTTGTCTAAGTACCTGCAAGGTTAGTCTTAAATGTTGTTCATAATCTTCCTTGGTCTGAGAGTAGATGAGAATGTCATCAATGATTACTATGACGAAAGATTCAAGGTAATCACGGAAGACCCTGTTCATTAGATCCATAAATGACGAAGGTGTATTCGTGAGACCAAATGACATGACTAGACACTCATAGTGACCATAGCGGGTAAAAAAGGTTGTCTTTGGGGTATCTCCATCCCTAACCCTAAGTTGATAGTACCCTGAACGAAGATCAATCTTAGAGAAGAAATTAGACCCTTGAAGTTGATCGAACAAATAATCTATTATGGGGAGTGGATACTTATTCTTTATACTGACTTTGTTGAGATGCCGATAATTAATACACATTCTAAGGGTCCCATCTTTGTTCTTTACAAACAACACTAGAGCGCCCCAAGGGTATATCCTCGGTTGAATGAAACCCTTATTAGTGCGATCTTTTAACTGCAACTTCAAAGTCGATACCAAAGTCAATCTCTCGAAGGGGTTCACTACTGGCACTAAGTCTATGGAAGGAATGCCATGATCTAAATCATTAACACTCACAAGATGACATAATAACCCATTGAACATCATTTTATTAGCCTTAAGATTTGAAATCAGGGGATTAGGACGACTGGAATTGTACCCCTCCCAGACTAACTCTTCTTCATCAGGGAAGCATAATGTCACCACTCTACTACAAGTGTCCAAGCAAGCATAACAGCTATGAAGCGAGTCCATGCCAATAATACTATCAAAATCATGCATGGGTAACTCAATCATGTTTGCACACAGTCTTACCACTTACAACTATTTGGCAATCCTTGTATACCCTATCAGTTCTTACACTTTCTCCTAAAGGCGTAGTAACCACTATAGGATCATAGAGAACTTCAGGTAGTATTTCAAATGTAAGGGAAAATAGAGGAGATACAAAGGAAATAGTAGACCCTGGATCAAGTAAAGCATAAACAGAAGTTGAGCATAGTTGTAACATACCTGTTACAGCATAAGCGGGTTTCTCCTTGTCCTCCCTTCCTTTCTAGGCATAGAATTTGTTCCTCTTGGGAGGCTCATCTACTGATGCACCCTGTGGGTTATGTCTAGGCTGAGCATTACCTCCGGCCTAACCTCTGTTCAGTGGACAGTCTCTTACGATGTGTCCACTCTTACAACAACTGAAGCAGTAATTTCTGCCTTGTCTGCACTCTCCACTGTGAGCTCGGCCACTTTTAGCACAGTTCTTCTGAAGAAGATACATCTCACCTCCATTGCCCTTCTTGGGCTCAGGTCTTCCTCCTTTAGGTGTAGCACCACTCTGAGGATTTTAATTCCAAGAACTTTGTTGTCCCTTTTTGAACCTAGGCTGCTCAAGGACCCAGAAATAAATATGTGGCCTTCATGACTAGAACTTGCCTGATCTTGAGGCGTAGGCCTCCTAACATCACGAATACCTCTCTTTATGCGGCTGTCCTCTACCTGTTGGACTTGTAATATCAACCTTGAAAGGTCAATGTTATCATGGAGCATCACATATCGACACTCCTCCTCCAGATCTGCATTGATTCCTGTGATGAACCTGCTCATCTTATCCCTGCTATTAGAAACATTGGAAGTAGAATACCTGGATGATTTCAACAAAGCTCAGTATTCTCCTCGTTCTTGCTATTAAATACTAGGGGAAAGTAACATACCTTGATGGCTTAAGTAACTTCAGGGAATACTCCCTGACTGTCATAGAGCCTTGCTTAAGCTTGATGAATTCCTCAACGTTGTCCTCCCTCATATCTCTGGGGAAGAATCTCTCCAAAAATGTTGTCTTGAACAGCTCTCATGTGACTAGCGCTCCACCTAATACACGACTATCTTGCCACATCTTGCACCAATTTTGTAAAAAACATCCTTGAGCTTATAGGAAGACAACTCAGCCTTCTCAATATCAGTGGCCCCCATAGCCACCAGGATCTTATGCACCTCATCGACAAACTTTTTAGGATCCTCCGATGTCTTAGCCCTTGTGAATATGGCAGGGTTTATCATCGTGAAATCTCACAGTCTGTCAGCCATGTTGCGAACCGGTGGTTTCTCCCTCTTAACATCCTGCTGGTTGACTTGGGCAGCCATAGCGTACGCCTGAATCGTGATGGCCTGTACCATCTAGGCCAAAGATTCCCTCACCTCAACATCAGTCAACCCAGCTGGGTTAACTGGCATGCCACTCCTTCAGCTAGGGTCTGGGGTGGAACTCGATTGCCCCCAGCAGCTACCCCCCTACTCATTTTACAAATAGACCTCCTAGGGTTCATTCTCTGAAAAACAACAAGGGTTGATTTTTTACACGCTCATAACACCAATAACTTAGACATTAGGAAAAGCAAGATAAGATTAGAAGAAGGGAAATTTTCCTACGCATAATGTAGTCTCTAATTCAGGAGAGTGGTGCACTTCACTACCATGACTTAAAAACTACTTAATGTGGTTGATGTGAACTCATATTCTCAAAATTTAAACTAGTACTTTGATACCAACTTTTTTACGACTGGAATCTAGACCCCAGACGAGACCGGCCTCGTTGACATCTCAGAGGTCGCAAACAAGCTTACTTATGTCATACTTGCTTTACATATCTTAATTTTAGCGGAAAATTTGAAACTTTTTCTTCTTTGAACATGATTTTTAAAAATTCTTAAAATTTTATAATCGTTCATCATCAACAATCTAATATTAAATAAATAAATAACTGAAAGAAATACTTCATTAAGTCTTAATAGTATAACTGCCAAAATGGCCCAATACAAAGTCTGAATCAAAACAGGAAAGAAATGCTAGTGGAACATGCTTCACTAGCTCAACTCTAAAAATACGCTAGAATATAAAACAGTAGCATCATCGAAAGCATGAGGACCTACCTAACTCCGGATGAATGCTGACGTCTTGTAGCTGTAACAAAGATCCTACAACTCTATCGACCACCTGTGTATGCACCTAAAATAGTATAGATTTATAGGGTCAGTACACACTTGTACTAAGTATGCGTTTATGCTAGCACACACCAAGGACATACATGAGAAAGAACAACTCTTTCCTAACGACATGATTTTTTAAAGTCAAGTCAGTAGACTTGCAAAATTGAGATTAGGAAAGTTAGTGAAGTTTCCAAATTTGGTTAGGAAGGTTATGCCATGAGATTAATCAGCATCTTTATAAATATTGTATTGCACACATCATATAACATCATCATATAACAGATATCATAGAAAATAACATATAGAACCTTTGTTCCTTCATATCATTCATTAATATGCCATGAGACTTGGGAATCATAGACTTGACATTAAGTCTTTCCCAAATGAGGGCCCAACATATGGGACCTCAACTAGGGAGTCTTCATTAGCAAACACAGAGTTTGCTTCATTCATTCATACGTACTTCATTTAATTTCATTCATAGGCCAGTGTGAACACCAGCTATACCTAGGATGTAGTTTAAGACTTTCATTAGGTTTGTTGTGCAATGATCAGGAATAACCTAATGTCATTACCCGAGTCTAGCTCACTTCTTTATTTTCCTGTGCTAACACCATTGGTATCATTCATTTCATTATGTTCTTCATTTGAGGCTGGCCTCATTCATTCATTTGGGAACTTTAGCTTTAACCGACATACATCATGTGAGCATCATGAATTCCAGTTTCTCCCCCACACCGAAAAGAGGTGGAATCACCGGCCAAAGTGACCCAATAAACATGCTAGCGTACATGGGAAATTTAACCCCGCCAAATCCCTATATTGGAAGTATAGGTTCAAAGAGTAGGATATGTATAGAGACCCATACCCGGCAATCCGGACAACCTCATCTCATGAGAGTTACATGAACATTCACCCTTCCCAAAACAAGGCAACACCGCTCATAGCTAGCCTATCGGTTCTCAGTATAAAGTTCCATTACGTTCAACTAATACGTCTTGGAGGTTGACATCTAATATGAGGACAATATAGCTCATTAGATGATATGACATCTCATCATTAGTATTAAGTGTGTTAATCTCAATACCTTCATTAGAGTATTCATAGAGAGAAGTCTCTTCATTATCTTACACTCTCCTTGGTGAGTATGTATTGGTAACATTTATTTAGGCTAACTTGAGATTGCTCTCATCATTTTCTTTATCCTCATGTCATGTTGTCACCACATTCTAAATTTTTAACACCTTTGCTTTTCATAGTTACTCACCTTTTATAACATGAATGCTTATTTGATCATTTCATCATTTATCTCATCATATGCCAATGCACTTTGCCACTTAGTGTATCTGACACTCATACTTAAACCTCCTAGGGTTCATCGTTTCATTACATACATCTTAGGTCCACTTATTTTTGAACTTATGTTGGACTTATGTGTCTATATATACAAGCCATGGGGCGTCATTCATAGTTTGCTAAATGATTATTACTTTCCTAAGATTATGTAGTACGGGACTAATGTCTCTTCTATATATTTGCCAAGATCTTAATTTTTGATCTAAGTAGATGGAATTATTCTTAGATATTTTACTCACGTATGACTAATGCATAAATACGGAAATTTTGGCAAGGGAACCCAAATATAGGATCACTTGGATATCCTTTATATTTTTCATTAATTTTATTTCTATTATTCATAACATTAATTTTCTACTTTAATATCACTCTTAGATAACCGAATAGTTAGGAGTTCGAACCCCCAAAAACCCTTTCATTTTTAGAGTTAAATTCGCTACAATAGGGAGGTTGTGGGTTTGAACCCCCAAATCCCCCCCTTATTTTTTAAAAATTTCGCTGAGGAGGCTGTAAGGTGGTGGGTTCAAACCCCCACAACCCCTCTATTTTTGTTTTATTCAAATGGGCGAGTGGAAGTGAGGTTGAGGGATCGAATCCCCACAGCCTCACTATATTTCTTTGTTATTTCGGCTCTCCCTTCAGCGCTAAGGTCGTGGGTTTGATCCCCATGCATCGCATTTTATTTTTCCTTTATTTAATCTCCCTTCGCACGTATTAGGAGGTCATGGCTTCGAAATCTTACGCCTCCCATTTACTTGTTTACTTAATTTTTCTCCTTCTCCCCATAGAAAGCTAGTTCGATTCCCCTCAGCCGCATTTTCATTATTTTTTTTGCGAAAAGAGGAGTTAGGATCGAATTCCCCCCATCCCCGATTTTCCTTTTTCTTTGCCTCACGAAACGAGTAGCTAAGGGCTTCAATTCCCCTTAGCTCCTTCACATTTTTCTCTTATTTTAGAGCCTTATAAACATGTGAGGTCTTGGGTTCAATACCCATTGACCTCAGTCATTTATTTCCCTTTTTCAAAAGCTAGAATTTAACCTTATGGGAGAGTATGTAATATGGAAATTTTTTTCTTATCATTCTCCACTCATTTTTAGTCACCTCTTTCATGAGTTTACTTAGTTAAAAGAGTGTTATTCAACCCAACATTTTTCATTATAATGAACACCACATTGCACACACACTATACACATAAAATATACCAAAAACACATGAATATTCGACCCAAAACAGTAGCTAAAGGCACTGCCCGTGATGCACACACAACACCAATTTTTGGTTACACTTCGAATATCACATTCGTAAATTCCCTCACATAAAACATGTTCACACTTAATATAAATACGTAAATCATGCGTACGTCGAGCACTGCAACATACCCATCCTACAATTTCGTTTGGGAGCTAAGGACAAGGACAGACAAATGGGAACAACCTTAGTTTTCAAGAGCTTGAGAAACGTTCGAAGGGTACTCTTGGAGAAAGAATTCCAGCAGAGAAAGCCATACCTTTTGATGTTTTTCAACTGTGAAGTTGCTTCCCGGAAACTCCTCCAAACTACGCCCAATTCACTTCAACATACAACCCACTCGACAAACCTCTCTTCACCTTGACGTTTTGATTATTTTGTCTTTTACTTAAAAATTCTTTTAAGTCCATCAAGTGTGAAGAACTCTTCATGTATTTTCTAGTTTTTGTTGTGTGTGGCATAATAAGGTGAGAGAGAGATTGAGAACGTGAGAGAGTGTTGAGAAACGTGAGGGAGAGAGAGTTATTAGGATGAGGAGACTCAATCCAACACTTAGTAAAAATAGTATTTAAATAACTTAATAAAAATCTAATTTTTTTTAATTAATACGTGAAAGGAACATTTTACCCTTAAATAATAGATTTTAATTGATGATTAAATCATCAATTCCTTGCTCCTAGTGGGGATCAAACCCGAGTGTTAACCCATTTGCGAAATGGGTCACTCTTAGTCGCCCCAAATTTGAAATGCTCCTTTAATTAAATCAATTTATTAATTCCTCAAGTTAATTACAATATTACCCTTGGCGTGGAAATTCCCATTTTATCCCTGGACTGTCAAAACATAATATTTCTTCTTTTATGTTCGTTAAATACTCCTTTGATTAAATCTTCATTTTTGCGAGCCTTACTTGGTTGGTTCCAACCTTTAGAAGCCCAACTGACTCCACAAGTTAGTTGACTTGATCGTAGCAAGGTTTCTAATGTATGGTTCTACGCGTATCAATCCGTGTGAACCTTGGTTTAATCACAAGCATTATTGACACCCTAAGTCTTGATCTTATTCATTTTTAGGGTTGTTTGAATTTGTGTAAGGAAAGAATCAAATAGAAAGAGTAAGGGATGGCTACTGTTTTGATGAGATAAAATATCCCGAGTTGGTTGGTAAGTTGATATTATTAGCCTTAATGATTTGTTGTTGAAGATGAATACAATGACATTAAATGAGAGGTTGACACATTTTAAGCTATACGAATTGGAAAATGAGGCATGTAAGACTATTCAATTTCCTTTTTCTTTAGCATTAACCCAAAGCTTGCATTATAAAAAGTAAGCTTTCTAAGTGCTCTTTTTAGTGATTGATCCATACTTGCAGTTCCTACTCCGTAGAGCATAGAAGTGAGTACTCTAATATGAGTTTATTACTACATGTACATGCTTACTTTTCCAAGCATGTGTTTCATCTTTTTTTCATCGTCAAAGTACCCCATACATGGATTTACCTTATATAAATGAAAATGATCCTATATATTACACATCATACAATCTGCTAATATATTGCCAACTTGCTTTAATTGTTTATAGATTTGTCATGTTGTCACATGTTCATATATTTCTTTTCTTAGTTATTACTTCCATTGTGTTAGACTATAATGTTACCTCACATGATTACTACTTGCTCTATCGTACATTTATTTGTACTTGGAATATGTATCCATCCTTATGTCGAATATGTCCACGTTCTTAATTGGTTCAACTTTAATGTTTACCTTGTATTTCATATTAGATAGTGAGTATTTCGTTACCATATAGGGTTCATAACTTTTGGATAAATTTTAAATGTCTTCACTTGATATGTGCTTCAATATGAGATGTCAAAATGCTTACTGAGTCATCTAAGCTACTAAGTATTACATGTTCATGTAACATTTGGTTCCCATGTCATTCTTATTTTCCTAAGTCAATATTCATATGTATTTTACTACTAGTACATAGTTCCAAATATAAACAAGGATTATGACAAAAAAACATCAATCACAAACTAGTTATAAAGATCAAAATAACAATCGTAAACTAGTTATGAACATCAAAAGAACAATCTCTAAAGAGTTATGAACATCAAAAAAACAATCTCAAATATGAAAAATCTAAGTGAAACAATTTGTATAATTATAAGTGGATGCTCACGGGTGAAAGCCTAGCACGGGCGGATCCAAATTTGAGGAAATATGAGGACATCAAGAATTCCTAGCATGGGTCATCCTCTTTTGCTGCTGATCAACTAGTCATTTGTATTATATGTCTTATATGGTTATAAAGTACAAAAAAGTAAGGAAAAGAATGTAACATGCACGATTCCACAAGTACAAGCAAAGGTGGTCTCTAGCCCTTATATATTGGTATTTGGTTTAACTTAGCTCTCATTTTACATATGGTTGACGTTGTATTTCATGATCTAGGTACATGTATTCAACTAGTAGATCTCCCCAATAGAACCACCTTATACGCGATGGTTATTGGTGAGCTCTGGGTTGATTATGGGCTTTGTCGAGTCTTTATTATGTGTATTTCATAGTGGTAAAATCAAGAATCCCAATAGAGGCTTTGTAGACATTGTAGAGCAATCATTGATGTTCATAGTTTCACTTGTCACATGTATCCGTTCAGCTAGTCAACATGTGTTGTATATGATGTTTCTCATTAGTAAATACATCTACATAGTAGTAGTTTACCTCCTCATCAAAGGTCACTCGTAATAATCTATTCATACAGTACTTATCCGTCTCACATAGGGTTGGGGGTGACAAAAGTTGTATTAGAGCAGTTCGTCATAAAGAGCCTACAATGTCGTGTCTATTACAGCCTTACTTATGAATATGTTGCGTGCCACATTTATAATTAGGGGGTTACTTGTACATTTAATATTTTTACATTCCTTCATTAAAAAAATGTGCTATAGAGTGAAGTTAAGAAATAAATTTACACTTACACCTGATCATGCTATTGGTACTATGCTTACGATGCTTAACGTTAATAGTAGCTAAAATGTCAACATGCAACCTACAGAAAATGATCTGAAGTTATCCAAATTTAGACTACATTGAGCTCTTTTTATTAGACCGTCCCACTCCACAAGGTAGATAAAGGTAATATGTTATATGAATTTTAATTTGCGTTTTTACCATTTGTATCATGTTTGTTCAATTGTGAAAGATATAATATGGTAATCCTTATGCTTAAATTTGATGGTCTACCTAGTAACATATATGAGTTGTAGCATTTTTAAGCATATATTTTTAGGAGGATGTATCAAACTCTTGATCTCTATATTTCCTCCATATATATAGGATCTATTTCTATAGAAGATAATTTCTCTTAGTCTGTGATATACATAGAATTTTAAGCATTACGCATGCCCTCAAAATTGATGTTGTTGAACCACTTTTTTTTAGTCGGAAGAAGTCAGTGGAACAATCTTATAGGTTAATGTATCATTGCAAAAGTGTTAGACATATCCCTAATTAGATGACAAGTACAAAATTCTTATCATATACCATCCCAAATATGTAAATAGTTGGCTTTTATATGGTATGTGCCAAGAACCCCGAATAAGCATTAATAATATTTGTATTCTTTTCATGGTTAAAAACATAGATACAACTATGCCAATTTATGTAAATGATATGTTAGGAATTTCATATTATGACCTATGTTTTGGTTAAGAGGATTAGTATGTTTCTAAAGGGTAAGGTTAAAAAAGAAAAAAAATTAGTTGGTTAGACCTAAATTGTGATTAGTTAGGTTGTATATACCCGTTCAAACTAATATGTATTCACAGATAATGGCAATCCAGTTAGCTGCTGAAATCTGTGTGCATAAAGGCTTCACAAATGTGGTAATTGAGACTGATTCAACCATTGCTAGAGTGATCATGATACAAGAGGTGTCTGCACCATGGGCGAGATCTGGTAAATGAAACTACTAGTTTTGATTAAAAGGTACTTGTTATATAGGAAGCATGTGACAATGAAACTTCTATTACAAGGCCGAATATGTACGTAGATCTTCTCATTAGAGATGGGATCTGTCAAATTCCTTAAACATAGTAGTAGGGGCATGTGAGGATGCTATAGAGGAGTGAGATAGGCGATTATGAAAGAAAGGTCGTTAAGTGATGAGACAATAAAAAGGTATCAACTATTGAATCCTCACGAATTATAATGGCTCACCGTGGAACAACTTTGTGAACCTTTGTTTGACAGAGAAGTCATTTTAGTATTTATTCAAGTCTTGATATTTTGGCTTCATAACAATCATAAAAATAGGGGAATAAAAAGGTTACTTAGATCGAAGATACATAGACCTAGTTCATCTATATAATTGGTAAAAAAGAAAAGTAGAGCATTATTCACACCTATAAAGCTCTTACGAGATTCATCTAATATATTCTAGTAGTATTTCATCAGTCATAGTCCTGTTAAGGGAGATGAAAAAATTTATCATATGTTATTTATTATTATACTTGGTATCTTTCATGAGAACAGAGTGAGACCACCCTCACTTCTTTTTTAAAAAATATGTTATCTAAACCTATCTAGTTAAGACTAAAGGTGCTAACTCTAAGATTTTATGAATTATGATTTAAACTTTATAGGTACCTGACATTTAAATGTTACTAGATTTCATGTTTCATGCTATGTTAAAGCTTCACTATTTTCTATTATAACCTTCAAAAGACACTATACATTGAGTGTGATATGACAAAAGATTGTAATGAAGGCAAAGTTGACATCGGCCTCCTAATCCAAAGGATGAACTATTGAGGATTATATTCTATCTTAACTATAGTATTTACAATAACCTAGGTAGAAGAAAAGTCCCAATAGAAGAACACCCATAAGGATTCTTAGGATATTTAATAGAGAATATCAATTGTATGTGTTTTGAGGTGAGTAAGGAATATGAGCAAAAATATCCCACCCATGACTTAGCTCTTTAGAGAGTGTATTTACGCTTATTATGGTAGCATAATTCTATAGAATATCTCCTAGTTTCTAAAGATGGTTCGTTATAGACATACACATTATGCATTTTCTATAATTTAATTGTATGACATTTTACCTGTGTATTACCTTCTTACAGGTTACCTAATGTCATAGAATACTTCCATGTAAGTGTTTTACACTTTACAGTACCCTTGTTTAATGTTATATGTTTTCATAGGACCTTTTCGCTACATGTTATTTATTGCACTAGCTACTTTCCGCATGTTAGTTTTTCATATTGCATTGGTACTGCAAGATAATTGATCATAGAACCACCTCTATATGTTTTAAATGCCTCATAGCCTACTTGCTTGAGCATTACATGTTTTATAGATTTTGTTCCCATGTTTTATGTGCTCACTTGCTCATATCATATGTGTACTCAGTGCATATTAGTCCAGCTATCCATGAAATATAACATACTTTCTCAATGTGATTTGTTTTTTGTAGTTCATTTTTATTATGTAGACACGTATTATAGTCTTCTTGCTTACATATTGTGTTTCGTAGCTTTAGAAATCTTGCATCACATGCATCGTGTGTACACCACATATTTCTATAACTTAATGTCAGTGTATTATGTGCTTCCTTTTTGCTAGTCTACTAGTGTTTCATACTCAATGTGACTTATTTATCCTTATTCTACGCCCTAATGTGCTTCTTGATTTGAGTTTTTAAAATTTTGGAAAAATGTTTCCTCTTATCCTGATGTAGTGATGCGTTTGACCAGAAAATGTTGGGAATATATGTAAATATTATCACAATCATAGATAAATAACTTAGCATAATTCCTTATTAGAAGGTGCAACATACAACTTTTGCGTTTATATTTATAACTATGCGTTCTTATAAGACTTACTTCTGAAAAGCATCAGGAGATAAAAGAGAAAGGAATGTAGTGCCACGATTAGTTAGGCTTATGATTTTTTTCATCCATTCAATATAAAATCATTTTGGGAGATACTATGGTTATTCTTTATTGTTAAGGCCCGGAAGCTAAGTTAAAATTGTGTAACCTCCATTGATGTATTGTGGGAAGAATACAATGTAGGTGGAATCCATAGGTAGCCCCTTAATGTTTGCACCAAATTTCACTTATACACCACCTTAAGTGGAGTTTGTTCACTTTAGACACCCCATGTCATGGTCCATTGTGTCATTTTGACAATTTTTGAATTATCAATAAAATATATACACTGTTTGTAATACACTCGTAGATAATGTGTAAAAATGATGAATTAAATGAAGACACGTCGAATATATGTAAGAAAATACTTATCAAATAATGATTTTTTAGTACAAAAAAGAAGTGACCAATGAGTGAATAAAATCTGGAATTTTCGCCCACAAAAAAATAAAAATGAAATAACCCAACCCCACTCAAATAATCTTCTCCACCCCACCAACCCCCACCACCCAACATCTTCTCTGCCTTTACACACCTTAAACCCTACATCATCTTCACAATTAGAATAACAAACCAGCACATATCCCTACTGAAATTTACATTGAGATTATTCATGTATTTGTGACTTTCTATTTTTCTTCTTCTTTAATGTAGCAGGGGTTTTCATATTTCTTCTTTTAATTTTTATTGTATCATTATATTATGAGTCAAATGTGTTCAAATTCATTTTTTTTATCTGAAGAATTATCAAAGTTATTTCTCCACAAAAGGAGTTTAAGTTTTGGGCGATGATCACTGAAAAATGAGGAAGAAGGTGAAAAAATAAAATAAAAATGATTTAAAAAATGTTTTCACGCCTCCGGGATGAGTTTATTACACTCTCTACGACATGTTAGCAAAAAGTATCAAAATGACATAGTGGGATATGACATAAGGTGTCTGAAATGAATAAAGCTTAGTTGAAGTGTAAATAAAAATTGGTATATACTTTAAGGGGCCAGGGATGGGTTCCGCCTATTATGTAACATAAGATACTTGGAATAGAAGATTTTACAGATCCTAAATATCCCTCCTCATCCTAAACATCAACATAAGGATCTCAGATCACGTGGTCCCCTTATATGATCATATATCCTACTAGAATTTTTTCATTTGATATTTCATCTTCATGTATTGTGTTTAGGTATATTAGAGTCCTTATTTATATGAGTTATAATTGTGCATATTCTGTGAATTACACTGTCAATAAAGGGGTTTAATTTGTCATATTATTATTTCATGAACCATATGTATTGAGACTTTATGCTAGACTCGCCTATACATGCTTTAGGTTAGTCGATTGATTTTAGACAGTCCTATTTATAATGGGAACCCTCACAAATATCGAAATGAAATTCCAAGGTGAATCAAACTATCAGCTTCAATCATCAGCCGAGGACGAATGATCATAAGGGGAAGGATGTAACAGGGTGTATTCTACGTATGCCTGTTCTATTTATACGACAGTTATATATTTCCTTATAGTATGGTTATAAACTAGGTTTCCTATGTGACTAATGACAATGGAAAATGTTTAAAGTGAACTGCCCATAGATTTTGATGTGAGACGATTAAGTTAATGTCGATTGAAGTATTTAAACTTGAAATCATAAGGTGATATTTTAATCTAAATTTGAAATTTCAATAATGTTAAAATTATTATGGTATGTAAATGCAATAAAATATTGAGGTGCTTTCTTGGATTCACTAAACTAGTAGGTTACAAATAGGTGCATCACCTACTTTGCCTTATTGATCGACCACCCAAAGGAACAAGTAGGTGCATCCCCTACTAAGACTCATTTGACCATGTTATTGGGTAACGTACACCACCTATATCTTGACCAAGTTGAATAAATATAAGGGAAAATGAACATCCAAGGCCCAGCCTTTTAAAACCCAAAAGAAATAATATGAATGCAAAGTAGGCGCATCGCCTATGAGGATGGTCAATGCAAAATTTGATTAGTTAAATTCAATAATGTAAAAATTTATTGCAATTTGATGAAGTTCAATTATGTAATAAGTCGTATTTCACTAGTATTACTGTACACAATATTTATTTTGTATTTTTCTTATTATTTAACCTGATGTTTTGAAGTAAAAAAACTCTGATACGTAGCGCCTCTTAATGTGAATACTTTTGTAGATCATCAACCATATTCATATTCGTTACCCATTTTTAAGACTCAAGGATATTTCGAACAATCTTTTTTAGAAATAAGTGCCTTATCCAGAGGTCTTTCGTTGATGTAGAAGTTGTTAATCCGATGAACCAATAAGTTTTCTTTCTTTACATCCACGACCCACAAGAGTTTACATATAGCTTCCTTCTTTCATAGGTTGTAGTTTAACAAACCTAGGACTCCAAAAGATTTTGGCCTACATATTGTTTAATAATCCATCAAAGCTCTTTTAGTGATCCCTATCCATAAGAAAGTATGAAAAATCCTAGTCACCAATTAGACCACTATCTTCGGTAGAAGGAACATTTTAGCCTAATACGTCTACATCCCAAATATCAAACTTTTCATCAGTTGAATTAGAACACCATAATATAAAACTTTGTTGTCAAAAATTGATTTGTTGTGGTCTTCTCTCCACTAGTGGCATGCATTGCAATATAGTGATATTCTTCGAGGACAAGGGAACTGTAAAACTTCAAAAATCCAAGACGTGCTCTAGAGCCTAACATAAGTTTCATAAGGTATAGACACTGTTTTAAGGTATATTTTTATTTATATAAGTCATTTAGAAAGTCTAGAAACACAAACGTCTAAGAACGTTCCTGACGTCTGGAAACTAGTTCAGGGAGGTACTAGCGTGCCTTAGCTTATTTGACTATATTTTAGGAGTCAAAAATAGATGAAAATTGTTGGAAGGGCGTATAGCATATGTTTATGTTGATTCATAGTCGAAAATTCCAGGGTACGACTCCTCAAAATCAACCAAGGGACCTTGAGGAGGACCCTTACAAGTGAAGTCAAACACTACCTGAGTAGTGTGCACCCACGAGAGGGCATCTACTAGGCGTGTGTGGATCGACGGGGAGTTGATGCCATCCGTCGACCAACACTTAGACAAGTAGTTCTGGGGTGTTGTGTGCATAGTCTCTGACAAAGAAAAAGGATGTAGAACACGAAAGGGGGGCAAGTCCGTCGATTGACTCAAGATCCATCGATCATGATGTCGTGTATGACACTGTAAATTGCTGCACGTTTTCACTTTGGTTATTTAATTAGTTGTATTGGTTAGTATTTTAATTAGGGGTTAGGTAAGTTTAATTATCTTGATAAACAACCTATATAAAGCCATAACCTAATAAAGACTAACACAAAACTCTCACAACTCACAAAACAAATTCTATTCCTTTTCGTTTCTTTCTCACTCTATAGGAAGACACCATTGAAGATGATGATAGGGTAGGGTTTTCGAGGATGTAAAGAGATGTTTAAACCATAAATTCTTCATAAAACATTAGGTTATGGTATCTAGTTCACCTTTGAGACCTCCTTCCTCAAAGGGTTCCTTCAAAGTATTTTCAAAAGTTGAGCTTTCATGTGTGTCTTTCCCAATCTCGAAATTAATTTTATGAGTGGATTGTTTTATGTTTTATTTTGGATAATGTGAATATATTAAGAATTATTCTAACGTAATTATGATACATCTTTATGGTTTGGTATAGTTTGTAGAAGATGACCCTTAACCCTTAACCCTAGGTTTTTGATCTTGATATGAATTAGGTTGCATTGGTTCAATTGACTTGGTTATTGGTTAAATCTACTATATTCTTTTATTTACTCTAATATGGATGAATTAGGGTGATTTGTAGCCTTTATTGCATTCTTGAGAAGATGATCTGGTGTGCAGTAGGTTGCTAATTGAGCCTAAGTACTTGTCTTACCATTCATCTCCTATTGACTAGTGATGTAATTATTTTTTATAGGCTTTTATTATTTGGTTATTGACTTCATTGCTTACGTGATGTCTACCCAAATTGGGTTGAATTGACTGGTATGTAGACTATTGATCATGATATGAATGAATACTTATAAGTCTTTATGATCCCTCATAGTTTCTTCAATTATGGTTATTGTGATGAGTCATATTTGTATGAGGTTTAATTCCTTGTATTAGGATTGATAGATGCGTCATGATGTTTTAATTGAATGTCCTGCCTATGGTTTTTTTAGGTATTAAGCTTAACATAATTTAAATAGCAATTCATAATGGTATGGTGAAGTTTACCAATGTGCCTTATTAGGATAAGAGAATGTTCATAGTGCTAACCTCACCTATGTGAATTGTAATGAAGAATTTGTACTCATTAAAGTAATTATTGAGCATCTGATGATATTATGTTTTTTATAGTAAGATTCTACCCTATAACGTACATTAAGCTGATGATGATTATACGAATTTAAAGAACATTTTGAAAAGTGATTTAGTTTACACCAAGCTGAACTTGCAATTGTGGAGGTGTTGACTTCCATAGAGGAGATTCACCCTATAGTTCTAGTGGTGTTGACTCCCTATGAGAGATACTCTCATTGTAATCCTATGAGAGGAGGCTCCAAATGCCAAAATTTAATGTTGAGGTTATACCTATCTCTCAAGTCTTGAACTATGTTGTCCCCATAGTAAGACTAGCTAGTGTGACCACCTAGAAAGCTACGTTAATATTTGGTTCTGCTTATCTGGTAAAAACACCTTCTTCGGTGTAAGGTTTTAACAACACGATTCACACTTAGATCTTTGGTCTAGTCGGTAGGCAAGTAGTTCCCATAAAGTAAAATGAAGTAATGATATAAAACTAGCTAAGAGGGGACTTGAGAGTTTGACTGCCTAGGTATAGGTGGGGGCACTTGTGCCTATGCCTTGCACTTGTTTTTGCTTTGAAGGGAACTATAAGGAGGTTTTTGCATTGATACGTGATATTGTATACAGATAAACTTGCACACATTTTGATGCTATATGTTGATTGTTGTTCACTTAGGAATATTGTTGTTCTCATTGTTTAAGTATGAGTATAGTACATCTAAATGTTATTTCCTGAGAATTAGAACTAGTCATGAGTCTTGTTGGGTTAATTGATTGAGTCAGGTTAGGGCTTCACTACTTGGTCATTCACTTGTTGACTTGATAGGGTTCATGGTAATGTTGTTCTTAGTTGGTTTGTTGAAATGTACTTATTATACATTCTTACTTGCTAATATGACTCTGTATGTTAGAGTTACTTGTAGGTAATCCAACTATATGATATGCATGGTTGACTTGGCTCTACTTGAATGTTGTTGGTTTGTATGTACATGCCTATGACTTATGAACATGTACTTTGTTGGTATGGTTTTGTCGAATGTGCTAGGTTTTTTAATGAAAGTGCATATTTTATGAATGTCCCTTTTCTTACAGTTAATAGATATTATGTGTGAATATGTCTCATACTTAGTACAAATTGTGGACTAATTTAACACCGTGTTTAGTCATTTTTAGCAGCAATTTTATTTCTCTGGAAAAACCTGGCCTAGTCGACGGACCCCATGACGGACCCTCATGGGCACACGACGGACCGTTGAGGAGTCCTCGTTCCAAACAGGTTGAATTTCTGAATTTGGTATCGAAATCTCTCGCTTAACGTCACAGAGGAAGTGCATACGGGCCTTCGTGGGCACGACGTACCGTCACAGGCATTCATTAAATCCAGATCTCTGACTCTGTGACGAGCAGCAGACGACCGTCGAGGCGCGAACGGGCCGTCACAGCTCGTATCCTCCGTCCGATGGCTTGGGTTCGGGATTTCTGTAATAATTTAAAGGGGCTTTTTTGACTATTTCCTGCTTTAATTATCAGTGTGGGTTAATGTTAATAGTCCTAAGTACTTGGGGGTTAGAGGAACCTTAATTACTTAGTGGGTATTATGCCATCCTTTATTATACTTAACTTATGTGTTATTTATGGTAAAAGAGAAGGTTTGAATATAAAAATAGAACGAGAGAGGATAATGATCGTCAAGAGAGGAAAGAATGAAGCTTTGAGAAGTAATAGCTTGGTTTGTCACGATTCTTCGGTGGAGTCGGTTATGGGTTTACGCTATTTCGTAGTAGACTCTAATAGCGATGATTATGTATTGGTGTAGTATTGTAGAACCCTTCTTATGTCTTAATTGGTATACGTGTATGAATGGTGATTATACAATTGTATCAAATAATCATGATGAATCTATTGAATCTTAACTTGAAAGAAAACCTATCTAACTTGTTATATGAGATTGATGATGTCGTGGTCATAAAAAAGGTCTTGATGATCTAAAGTTATGAGAGTCGTGAGCGGGTGTCATTGAACCGACACGTGATTGGGGATCGGTGTCACGAACGACACTTAGAATTTGGGATCGGGTTGTCCGACCGCCACGTAGAATTAGGGGATCATTTTTCATGAACCGACACTAGAAGTTAATGGTGGATCGGGTTGTCACGAACGACAGCGTAGAATTAGGGGATCCGGGGTCAGGACGACACGGAATTAGGGGATCGGGGGTGTCACGACCAACACGTAAATTGGGAGGGGGATCGGGTGTCACACGAACTACCCCGTAGATTAGGGGATCGGGTAGCAACGAACCGACACACTTAGAATTGGGGATCGGTGTCCACGAACCGACACGTAGAATTATAGGGATCGGGTGTCACGAACAACACTAGAATTAGGGGATGGGTGTCCACGAACCGACACTTAGAATTAGGGATCGAGTGTCACGTTCCGACACAAGGATAGTATATGGATCGGCTTGTCACGTACCGCACTAGAGAAAAAAGATAATTAATCTTGAAAGATGTTAATACTACTCAATCTAATGAACTAATTCCAATGGGTCTGGTATTGAGGCTTGAGTCATCATAGGTGACTTGCGGTGCTTATAATGATTATAGCAACTTGTTTGTTGCTACAAATGTTGATATTATAGTTGATTTATGATATTATCTGTCTAACTGTTTCTCTATTTGAGTTGGCCGTGAATACCTACTCATTTACCGTGTTTCTGTACGACCCCTACTTGTATTTTTCTTTCTTTGTTATAGGAGTGCAACCAACATACCGTCGTCTTCAACTCAACCGCACTCTAAGCCAATCTTCATTCAACCGGATTTCAGGTGAGCTAACGCGTCTAGCTTGGACTGTATCTCCTCCTCTGTCTTGATGCCTTGATTTGCCGGCTGACTCCTTTTTGTTTGTTTGAGCTTCTTGAATACTCTAGTTTAGTAATTTTTATCATCGATGTTCTTGTGTTGATGACTTCCAGATTTTGGGGAAATAATACGCATGTTTGAATTTTAGAAGTTTATTGATTTGGTTTTTATTAATGAGTTTACAGGTCTTCCGCATTGCTTTCATGTTGATATTACTTATTGAAATTTCAGGGTTTGGATTGTTGGTTCGTCTCACATAGGAGTTAACGTGTGGGTGCCAGTCCGGCCGTTTTGGGTCGTGACAAACTTGTATCAGAGCATTAGGTCGTTGGTCCTCATCACAACAAGAACAGGGTCGTAGTAGGTCTGAAGGAACGGTAGGGGGACCCTTACTTTTCTTTGGAGGCATAGGACTGTGATGAAACTCCCTGCCTTCTTTCAATTTCATTCCGTGCTATTACTTGACCGAATTGGTATCTAGGTGATACCAATTGGTATCTGACCATCTTCACTCTATTTCGCAGGATGGTTCCAGAACTCAAGAGCAACAATGCGCCACACCAGCCCCGCATGACAGGTACTTCTGAGCCTAGCCCTGGGGCTTTACTCTAGGCATGAGCATTGACAAAGGCCGTGGTAAAGAGGTCGTTGAGACGTCCTCTAGAGGAAGGGGACGCAGAACCTAGCCCATCTGTCTAAGAGCGGTGACTCCCACTCGCTCCACCCACTGAGGAATGGTAAGAGAGGGCGAGATAGGGGGAGACTGAACGTGCAATGAGGAAAATTTCCCCCCAACCTACCCAGAAATGATCAATCAGTTCTTGCTTCATCTTTAGTGGGTTCTGTGATCAGTGCCAGACGCCTCCAGTGTTTTCTGCACTCACAACCTTTGTTTCCGGAAGGTACAACCTCAGCGACTATGGCTCCCCGATGGATGCCTCATGAAATAGTCACGTTTCCTCGTCTGACCACAGGCCTCATAATGACAATGATCATCAGGAACCTTGTCAGTAAGTTTCTTGAAATTGAAACTCCAATCTTCAAGTGCTGATCTGGGAGCCTATTATTTTCTGGTTGACTGTCATGAGCTACATACACAAGATGGGTATGTAGAACGTTTGGTGTTGATTTGTGGACTTACTCCATTTCAAGGGCCGCCAAAATTGTGGTTGCGGTCACATGTTGTTGGTCCCCACAGGCACCACCTATGACTTGGGCATCCTTTCTCTAGCTTGTTTATATAGAAGGTTATTCCCCCCCGGACTTTTAGAGATAGGAAAAAGATGAGTTTCTTGAGCCTAGAGCAAGTAGGATTCGTTACTGCTATGAGGCTAAGTGTTTTCGCATTATCCCAGGTATTCCACCCAACTACGTTTCAGTCCACAGACGGATTCGCCGTTTGTGAAGGGTTGAGGTCCGAGTGCGGATTTCAGCTTACAGGTAGCGCTATTGTAAATCCTTTCAAGAAGTGGTATACGTAGTGATAGGGTGGGAGGATGAGATCGATACTTCACATTGGCATCGACACAAAAGGTTTGCGAAAGCGAGGTATTATAATTGTCTTACCCTAGAGGACCAGTGTTCAGGAGGTACTGTCCACCATCAGTCTTCACGGCGACTGGTATTTGGGGGCCACCTCGACCGGTCAACACTCTCTGAGGAGAACTATTCTTGACTCCAGTCGTGTTTGGGGATTGGGGAACTGGACCATATTAGGAGGTGTCCCGAACGTAGTTATAGTACCCCCCATGCTATGGTAGTGGGTGGTCATGGTAGAGGCCGTTTTTCCCAGCGAACGCGGTGGCCGAGGTATGGTTGCACCCAAAACAGCCGGGTAACTGGCAATGAGCCACTACTGCACACATGGTAGGGGCACGGGCTCACAGGGATATGGCCCATTGCGTACGCTTTCCCTGGGCGGTCTGAAGCGAGGCATCGATGCTGTTTTATCATAGTAATCTTTTGGTTTGTGATTGTACTGTCTTCTGTACTGATTTTGACCCTGGCTCTCATTTTCATTGTATCTTTTTCCGCATTTGCTATGGTCTTAATTTACATTGATAATTGCTTGACAGCCTCGTGTTTACTTCCGGTGGGTGGGTCTTTGATATTTGAAAAGGTATATAGGTCTTGGTCTGGTGGACTTTTGTGGGAGCAATACCATAGTAATTAGGTTATCTTATAATGGTTGATTTCGATTTACATTATGGGTATGACTTGCGTTTCTCTAATTTGCAATCTTGATTTGTAAATGCTAAAAACTGTGACGTTAGCCAAGCCTGGGGGACAAAAAGAAATTTTTTTCCCCCCGTTGATGTGGGGAGGGTGAACTACACTTCCAATCCGTTCGTCATCGCTCCTTCCTTTGTGCTAAGAGAATGGTTAGTAGGGATTGTTAGCTTTCTTGGCACCCTCCGGAGATGATCTACAACCCCAACGTACCTTCAATTGAGTCTTCGGTTTCGATAGTCCGCGAGTGTTTAGATAGTTTTTCCTGCAACCTTCGGTATGCAACTGATAGAGATTTGACTTCTGGCATCGATCTGGACCTGGTCCTCGCCCCATTTCTATACCTCCCCCTTCTGCGAATTGTTACCCCCGCTGGTTAAGAGGAGTTAAAGGCTCAATCTTCAAGAGTTGTTGAGCATAGGCTCAATTAGACCAAGTGCATCCCTGTGGGGTGCTCCTGTTTTTGTTTTGTGAAAAGATAGATGGGATTGTCTTCTTCTTCGGATGTGCATGGATTACCGCCACTAAATAGAACTGTTAAGCACATGTATCCTATTCCTCACATTGATGAAGTGCTCGCCCGTTTGAAGGTGCTTGTGCCTTCTCTAAGATTGACTTGAGGTTCTGTTCATCATCCATTGAAAATACGGGCACAGAGTGCCGACTGCCATTTCGACCGGTATGGGCTTATGAATTCTGGTTAATGTCCTTTGGACTACGAAGCCCCTGCTGCTTCATGAGCTTGATGCACGGGATTTTTTAAGAAGCCATATCTAGATCTCTTGTTATCTGTATTTATTGATGATAACATGATGTACTCCAACGAGTAAGAAGGAACATGAGGGGCGTTTGAAGAATTGTTTGGAAATGTTGAGGGAGAAAAAGCTTGTATAACTGCAAATTCTCCAGTGTGAGTTTTTTGGCTAATTCGTGTCTTTCTTGTGGGCACGTGGTTTCTTCCGGAATGGGGTGATGGTGGATCCCGCTAGATCGAAGTAGTGAAGAATTTGGTAAGACCATCTAATTGTCCAGAATAAGGAGCTTTGTATGGTTTAGCCATTACTACCGTCGATTTGTCAAGGGATTCTCTTCTAAATTAGCTTTCCAATCTGACGAATTTGCTTAGCAATGTTCCATTTGTAATGGTCGGATGAATGGGAGAAAGCTTTTCAGAAACTCCAGAGACCTTGTTTTCCTACCGCACCTATCCTTACCTTGCCTGTAGAGGGTAGAACTTCATTGTTTATTGTATGCCCCTATTCTTGTTGGGTGTAGTGCTAATGCATAGAATGAAATGTGTATTTGCTATGCTTCCGAGTCAATTAAAGGTTTGTAACAAATTATCCGAACCGACGCTTTGAGTTGGCTGGGTGGTGTTTGCATTAAGCAATGGACAACTATCTATTGGAGGTTAAGTGTTGAAGTCCTATATCGGATCATCGTGGCCTACAGTGAATGTCGTTTTATCTCAGAGAGATTTGAGATTTGAGGACGAGGAGGTGGATGACTACTGAAGTATTATTATTTTACCATCTTTCTCACACCGGAAAGTCCTAATGTTGTGGCAGACCGCTTAATTATAAAACAGTAGCTGGGTATTGTTTAGCCACTTACATTTCTATACGCCCATTGGCTAGAGAGGTTCAACTCTAGCAATGACTTTATGGATGCTAAAAGTAAATGAGAAGGGAGGATTGGTTTGCCAGTGTGGAGGCAAATCTTCCTTTCTTTACAGATCAGGGAAAACGTTTGATGACGAGAACTAAGTCGAATCCGAGATAAGGGGTTGCGAGGAGAGGGAATAAGAAGCACTAAATGGATGAGTAAGGTGTTTTGAGAAGTAGGGAAGGGTATGATGTCCCCTGTTGATAATTTGGATCCACACTCTTCTGACGAGGCTCATAGTTCCGATATTCTATAATCCTCGGTGCAACCAGGATGTACCGTGACCTAAAAGCAAACATTTAATTTTTGGTGGTCGAGAATGAGCGCGACATTGTATTTTTGGTTGGCCAAATTTCCCAATTGTTCGACAAGTAAGAGGTATAGACCACCAGAGGGGCCCGTAGTGAACACTTCAAGGAATGCCCATTTCTGATATGGAGTGGGAGCAGAATGCAATGGACTTCTGGTTGTCCTTCCAGAGAACATTGGGCAAGTTTGATTCATTTGGCTAATTGGTGGACAAGTCCCTAAGTCTGCTCATTTCATTCCGGTTAAGGTTGACTTACAGCAGATAATTCTACCAGACTCTTACAACATCTCAAAATTGTTCGGTGCATGGAGTTCCACTTTCCCATCATATCAGATAGAGGTATGCAGTTTACTTCTAAGTTTTGGAGACATTGACGCAGAATTAGGTACTAGGTTGGACCTTAGTATCTCTACTTGCATCTTCACCCTCATACCGATGGACAGTCTGAGCGAACAGTCAAGTATTGGAAGATATGCTATCGAAGCAGTTGTGATGAGAATTCCGTGGTCATTGGGATAACTTCTTACCTTAGCGGAATTTTCTACAATAAAGCTATATCACTCAAGTATGAATATGGCTCCTTTCGAGCAATCGTATGGAGGAGAATGGTAGGGTCTCCCATTTGTTTAGTTGTATGCAGTTCGAGGTTAAACCTTGGGTCTTGACCTTTGAGGGATTCGTAGAAACAGTGAAATCTATTCAAGACCATCTTTAGCGGCTCAAGTAGGCAAAAGGATATGCAGAGCGAAATAGGGAGGTTAGGGACTTGTAGTTCATTTTAGGGTTGCAAGTCTGGCCTGACGGTTCACAATGAAAGGGGTGATGCTATTTTAAATAGAGTAGCTAGCCCGAGGTAATATAGTCCCTTTGAAGTCCTGAAGCGGTAGGTGGAGGTGTCTTATGATTAGCCTTGCCTCCCAGGGCTGTCCCGGAGTGCCACCCGTAATTTCCGTTTCTATGTTGCAAAAGTACAATGGGATGGAACTACATCATTCGTTGGGATTCAGTTCTGTGATGCGAACTTATCTTATGAGGGTGGAGCCTGTTTCATTTTTTAGAAGAGAGTCCTAAAGTTGGGTCAAGGGAGATTGCATCAATTAAGGTGCAATGGAAGAATCGACCAGTGAAGAATCCACTTGGGTAAAGGAGGCTGAGATTGCACGAGATCCCCACACCTGTTTACAGATTCAGGTACTAAGACTTTTACTTCTTTTCACTCTTGTTTTTCCTTCATCATGATCGTCGAGGACCAACGATGGGTAAATTGGTATCTATTGTAACGCCCTGTTTAGTTTTTTTTAGCAGGCAGATTTATTCTTCTGGAAAACTGACCGAGGTCGCGGACCCCACGACGGACCATCATGGGCACGACGACCGTCAGGGGAGTCTCGTCCAAAACACTTAGAATTCTGAAAATTTGGGGTACTGAAATCGCTCTCTGCATCGTCACGCCGGAATGGAATTACTGAACGGTCGTGGGGCACATACGTACCGTCCACAGGACATTCAGTAAATCTAGATCTCTGAACTCTGTGACGGAGCCAGCAGGATGGATCGCGCAGGCTGCGATTGCCGTCACAGGCATGCGTAATCCCAGGCTGGTCGGGTTGCTGTTAAGTTTTTAAGGGGCGTTTTGGACTCTTTCCTTTCTCTTAATGTTATAAGTATTGGTTAATGTAATAAGTCGATACTTGGGGGTTAAAAGAGGTAACCTACGTTTAATTAGTGGTTTGTTATTGCCCGATCCCTTATACTTATTATGTTTAATTAGGGTAAAAGACAGAGGGTTTAAATTCAGAAAATAGAAGAGCAGAGAGAGGAAACGATCGATCAATAGAGAGGAAGAACGCCGCGTTTGGAGAGAGTAATACGCTTGTTGATCGCGTTCTTGTGATGTAGGTTATGGTGTTTATGTACGCTTTCATGTAAATCTAATAAGCGAATGATATGTATTGGGGTCGTATTGTAAACCTTCTATAATGCTTCAATTGTATACTTGTAGATGTGATTATACATTGGTTGATAAAATAGCATATTAAGCTCTTGAATCTTAATCTGAAAAAACCTCTCCTACTTTTTAATGAATTGATGATGTCCTGGATATCAAGAGGGCGTGATGAGCTCGTGATGAGAGTGTGGAGCGGTGTGTCAACGACCCGACCGTAGATTGGGGGGATCGGTGTCACGAAACCGACAGCTATAATTAGGGGAATCGGGTGTCACGAACCGACACGTAGACATTTATGTGGAATTGGGTGCATAAGAACTCGACACGTAATGTGGGTAATCGGTTGTCCGAACCGACAACGTAAAATTAGGGGATCGGTGTCATGAACCGCACGTAGTTAGTGGATCGTGTGTCATTACGACCGTAGGAATTAGGAGATCGGGTGTCCCGAACCGACACGTCGAATTATGGGATCGGGTGTCACGAACCGCACTTGATTAGGGGATCGGGTGTCCACGACCTGACACGTAGAATTAGGGGATCGGGTGTCCTGACCGATACGTAATTTAGGGTATCGGGTGTCACTAACCGACACGTCGAATTAGTGGGATCGGGTGTCATGAACCGACACGTATAATTTGGGTCGGGTATCCGACCCACCGTAGGAATAGGATCTGTTCACGACACCGACACGTAGGAATTAGGGGATCGGGTGTCACGACCGACACGTGAATTAGGCGGATCGTGGTCATGAACCCGTAACACGTAAAATTAGGGGATTGGCGTGTCCCACATTCCGACACCAGATAGTAATAATATGGGCGGAGTTGTCAACGTCCCGGTCGCTAGAGATAAAGATAATGATCTGAAAGATTTGATATAATCCTCATCTAATGACCTATTCCTAATGGGTATGGATTGAGTCTTGATTCCTCATGGGTGAACTTGGCGGTGCTTATATGATTATAGAACCTTGTTAATTGGCTACATGTTTGAGTAGTATAGTTTATTTAAATATTATCTTGATATAGTACTTGTTTTTCTATTTTGAAGTGTGCGATGATACCTATCAGTACTCTTTTCTGTACTGAACCCCTACTTGTATGTTTCTTTTCTTAGTTTATATTGTGACAGTGCCAGCAAACATACCGTCGTCGTCAACTCACCGCAACTCTAGCCAGTCTTCCATTACACCGGATTTCAGGGTGAGCTAACGCTTCTCTAGCTTGGACTGGTCTCTTCCTCATGTCGTGATGCCTTGAAGTTCCGGCATGGAAATAGCTTTTTGTTATTTTAGCTTCTTGAGAATACTCTTTAGTTTATAATTTGATCATAGAGGTTCTTGTGGTGAATGACGTCCAGTTTGGGGAATATGATGTTGATTTTAGAAGTTATTGAATTGGTTTTATATTAATGAGTTAAGTCTTCCCCTACTTTCTGTGGATTTATATTGAAATATCATGGGTTTAGATGGTTTGGTTCGCTCATATAGGAGGGTAAGTGTGGGTGCCAGGGCGTTTCCGTTTGGGTCGTGATAACTAACCATTTCTCTTTTTTCCCCACCTTTGCGGTTTTTTGTAGTTGAAGTGATTTGAAGACGAAATTGGGAGAAGGCTTTGGATCTGTTTTGTGTCATCTATATATGTTAGGTCTCAATTTCCGAGGGCGATCCCACTATCTAACTAGATTTGTCTAGTATTAAGACATTAATATTCTATTCTTTATTCCTTTTATTTAGTATGAAACATGGTATAAGTCCCTGTGAGCTTCTTACCTTTGATGTATGGGTTTATGCCTATGTTCCTTACACTTCTATTGTGAGTTATGAGATAGATGACTAATATGACTATTTCTTGTTAGATTAAATCTCTATGTGCATAAAAGTTAGAAGGACTAATTACGTTCTATACGAAGGTATTATATACACTAGTGTTCATGCTAGGTTCTATGTAACCTCCAATTCTGACACTTGGTATCAGAACTCACAATTTGAATTATCTTTTAGTCTATGTCTCCCGCAACCACCACGATGTAAGTTTTGTATTCATAATGGATGAACCGTGCCACACGTTATGGATAGGAACCTACATGATGCTTAGGAAACTCTCACTTTCTTGGAAGTCCATCTATCATTCCTTTGGAGTGATTAGGCTCTCTACTGTATTTTAATTTTATTCCTATTATTGTCATTATAGTGAAATGATACTCAAAGGATGAGAAACGAGAGTTGAGAGAGATATCCAATGCTGGAGTTTCCTCTCCGTGGTGATCATTCCCCTTGAAAAGATGTGCATGATGACAAGCTCCGCCGATCATCCTCCTTTGACGAATGAGAACATAAGAGTTCTGTTTTCTTCTTTTTTCTCCAAAGGGGATGAAGCCATGATGTCCCATCTAATCCGAAGGTTGTACCAAAGGAAAATGACATGTGTACTAAACGCCTCTCGTCTTAGGGACTTCACCTGGATATCCTCCTCTTTCTACTGGGTCCGGTTAAATAAGACCCTATGTTTAGTGAGGAGATCTAAAAAATTCTCTATTCTATGGGTTGTCTAGTAATTTCACTAAAGCCGAGTTTCCACTTTACCAACTCAAGAGTTGGCCCAAACTTGGTGCTTCATGGAGGAACAAAAATAAGGCCTCGTTAAGCGGTGCCGGTGACTTAAAAGTGTTCAGAAGTCATTTATTGATAGGTTCTTTTCCTATGAAAGAGGGAAGAAAGGTGTGGGGGTTCATCAACCTTCGCTAAGTAGGTCTAGTATTCTTGAATATCTTTTAATAGTTAAATAGTTAAAATAATGCTCCTTCATTTTTGCTGACTCTAAAGATGAAACAAACTGTTTTAATGACGGGTGTCGGGTGACTTTCAAGAAGATTGTCTTCGGCTATGATACATGACAATCTGACTATTTATCCTATCCATGGTTCATGCTCAACATGGCAAGATATAAGGTCTAAAAGGATGATAAGAGATCCCAATAGGCAAAGATCCTTTGAATTGTGTTTCTCAATAAGTAGATTAGCATGACATGTCCGAGGTTCAAAAGAGGTTTCACTTGTGTTCCTCCCCAGTAAACTCAGAGTCTTTTTCCTATAGTTGTCACCGGTATTCCTCCCGAACGCGATGATTTTTGTGTCGAATGTTACCAGATACGAATCCCCTTTAAAATTCTTCTGTTTCGAATTGTCTCATCCGATTGACTAGTAGAAGGCCTCAACTAAAGTATTACTAGAAAAGGCTTTATAATGGCCTATCCATTCTTATGGGTGCTCTGGTTTTGTTCTGAAGATGAAGGATGGGTCCTTTCGAATGTGCATTGATTTTCGCATCTCAATAAAGAACACTATAAAGATAGAAATCCGCGCCCTACAATTAACGAGTTTGATCCACTCCAATGGGAAAGCTACTTTACGTAATATAGTGCTTTTAGATTGTATCCATCACATCGTATGTGAGCGGTGAGAATATCCAAATACAACTTCCACTATATATGGGTCCTATGAGAGCGTAGTAGTGTCCTTTGGTCTCAGAAAAAAACCACATGCCGTCGAACAACGTTTATGGATCTCAATGATAGAGTGTATCGAAGTTACCCTAAGAATTCTTTGTCATTGTCTTCATTGACGTTCAGGGTATATTCAAAATGAGAGTGATCAACATAATGACCATTGATAAGGTGCTACATGGTTTAGGAGAAACCATTTTTTCCAAGATGCAAATGTTGAGTTTTGTTGGGTCGTTGTATTTTCTTTGTCATAATCATCTCTAGTGCGGGATTTGTAGGTCTATTCCAACAAAAACTGATGCGGTCACGAATTGCCTATACCATTTCCTCCAACCGACATTAAGAGTTTCTTGGGTCGCACGGGTTATTACCGAAGTTTGTCTAGGTTTTACATCCATGCTCTCCCTTGAAATTTGACCACAAAGAGTGAGTTTTTGGTTGGAGAATTTGAAAACACCTCCAAATGTTGTATAGCCCTTTGAGGCATTCTACTTATGCTGTTTAGGTTTTGCCCAAATTATTACACAGTAGTTTTGCATGATGACTTTAGTGCCTATCTTATCTTTTGTTGTAATAACATATCTACATGTAAATAAATTAGAAACTCAGTAATCTTCCTATACGAAGGGTCTAATGAAAACCGAAACTCGATATATATCTACTATGTTTTGTAGAGCTCTATCGTCAACCCTCCGAGTAGATAAAAATGAAAATGTTTTTTTAATTATAACTGGCTAAATTTGACATAATAATGTAAATGATTTATGCCTAATAGCGAGGTCTTATCTTTCCTCAAAGAGGACGCTGAACTGGTTTACATCTAGTGGCTATCCCGATGTTACGTAAACTCCAGCTATTTAAGAAATTTCTCCAGTCTAGAAGGGCATTTCATATATTGTGATTTTTCAATTCCTTTCGATACTTGTGATATATATAGAGGCAGTTGTACAGATTGTCCGCTCCCCTCCAATCCTCCCACAAAGTGAATAGAAGCTTGTAGTAGAGTAGTTTGAAGTTTTATCACTAATATTGTGAATATTATAAGATATTCAAACAACAAATATTTACATATTAAATTTGATGTCAGTTAGGATGGACATAAGTTGGGTTTTATTGGGTGTGTTTTCAAGATCTTTTAATGTATAACCCTTGCTGTAAAAAATAAGCATACGGGGACTTGAAGGCCCCCCACCTCCTTTGCACATTAGTTCCTTTTAATTTTTTGATTTCGACTTCCATTCATCAATAAGAGTAGTTTTTTTAGAGGTAACACACACGCCCTTTAGACATTAACTATTTGATCGGAAAAAAACTCGATGCAATGAAACTTATCAATATAGTCCACGTGAGTGATTCATAGGATTCCTAGATGTCAATCTTAATAAGGCATCTCGGAGAATGCTTCTTGTAATAACCTTAACAAATTCGTGTGCTATTCTGGACATTGTCGAGTAATAATCTACCAATCAAAATGAGCATGCTGAGATTCTCACCAATGGGGTTCAACACTTTCTTGATCGAGTCGTAATAATTTATAAAGAGTTTACAAAAGTTATTCAGGAACATAGGTCCTATATTCCTTGCATAAATTGGATTAACCTTTGGAATGCAAGGTTATTGTGGATAATCTTTATATAATAAGCACTTTCAAACATTTTACCCAATCCCTTGATACCGCTTTTACTTAGGTGCGTTGTTTGATCATTTGCTTTCAAGATATGAACCATTTATCCTATCTGTAAATTCCTAATTTGTTTTAATCGATAGGTTATATGCATACCTCCTCAAATAACATTTCCTCCAAGAACATGATTGTGGCATAAATAATTATGTCTATTCCTGCACATGGCATTTTGTGATATGTCAGACAGTTGAATCTTGCTCGAGGATATAATTGTGGAATCTCCAATCTTTACAATTCTTCTATTAGAACTCTAGGTTCATGGTGCTTTCAGATGGACGGGGTTGTTGCTATTCTGACGGACTAGTAGTTGTGGCCGAGAATGGTCGGTTGGAAGCCTTCATTTCGATTCTAGTTCTATAGCAACCACACCTCTACAACCAATATTTTAGGTTGTGAATGCCCTTGGAAGCATACACCATGGCGAGATTGTCAGCTGAGATCCATTATTGAAACTCAAGGAAATCCTTGTCCTAACTTACTTTCTTCAGAAAGTCCCTACTTATCAAAGATAGTTCATATAGAACTTAGAATTGATAAAAATCACTCCTTTACCCAACTCCCAGTCTCCATATACGTTATAATGAAAATTTAAAAGACTCAAGAGCTATAACGTATGTCTTTCAAGCCTCTAGCAAAAGGATTGTCGTGAGAAAGACGCACCAAATGTCCTAACAATAAATACTAAAAGAAATGATAAGAGGATTCCTCAGAAAAGGAAGGAACAACCGACTACAGAGTGCTTAACTGGATCAAAACGCACATGATGTTGAGCCTGATTATTTTGTCTACATCAATAAACGATACAACCATGACCTCTCGGTTTATTGACTGTCGGATTATTTGGAGGGACTTACAAAATTTAACAATAAACTTGAATGGATCGGCAGAAACACTTACCTTGAACTGTTAAACTCTACTTTTGAAAACATAACCAATACGAACATAAACTATGCATGTATAGAAATTTCTTATAATTTAGAAAGACACTAAGTTTATACAATTCAAATAACATCCAACTTAACTCATTTATAAGTAATATGTTTTCTATGGAGGTTCTCCACCGTACTCAATATGAGCTAAGTGCTGTACACTCTTTGCCCACATTTCAAAATGTCGTGTACATTTTTTTCAAATTGGTGCCTTAACTAGTTAGAGCAAAGTTTAGTTTAAAAGTACCCAAGGTAATTCTAATCATAGAGCATTTACTACCCTGATGGTTTACATGGTTTAGGAGTCTTTGTTCATTATTAAAAAATAAGTTTAAATAAACTTTGACTCCGTTGTTTCCTTGATTGTTCAAATGTAAAAACATTTCTAACTTTGGGAATATCTTTTGACGAAAATTATGAGTCACTTGACTTACTTCTTCACTATTTGGCCATGATCTTAAACTTTACTTGACCTAAAATATGAGACTCCAAGGTTATGAATACATGTTTAACGATTATTTAAAACATTAACATGTACTTACAAAGTTGTAATCAACAACACATAGGCATGATTACTATGAACTAGTAGTACAAGAACGAACAAAAGAAAATAGAATTGTCCATCCCTGGCACTCTTTAGGGTGTAAAGGCAAAACCCTGAAATTCAAAGACCGGATTGGTGTGCTATGGCTGTGGCGTATCCCCAGACCCATAATTCAGACCCTTTTAGGGATACAAGAACGATGAATTCCTTGGTACTCCCCCAGGACCTTTCTTTGCTATGTTTTACACCGAACTCTTTGATGTCGACAGATTCCTTCCAAGCATGAGTAGGTTAAACCCTCAATATATACTGCAGATTCAACTAAATAAATTTTTACCCAAGCCATGATAAATAATAAAACAAATTCAAAAGACAACCCCAATACTTCCAAAGAAATATTAATCGACACTCGAACAAACTTATTTCAACTTATACTTCGACTGAAGTGAATCATGATTGGCGCACGTTGAACAAAGTCAATGATGTATAAATATCCATAACGCTTAATTGGTCCGTCGAGGAATCACAACTATACACACTCGTAGTTTCTTGTCTAAAGTTCTGTTGTTCTTGTTTCTCCAATTGCTCTTTCTCCAACCTACGCACTGACTAGACTTTTCTACCTCTTAAATCTTATTGACCCCCAATTAATTCTAAAATGATGAAAAATGATTGGGTAAGGATATACTTAATAACCCTTTACAAATCCAGGATTGCCCTGAACGTCTATTCAAGTACGTCACATATTATGGTAATACTAGCCAAACTTGCAGCATAGGGGCTGCAGAGTACTCACTTATCAAACGCGGAAAGTTGCACAACTCAAGTGGTGTTCAAATAACACAAAATTAGTTTATCCCATGATATTCTGTCCTCGTATTTGAAATCCAAATCTAAATATCGGGAGCTGAATTATTGTCATTTAAGGGCGGGGTCGTAACACCAAAACCTTAATGTGTAACATCGTTATAGAACAAATTTTTCAGATGATCTAACTATAACGCTCTTCGACAAAAATGGGTATTCGTAATTTCCTAACTTCTTCCTAGTTTATTTAAATTATGCGAATTTTCGTACAGTCTAAAGAAGCTAACACAGCATATATCTCCTACTAGTCTCACAATAATTATCTTACTGAAACTTCTCTGTTTAAAGAGAATTTTTGCTCTCTTCTTTGATATATTCTTCTGCTTCCTACCTGGCTTCCGCACACTTTTTCCCGGTCTGCGCGCATGTCACCTACTCTTTACCTGTGCTACTTATGCATCCGTAGCTCAACTTGAAAACTATCGATATAAATCTGGACAGATCTCCTCTATAGTAAATTATCTGTACTCCCCCCAATCTCTTCTTCAGTGTGTTTGTTATTGAACGATCGCCAATGAACTTCTCACCTGGAGAGGTTATATGTATACTAACGGCTTACCTGTGGTAGTCCACTCTCGATTTTACCGTGACCGAATTTTTTTAATCGATTATGGAAGAACGATATTAGGTAGACAGACTCTTCATTAAAAATCTTACACACCTTAGCAATGGCGAACGTCAAGCATCCCCGGAATCCTTTGCTTATTCGAACTCCAATTTTTTTTTCTAACGATTGTAGATTTCTTACGACTCTGGCTTTTTACGCTCCCCTCTTGAATCCCGTACCTAGCTATTTTGAGGATCTTGTTGTTCCTCCCTAGCAGACGCTTGCTTAAAACTCAAACATCTATCTGAATAGGCTATATTTCCTCCCCTAAAGGGGTTCATAGCGATTCACTATGGTATCGCCATGGTAAACTATAATGTGGCCAAAGCCACGTTCATCAACTGATGTAGGTCTCCAAATTACCGTTGTAAATCTCACCATAAACATAGCCTATACAGTGCCCTTCTAGTTGTCGTGCTTCTGGACATATGATGTATGAGGATGAAGGAGCTGAGTTCCTTGTAACCGAGACGTGTTGGAACCGTGATTTTTCAAATTGGGGCAGTATTCTAATCTTTGTCTGATAAATGGGACAAAGACTGCAGTGGTAAATCTGTGTCCGTCTATACAGTATCACCCAATATACCATTGCACTCCGATCACCGCAATACCTTGGTACCAAAACAAAATCTCTCAAAAGTGTCGACGAGGTCCAAAGTCTCATCTCGCTGGAAAACAAACCTTGTACGATGAGAGCAGAGCAAGAAGAAGGCGCGGAGGGGGTGCAGATAAGGGTTTCAAATTGCCTCCAGCGGAAGGGCGTGGGCGGTCTAGGACTGGAATGAGTTTGTCAATCCGATGATTCTCAAGTCCTGCCAATCTCAACAGGCGAAGTCCCATTTGGTGGAAGGGGTATCTGCATGAGTCATGGGGTCTGCAAAATGTTATTAGGAAGATGGTATTATTTTAATGGGAAGTGTGACTTATGAATTACGCTGATGTTTGATAATGTCCCCATAAACATTTAAACACCCATTGCGGGTTAGAATTATGTGGTTTTTAGATTTTTAAATGTAAAGGAGGTTCTATTAATGAAGCATATATTGCCGAGATCTAATGATGTGAGATGAGATTCCTATCCTAAACGGGTGCGTTCTAAGTAATTCTAGGAGTGAAACTGGCTTTGATGTCCATAGGCCGGAAATTAAGGACATGCATGTTTCTTATGATGTCGCTGCCCTTTGTTTTTAATACAGGGCTCTAAGTCAAAGTACCATGATGATGTTGTTATTGTTTATTCAATGATATTCTCATAACCCAATTAGACGCAGGATTTCAAAGTATTTCCTCACATTAGGTTTCTTAGGTTTAAAGTTTTCTCACTCTAATGAATTCGAGGGCGAAAAACTATTATCAATAACATCATGGATGGTGACGGTTTTCTCATGCATTGGTAATAAGGATCTACACGGCTAAATAAAAATGTTAGAGTCGAGTACTTAGTCAATATCTGTGTTGTTATAAATTAGTATCGAGTGGAGTGTTGGATATAAAATGAACTCCCATGAATAAAGTCTATGTTTTTTCAAAAGTATTTCTTTAGATAAGATCTTTCGAGTACAGGACATGTTTCTATAGAAATGATCCTTATCCCTTAGTTTGTGCCCCCATATATCTATTAATCTCTAAATCCACTTAAGCTAGAGGTAATGGGATACACCATAGTATCGTGTTATCTCTAATTATCTTTATGCTCCACTCACGACTCAAATCCTCATGAGTGACACCCACACTTAACCTCCTATGTGGGCAACCAAAGATTCACAACCAACATTATTGCATCATGTCACCTTATACTACTAATAATAACGTAGATGCTTAAATCTCATTAGTGTAAGAAACAAAATCCATTATACATCTACTATATGTCAATTCCAAAACATTAAAGTCATCATATTAAGAAAATTTTAATTTCACATACTTAGTCTTGAGCATAACAGACCAAACCCAAGAATTACCTAAAATTGTTTATGTCCAAAAATTAATGAATTATGTCATGACAGAGAGAATCAACACGAGCTTGAATGGTAGCTCCACCGGACTGATATAATTGAGACTGGCTAAGATGAAGGTGGTCGGGTCGCCTGTTTTTACACCATTGTACTTCATAACAAGAAAATAAAGGAAACATCAAGTATGACTTAGTCTGGGCAACAGGTAACTGAGTGTATCATTGGTCAACCCAAAAAAAAGAAACTAATATATAATGGAAACTAGGTATGAAATCACTATGATACTAACCATAACTAGCACAAGAAAAATTACCAGTGGCAACGAAGCCTTCCCTAATCACCCGAGTATCCTGGAAACAATGGGGACTAATGCTCACACCACGTTCATTTTGGAAGTGTGGTAATTGAGATTGAGTTGTTAAGTTTAATTTCTAATGAAATAATATCATTAATTTATTTATTCATTATTATCACCACTTTAAATTCATTGACAATATTCATCACTTCTTTTATTCACGGCATAACTCGATAGAAAGGGTCCAAGATCTAAATCAACATCTCAGAAATTTTAGAGACCATTCCAAACCCACAACCAAGCTTACACCCACACAATCAATTACATAGGAAACTTACAATAAAAAATCCACTCAATACATATCAATCGCTATTGAGAGTCTATATCTATCACATAGAAATAACATAACCTACCTCCACCTAGAAACCGAAGTCAAGCACTTACTCAATAATTTTCTTCCCTTTTCATGCTTCGAACCTTCCAATTTATTAAATTTGTGTAATTTAATAATAAAGAGTCTATGATGCTCAAATTATTGTAGTAATCGAGTAGACCAAGAAAAATACATCAAACATAACTATCTCATTCCCTTATCTTAAGGTCCGGAACATGTTCAAGTCTCTTGTTTTCATATTTCAGCCGAAGGTTTAGTCCTTTATTTCTCTTAATAATAGACTATACACTTAATAGTTTAATTAACAATCTCATTTTCTACCTTTGATTAAGTTTTGATTTAAAAAGAATAAAATCATAGTACAGAGTATAGTTTTCGAACTAATGATACTGAAATATCACTTTGTTGCCAACCATTAACTATTCTAGCAACCTCACGATTATGTACCATCATTATAATTATCATTAAATCACTCATTGTACCTTAATTCTAATCCAGACAACCAACCCGCAAACAATTTTTATCCTTTTTTAAAACTCAAACAATCATATATTGATATAAAGCCTTAGTGACAGACACAACCATAAACCAATATTTTCTTTTAAATTTATTATTTCCAAACTAGCCCCACCTTTTCAGATAATTTCAATTTTTATGAAATGACATTTAGAAAAGTTTTGCTTATATCAAAAAGGTGGTGACATGTTATGAGAGGTTGTGACTTTTATGAAACTGTGACTTTTATGATAATTCTGAACATTTAATGAAGGATTTAACTTTTTCCAAAAGTTTGTAACTTTTTTTTTATAAGACAAAATAACATTTGTTCACCTATCTTATGTTTGTGGAATAAATGAAAATTTTTGTTATCAACTATAATTTGTGTAAGGTGTTATCTTTCTCTAAGTTGTCAAATTCAAGTACATTAATAAATTTTTTCGAAGTTACCTTCATTCTTGAAAGTTTTCATGGAGCATAATCTTAACTATTAGTCAAGTGATCATGAAACTATGGATAATTTTTCCTTTATTTTTTTGACATTTTTAAAACTCTATTAAGTTTCAGCAAGAATGATTGAAAATTGATCTTCTCTTTTGTCCCTTTCTAAAGGTTTCTTTACACAAGCAAATAAAATTGATTTCAATTGTAATGTGATACCCTGCTGAAATGGTTTATGGTTGAAATCATTACATTGGATTCTTTAGTAAAAAATCTTTATTTCTTCCATTATTGTATGTATGTTTATTTTTTGAATTCTTACATTATTATCTTCTTATAAAGTATGTTTCTTTCTCAAAGTTTTTCTTCCTCCTATTTCTTAAGCTTAAAATTTTTTTTTAGTATAATCATTGTGATTGATGTACCTCATTTCAATTTCTTTTTGAGGTTTTTGTAACTTCTTTTTTTAAATATGTTTAAAAGACCAGTGAGGATTATTGAAAATTTATCATTTTGGAGAAAAATTTCTTGTTGGTTGTGCTAAATTGGATAGAACAAAACATCAAATATTTGATAACTATGCGGAACCAGTGTGTGGTAGATTGTTAAAAGAACTAAAATATTTCTCATCTTTCTTGCCACAGTTAGTAATTATTTTCGAATGAGTTTTATTAGGTACAAACAATGGTAATGCCATTGCACTAATTTCCTAAGAATTTGACAACAATTTTTTTTTTGTATAGAGACAATTTAAGTCCCACATCTTTTATTGCAAGTTAACTATTTTGTCATATTTTCTTGTCTCTTATTCTTTGGCATGAAGAGTCAAGTTTTTTGTGACTAACGAATGTCCAAAATACACTATAAAATGTTTTTAATCGTCACATAAATATGCAGTTCCCACCGAGAGTATAGAAGCCTTTACCAACATTAATAAACTGTCATTTTAGTCAATGTTTGTTATATGACTTCAGGGACATGTATACAGAGTACCAATTGCCGCAAAAATACATTTTCAATCGATAATGAAGCTATTGTTAACATTAAAGAAATCACTTTTTGTAGTGGATACATCATTCATTCCCTTTGATAAATTTTTTAATTTTTTTTTATAAAGAAGTAACAAATCTTTCTTTTTGCTTCTATCATTAATTTATTGACCATAAATTTGAAACAACATTAAAACATCTTTTTTAAAAATATTTTATCACAATGTATTTTCCCCCGCTTGATTGTTTAGGAAAGTAGGTCGTCTTTATTATTGTTTTAAATTTTGTGAGTTCAAGAGGTCATAAAATTATGTTGTGAGATTTATATGTTATATGTCAAAAAATTTGTTTGTACATCTCATTGGGAACATTCAAAATGTCACCCATCTTGTTTATAATTGCATTATTTTTTGTAACTCCATATTAATAATCATAATCATAACTATGGTTCAATCCAATAAAGTTGGGGCCAGTGATTATGAAACCTTAAATTAGTAATGATTTTTTTAGGCCATGCCAAAAACATTTCTGATAATAACAATTTTAGGTATTTTTAGCATATACTTAATATGCCATACAATACTAAACAAATAGTTGATGGGTTCATAAAAAATGAGTCCAAAATCGTCCTTTTTTAGTTAATTATGATCTTTCTTGACGTGATGTTCTACTTTACTAGGATTTTTGTTGTTGCGTTTTCTCTTAACTTTTTAGTAACTCTGATGTTATTCTTTATAACTTCTGATATTAAAAAAATTCTTTATATCTAACAACTATTTTCACCGGAAATATTTCTTACTCCTCCTTTTTATACTTAAACTATCTCTAATCGGTGCTCCCTAATTTTTAAAACAAATATGCAACAAAGAATAACAATAGATTGCATGGAGGCTCATAAGAATTGAGTCCAACGTCGTCCATTTGAATTTAGTTATTTATGATCTTATATGGACCCCCTTGGGGTTATTAACTTTACTTGGGATTCTTATTGTTCCAACCCCATTCCACGTTTTTTTGTGCTTTGTTAGAAACCTCTATGTTGTTCTTCATAACTTCTTTTTGAAATTTAATTTTTTTTATTGCATCTGACCAACTTTTTACAAGGAGATATTCTTAGAGTTCTTATGCTTACTTAAAATCTATCTACTTCTTATGCATACTTAAAATCTCTCGATCATTTTCTAAAGACAAAGCCAAAGCCTAGTCGAGCGAGCGACGACGACAATGGTGCGAGGGGGGTCCCTCTTTCAAACCCTTTTAACAAGTAATATGAGTGTTTCAATATTTAAACAATCCTATTCTTCTTTCAACCACGATGAGGGACAAATGTTTTTCACTAAATCATAAGAGAATGTTTCCAGTTCCAAACTCTTGAAGTTTCCAATATTCCAAGTTCCTCTCTTTTCATCTTTACTCCATTTCCCTGAAAATCTAGGTCTGTAAGATGAGCTAGGTATTGAATAATAGATGACAGTATTTTCCTTTTGACAATGCCTTTCAACTTTATGTCTACTTCCGACTCATTCTTCCTTGGTTTGGTGGGGGAATTTCTCCAAACTTTGGGAACCCGTCAATATTCGATTTTCAAGAGACTTCACATTAACACATGGAAAACTAAACATGCAAATTACTTTGACATTTTTGTTTTTTTGCATCTCCAAGAAAGAATAAACCTTTTAAAGTAATAGCATTTCTCTAGATTTAAGAAGCCTGCAATCCCTGGAATTTTTGTTTGCATCAGTCTTATAGGGAGAAAATGAAATCTAAGCCATCGTAGACACAACAAAAGCTCCTATCAACAAACAAACTTTAATCTTTTGGAGAAAATAAGGTTACACATACCTAAGATACGCTAGTATGTATATCCCTGATGATCAACTATCTTACCTCTATAAACTTCTATGATTCCTGTAAATAATTCGTGCTATCGCCCCTCCAAAAAATTATTCTAATCACCATATTTATTCCTTAATCTACACCAAATATATAGGATCATGGTAATATTATCTTAATTATTACTTTAATATTACAACATTGGAGTTTGTCATTCATGCTACATATCCCTCATAAATTAAATGTTGTGATCAAGAAGCATAATTTTTCCTACTAGAAACTAATGGTTTTGTCGGTCCATTGGATTGTAAACCAATCAGCTACTTTGAAGATCACTAGGGCACAGGTCACCTGTGAAGAATAAATGACTCCTTTATTCCACAATTATCTTGTTTTAATGACAATCAACATTGATGTGTTCGGTCCTCCTCAAAAAAGCTATATTCATCATTGAACAACCTTGTATTTCATGGTTGGAGAGTACGTAGAATCAGATCAAGAAATCCAATCTCATTAAGTATCATAATCTATACAACCTGGTATCAAGGAATAGACATGGATAATATTCGATCTCTGTGAAGATTTTGACCATACGATCTTTTCTTTTTTTTACTCTTCAAGATTATCAATGATTTCCAAGAGACATGAACCACCTGATGCTGAGTAATGAGTATCAGATCCAATCGCACAATCAAGAAATCCTTAAAAATATTAAGACGAATATGAGAAACCACTTCAAAAAACAATCAACAAGTAAAAGTTCCTAGAATGCATTGATAAATGTGATGAACACTACCAAGTGAATCCATGGGGCTTCCATAAATTGGACTAACTTGTTGAACGCAAAAGAGATATCAGTCTAGTATATTAAGGTAATTTAACTCTCAACAATTGTCGAAATAATAGTTGGATCGAGGCTGATCCCCTCTCAGGAAGATTAACTTAAAATCTATTCTAGTATAAGATAATATTACTTATGTATCCTTTGTTATCACGATTCAAGGCAGAACTTATGACAATAATCTAACCTTATAGATCCAGGAGTACCATGTTCAAGCAAGAGAGGAAAGGTTTTTACCCAATGAGAATTGTGTAATCCTCGGATTGTCAACCAGAAAAAGTATTTTATGAAATATAAGATCTTAATCTAAAACTATTTATTTAGAATCTGTCGTTAAGTATTTTATTAAATACCAAGATCTTATACTAAAAACGAAAAGGGTCGCTACTATATACCCAATTTCCCATCGTTTCGTCTCGAATCAAATAGGTGAGGGTGAGAAAAGGGTGCTCATGTCCTCAGTGATTCCTTTAAAAAAACAATTGTACTCAATGTGTCATCTTCAAACTTATCAACTAACCAAGTGGAGATCATAAACCTCCTTCCTATAACATGCCTAAATATGGACAATCTCACTAGCTCTGATGAGAACTAGTTGTCGATGCAAGCTTAACTACAAAAACTAATTTTCAGTGAACTCTTCAACTACCAAATTTCTACCACTAATAGACCTTGACACCAACCATAAGAACAACATGTTTCTAACCTAATCATGCTAAAATCTTGAATCAATATTGGTTACAATCAGTAGTTGAACCTGAACAAACCATCTGAGATATGTTCGATTACTCTTCACAACATAATACTCATCGATCTTACTCTTAAAATATGATATTTGACATCAATTAATCATTTGAATAAAACCCAATTCTCCGATACAAAGGAGAAAAGATGAAGTACCCACCATCAAGTGATACCCCACGCATACAGAACCTCTATCAACACATTGTGGATATGTTCGATTAGTAGATTTTAGTGACTAATCTTAGAATGCCAAAACTAGACCAGTTTTCTAAAATTCAAATCACATATAGCCAACATAAACGTGATGAGATAATCTTAAGCCTATCATACAATTGTAAATATTCATATTGCTGTCCTATAGATTCTCATAAGCAAATCTTGTGTTTAATCACTAGATGCTTCAACTATCCAAAAAAACACTTAAATCATCCATACTAAATGAAAAGTTAACCAATGGATGTTACCCCACTAGGAGGACAATCACAGAATTGGTACACTCGATCCTCTAATAACGGGCTCATCCACAGAATAAATACACCCGGATGGAGAAAGTGAAAGCATACTCTACATTCAATGACAAAAATGAGTTAGTTGGTCACATATAACTGTACATAACCCAAGGTCTAACTAACTCTAGATAACTCTTCCATAGTTCCTATCCCAACATGTCATAAATCTGATTCTATCTTTTAGTGTTTCTAGCTCTACAATCACCAATTTAGTCCTATTATAATTGCAACCACAACTTGATTTATCAACCATATCCCTAAAGTCAACAATCTTAATAGTAATAAATCATAACATCATTGATCATCTACCTTCACTCAAACATTATTAGTATCAATATTCTTACAATATATATACAAAATATGGCTAACTCCTCCCTTTCTTTTAATCATTTCATACTTGATCCCAAACATGACTATAATAATATTTAGAATCTATATACCTTTTATTGAGATGAAACTATAAATCACACCACAAAATCAACTTCACACCCACTTCCCACATACCATGCTTTACCTACCACTTCTAAACCATCACATACCCTCATATTTTTACTTAACTAAAACTCAAATCTTATAAAGTTGATGACAAACTTTTAGTAATTATGTTTCGGGGACTTGTTCACATCTTATAGACATATCTAATAATGAAAAATCATACCAAACCTTCGACTACACACCCCAAAGGTTATAACAAACGTTTTATCTCCTTTGATTTTCCGGAATCCTCCCATGATGCAAACGGCTCATTATTTGGGACAATTCACTATATAAGACTTCTGGTTTCCAAGGCACACTTAACCGATCTTAATATTTTTACATAACACCCGTGAATCGTTTTTACTACACACTCTAAATCAAATCTCTGAGGGATACCTTCTTCTCTTCCTTAACAATAAAAAGTAAACAAAATTTACGAGTACATGCATGTGCAGTCCTTCCAAATGGTGTCGATACCTGATGCAGTCAATCATTTATTACCTTACATATTTAAACTTGAACAAATCATACACCTAGAGGCGGCTTAAATGAAATTTTGAATTATAAAATAAACTTTGGTGACCCACAAACAGCCCTTATCTATCACATTTTCTTTCTTATACTTTTGAAAATTTTTATAATTTTTGAACTACTTATCGTTGATCATCTCTGCATAAACCTTACCATATCCTCACAAAACTCTACAATGTCATTACAAATTCAATAACCTACTAAGGAACTATCACCTGCTCAAGTTGAAGGATGTATACTCATTCTAAGTTTTTATCCAATAAGCTTTTTGACCAATCTATGATCCTATGACATCTACCTGATCCAAAAGAAATAGATAAACCACGATCCCTAAACCCAATTCCTCAACCGCTTCTAGATATTTTTTGAACGTCCTTGCAACAAATAAAATATTAGTGGGGGGTCCTCATTTATTTCTGAAAGCTACAACATTTGCACGAATTTATATTCTTTTAATTAATGCCTCATCTCCTTTAAATTCATTCGAGAGTACCTCACATCTCTCAAAACTTTTTCATAAACCAACGTTTTACTCCTGAATAATAGGAACTCACAACTTAGGTACTTAAAGTCATTCTATCTACAAAATTGTTTTAGGATCCAACAATTTGTATTATGTAGTTACATCTCAATAAGAATCCATCACTAACTCGTATACCATCATGCTACAACAAGCCCTTATCATCACCACAAATTGAATCTTTTCGTCTACATGACATCTTAAACCCAAGTATACCTAACAAATTTGAGGTACAAACCCAATTTTATATGCACTTTCTTAGTGAAATCTTTAATTTCCTTCACCCAAGTATACTTAATGGGTTTTTCTTTATTCATAATCTTGTCCTTCAAGTAACAATCCACTCCTTTGAAGATTAAGATAAAATCATCAGGCCTCATTTAAAATCAAAACAATTTCCAACCTAAATGAGCTACGATACTACCAAATATCGACAACTAAAATCATTCTTAAACATAATGCTTAATCAAAGCATCCGTAGTACAAAAAGAGTAAATTTCTCAAATTCGAATGTAACACTAAATCTCATTAACTGAACATGTGATATAGCTGATCACTCCTTAATTAGTATGTATTCAGAATTGACAATCTACGTATTTATTTCCAGATAACACTAGTACCAACCACTTAAAGTGGGGGTTATTCTCCGTCCCTAGAACACATAGCTACCTATCTATAAGATTCCACGAAAGCCCACACATTTATACCTTTGAATAACTAACTAACTGCAAATATTACCAATTTTGTTGTCTTTAAATATGCCAATCTATTTAAAATTCTTTCATAGAGCGGGTCCGATAACAAAAAGTAGACACATTTCATAAATGTAAATGAAGTAAGTAATTGGTACTATTATAATAGTCGTATCATGATTTTTTCATATACAATCGTTCCATGGAATCGTAGTAACGTTTCTTCTAACTTAATTTGCGCACCTAATTTAATCATAGAGGTTTTTTTAAAAACAAAACCATACAGTGATAAAAATTCCTAAACCAATTTTCTTTTTCTAACATAATTATTTCATTGCTAGTTGTTCCTTACGAACCTTGTTGCATATTGTGTCTGATATCTATGTAATTATAATTTTTGATGTCATAGCCTGTAACAGCATACCTTCCTTTTTCTAAAGTCAGGAAACCTCTCTCACCTTATCACTAAAAGTTTGGGATGTTAATATGGATGGCCGAAGTTGAAAAGTGCCTTGAGTTGTATGTATTGTCTTTAATAATCGCACTCAACATGAGACTATCACCATATTCTGCGTCTCCCTGATACTATATATCATAAACTAATACTAAGTATTGTACTATATTCATTTTGAAGCAACTCAAAAACGAAACCTGAGCATAAACATGTCCATAATCACTACCCACGAAGAACAAGGGTTTCCCTTATGAACCAATATAATGATCACGTCCCATCACAAGTTATTATATTCCTGTAAGTCAATCCACGAATATAACCTATTTCTAAGATATATATATAATATATATATTATATTTTGTGTGTTTGATACGCTAACTTACTTCCAAATAAGAAGTAAAGTGGTCTATCAAGTAAATCACCCACTAGTGAATGTTTGGATGTTTTCCCACGAGGAAATAGTGTGGAACTTAACTTTCAACCTGTTATTACTATCATTTTTGTCAATGACCTTCCTCTTGAAAGTAAACATAAAAGGGGTTTTCCTATTCTAAATTAATGAAAATAACTAACGCAAAATTGACAGAGACACTTAACAGCTTTGCAAAAAAATGTTGGATTTTAATAATTATCAAGGTAACTATGGATTTTACGGTGTTCCGCCAGGTCTAACTTGATAATTCTAACGATAACAGTTTCTTTCTTTCCTAGTATCTTGATTGAAAGTGATAGTTATGTATTTCTCAATCCTTGGTCGGCTCTAGAAATCTCACTATCTCGACCAAAAGGATTTGGTCCGGCTACGTGTGTGCTATCCAAACCTTAATCTTTACCTCATATTAAGCCATCGTATCGATATTTGACTAAGTTAATACCTCGTACATCAATACTATCCTATGAGATAGTTAACAACTAAATCATGTGTGATTTCCTTTTCTTATAGCTACCTCCTTGGTCCGCAAGTAGCCATTAAGGCGAAGTTCTAACATTGGTGCCATCCTTTAAAAAGACTTCTAAGATAAATATTATTAATACACGCAAGACACCATTCTAGAATTGTTATTTAGTTAGGTTTTATCTCATTATTTGCCTATGGTTTCCCTCCACAACCTCTTATGGTGTTAGTTACTCATAGTCCATAATCACATTTCAATATATAATAGAATTCTGTACTTACTACTTCGCTTACTTCAATGAGAAAGTAAGATCCGAGAGTTTTCTTGATTAATGACAAAAAATCACCAAAAAATCAATGATAATCAAAAGTCTACCATACATGTTTACTACACAGTGGTCTAACATATGGAGTCTACAATGATCACAGTCTAACCCCAAATGAGGTTTTTTTTAACTATTTATAAAAAATAAAAACGGATTAAACACGGACTCTATTTTGCTGAAATCTGTCCAAAACACGGCTGGGTTGACGGACCTCGCGACAAGATCGTCATGGGCCACGAAGTGACCGTCAATGGACTCTGTCGTCCCATATTATGCAATTTCTTCTGCTTCTCTCTCTTATTCATTAACGACCTGCAGACTGACCGTCCTGAAACGACGGACCATCACAAGCTTCTCACCACCCCACACTTGGTGCAGACTTTCCCCATCTTCCTTCAACAACTGCACTACCTGCCACTCGGCCGTTCACAAGCCCTACGGACCATCATATCTCCATAGGTGGGCGTTCTGCATTTTTTGCTAAAAATCTCCGCCCATTCAGCTTTGGAGATTTCGTGCAAAATAAAAAAGAACGTATATAAAATTAGCCCCAAAAGGCTTTGGCACACTAAACTTAAGGAAAGAAGTATTATAATACCGTGAACCACAGTAAACTAATCCTCAACTACATTCATTGTTTGTCCTCAATCTGCCACTATAGTCAATACAAAATCTTTGTACAATATATCCATGTTTTCTTTATCCTTTGGCACATTTGGCTATCAATCCCGATTAATCTCAATCAAATTATGTGCATATAATGCTAATCAACTATTGTCTTTGATTATGTGGGATCAAACATTACAATCATACCCTCACCAATGCACTAACAACCCGAGGTGCTAACAATTTCCGGTATTGCAACTATGTCCTCCTTCAAAACCCATCCTCCTTTCACACAATGATTTCAGTTTGAGATAAGGGTACGTTTCACACTCGCTCTCAGAACAAAGTCACACTTATTCATAACTATTCCATAATTTGCCCTTATTTTTCACTGCCTTAATTTCTCTATACACCCTTAGGAACACGATATTAACTTTTTTTAGCAGTAACATAGGCCCTCCATGTCAGGTAGGGTATATTTAGGTATACTTTAGTGACTTTTTTGCCCTCCTTGACATAAATCGGCTAAACCTTCCACTTTCTATCATTTTTTCTCGCCCAGTTCTCATATTCTTTCACCTTGATATTTTCTCTCTTCTTCATTTGTGTAGTGACTCCTCTTTTCTTACTTGTATTTTCTTGTATATTTTTTCGATTTTTTACACTTTTGTTTCGAACAAATTCCTTGAGTCAGCTTTACTTTTTGTCTTTCTCTCTCTCTTGTTCTTTCAACCCCACTTTCCAGAGCATTTCCTCATAATAACCACCTCAACTCATTACTTTGCTATGAGTCCAGGTACACAATACCCAAAGTTGGGTTGGGCCATAACTAAGGTTGTTTACTGCATTATCCCCCTCAACTTATCTTTTGGCATAGTTGAGGTGCACATGTCCAGTATGGACCAGGCCAACACATTGTTCCGGAAAAGATCTGTTGGGTAAAAAGAAAGGTCTAATTTAAACTCAGATCATTTGGATCAAAGAGATTAAATTTCATTTGGTTTCTTTTTTTAGGCTAGAAATGGGTATATTGAATAAGGGCCCATCTCTTATTACTAATTGTCTATTAAACAGCTTACTTTGGCAGGACTAACCAGGCAAGTTCTAGCTTTGGTAATCAATAGTGGACTATTCAAATCTTCCCTCACACTCACTTGACATGTCATTACTATAACCAGATTATTAGAACCTAGTTCGAAATTTAAGACTAAGGTATGCCAATGTGTACCTCTATGTCATGCTTGGAGCCACACAATTTATCAGTTACTATGCCTAGTCAATGCATCATTTCCAGTTTATTCAGGATATCATTTTAGCCATCATGCTCCAGAATCCACTATGTACAAAAGATATAACATGTCGGTTTCAACAGAAAAGTAATCAGTCTTTTGCGGACAAAGAACACATGAAATAAACCCCAAAAGAGGATAGTGATTGGGCCTCAGACTTAACCTAACACTCACTTCCCATTTTACCACCCACCCCAAACCAAAAACAGCATTGTCCCCCATGTGTAAAAAATTAAATATAGAGTGGTAGTTGACGCAAACCTATGGCGGCAAAGCGCCATCGATCGGAAGCTGTGGGTCCGGTTCCCCGTAACCCACGTCCCTGCATCTGGACACCCTCTGGGTGTCCTCACAACAACCGCACCATCAGTAGTTCCTCTACTACTTCCACAAGTGCGGAGCTAGACGCCCACCGCTAATTCTAATGCTCTCATTGTGCGCCTCCTCCTCAGCAAGTGAGTCTCTCCTCGCAACCTCCATCTCTTCCTTCGTTGTCCTTCTTTCGTGCGCAGCGCCTCTTCCTCGTCTCGCCGCCTACACCTCTTGACATTTCTCCGAGGGGGAGGTGGTGGAATCTCCTTAAGTGGCAATTAAGAGGCACCAACACTGTAATCTTCAGCATACTCGACAAAATGGGCCTCAGACTCCAGAACCTAGCCTCTAAAGATCTGTTTTGATATCTCCACGAAGACGTAACTGCAGGCCCTCACGAGTTAAAACCTCCACCGGAGGGGCCGGTCAGGCTAACACGCAACTAAAGGCGTCCAAGGCTGGTGAACCTCAAGCGACTTCCGCTCTGTATACGCACAAAAACCATTTTCCGCTCTCGGCCTCTCTGACTCAGTACTTGACTCTTCTGGCTCCAGGATCCACGGCTAGATATGATGCATAAGTGTAGCCATTTGTGCTTTAATTTTGGACCCTATCAAGTCGGGACTAGTGGCTGTATAGGGGCTGTGCGAGAGGAGCTCGAGCAGTGCTAACTACCCGGGAAGACTCGACCGGGGTAGTGTCAGTGGACCCCGCCTGTGTAGCCGTGCTGTGTCCTGGGCTAACCGTATCAGCAATATCATCAGAAAGTGTGGCATCTTTGGACGGGGTCCCTCTGTTTGGAGCAACTCATTCGCCTCATCTCTGATGAGGACGACGTCAACAGTGCCTTGCGGGGTCTTGAGCTGATCTACGTGCCATATAGGCACACTTGCGGATCCGTAGAGAGAAAAGATCATGCACGGGAAAGGGTAAGTAGTAGTGACCTTGAAAGCTATGTCGTGCATGACTGCCTGTAGAAGCCACGCAAAGTCCACCTCGAACCCGGCTATCAACGCCGCCATCAACACTGCTCGATCCCATGTAACGATATTATTAGCAGCTGTGGGGGAAAGGCAGTGACGGAATCAGCCACAAGAACTTTGCCGTGAAAGTGAGGTTTGCCTTCTTGATGGCCCCTTTTGGATCATTTTACCAATCGGCACCCTCTCCATCAACTGACAGGTGCAGGGCCATCCATCTCTTGGTGGTCTCTCTCAGTGATTGCTCGCGCAGGAACTGGCCATCTTTAACTATCTGGCCACACGTAGTCAAAACACTGGGCCAGGAGAGAGGTCCGAGTAGTATCAACACCCTCGCCGTATAAAACTGATGGATGCAAGGCATGAAAATGTCCAACTGTAATGCCCCGTACTCAACCTGCTCCTGGGCCTGTTTAGGCCGGTGGGTAGCCCGCCTATCTATCTGTGATCGGAGAGTCGCTACTAGGATGCGTAGAACTCTCGGACCATTCTTCAACAGTAACGTCCCAACTGACGTTTACTCTATCCACTCCAAGCCGATGCCTGTGAAAGATTGTGGATTCTCAAGCATCGTCAGGGGGCAGACTCCTAAAAGAAACCCGCCGCGCAAGGTGGTGTTCGAGTCATCACCCTTTAATTAGTCAGAACTTGGGCTCGGAGTAGAACTTGAATCTGCCCCATCGACACCCCCAACGGTTGGCTGTCAGTGGCTGGTGTAGGGGCCTGAGCTGGTGAACGGATGTGGATTCCGAATTGTCATCTCACATACAATTCCGACGCTTCGCGTGGCGGGTGCGGACCCGTCTCAGAGCTGGATGCTTCCTCTGACCACGATACTCCTAGGATCCAACGCTCCTTCTCTTGTGCTGACCCAGAGGGTTTGCCGGTCAGTGTGCGCTCCTCATCAGACAGGGAGGCCAGTGACGACGCCGGACGCTCCACCTCTTGTTGTTTGGATCTGGGGAGCCGTGCAGCCCGGAGTGTTGGAAGTTGCCTGGGGAACATACTACTCGTGTCACGCTCATATCCGGCCATGCCATGCAGGCAGGCGTGCAAAGACTTTCGATCGCTCGCGTACGTAGATTCTGTATTGCTTGGGTGCCATAAAAGAACTACCTGTAAAGGATCAATATTACTATGAGAAGTGGCAAACAAGACAAGCAAAACCACAAAAATAATTAAAATAGTATGTCATTACTATGGTAACAAGGACACACGACGGTCCTGGTGACGGCTCATCGTGACTATGACCGACCGTCATGGGTTCTGTCGTGTTTTACTTAAACTACGTATATAATGAGAACCCTGAAGTAGAGTCTCTGAAAAGTATGACGGTATGTGCAAGACGGACCATCACAGGTACGACGGTCCGTCGTAGGAAACTTGAAAAAAATATGGAAACCCTTATGAGAGGGGTCTCTGACCGTCATGACGGTCATGCAGGACGGACCGTCGTGGGTATGACGGTTTGTCACATGTGTCCATTGAAGGACATTTAGAAAAAGTGAAAGACCCTTAGAAACAGGGTCTTTGACAACCAGAAGAGTTGTGTAGGACGTCACATATGTCCGTTGGAATAGGGTGCTAGGGCTTTTGGAACGAACCCTACAACGGTCCATCGTGGGTACGACGGTCCGTCATCGGGGTATCGTTCTATATATCAGTGACAGAACTGGGGGTACCCCATGCATTCCCGATGAACCCTGGTCAATCTTGTAGTGTTGTGGACCTACATTTGTCTAACTCAACTACCTAGGAAACTAGCAATGCAGAAGCACTTATGTCTAGGGTCGTAAACACGGAAATTTCAAACATTTTTAACCTAGGTTAGACAGAATCTTATAAATGAAATGAACATATGACGAAGAACAAAGCTAATACTAATTAATAAACAAAAATGCAACATAAATGAGTAGAAATTAGAGACACATACCTTAGAATTGGATAAAAACAAGATGAGCCAGTACTCGGTGACAAAGAAGACACCCAGAGCAGCAATTCCGACTAGTAGATGATAACTTCTAGGGCTTTGGAGAATTTTGGGGGAACAATGATCGAGGTAGAGAATGTGGAAGTCAAAAAGAGAGGGAAATGGGAGGAAAAATGAAGGAATAGGATAAAATGAGGGGTTGGGGGGTTTAAACGGTCTAATTTTGAAAAAGACTCCAGCCGGGTCGGGTCGGGTAAGACTCATTAATCACGCGACGATTCCCCGACGACGGTCCGTCTCAATTGTGGCGACCCGTCGTTGGTTCCGTCGTGTGTGCCCTAGTTTGAAAATAACAGAAAGATGTACCTGGTATGATGGAGGCATACGACAGTCCGTCGCAGGCGCAACGGTCCATCAATGTATCCATCAGTGACTGCTGCAGAGTAATTTTATGCAGAATTTCCTGGTAATGTGCCTGCAAATTTAAAAACCCATTAGTAGAAAAATGCTACCATTAATAAAAAAGACTATAAGTATTGGGTTGCCTCCAAACAAGCGCCTGATTTAATGTCGCGGCACGACTTGGGACACTTGATTACTCAGACTTCATCAAGATGGTATGCCTCTATCACTTCATTCCCCGATGCTTTGTGCCCAAAATAGTGTTTAATTCTATCTCTATTCATCTTAAACCGCAGTCCCTCCTTTGTTTTTAACTCAACTGCTCCATGAGGGAATACTTAGGTAATCAAGTAAGGGCCAGTACATTTGGACTTGAGCTTGCCTGGAAGACAAGGCACCCCAGAACTGTCTACAAGCACCAAATCCCCAACCACAAACTCTTGTTTTGCACTTTTTTCTTCATCTCTTTCTTCGAAGCTTTCTTCATCTTTTCTTTGTGGTATATGGCTGATACCGATTGGAGCTCACGCACTCTGACTTCATGTCCTAACAAACGTTGAAGGTCGCTCTTATTGTTCAACCGCTAAAAATTCATCTGCCCCTTCTCCATATCAACTAAGTCCTCTACTGTAGCAAGGATGGCCTCCCAAATAATAGGCATTAAATCGACCTCCAACTCACAGAATAAAAATCAGCCGGAGATGAATGAACTATATTTTAAACTAGCACATCATGGAGTATCATATGCTGGCAGTCTATATATGCTGCGTCTATCATTATCCTGAAAAATCGACGTCACAATGCTGGCCAGAATATTATCATCCTCAAAAGTGAACGTATTTTCTTGGACCTAGATTTCATAAATTTGGCACATAACCACCCGGGCCTTTGATTCTAGAGTTCCTACCAAGGGACATTAATAGAAAGTTGCTTCAACATTGTTATGAAACGGTGGTATTTACACCATCCTCGTCTTTTTCAACAATCTTTGAGGGAAAGGTGGTGGTGGCCTATGCATGGGAATTACCTTCCATAGGTAACTTCTGCATCTTTTCCATTCTTTCCTATGCTTCACCATACCCTTTACCACATTATCATTCATCCTTTCTTCTCACATTTTCCTTTGTAGACCGCATAGGTGGGTCAAATGGTTTTCTTACAATAACCCGAGTATGATTGCCAATACAGGCGCATCTTCTATTGATTTTGGACATGGTTTTGCTACGAAGATTGCCTGCCTGTTGGCCGTGTATTCACTGCCACAAGATAATTGGGCAATTTGCAACTCGATCTGCTTAATCGAATTGCATGTGCATCAACTTTTTTTCCCAATACTAGCTAAATCACACCTCAAATCTTTAATGTGGCTCATCACTAGCATCGAACCTCCCATATTTGTGCAACATTTATCTTAACTCGCGCCATACGCTATCTCCCATCCCTAGGAGTACTACTTCTCACGATTTTTGAGGAGGAACATAGGGCCCATTCCCTGTTGTTTCATTAGCAATAGTTACCCCTGATTAAAGTTGTTGTTTGCTGTTGTAATTTTCATCTCCCTCGGACATAAGTGACCCTCACAACATAATTTTAGGTACCAAGTTTTCTATCGCGAACCTTTGTCCCTTGACCTGGCGCCAGTTTATCCTAATTTGAGCCCTTGGGCGCTTGGTCGAAAAACCCCCCTGTCTTCTCATTTACTGGGCAGAAGTGTCCTCTGCATAATAGCATTCTTATTAGGAGTGGTGGTTATCAAAGTAGCATGACAGGTTTTTTTAGTACAACCCAAGCTCTGTTCTCATCTGAGACATTTCTTTCTTGCGAATCTCAGTGTGGCTGGGTTGTGAGTGGACTGCAACTGCGAAGGTGTTTCTCTCCTCCCTGTTTGAACTTCCTAGTAACTCCAAGCTTTGTTGTTCTCTGGTGAGATTTTCTCTAATTTTTCAGCAATTTAGCATAAGGACACTCCCTATAAGATCCACCTGCTATGTGTCCAACACCGCTTTATTGTTATCATCCTGTCCCCATAGAAGTTTCCTTCAGTACTATCCTCTATACGGTGATTTGGGACACTTGTCTCAAGAATGAGGTGAAGCTATCCCATCTACTAGCTCTTGACTCTCCCTGTAGGCACCAAAGTTATTCCCTCTGTCTTGTGGTTTAGTTTCTTGGGACCATAGTAGCGTGCTAATAAGATCTCCCGTTAGTGATAATAGCTCGTTTCCAATATGAAGATTGAGTTAGGTCAACCAACCCAGAAGAGGCTCAGTGAACCTCATATGCACCGAGTCAATCCCGGCATAAATGCTAAAGAAAAAAAAAGAGGGGGAACTGTGTACTGGAACCTGCTACCACCAATGCGGTGCGCACGTTATTGGTCGCCCTGGTGCGATATTGACGGCAGTGGGTGCTGGAGCCCAAGGCATCACTACCACAGCTTTACAAACCCTTCTTGACTGCCCTTACCTTTAGCTATATCAGCGGTTCAGCGGTGGATCCATCAGAATTAGCCCAGAAACACCTCTGGCAGTGAGAATTTGCATCAGGCTACTAGTTACCTCACAAAGTATGGCCTGTGGGTAGAGGAGGCAAAACCAGTGGCCCATCGGATTCTGCTATGTTATCAGTAGCCCAGTAGTATGCTTGAAGCCGTGGATTTGTGTCCCTCTGGTGGGGTTCACTCCAGGCAATCGAGTAACATCCTGAGCCATGAACATCACTGGATCTGGATTTCTAGTTTCGGATCAATCATCATCATTAATTGTCCCTAGTTTGTCGATTCATATTGACGCGGTGTACCCTCTACTTCTTATCGTGGGAAAAAAGGGTTTCTTCCTCTCCTGTATGTTGCATACAAGGAGGATGTTCTGAAAAAAATCAAAAACAATAAATACAGTAAATCAAGAAATATCAAGGACGTAAATTATAGTAATCAATGTTACACGTTAATCTAAAATCTACTTTCCCCCGGCAACCGCAAAATTTGATACGCCAACTTAGCCTCTCAAATAAGCGAAAGTTCAGAAGCGGTCATGTCAGTAAATACCCAACTATGAGGTTTCGGATCTTTCCCCACGCCAGGAAAATAGTCTAGACTTAACTTCAACTGTTATATCAGAATCACGGCGTTCGTAACGGTCGGGTGAACGTCCTCTTTTTTTTTATCAAATGCACTTCCTTGGGAAAGTCAAATTAATAAAAGGGGGGTTTCTAATTCTAAATGAATGAAAATAACTAACGCATAAAGATACACTAAACCCATTGAATGTTGATTTTAAATCATTTTACCACGCTCAAAGTAACTAGGGTTTACTGTTCCCCCGGGTTTCATAACTCTATATATTCTAACTATAACAACTCACTCCTAGTATCTTGCATGCAAAGTGATCAGTTCTATATATTTCTAAATCCTGATGGTCCGCACTCTAGAAAAATCCTCACTCCGCCCCTTGGTCCGGCTAACGTGTGTTGCTATTCGCCTGATACCTTTACTCCTTCTACCTCATATTAAGCATCATATTCGATATTTGACTGGTGACTTACCTTGTACCAATCAATCCTACCCTATTAATGCAGTATATACACGAAAGTCATAATGTTGATACTTCTTTTCTATATCTAACTCCTTGGTCCCGGCAAGTACGCATTAGCGCCTCTAAGTTCTCTACCTAAAACAAATGGCCATCCCGTTAAAAGACACAATATCAACCTACAATCAAACGAAGAAATTATTAATACTTGCACCCCATCTAGATTGTTATTTTGTTGGTTTTTTTCCTCTTATTGCCGTATGTTCCCACAACCCTAGCTTATGGTTTTTATTACTCTATCATAATCACAATATTCAAATATATTAAATAAGAAATTCATGTACTTACTTCCAATGATAAAAAGTCACATCCGAGGTTTTCTTGATTAAATCACAAAAAAATCACAACATCAATGGGAACAATAATCAAATTTAACATAAAGATGTTTACTAATACGGTGTCCTAACAATATGGAGTCTAGCAATGATCCATATCTAACCCAAAAATGAGGTTTTTTTCGAACTATTTATAAAAATAAAAAAAAAACCTAATAAAACAAGGACTCTATTTGCTGAAAATCTGCCAAAACTCGATTGTCTACCGATCGTCATGGTCAGACGGACCGTCATGGCTGTTTCCTTTCCGTTGTCCCATACTTATGCCATTTTCTTCTGCTGCTCCTCTTCATACCCTCAGACGGGAGTCTGACGGACCGTCATAGGCACAACTGTCTATTCGAGGGTCTTCGTTCCAAAACCCTTTCAATATCTTGGAATAATGGGTACTGGGATTACTCTCTGAACTTCAATGACAGACCTACAGGCGGACCATCATAGACCGACGGACCGTAAAAAGATTCGTAACCCACACTTGGTCTACTTCCCATCCTTCTTTTCCTTCAGCAGCTGCACTACGCTGCCAAACCTACTGACCTTCCCAAGCACGACGGACGTCATAAGCTCCGTTAGGTGGTCTCTTTCTTCTGCATTTTTCGCTAACATCTCCGCATCACTTTGGACAGATTTTCCGTGCAAAATAAAAGATAACTTATATAAAACGTTCACAAAGGCTTTGACACGTAAACGTAAGTAAAAAGTATTATAAGAACCGTGAAACACCACGGTAATCAATCTTTTTCAACATCTAGACTCTATTATTAACCATATTGAATGTCTCGCCTAATAACAGTTTGATTCAAGAAGTAGTAGCACGAAAGAAAGAATGGTAAAGTTTTCATGAATCAATAAGCCTCCCAAGAAAAGTAAAGTGTACCTCTACCGTTTTCCAACTAGAGTCTCTAGACTTTTCCTTAAGTGATTGTATCCCAACCTAATGCTCTGTACACAAGTTTGTCACGATCCACATAGAGTCCGTGAATGGACACCAACACTATGACCTCCTAGGTGGGTAACAAAAGAATTCATCCCCACATGTATTAAATCATTCACCTACAAATTACTAATAGTAATGAGGAAAATATAAAACCCATTAGTGCAGAAACACAAGATCATAATGAATTCTACTCTATTCATTCGTTAAACATGAAAGTCATCACAATAATGTGTGGGCATGGGGTCGTTACTGAAATTGTAATACTAATCTACGAGTATTAAAGACACCAATAATTAAATAAAAATAGTGTATGTTCGAAACAACTGATATCATGTCACTGACGAGATAATCATACCGCTTTGATTAGTAGCTCAACTTGGAACATGATGTACTTAGACAGATGAAAAACTGAAGGCGAGTCGGAGTTGCGGGTACAATTACTGCACTCCATAAAAGAAAAACAAAGGAAAATACAAGTAGGGATCAGTACAGGGCAACATCTAATGAGTAGGTATCATTGACAAACCAAAAATAGAAACTAACATATAATAAATAATAGTACAAAATAAACTATGACACATAACAAGATAAATGCATTATGAGTTCTCGATTATGTCTTTTGATTTGACCAATTCACCAGCAACTTTCATAGATCTTATTAACACAGTCTTCAAGCCTTATTTAGATATATTTGTTATAATCTTTAATGATGACATACTAATATATTTAAAGAATTATTAAGATCAATCAATGCATATCAGGATAGTCCTTCAGAGATTGAATGATTTTGTATGCGATGTTTCCAAGTGTGAGTTTTGGATTAAGTCTTTGGTCCACATAGTTTCCGGTGATGGGATTAGAGTTTATACCTACATGATACAAGTAGTTCAGAGTTATGTAGATCCATGTCTCCAACTAATATATGTAGTTTCTTGTGTTTGGCTGGCTAATATAGAAGGTTTGTTGAGGGTTTTTCGTCTATATTTTCTCCTTTGACAAAGTTGACTCAGAAGACAGTTAAGTTTCAATGGTTTGAAACTTGTGAGAAAATATTTCAGGAGTTGAAAAAGAGGTTGGCTACTACCCTAGTGTTGACCTTACCAGAATGTACTGAAGATTTTGTAGTGCACTGTGATTTATATAGAGTCGGTTTGGGTTGCGTGTTAATGCAGAATGACAAGGATATAAGGTTCATGAGAAGACTAATCCAACCCATGACTTAGAGTTTGTTGTTGTAGTTTTCTCCTTTAATATAGGACGTCACCATTTGTATGGTATTCATTTTGACACATTCACTTATCATAAGATCCTATGATTTGTGTTTACCAAGAGGGAGCTAAATCTGAAAATAGGAGGTAGTTAATGTTACTCAAGGATTATGACATTAGTTTCCTTTACTACCTAGTTAAGGCTAATGTGGTTGTTGTTGTTTTAAGCTAGTTAGATATGGGAAGTACCACCCATGTAAAGCTAATGTGGTTCCTGATATTTCAAGCAGGTTATAAATAGGAAGTGTCGCCCATGTTGAGGAAGAAAAGAGGGAGTCAACCAAAGAGGTACAAATACTTGCATGCCGTGAGTCAGACTTATGGATTCCACAGAAGGAGGGATAGTGGTGACCAATGGGTTTGAGTCATCATTAATGTCAGAAGTGAAAGAGAAGAAAGACAAAGACCCAATGTTCATAGGCAAAGAGTATTGGTTTTTTAACAAGGGGAAGATGGTGTGTAAAAGTATCAGGGTAGATTGTTTGTACATAGGGTGGATGGACTCCAAGAAAGGATCATGGAGGAGGCTCATAACTACAGATAATACATTCATCCGGGTTCCACCAAGATATAACGAGATTTTATAGAGGTTTATTGGAGTGAAGGTATGAAGAAAGACATTGCAGAGTTTGTTGCCAAGTGCTTGAATTGCAAACAAGTGAAAGTCAAACACCAAGGCATGTAGTGTTGGCTCAGGATATAGAAATTCTAGAGTGGTAGTGGGATATGAATACTATGGACTTTATCACAGTTTTGCCAAGGTTTCGCAGTCAAAATTATTCAATTTGGATGATTCTCGATAGAATGAAAAAAATCCACCCACTTCTTGACCGTAAAAATCACTCATTTGGCAGAGTATTATGTGAAATTATACATTCAGGAGGTTGTGATAATTCATGGAGTCCTAGTGTCGATAATTTTAGATAGAGGTGCAGAATTTACATATATGTTTTGGGAGTTTTTCAAAAACGTATGGGTTTAAAGGTAAACATAAGAACTGCTTTCCATCCTCAGACATATGGAAAAGAAGAGCGTACTGTCCATACCTTAGAAGATATTTTTAGGGATTGCGTGATTTTTCAAGGGGAATTGGGACGATCACTTATCTCTCATTGAGTTCTTTGATAATAACAACTACCATTCGAGCATCCAAATGGCTTTATTTTATGATTTTTATGAGAGAAGATGCAGATCTCTAATTAGGTTGTTTGAAGTTGGTAAACTAGGGTGATATGAACAAATATAGTTCACCAATCCATGGAGAAGTTAAAGGTGATTCAAGAGAGATTGAAAGCGGCACGGAGTCGCCAAAAGTTCTACAAAGATGCTAGGAAAAGACTGTAGGAGTTTGAAGTGGACGATTGGGTATATCTGAATGTTTCACCCATGAAGGGTATTATGAGGTATGGTAAGAAGGGGAAAATTTAGTCCCCGTACAGTTGCGTATTATAAATATCAGATATGTGGCGATGTAGTGAACTAATTAGAGCTACCACAAGTTTTAGCACTGGTTCTTCCAGTATTTTATGTCTCCATGATGACGAAGTGAATGGGTGGATCTTCATTGATGGTACCAACTGAAAAATGCTGGGAATACGGATAGATTATCCTATGAGGAAAATCCCATTCATATTTTAGATGCCAAGTTTTCAAGTGAGAACCAAGGAAGTGGCATTAGACAAGGTCATTTTAAAGGACGAAAGTAGCATAATTAGGGTTCATCCAAACCTCTTCGATGGAAAAATTCTTATTATACATGATTAAATGATTTTTTAAATATGTAGAATAGATGTTGCCCCCTGTACGAATTCGCGGTTCTGATTCTCAGATTTTGAACCTCCTAAGCAAAAAATTTACTCCGCCACTAATCTCAATGAATTAAAAAACTTATATTTCTTGGATTAATTAATAGCATACTTTCACATAGTCCCTCGTAGAGGAAATGCTGTTATAAAGGATGTCCTTAAAATCAAATTTTTTGATATCTCTATATATAAAAGGGTAAGAGAGGCGAACATGGCATCCTAGAAATAGTACAAAAAGCACTCTAAAGGGTACGTGAACGCTTTTTATTTTTTGCTCCAAGTAGACTTAATTGTTATTTGCCATAATCCTTTTATATCAAGTGTAAGAAAACTCCAAAACCATCTCTTCCTTTGATAGTTGATTTTGGAATTGGTGAAATGGTCTGGTGGACCTTTGTACTTGTATCAGTTTGTATTTGCAACACACACATTCTACTTATTATTGTCATACGATCCGTAGACATAATACAAATACAATTTATTGAGACCTTCTGACCATTGAACACACTTATGTGGCGTTTAAGATGGATGAGATGGCAAAAAGTGCTGTTATTTCACACTCTTAAGTATAGGAGTACTATAGTTTGTAATTTTAAAAGTTTAAATAAATATAATATAATACAAAAATTGAAAAAAATAATCAATAAGACCACATATTGTTACCAGATCCACTTCAACAACAAGAATCTCCGTTTCGAATTCTGGTTGTCTTTCTTCACTCATGTCGTCAGATCTGCATTGAAAACCTTCGTGACTCCGTGATTCACCTCTAAAGGGAGAGGTCGTAGTATGGTGCTCGTCGGAGAAAAGTGGGAGGCCATGGCTAGTTGGAGGAGTATCGTTAAACAGTCTGAAGAGATCTTGTCCAGATATAGTGGTATGGCGTCGACGCGGTTAGTTTCGTGATTGTGTGGAGGCGGCGGCCAGATCATGTGGTGGTGGCGGCGGGCATTCAAAATAATTTTTTGTTTCTTTTGTTTCTAATATGATGTTCTTCGCTTAGTTTGTATTCCATTTATACAAATTTGAGAGGTAATAAATTTGAAAAATTTGATGGGTAAAAATAATTGTTAAATCAATATTTGCGATATATTGAGATATTTTAATAGGTGACAAAGTTTTCGTTTATGGAGGAAAACAGTTTATGAGTTTCAAGTGGTGAAACAACCGGTTAATCATTATTATAACTGAAATTTATGAATATGAAAACTAAAATATGCTTGGTGCATTTTGGTGATATAGAAATGTGCTAATTGTGAAATGATGATTGTGATGGTGACAATCTCACTGGATCAAATGGAGCCTGGTTAAGAAGAATGAAAGAGGAAATAAGGAAAAAAATATTCAAAAAAAAATAATTAATGATGTGTCATTTGAAATACTGAGGTGGATGACGATGTGTCCCTTTTGGTGAGCGTTTGAAGCTCGACACGCCAAGGGGGTTAAAGTGTGACATTCATTGAGTCTAAGGGCTCAGTTGATAAATAGTTAAGTAGAATGTTAAGAGTTAACAAATTATACAATATAAGGGTCACCCAGACCATTCGCCATGGAATCTTATATTACTTTCTCTCCGAGACCCAAAGATTTTAAGTCTTTTAACATTTTTTCTTACATCTGTTTTTCCTTTAAATGGTTTAGGTTTACTGTTGTGATGATCAGAAATATTAACTCTTTAGCAATCAATATCAAATGATATTTTGTTTCGTTCTTCAGTGGTGTTCATTACATTTTTCTCGATTTTTCGATGATTTTGTTCATGAGTGTTTTATTGGTTGATTATACTCGAGAGTCATGAAAATTGGTGTTTTTTTCCCCCCCCCCCCCTCACCCCCCCCCCCCCTCCCCCCCCCCCCCCCTCCCCCCCCTCTCCCCTCCCCCCCCCCCCCCCCGATTCCTTTACTATTTTCTCACTTCTATTTTTTCCGTGGCAAGTTTAGTTTTTTATTGCACAATCATGTTGGGTATTTTGTTTTCACTTCTTTGTTGTGCATTATCTGCTTTTTAAATGTTTATTGTAGATTGTTATTTTATGTTTCAACTGGGTTTTATTTTATTCATGATGTTTACTTTGATATTTGATTGTTTCCCCTCTCTTTAGACACACACCACGTAATTTTTTGGTTCTATTAATTAAGTGAATATGATATGTTATTAAAATGATCTTTTTAAGGATGGGAGAACTGATAAAAAAGGACCTGGCATGTTCTTCCGAGCATTGATTGACAATAAAATTGTATGTTATAATCAAATTAAATAGCAAGAATACATTATTGTTATTCAAATAGAATTTTAAACCCCCTCAAGTATTGTAGGCTTACTATACGATAGAGATGACAAAGTGAAGATATATGAAAGGAATTTATACGGATGGTTAGATTCCAGAAATCAAATGATGCAATGTCAGAACATGTTGATGTTTGTGCGGATAGACAAGATTTGCTAGAGATTACGCGAAAAAGCTGTACTATGAAGAAATGAAAGCACAAATGTGTTGTGTTCCAATCTTAGCGCACTTTGAAAACTCAAACCATTCATATGATCAAAAAACAACAAAAAAGGAGTCTTCTTACCTACTAAGTAAGATTGGTTATGGGCCGACTTTGAATTAAGATTGATGAAAATAAGGTGACTTAGATTTGGTTTTTTTCTGTTTCCTCATGGTCTTCAATGTGCTATGTTGTAAATAGAAAACTAAATCTTCTCCCATTTGAATTTTAGTACTGAAAAGACAAATAAGTTTGGATTCGCAGATAATGATATAGTATCACTTGGCTACGTTTTGCGGGATGTTCATTTATGTTAACACATCTTGTCGAATTCTTACAAAAAAACATACTTTTGGAGAGTTTCAAACATACAGTGACATTTTTGAAGAGTTCAAAGGAGACAAGACTCCGTAGTGAGAAACATCAATAGGATAATGGAATGAATGGAAAAGATGTATGTGGTTATTTCAAACATTGTTGTTTCATCAACGTCCTGATAAAATAGCATTTAATTTGTATGTGTGTTCTGTTAGAGACCCATGAACAACTTTAGCTTTAAACTCTTGATATAAGTGATTTTATTCGAATTTGCTATTTATTCTTTTTGTATCTTTTGTCGAGAAATATGAGAGGTACAGAGGACTCTATAGGATGGTGTTATGATTAGAGAGGTTTGTCAGGTTTATTAAATAGGATTTCTATTTTCCTTTTAGGTTGAATTATAATATGGGAAAAGGGTATGAATTACCCCTAAACTTTGTCTTGTGAGTTTTATATAATCTCTGTTGATTATAATTTCTTAGTGGCTCAGATATGCCCTTACCCGTTATACAAAAGGCTCACCATATACCCTCTATTTAATAATATCTCACAATACCTTTATTAAAGAAAGTTAAAATTTGTTTTAAATTTATAATTATCATTTCTAATTTTTTTAAAAAAAATTCTTAGGGTATATATGATCTTTATCAAAGTGTAAGGTTATTTTAATTTGTAATATATTAAATTATTTTTGAATTCTTAATTATAATATTGAGTTTCATTATTATTATTTTTGCTTTTCGATTCCTTAGTTAAAGAAAAATATTAAACTATTTTGTGTGTGTGTATTGTAATTTAATTTCGGATTCGAAGAAAAAATGTTGGCACTTACAATAGTTTTTCAAGAATATTAGTGAAAAACATAAATAAATTGATTTCAAAATAATAATTATAAAGTAGTAATGGAAAAACATACCAAAAAAGTCAAAAAAAATGTTTGACGAGGATTAAATTTACTTCTAAGGGACTTAGATTTTTAGAAAAAATATAATAAAAAAGTTAGGAGGAAATTATTATTTTTTCATTTCCGTTAGAGGAAAAAAGTATATGTGAGTCATTTTTTTACAAGTAGGGGTAACTATGACCCAATTTCGTAATAAGGAGTATATCATCTCTAAATGACAAAGTTGAGGGGTATATTAGATCTTTTTCCCATTATAATATAATTTTCATGAGATCTCAGTTATTGTTTCTCTCTCACTTTCATAGACAGATTTTGTGTTTAGTAATTGGGAATGTAATGATATCTCGAGAAAGCCATGCGCCACTTTGATATTAGTGATGTCAAAATTCTCAACCAATACACCTTGCTGAGTTGTTTAAAAAAGTTAATTTCTTTGAAGATGTAAAAACAAGTGAGCATATATATATATATATATATATATAGATATATATATATTATTTTATAGATATATATATATATCTATATTCACTACCGAACACATGTATTCTATTTTATTAGGCTTCTGCTAAAATAACAGTTGTTAGTTTCTTCAATACAAAGTTTCTATAGTTTCATTTTAGTGGAAACAAAGAGTAAAGGATTATCTAGCAAGTTACAAGTAAAAAATTAAAAAAACTATATGAAAAAATGTCAAAATATATGATTCAGTTCCATAGAATTACATATTGCAGATGTAGAAATGTTTATCAAATAGGTTTATAATGTATCGTGCAAATCTTTAATCGCTCGGAAACTAAGAAGCTATAATAGTAAAAGTAAACGCAGGGGTGAATTATGTGAACTTAAAGAAAGCACAGAAAAGATGAGGTAACAACTAACATGTATCGAAATCACTAGGAAAGCTTTTGTTGCTTCTGCTGGATGATGTACAAAATAACAAATGTCTGAGTATACATTTGAGTAGATTGATGTGTCTGCATTATCTATTTTGAAAGTCTTTCTCCTTTGATATCATACAAGGAAAAAATCTTAAAACAATTAATGATCGTCCTGAGTCAGTAGCTCTGTGTACAACGGGGACTATTGTCTGTGGTGAGACACTGTCCTGACAATCTACAAATGGCAATGTGGTAATGTTAAATGTGTGGGACTAAACGCTAAACAGCGCTACGTGAGGGAAACGGGAGGTACATTAATGATCGGAATAGTGGTCTATGATTAAGCAACTATTGTAAATTTTACCTTAAGGGTAGCGATCAATTAAGAAATTCCAAGGGTCTTCTCATATGACCGAGAGAAGACCATTCACAACTAATGTTTGCTACCAAGATTATGAAAGTGCGTCTGGTGAAAGATGAATGAAAAAGAGAGGCCTAACTGTGAGTGTCCTTAATTGGTAAAGATAAAGACTACTCATTGTGACATCCAGGGTAAGGATAGACCAACGCTTCTCAGTCTTGCAAGTTTTCTCAGGAGCATTAAATTAACTATAAGTCAAGTAAATTGATGAATTTGAAATTTTCCCCTATTTTGGTGACCTTTTTTAAAACTCTGTTATGTGTCAGCAAGGATGACTCAAAATTGACCTCTCTGATGTCCATTTCTAAAGGTTTCTTCATATAAATAAGAAAATTATTTCACAATGCAATACTTGCTGAAATGGTTGATGTGGAATTTATTACATTAATCGTTAGTAAGCAAAGTATTTCTTCCAAATACTGTTTGCTATGTTTTATTTGTTGAATCATATACATTAATTAAAGATTTCTTATAAAGTGTGTTCATTCTACAAGTTTTCTTCCTCCTATTTCATTAGCTTAATTTTTACTATAAAACATAGGGATTGATATATCTAGTTCAACTTCTTTTTGCAATTTGGTGACATTTTTTAATATGTTTAAAAGACAAGTGAGGATGATTAAAAAAGTTTATAGGGTTGGCTATATTTGATCGCCCCTGACAACAGATTATTGATAACTAATGCGGCATAGTGATGTATGTTTGTTAAAAAGAAGGAAAATGATTGCTCTCATTCTTGCCACAATTAGTATATTATTCTTACGTGTTTTCTTGGGTGACAAACCATGTGTTGTCATTTGCAACTATTCAAAGAATATTTATATGAGACCAATTAGTCATATCTTTATTGCAGTTAAACTAATTTTTCATATTCTTGTTCTCTTCTTTTTAGGCATAGAAAAGATCAAGTTGTTTTTGAAACTAACAAATTTCAACATACCACGGTGTAGAAAATATTAGTTGTTGGTAATAAGTATGCACGTCCACAGAGCGTGACTATAGCCTGTACCGACATAATAAACTGTCATAGCATTCATGTTGCTAAAGACTTCATGGACATTTAACAGAGTATCAATTTCCTCTTAGAATACATAGGTTTATCGATAATGAAGCTATTAATTATCGTAAAGATCATTTTTTGTAGTGATAACTCATCCCTTTGATAAAGTTTTTAGTTTTTTTTTTTTTATAAATAAGTAACAAACGTTACGTTTTTTTAGCTTATTCACTAATTTGTGAACCTTAAATTTAAAAAGCACCTGAAAGATATCTTTTTTGGAAAAATATATTAACCTGTCTTGTCTTTGATTGCTAGGAAAGGAAAGACGTCTTTATAGATTTTTTTATCTTTGTGTGTCAGAGGTCACAAAATTATGTTTGTCAGATGTTAATATGTACAGTCAAAAATTTGTTAAGGACATTCCATTGTACACATTCAGATGTCTCCTACTGGTTGTGATAATTGCTTAATTTTTGCCAAACATATTATAATCATAACAAGAAATTTGAGTGATTCTACTGTCTTTAGTCCTCGCCTGCAAAACATGGCGGATCTAGCAATATGGACAAGAATCACTTCATAGCGTAAGTATCATGATCCCAATATTTCCAATTTTTCTGATAAGAAGGATATCCATTGACATCTTCAACATGGAGATGTGAATGCTGCATGAACTAAGGATAAAATCTTTGGTGAGGTTCCAATTCTACGATACATTACATAGTTTTGTAAAGGTCGATATATCGAGGACCAAGCATTCTCCTTCGTGACAAAATAACATAGCACACCTTTAATGGGTGAAACTTCAATATACCACAATCATAGCTTCAAAGTCTAAATCCATTCTTCTTACATAGGTGTAGGATTGGACTCTGTGTCATTTTAAACCTCTCTTGAATCACTTGTAGGCATCTACATAGCTGAGTATCTAAATGAGGTTCCTATCAACATTGCTTAACGAAATTCAAACATTAAATCAGAGGGGTCTCTTCTCCCAGAAAGAGATTCATAATACGTTCATTTGTATGGTGCAACTATTGTTGAAGCAAATTCAATAAGGTTAGGTTATCATCACAATTACCTTTGACAATAAATCAAAAGCCATGACATATCCTCTAAGGTCTGACTACATAGTTAAGGCTTTGAACCTCTGCCTTTGTGAATAAAACATACAAAAATTGTGTAGTAAATTGCTCATCTCTTGTGGAAGAATGGTGAGAAAAACCGGCATAAGTTAAGCACTTCTTGAATATTACAGCTTGGCACAGTCCTCTAGTGAATGGGTAGTCATTACCAGGAAAAAAGTGGCGTTATTCAGTCATTGTATCAAGAAATCTCCCAAACGTATCATGTGCCTACGAGATCTTCGTAAAGCTCGGTAAAATTAGGTGTAATCATCTCTCACTCCATTCTTCAAAGTCTATATTCTAGGCCATATACCAGGCCATTGTGCCTATACTTACTTGTGGGACATACTACAATTAGACACAAATATAAAATTCCTTCTTACTACTCAGCCAATACTTTTATTGAAATCGGTGATACATCTTTGCGAACCCGTGAAGGAAATATCAGGAACCATGAACTTCCTTTATGATGCATTCTTTTAGTTCAACAATATTTCTCCACATAATCTAACTTGAATACCTTAATACGCCCATCTTCTCCCTGTTAAAAAGCCATACGTTTCTATATGAACATTTGTCTGTAATCTAAAAAAATTTGTTTCATGATCCTACTTCTCTTTAAGTTTTCCTATAATAAAGATATAAGCCCCATTTTTTTTTTTTTTTTGTTTGTTTTTTTCCCATCACCACTCATCTTCTATCTGTGGAAGCCCAATGAATGAAATCCAGAGTTCAAGTATGTGACCCACCTTTGCTGTTCTTTTTATCTCTATCATAGGAGGCAGTACGAGACATTGAAAACCTTTTCAAGCATCAAAATTAATATTAGCCTTACCTGGGTAGTATAGAATAACTCATGTCATAATCCTGAGTAATTATAACCACCTAATATGTCTGAAGGATTAAGATCACTCAGAGCAATACATACCAAATACTCGATCCAATGAATACTCTACATGAACACTCCCCCCCCCATACAATATAATGACATCATATCTTCAAATGCAACTACTACGCTATTCCCCGCAAGATAGAGGTGAAGATGAAGAAAAACCTTTCACGTGAAGAAGTCCTGGTTGAGATTTTAGATAGAAAAGTTTAGGAGTTGAGAAACAAGAAGTTGTGTGTGCCAAAGCGCTATGCAGGGTGCTACTTTGAGGTCAAGGCGTATATGATGTCCCAATATCCATACTTTTTCCTTTTACTTCGACTCTAGCTTGAAGTAATGAGTTCCTCTTGACTTTTACTATGTTTTAGAGTCATGTGTTTTATGTGTTCCCATGATTTCCTTATGTTATGCATTTTCATGAAAAAATTGTGTTTTTATGAAAATGAGTTTACATGATTGATTATCCTCATCATGTTGTGCATTGAGTTTGAAGTCCCTATAGACTCCGAGAGATGATATGATGAACATGCTTTGTCTATGATTTAGAGTGTGAGTTCCCTATAGACTCCAAGAGATGATATAATTGTGTTTAGCATACTTTTAGCCTAGAGAAGGAAGTTCCTCCTTGAAGATGAGGAATTTTAAAATTTCTTACATTTTGTTTGTTAAAGAAGAGGAATTTTATTTCTTACATTTTGGTTTGTTAGGTGTTGCACCTACTTTCACTATAGTACATTGAGTATGTTTAGCTTGGAGTAAATGTTTCCTCCTCGGTTGTGGAAATTTTTATATGTTGCATGCATGAAGGGTTGCTAGTCTTAAGGTTTTTCAGTTAGAAATGTCTAGAATCTTACCCGAGGACACGTTTTCCCTAGGGGGAGATAATGAAACGCCTCCGAATCTAGAAGGCTAAACTAGGGATAATTGAGAGGGCAACATCCAAAAAGGGACGAAGTTTGGGAAGATTTCACCAAGCACTACCTCACCTCACATGACCAGCATAATGATTCGTGGTGAGGACCATGATTCATGGAGAGGTTCGTGGAGGGCTAGGATTTATCTAGGATACTCTTTACGGAACAAGGACCCTTCTTAAAGACGGCTCATGAAGGCTACAACAAACATGGTAAGGGTCATGATCGTAAGCTAGTCGTAAGGTGAGAAAGGGTTTGAACAGTAGCCACTCGTCCAAGAACAAAAGGCAGAACCCTGGCTCGTGGTTGGGACTACGATTCTTGCAACCTCACAAGGTCATGTGGTAGTGTACTATCAGTTAAGGGTTAATTGATATTTTCTTGTTTTAAGTCATTCTCATCAGTTTCATAGCTTATTGTTTAATTTTTTGGATTTCTAAGCTTTGTTGACTTCTAATCCTCCGAGGACAAAGTTTCATTGTATCAAGTTTGTTTCATGTATTTTTTTGGGGATATGACGTATGGGCTAAGATCAATTTTATCCTATTAGATTAGATGGTTATAATGTGACAAGATCTCTAGAATTCTATTTTTCATTAATAAAATGTTTGGACTTTGAAATATTGTTTCACTCTTACTGTTCTTTTTCCTCATGTAATGAGAGTTAATTGTCTTGTATGGAATTCTTTGGAGTTCTAAATGTCATGTTACATCTAGGGTGTACCCGTAGGTCTCGACAATTATGTATGCAGAAATTTTGTGATTTATTAGGGTAAAACGTGAAACGAACATCCCCAAAAACTAGTATTTGATATGCACCAACGTGTTAGTAGACGCTTAGTCTTTTTTAAATATTCATATGTTTCAAATGTTCTGTAAACAAGAATATTTATTTCTGAATATGTTAATTATTTCCCATCGAGTTACGTGTGGAAAAAACTTCTTGACATAACAAAGGTAGCACAAAAAAAAGAGAAAAATTTAACCAATGAACATATGTGGTGATACTATCTAAAATTGTTGGAATACAAAAATTAATTATAAACAATCAAATTAACCCAAAAGATATGGAATTTTTTAACTTACTAAATAAAATAATAATAATGTATCTTTTACTTCACCTTATTATTTCAAAATATTTATTTTTTAGGACTTCTTCATAATTGTGTTTAATGTTAAAATTTATACTCAATTTTAGACGTATGGTTTATTCATCTTGAAAAGCTGAGAGTGAAAATTTATTCACTACATAAATCAATTTATTTAAATTTTAAAGTGCAAAATGTTTTATTGCAAAATCGTGCAAACAGAAAATATTTTTGTAACAGCAGAAATAAAAAAAATGAATACTTAAATAAATCACAATCTAGTAAATATGTAAATTCTAAGAAATTTAATAATTGATTGAAATACAAAAATTTGAAAAATAATTCATCAAACATGACATACAAACGACTCTTATTATAATTACAAAATAAAACTGATGTAGAGAATCCTATGACACACTTAAACATACAAAACCTAAAAGACACAAATTTTGTATGGGACAACATGAACACATAAAATAATACTAAAAAGAAGAGATATACTAGTCCAAAGACTTTACTTGTTATTGGAGGGGTTTGAATTTTGATCATTAGAATTGTTTAGTGAAAGGTCATCCAACAAAGTGACAAAATGATTATCATTCAAGTTGAGTAAATCAATAAATGATGTACTTTGTGGAATGTTTGTAGAGTTCTGGTAGTTATTCATTTGAATTGATGCCCCCATTGAGGGGATCTCAGCTAAAGGATCCATTTGTGGTATCATACCAGTAAATGGAGGATCTATAATTGGGGAAGACATCATAGATGTCATTGTCACAGAAGTAGTTTATTGAGGGTCATTTGGTGTAGACCCATCGTCTCCATCATTCTTTTTCATTATTTTACGCATTAATAGAAGGTTCTTCTTAATAACGTAACTTAGATCGTTGAGATATAAAAGATTCATGTCAATGGAAATAATTTTTCCATTCAACACTTCATGCATCTCATTTGTAATTTCCTTGATCCTATTTTCCTTTCTTATCTTTAGTAATTTTTTTTTGCAACTTCTTTTTATTTTCTTGGTGAATTCATCCTTTGTGAACATATTTTTTCATCTCTCCAATGCTTCCAATTCTTTAAACCTTTGAAATGTATTGGTTGCTGCAACAAGATTAAGAAACACCTTAGGTTCATCACTATAAGGACTTTATATGATCAGAGCGATTTCAATGTCACAAAGAGTGCTGAGTTCTTCTGCCTTTTTAAACAACCCTATGCGTCATTTCATGTATGATACTTTTATTTCCATTTCATTTTCAATCATAGCTAATATTACTTTTTTTCTAGGAATGGCTAAAGAAGAGGTATATGAGGATATATATGTTTGTTAAATAATGTCTTTGTTGTTGTTCTTATATTTATAGTTGACTTCCCCTAAGATTAACCCTTGTATATATAAATAAAAATTTTGAATTTTATAATGTTTGAGTAGTTTGAATTATAGAATTTCTTAATATAAACACTAATTGTTTTGTAATAAATTTAAATGAGAGTATATTATCTTGAACTTGATGTTGTTTTTTGGTCTGGTCTAATACTAGCAAAATATTTTGAGTCGATATATTCATATAAGGAAAAGAATTACTGTTGTTGAAGTTTGAATAAGTAGCATCCATAATACATGGTCATAAGTTTATAGAAAATAGGTTTCTCATAGAATTCCATTACTATTTTATCCAATTTTGGAAGAAATTATATTTAGTATAAATTTTAAACTACTTTCAAATATATCAAAAACTAGATCCCACCTCATTTTGTTTTTGTTAATATATGATATACAACAACCTATTACTTGAAGCTATGTGAAATATTTTCCTAAATTAGTTTGAAGGTAAATAAATATTCCATTCTTGTATTAATACTAATCAAAAAAATGTATTTGCTTATAATTGAAAATAAAAAGATAAATTTTATTATTTTATAGAAATGATTTTTCATGACCCAAGTTATCAAATCATTTTGCCCAAATTATAAAAATCCACTAGTAGTGAAGCTAACAATATCATGGAATGATAAATAATGATTTTAAGTGTAACAACCCGTTAAGTGTACTTGTTCTATTTATACGACACTTATAAATTTCCTTGCGGCATAATTATGAACTCGGTTTCCTATGCGACTAGTTACAATAGAATAGGATTAAAGTTAACAGACATATATTTTTATGGGACACAATTAAGTTGACGTCAATGGAAGTATTTAAACTTGAAATCATAAGGTGTTAGTTGAGTCTAGAGTTAAAATTTACATAGTGTATATAAGTTTTAAGTTAAGTTAAAGGTATTATTGCCTATAAATGCAACAAAATATTGAGGTGCTTTCTTGACTTCAATAAGCTAGTAGGTGACAAGTAGGTGCATTACCTACATTGACTTATTGACATGCTAAAGGACCAAGTAGGTTCATCACCTACTAAGTCTCATTTGACCATGTTATTGGGCCAATTACACTACCTATATTTGACCCAAGTTGAATAAAAATATAATGAAAAAATAGACAGCCAAGGCCCAATCTTTTCAAGTCCACAAGAAATAATTTGAATGGACAAGTAGGTGCATCACCTAATTAAAAGTGTTGGTGGCATATGAAGTATAAGAAAGGTGGCAAAAGATAAACCTATTAAGGTAAAAAATATTACATAAATATCTCATTTTTCTCTTATCCAAATTTTAAGCTCTCAAGTTCATATATTTCTCTCTTTCTCGTAAGATGAAGCAACCACCCAATTTTTCCATTAAGGGTTCTAATTATTTTCACCTAGTTTCTTCCAAAGAATCCACTAGATGACCTTCTCTCCTCTATTTTTTCAAGTATATTAGACAGTTCTTCAAAAGGAGTGAACCAGAGGTAGTTATATGTGTTGGAAGCCAAGGTTTTGTCACTCTGTTCCAAAGAATAAGAGAAGGTTACAAAAATAGTAATTGAAGGAGAATAACATATATAGATAGCCAAGGTAACTCCGTTGCCAAAACCTTTAATTATTTGTTTACTTTAGAATTCGTGACTTAATTTTTTATTACAACTCAAGGGATGGTAATTTAAAACCACAAATTCATGTCTTTTGATAATTTTCTAGTGTTGAAGACTGTCATTGTATTGATTTTTTTATGGGAGATCATAGATGTACTTAGAGAATGATTTCGGAAAGTTTTAAGGTCAAATTTATAAGCTATGGTGATGCACCATTAAATTAATGTTTTGGTAAAGTAACTGCACATTTCATGGAAAGGTTGTTCCTAAATTACTATTAGAGACAAAATTTGTGTCACAATTGGAATCTAGACCCAGATGAGACCGGTGTCGTTGACTTCTCAGAGGTCGCAAACAAGACTACTTACGTCATACCTACTTTATATAGGTTAATTTTAGCGGAAAATTTGAAACTTTTTGTTATTTAAACATTCTTACTAAAAATTCTTAACATTTTATAATCGTTCATCATCAACCATCTAATATTAAAGAAATAAACAACTGAAAGAAATAGTTCATTAAGTCTTGATTGTATAATTGCCAAAATGATCTATACAAAGTCTGAATCAAAACAGGAAAGAAATGCTAGTGGAACATTCTCCACTAGCTCAACTCTAAAATTATGCTAGAGTATCAAACACTAGCATCCTCGAGAGAGTGTGGACCTACATAACTCCGGATGAATGTTGACGTCTGGATAGCTGCAACAAAGATCCTGCAACTCTATCGAGCACCTGTTTCTGCACCTAAAATAATATAGATTTATAGGGTAAGTACACACTTGTAATAAGTACGGGTATAAGAAAGCACACATCAAGGACATGCATGAGAAAGAACAGCTCTTTCCTAAAGACATGATTTTTGGAAGTCAAGTCAGTAGACTTGCCAAATTAATATTAGGGAAGTTAGTGAACTATCAAAATTGGGTTAGGAAGGTCATGCCATGAGATTAACATGCATCTTTATAAATATCGTATTGCACACATTATATAACATTTTCATATAGCACATATCATAACACATAATATATAGCACCTTGCTTCTTTCATATCAGTCATTCATATGCCATGAGAGTTGGGAATCATGGACTTGACATTAAGACTTTCCAAAATGAGGGCCCAACATATGGGACCTCAACTAGGGAGTCTTCATTACCAAACACAGAGTCTGCTTCATTCATTCATACGTACTTCATTTCATTTCATTCATAGGCAAGTTGGAACACCAGCTATACCTAGGATGTAGTTTAAGACTTTTATGTAGTTTGTTGTGCAATGATAAGGAATAACCTAATGTCATTACCCTAGTATAGCTCATCTCTTGATTATCCTATCCTAACACTTTTGATATCATTCATTTAATTATGTGTTTCATATAAGGCTGGCCTCATTAATTCATTGGGAACTTTAACTTTAGCCGACATAAATCATGTGAGCATCATGAAATGTAGTGTCTCCCCTTCACCGAAAAGAGGTGGAATCACAAGCGAATGTGACCTAATAAACATGCTAGCGTACATGGAAAATTTAACCCAACAAGATCCCTATATTGTCAATATAGGTTCAAAGACAAAGTGATGTATGGAGACACATATCCGGCAAGACTGACAGTCTCATCTCATTAGAGTTACGTGAACCTTCTCCCTTCCCAAAAGAAGGCATCACCGCTCATAGCTAGCCTATGACTGCTCAGTATAAAGTTCCGTTACATTCAACTCATACGTCTTGGAAGTTGACTTCTAATATGAGGATAATATAGCTCATTAGATGATATCTCATCTCATCATTAGTGTTAAGTGTGTTATGCTTAATACCTTCATTAGAGTGTTCATAGAGACTGGTCTTTTCATTATCATACACTCTCCTTGGTAAGTACGTATTGGTAACATTAGGCTCACTTGAGATTGCTCTCGTCCTATTCATTAGCCTCATCTTATGTTGTCACCACATTTTTCATTATTAGCACCTTTTCTTTTCATAGTTACTCACATCTTATTACGTGAATGCTTATTTAATCATTTCATAATTTATCTCATCATATGCCAATGCACTTGGCCACTTAGTGTATCTTACACTCACACATAACCCTCCTAGGGTTCATCATTTCAGTCCATACATCTTAGGTCCACTTTTTTTTTAACGTATGTTAGACTGTGAGGTGGTGGGTTCGAACCCCCACATCCCCTCTATCTTTATTTTATTTAAATTGGCGAGTGGCAGTGAGGTTGTGGGATCGAATCCCCACAACCTCACTTTGTTTGCTTGTTATTTAGACTCTCCCTTCTGCGGTGAGGTCGTTGTTCTATCCGCACACCTTGCATTTTCTTTTTTAATTTTTTCCTCTCCCTTCGCGCGTACTGGGAGGTCGTGGGTTCGAATACCACGCCTCCCATTTACTTGTTTACTTAATTTTTCTACTTCTCCACCCTATAGGTCGCGAGTTCGATTCCCCCAGCCCTATTTCCCTTATTTTTTCGCGAACAGGATCTAGGATCGAATCCCACCCGGTCCCCATTTTCTTTTTTCTTTGCCTCACAAAACCAGTAGCTAAGGGGTTCGATTCCCTTTAGCTCCTTCACGCTTTTCTCTTATTTTTCAGCCTGCTCAACATTTGAGGTCTTGGGTTCAATTCCCATTGACCTCACTTATTTATTTCCCTTTTTAAAAACCCAGAATTTAACCTTATGGGAGAGTATGCAATCTGGAAATTTTCTTCTTATCATTCTTCACTCAATTTTAGTCACCTCTTCCATGAGTTTACTTAGCTAAAAGAGTTTTATTCAATGCAACATTATTCATTATAATGAACACCACATTGCACAAAATTACACACATACATACACCAAAAACACATGAATATTCGACCCAAAAATAGTGGCTAAAGCCTCTGCCCACGATGAACACACTACACCAATTTTTGGTTACACTTCGAATATCGGTTTCGTAATTTCCCTCGCACAAAACATGTTCACACTTAATATAAATACGTCAATCATGCCTAAGTCTAGTAGCACAACATACTTATCCTACAAATTCGTTTGGGAGCTAAGTACAAGGACATACAAATGGAAACAACCTTAGTTTCAAGAGCTTAAGAAACGTTCGAAGGATACTCTTGGAGAAAGAATTTAAGGAGAGAAACCCTTTTTTTTTGATGTTGTTCAACTGTGAAGCTTCTGCCTGGAAACTCCTCCAAACCACGCCATATTCACTTCAACACACACCCCACTCGACGAACCCTCTCTTAGCCTTGATGTTTTGATTACTTTGTCTTTAACTTAAAAATTCTTGTGAGTTCTTCAAGTATGAAGAACTCTTGATGTATATTCTGGTTTTTGTTGTGTTTTGCAGAATAACGTTAGAGAGACAGATTGAGAACGTGAGAGAGAGTTGAGAAACATGAGGGAGAGAGAGTTATTAGGAGTAGTAGACTAAATTCAAGACTTAGTCAATGTAGGATTTAATTAACTTAATAAAAATCTGATTTATTTTAACTAATACGTTAAAGGACCATTTAATCCTTAATGAATAGATTTTAATTGATGATTAAATCATCAATTCCTTGCTCGTAGTTGGGCTCAAACACGAGTTGCAACCCAATTGCACAATGGGTCACTCTGAGTCGCCCCAATTTAAAAATCTCTTTTAGTTAAATTAATTAATTAATTTATTAATTCCTCAGGTTAATTACAATATTATCCATGGCCAGGAAATGACCATTTTACCCCTAGACCCTCAAAACATAAAATTTCTTCTTGTAAATCCGGTAAAGACTCCTTCGATTAAATCTTCATTTTCGCGACCCTTACTGGGTTGGTTCAAACCTTTCCAAGCCTAACTAACTCCCCAAGTTAGTTGACTTGATCGTAGTAAAGGTTCTATGGTCTGGTTTATGTGTATCAGTCCGTGTGAATCTTGGTATAATCACAAGCATTCTTGACACTCTAAGTGTTGATCCTATTCATTTTTAGGGTTGTTACATTTCCCCCCTTACGAACATTCATTCAGGAATGACACTACCACTTCATATCGTAATGCTAGTTAGGTCATAATAAAATCACCATACACAATCAATAAATAGACGGAGAGATAAGAAAACATAGGCTTAACTGTAGGATTTCTAACTTCAAGAGATGAAAAGATGAGGGTAGCGGGATACCATGTCGGCCTCAGCGTCTCACGTAGCACCCTCAACAAGATGATTTCTCCCCAATACCTTCACTGTGGCAATATCCTTGTTCCTCAGCCTGTTGACCTTTCTGTCTTAGATCTTAACATGTACCTCCTCATAAGACAATTCTTCACCAATCCCCAAACCTTTATCAAGTAGGATTGATGCTGGGTCACCTAGGAAATTTTTCAACATAGAGGCATGAAAGACTACACGAACAAAAGCTAGTTCCGCAGGCAATGCTAACTCATAGTCCACCTCACCCACACGCTGTAGAATCTCATATGGCCCATCATATCTCGGGCTCAGCTTCCCTTTTCTACCAACTTTCATCACCCTTTTCATAGGCGATATTTTAAAGTAAACCTGGTCACGACAATCAAACTCTAAGGGCCATTTTCTTTTATCAGCATATGACTTATGCGGACTGTAAGAAGTAGTCAGCCTGCCCCTAATCACTCTAACCTTTTCTAAGGCCTAATGAATGATCTCCGAACCCAAAATGGATGACTCTCCAACCTCAAACCACCCAACATGAGATCTAAACCTCCTACCATAATGTGCCTCAAACGGTGCCATCCAAATGCTGGAGTGATATCTATTATTATACGAAAACTCTATCAAAGGCAGATGGTCATCACACTTACCTCTAAAGTCGATCACACACACTCTCATCCTGTCCTCCAATGTCTGAATGGTGTGCTCTGCCTATTCATCTATCTGAGGATGAAATACAGTGCTAAGTTTCACCTGTGTGCCCAAGCTCTTCTCGATGATCTTCAGAAATGAGAGATACACTTAGCTCCTCTATCTGAAACAATAGACAAGGGAATCTCATGCCATCTCAAAATCTCATTGATATAAACTCTCGCATAATCCTCGGCTCTGTAGGTAGACTTCAAAAGGATAAAGTGAGTAGACTTAGTCAATTTGTCTACAATAACCCATATGGAGTAATGCTGTCTCCTACTTCTCGGACGACCAACCACGAAGTCCATATTAATGGCCTCCCATTTCCACGTCGGAACCTTAATAATCTGAGTCAGACCACCATACTTAAGATGTTCTGCCTTGACTTGCTGACAATTAGGACACTTAGACACATATCTTGCAATTTCCTTCTTCATTCCATCCCACCAATAGATCTGCCTAAGATCATGATACATCTTGGTGGAACCTGGATGTATGGAGTATCTAGACCCGTGGGACTTTGCCACTATCTTGGTCAATAAATCATCCACATTTGGTACACAAAACTTGTCCTGGTATCTAAGTATGACATCTTCTCCCAAGGCGAAAGACTCATTAATTTTTAACGACACTGAGTTCTTCAAGAGCTCTAACCACGTTCACTGACGTAGATTCAACTCCCTCCGTGTGAACACGTACTAGATACTCTTATGATACGTGAATACATCCACATGCAATCCATATAGATAATGCCTCCACAATTTCAATGTAAACACCACAGCTGCAAACTCAAAGTCATGAGTGGGATAATTCTTTTCATGAACCTTGAACTGTCTAAGCATAGTCTATAACCTTACCAGCCTGCATAAGAACACAACCCAAACCAAGTCTAGATGAATAAAAATAAACCGTGTAATTCTCACCACACTTAGTTAGAGTAAGTACCGGGGCTGAAGTGATTTTGTCCTTGAGATCCTGGAAACTCTTCTCACAAGTCTACGTCCATTCAAACTTGGCTTTCTTTTTCCTCAAAGCTGTAAGTGGGGCAGCAGTGGAAGAAAAGTCCTCCACAAACTTGCGGTAGTCACCAGCATATCCTACAAAGCTACGGATGTCAGTTGGAGTAAGGAGCTTCGGCCAGTTCTTAACAGCTTCAGTCTTCTTGGGGTCCACCTCTACACATTGGTCGGACACAACATGGCCCAAGAAGGTCACTGATCGCAGCCAGAACTCACACTTGCTAAATTAGGTATACAATTGGTGTTATCTAAGTACCTTCAAGGATAGCCTCAAATGTTATTCATGTTATTCCTTGGTCTTAGAGTAGATGAGAATGTCATCAATGAATACTATGACGAAAGAGTCAAGGTATTAACTAAAGACCCTGTTCATGAGATCCATAAATGTCGCAGGTGTATTTGTGAGACCAAATGACATGACTAGAAACTCATAGTGACCATAGCAGGTGAGAAAGGCTGTCTTTCGGGTATCTCCATCCCTAACCCTAAGTTGATGGTACCCTGAACGAAGATCAATCTTAGAGAAGAAACTAGACCCTTGAAGTTAATCGAACAAATCATCTATTCTGGGGTCTGGATACTTATTCTTTATAGTGACTTTGTTGAGCTGCCGATAATCGATACACATTCTAAGGGTTCCATCTTTCTTCTTTACAAACAACACTAGAGTGTCCCAAGGGTATATCCTCGACTAAATGAAACCCTTATCACTGAGATATTTTAACTGCAACTTCAAATCTTTGAGTTCTGTTTGATTTATTCGATAAGGAGGAATTGGGATTGGTTTAGTATCTGGTTCTAAGACAATACCAAAGTCTATGTCTCGAAGGGGTTCACTACAGGAACTGAGTCTAAGGAAGGAATGCCATGACCTTAATCATTAACACTCACAAGATAACATAATAACCCATTGGACATCGTTTTATTAGCCTTAAGATTTGAAATCAAGGGATTAGGACGACTCAAATTGTACCCCTCCCAGACTAACTCTTCTTCATCAGGGAAGCAAAATCTCACCACTCTACTACGACAGTCCAAGCAAGCATAACAACTGTGAAGTGAGTCCATGCCAATAATAATATCAAAATCATGCATGGGTAACTCAATCAAGTTTTCACACATACTCTTACAACTTACAACTACTTGGAAATCGTTGTATACCTTATCAATTCTTACACTTCCTCCTAAAGTCATACTAACCACTACAGGATCATACAGAACTTCAGGTAGTATTTCAAAAATAAGGGAAAACAGAGGAGTTACAAAGTAAAGCGTAGACCATGGATCAAGTAAAGCATAAATAGAAGTTGAGCATAGTTGTAGCATACCTATTACCACATAAGCGTACTTCTCCTGTTCCCATCTGCCATTCTAGGAATAGAATTTATTCCTCTTAGGAGGCTCAGCTGCTACTGCACCCTGTGGGTTAGGCCTAGGCTGAGAATTACCTCCTACCTAACCTCTATTTTGTGGACAGTCTATGACCATGTGTCCACTCTTACGACAACTGAAGAAGGAATTTCTTCCTTGTCTACACTATCCACTATGAGCTCGGTCACTCTTAGCACAATTCTTCTTAAGAAGATGCATATCACCTTTATTGCCCTTCTGGGGCTTAGGTCTTCCTCCTTTAGGTGTAGCACCCCTCTAAGGATTTGAATTCCAAGAACTCTGTTGCCCCTTTTTGAACATTGGCTGCTCACGCACGCAAAAATTATATATGTGGCCTCCATGACTAGAAGTTTCCTGATCTTGAGGCCTAGACCTCCTAACATAATGAATACCTCTCTTTTTGTGGCTGTCCTCTACATGCTGGACATGTAACATCAACCTGGAAAGGTCTATGTTATCATGAAGCATCGCAGATCGACACTCCTCCTCCAGATCTCTATTGATTCCTGTGAGAAACCTGCTCATCTCATCCTTGCTATTAGAAACCAGGGAAGTAGCATACCTTGATGTTTCAACAAAGCTCAGTATTCTCATCGTTCTTGCTATTAAATTCTAGAGGAAAGTAACATACCGTTATAGCTTAACCAACTTCAGGGAATAGTCCCTGATTGTCATAAATCCTTGCTTAAGGTTGATAAACTCCTCAACGTTGGCCTCCCTCATCTCTCTGGGAAAGAATCTCTCCAAAACTGTTGTCTTGAACAACTCCCATGTGACTGGCACTCCACCTAAGACATGACTATCCTGTCACATCTTGCACCAAGTCTGTGCAACATCCTTGAGCTAATTGGAAGACATCTCAGCCTTAACAATATCAGTGGCCCCCATATCCACAAGGATCATATGAACCTCATCTACAAACTGTTGAGGATCCTTCGATGTTTTAGACCCTGTGAATATGGGACGGTTCATCCTCGTGAAATCTCATATTCTGTCAGCCATGCTGTGAACCGGTGGGTTCTCCCTCTGAACATCCTGCCGGTTGACTTGGGTAGCCATAGCCTGATCGTGAATCATGATGTCCTGTTCCATCTGGGCCAAAGATCTGCCCCAGCAGCTTCCCCCCTCCTCCTCTAACCAATAACTTTCCTAGGGTTCATTCTCTAAAAAATAACAGGGGTTGATGTTATAAACGCTCATAATACCAAGAACTTAAACAATAGGAAAAGCACGATAAGATTAGAAAAAGGGAAATTTTCCTACGCATCATGTAGTGTCTAATTCAGGAGACTGGTGCACTTCACTACCATGACTTAAAAACTACTTAATGTTGTTGATGTTAACTCATTTTTCTCGAAATTTAACCTAGTACTCTGATACCAACTTTGTTACTACTGGAATCTTGACCCCAGACGAGACAGGCGTCATTGACCTCTCAGAGGTCGCAAAGAAGCCTACTTACGTCATACATTCTTTACATAGCTTAATTTTAGCGAAAAATTTGAAAATTTTTGTTCTTTAAACATGTTCGCTAAACATTCTTAACATTTTATAATCGTTCATCATCAACCATCTAATACTAAAGAAATAAATAACTGAAAGAAATAGTTCTTTATGACGTAATTGTATAATTGCCAAAATGGCCAAATTAAAAGTCTGAATCAAAACAGGAAAGAAACACTAGTGGAACATGCTCCACTAGCTCAACTTTAAAACTACACCAGAATATAAAACAGAAGCATCATCGAAAGCTTGAGGACCTACCAAACTCCGGATGAATGTTGACATCAGGATAGCTGCAACAAAGATCCTACCACTCTATCGACCACCTGTGTCTGGACCTAAAATAGTATATATTTATAGGGTTAGTACACACTTGTAGTAAGTATGCGTATATGAAAGCATACACCAAGGACATGCTTGAGAAAGAACAACTCTATCCTAACGACATGATTTTTGGAAATCAAATAAGTAGACTTGCCAAATTGAGATTAGGAAAGTTAGTGAACTTTCCAAATTGGGTTAGGAAGGTCATGCGATGAGATTAATATGCATCATTATAAATATCGTATTGCACACAACATATAACATCTTCATCTAACACATATCATAGCAAATAACATATAGCACCTTGCTTTTTTCATATCATTCATTCATATGCCATGAGACTAGGGAATCATGGACTTGACATTAAGTCTTTCCAAAATGAGGGCCCAAAATATGGGACCTCAACTAGGGAGTGTTCATTAGCAAACACATAGTCTGCTTCATTAATTCATACGTACTTCGTTTAATTTCTTTCATAGGCCAGTGTGAACACCAGCTATATCTAAGATGTAGTTTAAGACTTTCATCGGGTTTGTTGTGCAATGATCAGCAATAACCTAATCTTATTACCCGAGACTAGCTCACCTCTTGCATATCTTAAGCTAACAACTTTGGTATCATTCATTTCATTATGTGATTCATTTGAGGCTGGCCTCATTTATTCATTCGGAACATTAAATTTAACCGACATAGATCACGTGAGCATCATGAAATCCAGTGTCTCCCCCACATGGAAAAGAGGGGGAATCACCGGCCAAAGTGACCCAATAAACATGCTAGCGTATATGGGAAATTTAACCCCGCCAGATCCCTATATTCGCAGTATAGGTTCAAATACTAGGATATGTATCGATACCCATACCCGGCAAGAGGGACAATCTCATCTCATTAGAGTTACGTTCGCACTTCCAAAAAAAGGCATTAGCGCTCATAGCTAGCCTATCGGTGCTAAGTATAAAGTTCTTTTACGTTAAACTCATACGTCGTGGAAGTTGACTTCTAATATGAGGACAGTATAGCTCATTAGATAATATCTCATCTCATCATTAGTATTAAGCGTGTTAAGCTCAATACATACATTAGAGTATTCATAGAGACTAGTCTCTTCATTATCTTACACTCTCCTTGGTGAGTTTGTATCGGTAACATTTATTTACACTCACTTGAGATTTCTCTCATCATATTCATTAGCCTCATGTCATATTTCACCACATTCTTCATTATTATCACCTTTTCTTCTCATAGTTATTCACCTCTTATAACGGGAATTCTTCTTTCATCATTTCATAGTTTATCTCATTCATAGTTTGCTAAGTGATTATTACTTTCCTAAGATTATGTTGTACAGGACTAATGTCTCTTGTATATATATGCCAAAATATTGATTTTTGATCTAAGTAGATAAAATTATTCTTGGATATTTTACTCACGTATGACATATGCATCAATACGGAAATTTGGGCAAGGGAACCCAAATCTTGGATCACTTGGATAGCATTTATATTTTTCCTTAATTTTATTTCTATTATTCATAACATTATAGTGTAAATTAAATCTCAACATCTAAAGTGAATGATTAATAATCTATTTTAATTTCACTCTTAGATAACCGAATGGTTAAGAGCTTGACCACCACAAACCCTTTGATTTTTATAGTTAAATTCGCTACAATAGGGAGGTTGTGGGTTCGAACCCCCACAGCCCCCCTTATTTTTTTTAAAATTTCGCTGAGGAGGCTGTGAGGTGGTCGGTTCGAACCCCCACAACCCCTCTATCTTTATTTTATTTAAAAGGGTAAGTGGCATTGAGGTTGTGGGATTAAATCCCCATATCCTCACTTTATTTCCTTGTTATTTCGCCTCTCACTTCAGCACTTAGGTCGTGGGTTTAATCCCCACGCCTTGATTTTTTTTTTATTACTTCATCTCCCATCGCGCGTACTGGAGGTCATGGGTTCGAATCCCACGCCTCCTATTTACTTGTTTACTTAATTTTTCTCCCTCTCCCCATAGGTTGCGAGTTCGATTCCCCCCAGCCGCGTTTCCCTTATTTTTCGCGAAAACATGAGCTAGGATCTAATTCCCACCATCCCACATTTTCCTTTTTCTTAGCCTTACGAAATCAATAGCTAAGGGGTTCGATTCGACTTATCTCCGTCACGTTTTTCTCTTATTTTTCAGCCTTCTCAAAATGTGATGTCTTGGGTTCAATTCCCATTGACCTCACTTATTTATTTCCCTTTTTTCAAAACCCAGAATTTAACCTTTTGGGAGAGTATGCTATCTGGAAATTTGTTTCTTATCATTGTTCACTCATTCTTAGTCACCTGTTTCATGAGTTTACTTAGCTAAAAGAGTGTTATTTGAACCAACATTATTCATTATTATGAACACCACATTGCAAAACATTACACACACAAAATACACCAAAAACACAGGAATATTCGACCCAAAATAGTTGCTAAATCCACTGCTCACGATGCACACACAACACCAATTTTTGGTTACACTTCGAATATCATTTTCATAATTTCCCTCACATAAAACATGTTCACACTTAATATAAATACGTAAATCATGCCTAAGTCTAGCAGTACAACATACTTATCCTACAAATTCGTTTGGGAGCTAAGGACAAGGATATACAAATGGGAACAACCTTAGTTTTCAAGAGCTAAAGAAACGTTCGAAGGATACTCTTGGAGAAAAAATTCCAGGAGAGAAACCCATACCTTTTGATGTTGTTCAAGTGTGAAGCTGCTTCCCAGAAACTCCTCCAAACCACACCCAATTCACATCAACATGTACCCCACTCGACAAACCTCTCTTAGCCTTGACGTTTTGATTACTTTGTCTTTTACTTAAAAATTCTTTTGAGTTCTTCAAGTGTGAAGAACTGCTTATGTATTTTCTAGTTTTTGTTGTGTTTGGCATAATAACGTGAGAGAGATATTGAGAACGTCAGAGAGAGAGAGAGTTGAGAAACGTGAGGGAGAGAGAGTTATTAGGATTAGGAAACTAAATTCAAGACTTAGTCAAAATAGGATTTAATTAACTTATTAAAAATCTGATTTACTTTAATTAATACGTGAAAGGACCATTTTACCCTTCATGAATAGATTTTAATTGATGATTAAATCATCAATTCCTTTCTCCTAGTGGGGCTCGAACCAAAGTGGAAACCCATTTGCGAAATGGGTCACTCTGAGTCGCCCTAAATATTAAAAAGATTTTTTAATTAAATTAAATTTATTAATTACATAGGGTAATTACAATATTACCTTTGACGTGGAAATGACCATTTTACCCCTGGGCAGTCAAAACCAAAAATTTCTTCTTTTAAGTCCGGTAAAGACTCCTTCGATTAAATCTTCGTTTTGGCGAGCTTTACTTGGTTGGTTCCAACCTTTACCTATATAACTATACTAAATAATTATAAATTAGTCTAGACACAGATGAGCATTGAATTGATCAAGAATTGGCTGCCAATTTGGTAGAAAATGTCCTCTAATATGGAATTGGAGGGAAAAAAGTTTCAATCTCTTGGCAGAAGGTTCATTGTTGTGAGAATTGCCTTAAATACCTTTAACTGCAAATGTCATACACATTTGTTGAATATAACCAAACATAATAATTTTGCAACTTGTCCACTTCTATGCGCTCTATTGCATATCCATTGTACTTCATCTTCCCTGCTTCCTATTTCTTCATGAATTCTCTTCCATGTCGACAGTGAAACCCATACCCTTGTAGAACATCCACACCCGAAAAGAAAATGACTGCGTAATTTTGTTTAGAATGTGTTACACAGTACATAACTAGTGAAACAATTATTCTCCATTTTCTTAATCTTTGAACTGTTGAAAGTCTTTTATTGACGTTGAGCCATAATATAAGTTGATGATTTTGCAACATACCTTTTAAAGTGCGAGGAACTTCTATGGAACTTATGGGATTGTGGTTGAAACAACTTGTACATTTACTTGATACGTAGCGCCCCTTGCTGTGAATACTTTTGTAGATCATTAACCATTTTTAAGACTCAAGGATATTTCTAACAAGCCAACATTCTTGTTTAGAAATTGGTGCCATATCCATAGATCTGTCCTTGATGTAGAAGTTCTATATCCGATAAACCAATAAGTTTTCATTCTTTACATCCACGACCCACAAGAGTTTACATATAGCTTTCTTGTTTCATAGGTTGTAGTTCAACAAACCCAGGACTCCAAAAGAGTTTGGACTACATATGGTTTCCTAATCCATCAAAGCTCTTATAGTGATCCATGTCCATAAGAAAGTATGACAAATCCTATTCACCAATTAGACCACTATCTTCGGAAGGAGGAACATTTTAGCCTAATACGTCTACATCTCAAATATCGAAATTTTCATCAGTTGAATTTGACCACCATTGTATAAAACTTTTTTGTCAAAAAATTATTCGTTGTGGTTTTCTCTCCACTAGTGACATGCATTGTAATATAGTGATATTCCTTGAGGACAAGGGAACTGTAAAACTTCAAAAATCGAGACGTGATCTAGAGTCTAAAATAAGTTTCATAAGGCATAGTCACTGTTTTAAGGTCTATTTTTATGAATATAAGTCATTTAGGAGGTCTAGAAACCAAAACGTCCAAGAACATTCATGACGTCTAGAAACTAGTTCAAGGAAGTACTAGTGTGTCTCAGCTTATTGGACTATATTTTAGGAGTAAAAAATGGATGAAAATTGTTGGAAGGGAGTATAAAATATGTTTAAGTTGATCAAAGTCGAAAATTCCAGGTAACGACTCCTCAGTACCTACCAAGGGACCTTGAGGAGGATCCTAACAAATGGAGTCAAACACTACCTGAGCAGTGTGCACCCACGAGAGGGCATCAACTAGGCGTGTGTGGATCGACGGGGCTTTTGATGCCATTCTTCGACCAACACTTAGATAAGTAGTTCTGAGGTCTTGTGTGCACAGTCTCTGACCAAGAATAAGGATGTGCAACACCGAAGGGGGGCAAGTCCGTCGATTTACCCACGATACATATATTGTGGCGTCGTATATGACATTGTAAATTGTTGCATGTTTTCACTTTGGTTATTTAATTTGTTGGATTGGTTATTATTTTAATTAGGGGTTAGGTAAGTTTAATTATCTTGATTAACAACCTAAATAAAGTCGAAACCTAATTAAGAATAACACATAACTCTCACAACTCAATTTTTCGTCAAAAATTAAGTTATGGTATCTAGTTCACCTTTGAGACCTCTTTCCTCAAAGCCTTCAAAGTATTTTCAAAAGTTGAGCTTTCATGTGGGTCTTTCCCAACCTCGAATTTAATGTTATGAGTGGATTGTTTTATGTTTTCTTTTGGATAATGTGAATATATTAAGAATTATTCTAACATAATTATGATACATCTTGAAGTTTTGGTATAGTTTGTAGAAGATGACCCTTAACCCTTAACCCTAGGTTTTTGATCTTGATATGAATTAGGTTGTATTGGTTAAATTTACTTGGTTATTGGTTGAATTAATAATATATGATTTTGTTACTCTAAAAATTAATGAATTAGGGTGATTGGTAGCCTTTTATCTTAAGATGTAAATGTTATAAGGATGGTGAAAGATTTACCAATGTGCCTTATTATGATAAGAGAATGTTAATGTGCTAACTCACCTATGTGAATTGTAATGAAAGGATTATACTTGTGCAATTCTTATTGAGCTATGATGATGAATATGATGTTTATACAGGGGTTTGGCCCTATGACCTACAATAAGCTATGATGATTAATAAAGGACATTAAATACATTTTGAAAGGGCACTTAGTTTAGCACCAAGTGAACTTGACATTGGGAGGTGTTGGCTTCCCATAGAGGAAGATTCACCCTATAGTTCTACATGTGGTGTTGACTCCCCAATGAGGGATACTCACCCATTTGTATTCCCAAGAGAGGAGGCCCCAATTGCCAAATTTTATGTTGAGGGATTCTACCTATCTCTTAGTTCTTGAACTATGTTTTCCCCATAGGAAGACTAGCTAGTGGATCCACCTAGAAAGCTATGTTTATGTTTTGTTCTACTTTGGTTGGTAAAACACCTTCATTCCGTGTAAGGTTTTACAAAACCAGATTCCACACTTAGCTATTGTGGTCTATGTCGGTTAAGGAAAGTGTTCCCTAAAATAAAATAAAGTAATGAAGTAATGAACTATAAACTAGATAAGGTGACTTGAGTGTTTGACTTAGCCTAGGTATAGGTGTGGGATTGTTCCTATGCCTTGCACTAGTTTACTTTGAAGGGAACTTAAGGAGTTTTTACTGTGTACGAATATGCTTACATTGATACATGATATGTATATGATGAACTTGCACATTGTTGATGCTATATGTGATTGTTGTCACTTAGGAATATGTGTTGGTCTACATTGTTAAAGTATGAGGATAAGTACTCCTAAATGTTATTCCATGAGAAGTAAGAAGTTAGTCATGATTCTTGTTGGGTTACTTGATTGAGTAAGGTTATGGGGCTTTGCTTGGTCATTTCACTTGTTGACTTGATAGGGGTTCATGGGTAATTTTGTTGCTTTGGTTATGTTGAAATGTACTCGTATACATGCTTATTGCTAATATGACTTGATGATAGAGTTACTTGAATAGGTATCCAACTATATGATATGCATGTTGACTTTACTAGACTTGATGTTGTTTGTTTTGTAATGTACATGCCTATGACTTAATGAACATGTAATATTGGTTGATATGGTTTTGTCGAATGTGCATAAAGGTTTTAAATGAAAAGTACATACTTTATGAAGTGTCCTTTTTCTTAAAATGTTATAATAGTATGTGTGCATATGGTCTCATACTTAGTACAAATGGTGTACTAACCCCATTTCTACTTTGTGTGTGTGTGTACAAACATTTAGTTTGGCGTGTGCGGATTAAGTGCTTTGGACGACGCACTTGGCAAAGGCATTTGGATCTCTGAGGCTTGTGTTCCCACACAAACACGAAGGGGAACTAAATAAACCCTTTAGGTCGCTCAATCTCCCGAGTGAGATGCCACGATCACTATGATATTGTTCTAGTATTAAAGACTATTAATGTTCTTTTCCCTTTTCATTTAGTATGAAACATTTTGAAGTTCCTGTCATTCATTCTTACTTTTTGATAATATGGGTTATTGCCGAAGTTTGTACAAACCACTCTTAGTAATGGTTATTGATGAAGATGACTATTTATGACTTACTATCTTTTATATATAAATATCTTAGTGGCAGTAAAGTAGAAGACTAATAATCTTCCATATACTAAGGTATATACTATGTGTCTTTAAGTTTCTATGTAAACCTCCAATAGATGAAATGAAAGGAAAAATGAAATTTCCGCTAAATTTGAATTATGAATGTAATGATGTAACTAATGAGTCTAGTGTTAGTCCTCAAAGATAACGACGACGCCGTAGTAAAGGGGCATCCTAATATTACAAAACTTGGTATCAGATCATACGGTTGAATTATCTTTTGTCTATGTTCTCCTCTCAAAACCCGAATCCTATGTAAGTTCGTATTCATATTGTGAAGAGTTACACCTTATGGCTAGGAACCTACATGTGCTTAGGAGCGTGACTTTTCTTGGAGTCCATTTATCATTCCTTTTAATTGATAGCTCTTGTCTTTTGAATTTTATCCGACTATGTAATTATACGTGAAATTAATACTCAAACGAATGTGATACGAAGAGTTGAAGAAGACATTGCGAATGCTGGAGTTCCTCCCCGTGGTGATCAAGTTCCTCCTATTGAGAAAGATGTGAATGATGACCATGCTTCGGTGAATCCTCCTCCTTTGACGGATGAGAAAATAGGGGATGGTCTTCTCTAAATGGCTCAATCCATGAAATCCCAATCTAATCCGGAGGTTGTACCAAAGGAAAATGAACAAGTTGCTACTATGTCCTCTCGTCTAAGGGACTTCACTTTGATGAATCCTCCTACTTTCTATGGGTCCAAGGTAGAATAATACCTCTAGGAGTTTAGTGATGAGATCTAAAAGATTCTCTATTAAATGTGGTTGTCTACTAGTGAAAAGGACGAGTTATCCACTTACCAACTCAAAGATGTGGCCCAAAGTTGGAGCGTCCAATGGGGGAACAATAGGTTGGAAAGGGGTGGACGGTGACTTGGAAAGTGTTCAAGAAGATATTTATTTATAGGTTCTTTCCTAGTGAGAAGAGGGAATAAAAGGTGGTGGACTTCATCAACCTTCGCTAAGAAGGTATAAGTGTTTGAATACTCTTTAAATTTGTTAAATAGTTAACATATGCTCCTTATTCGGTTTCTGACCCTAGAGATGAAATAAATTGTTTTATGATGGGAGTGTAGGATGACTTGCAAGAAGAGTGTCATTTGGCTATGACACATGACAATTATAGTCTCATGGTTCATGCTCAACAAGCGGAAGAGATAAGGTCTAAAAGAGGATTAGAGATCCCAAGAGGGCAAGATCCTTTGATGGTGTTTCTTTAAAAAGTAGGCTTAAGATGACATGTCTAGGTTCAAAAAGAGGTTGTGAAATCAAGTTCCTCCCAATTCAAATCACAGGTCTTTCCTAATGATCTTCCCGGTATTCCTCTAGAACAAGATAATGATTTTGGTATCAACTTGTTACCGGATACAAATCCCATTTCAATTTCTCCATATCGGATGGCTCCATCCGAATTGAACTATAGACGGCTCAACTCAATTATTTAGCTAAGAGAGGGCCTTTAATCAGACCTATTATTTTCTTCATGAGGTGCTCATGTTTTTGTTGTATAAGAGATGGGTCCCCTTAGATGTGCAATTATTATCGCCAACTCAATACAGTCATTATAAATAAAGAATAATGAAGTATCCTCTCCCTAGAATTCAATGAATTGTTTATACACCTCCAGGGGCAAGTTCTTTTCTCTAGATTGGCTTTAGATCATAAACCATAAAACTTATGGTGAGAGGTAGAATATACAAAAAAAACATTTTCGGACTAGATATGGTCCTAATCAGTTCTAGAAATGTCCCTTTTGGGCGCACAAAAATTAATTCCTCGACGACGTTTATGGATCTCTGATAGAGTGTTTTTCGAATTTTACCTTAGATTCATTGTTTCATTCTCTTCATTAACGATATCTGGGTATATTCAAAAAATGAGAGTCATCATATGAACCATTTGAAAATGATGTTACAAGTGCTTAAGGAGAACCAATTATTTTCCAAGTATAGCAAATGTGAGTTTTTGTCGAGGTCGGTGGTATTTCTTGGCCATATCATCTCTTGTGAGGTATTTGAAGTTATTCCAACAAAAGCTGAGCGGTCAAGAATTGTCCTAGACCATTGAATCCAACCGACATTAAGAGTTTCTTTGGTCTAGCAGGTTATTACCGGAGGTTTGTCGATGGTTTTACGTCCATTGCATCTCCCTTGAATTTTTGACCCAAAAGAGTAAGAAGTTGATTGGAGAAGCATGTTAAAATACCTTCCAAATGGTTGTATAGCCCTTGTGAGTCCTTCTTACTTTTATATTGGGTTATGCCCAAATTATACGCAGATACTTCTAGAGATTAGACGACTATTATGACGATATTTATGTTTTTTGTATAAATATCTACTTACAATACCATTAGAAGACTAAGTCAATCTTCCTATACGAATGGTCTAGTGTAAAATCGTATATATATATATATTATATACTAATATATATATATATCTATATATATATCTATCTTATCTATATATACTATATATATAGATAATATAATACTATGTGTATGGATAGTTCTGTACCCTCGTGGTACCGATGCACTGAAAAAGTTGTTAATTCCGCTAAATTTGACCATTAATTGAATATGTATGCTAAGAGCAGTCTTATTCCTTCAAGAGGACGATGACACTGTTAATTTCTAGGGGCTATTCCCAGATGTTACAAAAGCGGAAGCTTATTTTAAGAAATTTCCTCCAAGTCTAAAGTGACAATTTCACATAATATGTTTATTTTCCAAATTCTTTAATACTAATTTATATATATTGAGCATATTGTACCGATTTTCCTCAACGCCAAAACTTCCTAACATTGATAGAAAAAGGGTTTTGGAGTAGTATATTTGTAAAGAGTCTTATCAGCTCTATTGAATATTATATATAATTCAGAAAAACCATATTTACATACTGACATTTGATGCAATTAGATGGAAATGAAAGTTGGGTTCAATTGGTAGTTGATTCAAGGAATCTGTTAACTTAGAACCACTTATTCTGATAAAGAGTACGTGGACTTGAAGTCACATTTGTCTTTGAACGCATTAGTTCCTTGTAATTTTTTGAGTAAGACTTCCATTAAAACACTAAAGAGTATTTATAGTTGTAACACAGTACATTAGAAATTACACGTAATTTGAAATCGGAAACAAACTCAAGAATGAAATTTTTTTAACAATAACTTCCACGTGATCATTCATAGGATTCCTAGATATAAATCTTAATAAGTATCTAGGGGAGAATCCCTTCTTCGTAATAAACTTTTTACAAATTCATGTGCTACTATCACATGGTCGATTATACTCCTACCAGAAATGAAGCATGCATGAATTCTCCAACCATTTTTGAACAACATTCTTGAATCAGTCATTAATAATTTTATAAATAGTGTTTACAAGTTGTTTTCAGGAACAAATAGGTCTATATTCCTTGACAGAAATTGGATTTTAACCTTTGGAATCAGGTTATTGTGGTATAAGTTAATTATCAATAACCTTTCAAATGTCTAACATTTTAACCAATCCGTTTGATACCGGTCTTTTACTAAGGGGAGTTGTGAATATATTGTCAAGTAGTAACATCCTTTTGCCACTTCTATATTTAGATAGACATAATCTGTAAAGTTGAATACGATAAGACCCCAAACAATTAGGATAAAAAATTTTTGATCTTTTAATTTAGGTATACAATATAGGATTTTACAAGGTATTGTAACAATTATTGGAATCCTAATTATCATTGCTTGTCAGATAATGGCGTTTCCTTATTCCGGAAATTCCTAATTTGGTTTTGATAAATAGGGTTAATTTCACAAGCCCCCTGAAACAACGTTGTCTCTCAAGAAACATGAGTTTTGGCCCACAAATATTATGTCTTACTTCTGCAGCATGCATTTTGTAATAAATCATCCAGTTGTTTCCTTAAGATGTATTAATTTCGTCTAATACAATCCTCCAATGTCTTCAACAATTTCTTTAATATAAATCTATGTTCATGGTGCTTTCATGATGGCGAGTTTGTTTCCTATTCTAATTGCTTCTAGTTATGCCGCCATACATTGTTTGAACTCCTTCCATTTCATGCAGAGTTCTATGCAACCTCTCCAACAAAATAATATTAGAGTTGTGATGCCCTGAGCATACACCCTGGCGGGATGCGTCACTCGAGAACCATTCTTTACCCCCAATGGAACCCTTTCCCTCACTTCTTCGCAGAGGAGCTTAACTATTCAAAGATAGTTCATATAGAACTTAGAATGTGATAAAGAAAAAATTAAACTAGCCAATTCACCAAACTCAAGTCTCCACATATGATAATGAAAATTAAAAGACTAAAGAACTATAACTAACGGTCTATCAAGCCTATACCCAAAAGGATTGTCGTGAAAAGACCTCCAATCATCCTAACAAATGAAATACTAAAAGAAATAATAAGAGGATCCCTCAATAAAGCAAGGAACCAACCGACTCAGAGTGCTTAACTGGATCAACGCGACCATGGATGTTGATCCGGATTATCTGTGTCTGCATCAATAAACTATGCAGACCAAATAACATCAGTTCATTTAATGTACGATTATGTGAGGGGAATTCAAAAAATAACATAAACTTAAATGGAATCTGATAGAAACACTTACCTTGACTTTACTCTACTTGTGAAAAACATAACTCAATAAGAAGCAATAAAACATATGCAATGTATAGAAAACATTAATAATTGTAGAAAGACACTCACTTTATTAACAAATTCAATTACAGACACAACTTAACTCATGTAATAAAGTAATATAGTTTCTATGGGAGTTTTTCCAACCGATAACAACCACTATGAGCCTAAGTGCTGATATAACGTATTGCCCACACTTTCAAAATTGTCATATACATTTATTTTATATTGGACTCCTTAACTAAGTAGATCCACTAGTTTATGTTAAAAATTACAAAGGAATCATATAAATAATATGATCATTTACTACTCATGATGGTTACATGATTTATGGAGTCTTGATTCATTATCAACTCGCGTCCGCATATCCTTGCTAAATAACACTCCTAAAGTGTACTTAGTTCATATATTTTTAAAATAATCTTCTTTCTTTGGTATGACATTATTAATTAAAACATATCTTAAAATCTCTTTTGAAATCGTTGTTTCCTTTCTTTCTAAAATGTCAAAACATTTGTAACTTCTGGGAATATCTTTTGAAAAAATTATAAACGTCACTTGACTTACTTCTTAACTTGTAGACATGACTCTTAACTTTACATGAATTAAATTATGGATTCAAGGTTCATGATATCATGTTTATGGGTGATTTAAACACGTAAACATGTACCTTAGAAAGTTGGAATCAACTAGAAAACATGCATGATACTATGGAACTAGTATAAAACTAATGGAACAAGAAAAGTAAGAATTGCCGTCCCTGGCACTTTGAGAGGTTCAAGAGGCAAACCCTTGAAATTCAATGAAAGGATTGGGGTGCTATGACTTGTGCGTATCCACAGAGCCCATAATTCAGAGACCCCTTTTTAGGGATCTAAGATAGATGACTCCCTTGGTGCTCCCCAAATTTTCTTTGCTATTTTTCAACTCAAAACTCTCTAATTTCACATGATTTATTCCCCAAAATCTTGGATTGAGTTAAACACTCAATATATACTAGATTCAACTCAAAATTTCACCCAAAACATGAATCAAATATCAAGTAAAAATCCAGAATACAACCCATAATAATTCAAAAGAATTTAATCAACAACTCAAAAAATTTAATTTCAAATCTTATACATCACTAAATTGAATCATGATTGGCACACGGGTGAACCAAACCAATGCTATATGATCTCACATACCTCTTAGAATTGAGTCCTAGAGAATCCACTATTCAAACTCGGACGTTCTTGTCTTAAAGTTTTTCTTCTTGTTTCTCCTATTTAGTCTTTTCTCCGAGCCCTAGCATGAACATACACTTTTCTAAACCATCTAAAATCTTATTTGAACCCAATAAAATTTATAAAAATGAATTAAAATAATTGGGTAAGAAATATACTTAAATACCCATTAAAAATCCAGGTTAGACTTTAATTATTTGAATAGCCAAACTTCAATTAGGCATATCTCACTTAGACAAACTCGAAATTTGACAAACTCGGTGGTGTTGGAAAAATTATTTTATGATATTTCCTACAATATTTGGGAACTCATCAAAATAATTCGGAACTATGAACTATTGTCGTTTGAAGTTAACCAAAAACTCAATTTCACTCTTTAAAATTTTTTAGACTATTTAATAGACTTTGCAAAAATGGCTATTGTATTCATAACTTCTTCCTCCAAATTTCAATTTGCAGCTGTTTAGAGTACACTGACACCCTATTAGATTTATTATCCCCTCGAAGAGATTACTCTTATTACCGGCTAAGTGTATAACTTAAACTAATTTAGTTCCACACCACAAATCAAGTGACATAAACCTATAGAGTCCTAAACAAAGAATTAAAACTAGCCTTGAACTGCGACTTCTCTAGTTCACGAGATTATTGTCTATCTTTTTACTATCTCCTCTACTTCCTAATGGACTTCCTCAAAAAAATCGTTTCTCCAATGACTGTGTGACTCTGCTACTTCTTAGTCGAAACTGAAAACTTCGCTCTAGATCTAGGATAAGAATCTCCTCATAAGATAAATTATACTAATCTCAATATCTTCCGTTGTGTGATAACAATGATCGCAATGAACTTCTTCAACATGGAGATGGAAATGCCATCTGACTGAGGCTAACTCTTGTGTAGCTCCAACTCATAGATATTATTAATACAATTTTTTATATTATGTAGAGGGATGATAGAAGTGGACTAGGCTTCTCCATAAAAAAAATCTATACCCCTTTCATGAGAAAATAAACTACGAAAGGGTATACCACAAATAATTGCCTTAAATTCTAACTCCATTTTTCTTACGACTTTGGTCTTTCAACCCTCTCTTGAATCAGTTACACCAATCCATATCTGATGACAAATGTTACCTATGCAACCCTGGCTTCAACTTACAACATACATATTAATATGAGATCTATATCTTCTACCCTGAGAAGAGTTTCATAACGGAGTATCATCTTGTGTGCTAGAGTAGTAACTAGTTGTAAGCAAATTCAATATGATGTAAGCGGAATCATCCACTTACTTTGAAATAAATCACACAAGCCATCAAAGTCCTATAAGGTCTTAATAACGTGCACGATTATTGACATTTGCATGAGGCTGAAAAGAACAGTACTTAAGTTAACATTTTGAAACGAACCTTTTTGGATGCTTATCCAAAATTGTGTAGTAAATTTCTAATCTTGGTGAAATAATTGGTGAAAAAAGCTGAAAAGTGAGTTTAATTTGTTCCATTCTATCAATATCACCCAAATAGAATCACATTGCCACTAGACCTTGAGTGAAACCAAAACACAAAGCCCCAAAAGTTCATACTTCAAAAATAATCTCTGTGTGGAATAATCTGAAGATGTAGAAAGAAAATGACGATCTCCAATAATTAGGAGTTCAAAAAAAAGTTCCATAGTTCAATCCTTTGTCTTGAGCTAGTAAGTTCTGATAGTTTGTGATCCATTGGAGTTCTCAAATTCTCTGTAATCTCAACAGGTCGAAATTCTCAACTTGCTAGGGTCTTCTCAATTATCATGGGTGCTCTGCCCAAAACTTAATGTAATGACTTATTATGTTAAATTTAAGTATGAAGGCTGAATTACTCTAATTTTATGATTATTGTCCCCATACAACAATTTAAAAACCCATATTTTCGGTTATGAATAATGTGATTGTTAGATTTTTAATGTAACAAAGAAGAGGTTATTTAAATTAAGGAAATAGTTGCTAGATACTACATGATGTTATTATGAGTCATACCAAAACTATGCTTCAAGTAATTCTAATGAAACTAGCCATTGAAATGGCTGTGATCCAGAAGGACAGGCAGGATAAATTGGACTATTGGCATGTTCCTTATGATCTCTATGCCATGTTTTAAGAGGCTCTAAGAGTAAGAGTACCAATGATGGATGTTGTTATTGTGGTATTCAAAGGATATTCTCATAAACACAAAAAATAGATGAATGTCAAGGTGTTCCTTCCATACTAAGGGTTCTTAGGTTGAAAGTTGTTCTCACCTAATTGAATTGTAGGCTAAAAACTATTATCAATACATCATGGATGGTGAAGGTTTTCTCCTGCATGGTATAAGGATCTACTCCATAATAAGGTAAGTCGAGACTTAATAAATATTATGTGGGTATTATAATTAGTATCGAGTGAATATTGATGTAAGATGGAAGCTCCCATGGAATAAACATTGGGTTTCTCAAAGTAATCTCTTGAGATGAAAGATCTTTCGAGTAGACAACATGTTTCTATTAGAAATATCCTTATCCCTTAGTTATGTGCCCCCATATATCTATTATATGCTAAATCCACTTAATCTAGAAGTCCATGATTCTACTTGGGCAAGTAGGACAACCCTTTTGGGTATGGGATACACCATAGTATCATGTTATAGCTCTAATTGTCTTTATGTCATTCACGACTCAAATCCAGTCGTGAGTGACACCCACACTTAACCTAATAGGCGGGCACACCAAAGATTCAACCCCATAATATATTTATCATTCACCTTACAAAGTACTAATCAGTACGTAGATGCTTAAATCTCATTAGTGTAAGAAACACAAATTCATTATAATCTACTATATGTCATTCCCAAACATGAAAGTCATCACATTAAGAAAATCTAATTTTCAATACTAATTCTAAGAGTATAAAAGACACAAAAATAATTTAATAAAATAGTTTAAGTCCGAAAACTAATGACATTATGTCATGACAGAGAGAATCCAACACGAGCTTGAATGAGTAGCTCAACCTGGAACATGATATACTTGAGACTAGCTATAGATGAAAGCGAGTCCAGGTCGCCGGTACACTCATTGTTCTCTATAATAAAGGAAAACACTTGTAGGACTTAGTATGGGGCAACTTGTAATTAGTAGGTATCATCAGCCAACCCAAAAAAGAAACTATATACAATGAATAATAGTATCAAATCAACTATGACACTTATCCAGTAACTAACAACAAAAAACATGAACATGTGGCAACAGAAGCCAATACATAATCACTCACAATATCCTGGACACATATGGGACTCATGCCTCCATACCACGATCATTTGGGAACTGGGTTCTTTGAGATAGAGTATGTTAAGTTAATTCAATAAGTTTTTTCTATAATGTTAGTCGGAACGTAACACTCCGCTCTAGTTATACTATGTCGGAACGTGAAACTCTGATCTAAGAATACCGTATCAGAACGTGAAAATTCGATCCGATAATACCGTGTTGGAACGTGACACTCCTATCCAATACTACAATGTCGGAATGTGTTACTTTGATCTAATAATATCATGAATTTATTCATTATTATAACAACTTTCAATTCATTAACAATATTTCATCAAACCTTCTTTATTCACGGCATATTTTCAATAGATAGGGTTCAAGATCATAAATTCAACGGTCTCAGAATTTTAGACCTACCCCAAACCACACAACCAAGCTATACAACCACACAATCAAGTACATCGGAAATTTACAATATAACTCAATACATATCAATCGCTATTGAGAGTCTATATTTCAAATAGAAATAAACATAACCTACCTCCACCGAACAACCGAAGTAAAGCAAGTTTTCTTCAATAATTTTCCCTTTCTCAATGCCTTCGAACACTTCCAATTTATGCAATTTGTGTAATTTGTAATTCAAAGAGTGTATAGATACTCAAATTATTGTATGTATAGACTAGACAAAAAAATCATCAAACAAAATTCTATACTCAAGTTCCTAATCTTGAGGTCCAGGAACATGTAAAGTGTTTTCTTTCTTATATTCAAGACTAAGGTTAAGTCTTTATTTCTCTTAAAAATATACTACGCTTAATATTTACTTAACTATCTCAATTTTTTTATCCTTAGATTAAGTTTTGATGATAAAATGAATAAAATATAATACATAGTATAGTTTTCGAACTAATACATACTTAAATATCAATTTGTTGGCCAACCATTAACTATTCTAGCACATCACAATTATGTACTCATCATTAATTAATCATTGTACCTTAATTATATCCATACAAGATACCCGCAACCAATTTTTATCTTTTTTTAAAAAAATAACAATCATATATTGATATAAAAGACGTTAGTGACACAACCATAAACCAACATTCCCTTTTAAATTTATTTATTTCCAAAACTAGCCGTCCATTTTCATGATATTTTTCAACTTTTATGAAAATGACATTTTATAAAAGTTGTCACTTATATAAAAAGATGTGACTTTTATGAAGAGTTGTGACTTTTAGAAAATAAACAGTGACTTTTATGATATGTTCTGACTTTTATGACGGATTCTAACTTTTCCAAAGAGTTGTAACCTTTTTCATAAGGAAAAATAAAAATTTGTTCACACTATCTTATGTTGTTTATAAATAGAGAAATTTTGTACAACTACAATATGTAGGGTTTTTTCTTGCTATAGGGTAGTCAAATTCAAATACATTGATTAAATTTTTCTGAAATTAACTTCATTCTTGAATGTTTTCATGGAGCATATTCTTAACTATAAGTCAAGTGATTCATGGAACTGTGGAAAATTTTTATCTTATTTTCGTGACATTCTTAAAACTCTATTAAGCTTCACCAGGGATGATTGAAAATTAATCTTCTCTTTTGTCCCTTTCAAAAGGTTTCTTCATATAAGAAAAGAAAATTGATTTCAATTGTAATGTGATACGCTGCTGAAATGGTTTATGGTCGAATTCATTACATTTGATTCTTTAGGAAAAAATGTTTATTTCTTCCATTATTGTTTGTATTTTTTTTTTGAATTTATATACATTTATAAAGCTTCTTATAAAGTATGTTTCTTTCTCAAAGTTTTCTTCCTCCTATTTAATTAAGTTTAATTTTTTTTACTATAAACCATTGTAATTGATGTACCTATTTAAATTTGTTTTTGCAATTTTGGTAACTTTTTTTAAATTATGTTGAAAAGAGAACTGAGGATGATTGAAAATTTATAGTTTTCGAGAAAATATATTGTGGGTTGTACTATATTTGATAGCACAAAACAACAAATATTTGATAACTAATGCGGAACCAATGTTGTAGTTTGTTAAAAGAAGTAAAATGATTTCTCTCTTGCTTGCCACAGTTAGTATATTATTCTTATTATTTTTTATTAGGTACAAATATTTTGTAAGCCATTGCACTATTTCTAGAATATTTGTATAGAGACAATTAGTCCACATCTTTTATTGCAAGTTAACTAATTTGTCATATTTCTTGTTCTCTTCTTCTTGCGCATAGAAGAGATCATGTTTTTATGAAACTAACAAGTGTCCAAAATACACTATAAAAATATTTTTTATCGTCAATAAATATGAATGTCCACCGAGAGTACTATAGACTTTACCCACATTGACAAATTGTCATTTTATTAAATGTTGCTATAGACTTCGGGGACATTTATACAGAGTACCAATTGCCTCAGAAAATATATTTTTATCGATAATTAAGCTATTAATTATCATTAAAGATAACTTCTTGTAGTATAACTCATTCCCCTTTGATAAAGTTTTTAATATTTTTTTAATAGAAGTAACAACTTTTTTTTTGCTTCTATCAGTTAAATTTGTGAACCATAAATTTGAAAACAACATGAAAGAATATCTTTTTTGAAAAATATATTAAGTAACATGTATTTTTCATCTTTATTGTTAGGAAAGTGAGGTCGTCTTTATTATTATTTTTTAATATTTGTGAGTTCAAGAGCTCACAAAATTATGTTGTGAGATTTTAGATGTTATATGTCAAAAATTGTGTTTAGTACATCCCGAAGTGAACATTCAGAAGTCACCTATTGCTTGGTTGATAATTGCATTAGTTTTTTGTAACTACATATTATAATTATAATCATAACTATGGTTCAATCCAAATAATTTTGGGGCAAGTTATATGAAACCTTAAAATTAGTAATGACTATTTTGTAGGCAATGACCAAAAAACATTTATGATAATAACAATTTTAGGGTTATTTTTAGCATATACTTTCTATGTCATACAATAATAAAAAAATAGATTGATGGAGGTTCATAAGAAATGAGTCCAAGGTAGTCCATTTTAATTTAGTTAATTATGATCTTGTATGGACGTGATGTTCTACTTTACTTAGGAGTTTTGATGTTCGATGTTTTCTAGTCTTTTTTTTAATAACGTCTGATGTTGTTCTTTATAACTTCTTGATATTTAAAAAAAATTCTTTACATCTAACCAACTATTTTCACGAAAATTTTCTTACTATTCTTTTTTATACTTAAAATCTATCTGTGACTCATAAATTGTTTAAAACTAAATATGACATACAATAATAAAAAAGAGAATAATGGAGGCTCATAAGAATGGAGTCCAACGTCGTCCATTTGCATTTAGTTATTTATTATCTTATACGGGTGTGGTGTTCCACTTCACTTGGGATTGTTACTGTTCGACGTTTTTTGTCTGTTTAGGAACCTCTAATGTTTTTCTTTATAACTTCTTTTTGAATTTAAAATTTTTTATTGCATCTGACCAACTATTTACAAGGAGATATTCTTACACTTCTTATGCATACTTAAAATCTATCTACTTCTTGCATACTTAAAATCTTTCGATCATTTTCTAAAGAAAAAGCCAAAGTCGAGTCGAGCGAGCGACGACGAAAATGGAGCGAGGGGGGTCCCTCTTTCAAACTCCTTTAACAATTAGTATTAGTGTTTCAATATTTAAACTCTCCTTATCTTCTTTCCACCACGATGAGGGAAAAATGTCTTTTACTAAATCATAAGAGAATTTTTCAAGTTCCAAACTCTTCAAGTTCCCAATATTTCAAGTTATTCTCTTTTCTTCTTTACTCCATTTCCCTTTCACTCTTTCTACATGCCTAACATTTGGAAGAGCTGCATGTTTTTTCATGACTGAAAAATCTAGCTCTGTAAGATGAGCTAGGTTTTGAATAATAGATGATGGTATTTCCCTTTTGACAATGCCTTTCAACTTTATCTCTAACTACGACTTCATTCTTCCATGTTTTTGTGGGAATTTCTACAATATTTGGGAACCCTCAAGATTCAGATGTTCAAGAGACTTCACATTAACCATGGAAAACTATCAACGATACAAATTAACTTAATGAGTTTTTTTTTTTTTGCAATCTCCCAAGGAAATAAAAACCATTTAAGACTATACATTTCTCTTGATATACGCCTTTGCATCCCCTTGAATTTAGTGTTTGCCCTCAGTCATCTGGAGACAACCAAATCTTTGCCTCGTAGCCACAACAAAAGCTCCTATTAACACCAACAAACTTTAATCTTTTGGAGACAAATAAAAGATTTACACATATCTAATGATACACACAGTCACTATCCCTAATGGAATAGAACTATTCTGTCTATATACAAATCTTTCTATTGATTCCTCTAAATATGTCCTTGCTATCCTCCAAATAATTATTCTATCTACACAATATTTATAATGACAATCCACTTTGATGTGTTCGGTGTCTCTCTAAAAAGCATATTCATAGCCAATTTTAAAACACTTGTATTTTCTGGGTGTAGAGGACTAGAAATCATATCGAGGAAATTCCACCTCATTTAAGTCTCCACGAAACCTACAACCTGGTAGCAAGGATAGACCTGATAAATATTCGATCTCTGTTGAAGATTTTGACACACGGTCCTTGTCTTGTTACTCTTTCAATATATCACTCTGACTTTCCAAGAAACATGACCACCTGAGACTGAATTAACGAGACTTCAGATATCTCGCACAATACAAATCACTAAAAATTTAAGATGAATAGTAGAACCACTTCGAAAGAACAATCCACGAGTAATGTTCCTAGAATGCATCATAATGTGATGAACCCAATTCCAAGGTCAGGGGACTTTCCATAAATTGACTAACGTTGAACTGCAAAAAAGATATCAAGTCGAGTAATAGTTACGGTAATTTAACTCCCAACTAATTGTTTGAAATAGTAGTTTGGATCAAGAGGATGATCACCTTCCTCATAAGATACATAAACTTAAATTCTAGTATAAGATAATATTAATATATGTTTCCCCCTGTTATCACTATTCAGGCAACTTATGACAATAGATATAACCTTATATTCCATGAGTAACATGTTCCAGATAGTTTTAAAGGTTTTTTAATCCCAACGCAAATTGGGTAATCCCACGTATTGTCACCCACAACCGTACAGTATTTATGAAATACAAAGATCTTATACTAAAAAACTATTATTCAAATCTATCAGAAAGTATTTTAATGCAATACAAAATCTTATACTAAAAATGAAAAATAGTTGTTACATTAGTAACCAAATTTACCCATCGGTCGTCCGTGACGTCATAAAGAACGTGAGGGTCCGAAAGGTGCCCCATTATCAGTGATTCGTTTAAAATAATTGTACTCAATGTCCTCATCTCATACTCATAAACTAACCACTGGAGATCTATAGCTCCTCCCTATAAACTCCTAAAATAGGGACAATCTGAATGATATGGATGAGAACTATTGATCTGTGCAAGTCAACTAATAAAAAACATTATTCTCAGTGAAATCTTCACTAACCACTTCTAAATTCTACCACTAGACCTGACCAACCCTAAGGACAAATGTTTTCTTTTTCTACCCTAACCCGCTAAAATCCCGAATCAATTTGGTTACAATCAGGAGTGAACATGAAAAAACCATCATAGATATGTTCGAAATTACATCTTTAAAACATAATATCTCATCGATCTTAAGCTATAAAAATATGAAATTTAAACATCAAAAATTAATCATCAGATAAAACCGAATTCATCCAATACAAAGGAGAAAATGATCAAGTACCCACCACAAAGTAGTAGATCCAAGCATACAGAACCTTTAACAACATTGTCGATATGTTCAATTAGTAAATTTTATAGACGAAAATTAAGATTGACAAAACTAGACAAAATTGTTCTAAAATTCAATCACATATAGACAAAATATGATAACGATGATAAGACAAATCTTAAGTCTGTCGTACAACTGTAAATATTCAAAGTAGCTCTCCTATAAATTCTCATAAGCAAAGTATTGTATGTAGAATCACTAGTATACTTCAACTATCCCAAACAACACTAAATCTTCCATAACTGAAATGAACAAGTCTAACCAAAATGTGGATCCCTCTATAGGGCTCATCATATTATCACAAAAACACCCACAAGACGGATAAAGGGAATCAAACTCTAATCATGCCAAAAATAAGTGTTGGTCCACATATAAATGTACATAACCAATGTATAATCACTCTAGATACTCCTTCCAAGTCCTATATCAAACATTTTCCATAAATCTGACTCTTATCCTCTCTCTTAGATTTTCTAGCTATCCATAATCACCAATTTAGTCCTATTATATTGCACACTACTTGAAATTATCAAACCCCTATCATCTAAAGTCACAATCTTAATACTTATAAAACATCATCGACAACATTGCGATCAATCGTAACCTTGCCTCAACCATTGATTAGTATCAATATTTTAATCAAATATATGTACAAACTATGGCTATCTCCCTTTCTATTTAATCATTTCATGACAATTACGAGTCTCAAACATGACTAATAATAATATTTAAAATTTTATAGTACCTTTCACTCGATATGAAACTATAAAGTCACACCCAAAGTCAACTTCACACTACTTCCACATATTATGCTTTAGCTACCATTCTAAACCATCACATACCACATTATTTGATACTTAAACCAAAACTCAATCTTTATAAAAGGGTATGATAAACTCTTTGTAATTCTGTTCTGGACTGGTTCACATATTATAGACATATCTAGAATAATAGGAAAAAATAAGTACAACCTTCGACTACACCCCAAGGGTTTATACAAAAGGTTTTATTCCTTCAGTTTTCTCAAATTCTTCCATATGCAAAATCCTAATTATTTGTACCCTCAACTATATTAAAGACTCTTTTTCTAAACACGCTTACTATCTTACCATTTTTACCTACAATCCGAAACGTTTTTAACTGCACACTCCTCAATCAAGCTGGTGAGGGAAGCCCTCCTTATATTCTTTACAACAATAAAATGTGTGACCCAACCCCGTATCGCTCTACATTTTCTTATACTTTGAAGATTTTTATGAATTTTTCTACCTTAGCTTCTCATTGACCCCTCTCCATAATCTTACCCTATCCTTCACCAACCAAAATCCAACCATACTCATACTAAATTCAATACTACAACGGAACCATCATCCCGCTAAGTTGAACGTACATATACTCCATTGTCTTTGGTTTAATATCCATAGAGTTTAACCAATCTAATGATCCTATGACAATATAAAAATTACCAAAAACAAAATAGATAAAACCACACAGTCCCCAAACCCAATGCTCACCTCAACCCTTGTATGATAATGTTTGAAGTCCTTGCAATCAAATAAAATATGCTTGGTTTCACTTAATTTCGATAGCTACACCATGCCACAACTTTATCTTCTTTTTTTAATTAGGACTCTATATACTTTTTAAATTCTATTCGAGAGGTACCACAACCCAACATCTCTCAAACTTTCATCAACCAACATTACTCACTGATATAGAAATCACAAACCTTAGTACTTACAAGTCATTCTTATCATCAAAAAATTGTTTAGGCAACAATTTGTAAGTCAATGTATTTACATCTCATAGACAATCCATCATCCATCGAACTAACTTGTATACCATCATGCTCAACAAGCCCTTATCATCACCACGAAATGAATCTTTTCGTCTACATGACACCTTAAACACAAGTATACCAAACAAATTCAAGGTACAAACCCAATTTTATACGCACTTTCTTAGAAAAATCTTCTATTTCCTTCACCCAAGTATACTTAATGGGACTTTCTCTATTCATAATCTTGTACTTCTAGTAACAATCCACTCCTATGAAGATTAAGATAAAATCATCAGGCCTCATTTATAATTCTCAAGAAATTATTTCCAACCCATATGCGCTACGATCCTACCAAATATCAACAACTAAAATAATTCTTTTGCATAATGCTCAATTCATCAAGCTCCATGTAAAATAAAAACTATTGATTTCTCAAAATTCCATGCAACACTAATAACCATTAACTGACATGTGATATAACCTGACCACATCCTTACTTAGTCATATTTAAGAATTGACAGATAACGTACTCATTTCACATAACACTCGTACCAAACCATGAAAGTTTGTTATATCCTCCCTGAACCATTATACCTTCTCGATAAGGATTCTACAAAAATAGCCCACACATTTCTACCTTTTGAATAACTGCAAACATTACCAATCTGTGTCTTAGCCCAAGCAATTGCCATTCTTTCTTGAGATTGAGTCGATAACAAAAGTAACACATTTCATAAATCTACGAAGTAAGGTATTGGGACTATATAGAGTTCGTATCATGATGTTTATTTCATATAAAATCGGTGCATGGATCATAGTAAAGATTTCTAACTCTAATGGGCGCATGCCAATTTCATCATAGCTAAATAAATCGGTACATGTTGATAAAAATTAACTAACCTATTGTATTTTCTTCTAACCATTATGCATTTTCTGTTGTTCCTTATGAAAACTTGGTGCTGGTTGTCACATACTATTCAAAGTAAATGTTGACCCTCATATGCTTTAAACACACGACCTTCTCTTTTCTCTATATTAAGGAAACCATCTGCTCACCTTCACCCTATCGCTCAATTTTGGGATGTATAATAGGATGCGGAGTTAGAAGTGTTCCTTAAGAAGATCGTATTAGGTGCTTTTAATAATCGACACTCAACTGATACTCAGCACCATTTTTGCTTCTCGCTAAACGAGTAATATCATAGATTTCAATACTAAGTCTCTTGACTATATCATTTTAGGAAGCAACTCCAAACCAAGAAACTGTGAAAGCATACATAGCGTCATAATAAGACCCTATGCTGAACAAAGGGTTTTCCTCTTTATGAACTAATTTTAAAGATCACGTCATACCTATCATTATATGCCTGTATCAATCGATATAACCTATTTCTAAGGACATATTTTTTTTTTTCTTTTTGGAATGCTATTTCAACAAACAACATCTAACTCTATGATTAACCATATGTGAATAACACTGAAGAAATTTTATATATCAGTTTTTGTACACCTAGAAACAATTTGAATTCAGAGTAGTAAGCACGAAAGAAAGAGGATAAAGTTTCATAATATCCAATAGCCTCCTCCAAGAAAGGGAAAGGTGTCCCTATACCGTTTCACACGACTCTACTGACTTGTCCTTATGTGATTAGAGTCACCAAACCTAATGCTCTGATACAAAAGTTTTGTCACGATCCAAATCGAGTCGTGAGTTGCACCAAACTTGACCTCCTAGGTGGGTGAACAAAAGAATTCATCCCCACTGTATTATCATTCACCTACAAATTAACTAATCATAATGAGTACACAAATAAATCTCATTGGTGTAAGAACTCAAATCAATTATAATCTAGTAGTGTCTTCCTAAAACATGAGTCATCACATAATGACATCAATTGTCAATCTAGTCTACCTACGAGTAAAGCACCAAAAAAGTTAAGAAATAGTTTATGCTCAAACAAATGATATCATGTCATGAACGAGATAATCCTAAACGAGCTTGAATGAAAGCTCAACTTGGAACATGATATATCTTGAGACTAGCTAGAGCTGAAGGCGAGTCGAAGTTGCTTGTACACTTACTGCACTCCTAAAGAAAACAAGGAAATCCAAGTAGGGGCTCGTAACGGGGCAAGCAGTAATGGTATGGTCTTGTAAATCCAAAATAGAACTTAACATTGTAACGTACCTGTTTATCTTTTGAGTAACAGATTTTACTACTCTGGAAAACTGGCAAGAGGTGACGGAGGCCACGACTGACCGTCAAGGGCAACGACGGACCGTCGTGGAGGGTGTCGTTCCAAACACTTTAGAAAATCTTGAAATTGGGTTACTGAAAATCGCTCTCTGAACGTCATGACGGAATGGCCGGACGGACCGTCGCAAGCTCGACGGCCCGTCACAAGGCATCCACTTAAAAAACAGTCTCTAGACCTTGGTGACGGACAGCAGGAAGGACCGCGCTGGCGCAAACGGCCCGTTCCCGGGGCTTATACGCAATCCCAGTTTCGTGTCGGATTTTCTTTACCAGTTTTAAGGCTTTTTTTGACTATTCCTTCCTGCTTTAATTTACAAGTTAGAGAGTAATTTTAATAAGTCCTAATTACTTGGGTTAAAAGAGGTAACCTTATGTTAATTAGTGGGGTATATTTCCATCTTTCATTCCTTAATTACATAATAATTAGGGTAAAAAAAGAGGGTTTGAATAAGAAAAATATAAAGAACAAAGACAGAAAGAAAAAGGAGGAAGACGATAGAGAGAGAGAGGAAGAAGAGGACACAAGAAATTGAGGAATTTGCTTGCTTTGATCACGATTCTTTGGTAAAGGTCGGTTTCTGGGTTTCTTTTACCTATTCGTAGTAACTCTTAATATACGCATGATATGTGTTGGGTAGTATTAAGTCCCTTCTATAATGCTATCATGTGTATATACTGATTGTGATAACATACGAATGTCCAGCTATTGAAATCTTAAATCTTGAAGAAACCCTAATCCACTTTGTTAATGACGATGCCTTGGTATAGAACGAAGGCTAATGAACGAAAAAATTGAGAATTAGGGGATGGGTTGCCACGTTCCGATACCCCATGGGGTGCCCGAAAACCAGGATAGAATATGAGGAATCGGATTGTCACGTCGACACCATGATCGTATATGGATCCGGTGCCCACGTCGGTACCACAGGATAAGAATATTAGGATCGGAGTGTACACGTTCCACACCATGATAGAATATGAGGATCGGAGTGTCCCACGACGTTCCCACACCAAGGATAGAATGAGGACGTAGTGTCCACGTAACCGACACGAGAGTAAATAACATAAGTAATCTTGAAAATACTAATATACTCAATCTAAGAACTGTTTCCCACGGTTATGATAGAGGCGTGAGTCTCATTGATGTGCTTGGTGGTTTGTAACCAAGGATTATGGTAATCATAATGCTGCATGCTAAGGATATTAGTTTTATTTTATGAATGTTACTCTGATATCATAACCTGTTTTCTATTTTGAGTTGGCCCGATGATACTCTCAGTTACTTGTGGGTTGTACTTGACCCCCTACTTTTATGTTTTCCTTTTGTTTTTGGAATGCCGCAACGTGCCGTCATCGTTCGATCAACAGTAGTTCAGCCTAGTCTTTTCGTCCCACCGGATCTCCAGGGGGAGCTAATGCTTCTAGCTGGGACTGGATCTCCTTCCTCATGTCTTGATTCTGAAGTTTCGGCATAGACTAGCTTGTAATTTGTTTTAGCTTTTTAGAATAATCCTAGTTTTTAGTATTTGATCATAGATGTTCTTGTGTGATGACTTCCTCCAGATTTTGGTGAATAATTATGTTGAAATTTTTAGAAGTATTGACTTGTCTTTTATTTATGAAGGTTTTTTTAAGTCTTCCGCATTGTTTTATGTTAAGATATTAAATTGAAATGAATAAGGTTTAGATTAGTTGGTTTCGCTCACATAGGAGGGTAAATGTGGGCGCCATCGCGGCTCGTTTTTTGGTCGTGAACACCTTGCTGTATCAGAGCATGTAGGTTCGTTGGTCACATCACACAAGAACAGGTCTAGTGAGTCTTAAGGACGGTAGGGGGAACCCTTTACTTTTTCTTTGAGAGCCTATAAGAAGTAGGAAATTCCTTCTTTTCTTGTTTTCTTTCTTTTCGTGCTATTACTTGGATCCAATTGGTATCTAGGTGATACAAAATTGGGTATCTGACCATCTTCACTTCTATTTCACAAGATGGTTAACAAGCACGACTACGCCCACTCAACAATCATCAGACACGATGCATCTGAACCAGCCACTGGGGCCTGTAGCTTGGCGTGCAAACAGTGGCAGTAGGCCCGCGGTAGAGGGTTCCCGTGGGAGGACGTCCTTTAGAGGGAGAGGACGATTCACTAGCCCATCTTGGTGCTAGGGCGGTACTCCTCCACCGACTGAGAGGTAGTAAGAGAGGGGGGATTGGGAGAACGAACAAGTTCAGCAAACTAGGAATGCCACCCCCAACCTGCCCCAAGAGATCATCAGGTGCTCGCTTGCTTAGTGGGTTGTCTGATCAGGGTCGGCACCACCCAACTTTTTTCTGCACCAGCACCTCCGTATCATAGGTACGACTGTCCACTATTGCCCCTGTATGGATGCAATCATTGGACATAGGCAACGTTTCCACGACTAACTAAATGGGCCCAATAATGACAAATGATCAGCATGAACTTTTAGTATTAGTAAGGTTTCTTGAAATTGAAACCTCCAGTCTGTCAAGGGTGCGATCTGAGGAATGCTTACGATTTTCTGGTTGACTGTCATAGCTACTACACAAGATGGTATAGTAGAACGGTTTGGTTGTTGAGTTCATGAGCTACCAGTTTTCAAGGGAACGCCAACAATGTGGTGGCGGTCACATGTTTGAGTGTCAACCAACAAGGCACAACCTATACTTGGCCTCATTCTCTAGCTTTTTTGGAGAAATATATTCCCCGGACCTTTAGAGAATCGAAAGGGATTAGTCTAAGAGCCTAGGCAAGGTAGGATGTCGGTCCAATGCATATAGGCTCAGTTTCGTGCACTATCCAGATCTGCCAACCCACTATGTTTTCAGTCCACAGAGCCGGATTCGCCCGTTTTGTGAAGGGTTGAGATCAGAGTTTCGAATTTTCAGCCTTACAGGTAGCGGCTACTGAAAAAATCCTTCCAGAAGTGGTAGATTTCGTAGTAAGGTGGAAGGAGTGAAGCAGATGAATCACCACGGCGTCGACATCAAAGAGGTTTCGAAAAGGGAGGTGAGTTTTAATGGTTTTCTTAACTCTAGAGGACAGGGTTCCGGAGGTTACTATACTCAGTAGACCCATTCAGTATTCACTACAGACTGTAGTTGGGGGTCACCTCAAGACCAGGTACAATTCTCTGAGAGACCTATGCGTGAATCTAGAGAGTGTTCATGGGTGTGGTGCGACTGGTGCATATCAAGAGGTATTGTCCCAAAACAGCGCTAGACCCCCAACCAGTTAGAGGTATAGTGGTCATGGCAGAGGCGTTATTCCGCGGAAAGAGTGGTCGAGGTAATGGTGGGTCACAAAATGCCCGTGGTGAATGGGCAAACTGGAGCCACTACATCCAAAACATGGTATGGGGCAATGGACAAACAAATGAATGCCCATTGTTATGCTTTCCCTGGAGATCAAGGCGGAAACATCTGTTGCTGTCCATCCACACGGTAATCTTTTAGTTGTGATTGCATTGCTTCTGTATTGTTTGATCCTGATCCACATTTTCTATGTATCTTCCTCATTTTGCTAATGGCTATATTTTACTTGTGAATTACTTGATACGCCTATTCTTGTTTCTAACTCCGGTGGTGAAGTCTGTTGTAGTTGAAAAGGTATATAGGTGCCTGTTTGGGGTGAACGTGTTGTGGGGAGTAACACTTAGTAGTTTGGTTTATCCTTAGAGATGTTTTGATTTTGATGTGTTCTGGGTATGGACTTGTCTTTCTTCTCGCATTTGCGATCTTGGATTGTTAATGCTAAATGGTGACGTTAGCCAAAAGCCTGGGACAGATCCGGTAGTATGGGAGGGTGACTACACTTCCAATCCGGTGCGTATCTCTCCTTTCTTCATGCTAAGAAAATGGTAGTAAAGGGTGTTTAGCTTTCTTGGCACATCGCCATGATGACACTACCCAGTACCTTCGATTGAGTCGGTTTTCAGGTGGTCCGTGAGTTTCTTGATGTGTTCCCTACGATCTTCCAGGAAATGCCCCCCAGATAGGGATATTGACTTCTGTATTGCTCTTGAACCGGTACTCGCCCCATTTCTATCCCCCTTTAGCAATGGCTCCGGCTCCCGCGGAGTTAGAGAGTTTAAAACCCACTTCAAGAGTTGCTGGCAAAGCCTTCATTAGACCAAGTGGCATCCTCCTTGGGGTGCTCCGGTTTTTGTTTGTAAAGACAGAAAAAGATGGGAGTTTCGATGTGCATGACTACCTGCAGTTTGAACAAGTGGACTAATCAAAGAACAAGTATCCTCTTCCCTCGCATTGATGACTGTTCCGAATCAGTTACAGGTGCCTTGTGTCTTCTCTAAATATTGACTTGAGATCCGTTATCATCAATTGAAAGTACGAGCAACGGATTGTGCCAAGACTGGCTTTAGAACCCGGTATGGGGGGGTGCATTACGAATTTTGTAGTGATGTCTTTTGGTCTTACGAATGCCCCTGCTGGCGTTCTGAGTTTTTGATTAACGGGATTTTAAGCCATATTTAGATCTCTTTGTGATCGTATTATATTGATGATATACTGATATACTCCAAGAGTAATAAGAACATGGAGGAGCATTTGAGAATTGGTAATTGGTGACATGTTGGGAGGGAGAAAAAGTTTTTATGCCAAGTTCTCTAAGTGTGAGTTTTGTGCTAGATGCAGTGTCCTTCTTGGGCACGTGGTTTCTAAGGATGGAGTTGATGTGGATCCGTCTAAGATCGAAGTAGTGAAGAATTGGGTAGACCTCGAATGTGTCCAGAAATAATGAGCGTTGTGGGTTAGCTTAGCTACTACTCACCGATTTGTCAAGGGATTCTCTTCTATTGCGTCCCAACTGACGAACTTGACTAAGCCCACAATGTTCCATTTGTATGGTCGTAGGAAGTGCGAGGAAAGCTTTCCAGAATCTCAAGACTTCTGTTGATCTACTGCACCAATTCTCACCCTGCCAGTGGAAGCAAGAATTTCATTGTGTATTGTGGATGCATCTTATTCGGGTTTGGGTGCAGTGCTAATGCAAGAGAAGAATGGATTGCTTATGCTTTCAGACAATTAAAAAATGCATGAACGTAAAACTATCCGAACTCATGATTTGGGGAATTGGCCGCGGTAGTGTTTG